>OZ012691.1:30591634-30654134 GCA_963942565.1 Maea johnstoni
TTTGTTCATAATTTCAAAATGCTACAAGTATTCTCGAGGGTAGGGTAGTGAAAGTATCGCATTCTACACAAACTGCAATCTTTTTTTTAGTTTTAAAGAATTTTTGGTTTTATTCATTGTCTGCCAGCTATGGCGATAGCATTCTAATACATACTATGTTTTTTTGTTACTCGCATTTGAGAACTCACAATTGATGTTGTTAGTGTGACCTCCGTTCCTGACAATAGAACATCTGGGAGGATTTCCTGAAAAATAAGTTGTTAGCATCTCATTCAAATTCAATAATAAGCAGATGCCATTCTCTCTCAAATTCATCAATTTTGTTTGTGATGTTTGCAATATACTTAGATTGAATGTATTGATTTTTCAATAAATTTATAAAATTGAAAAAGTTTGGTGTTTTGTCTTTCATTCTTGCATTGTATATTGTTATTTTCGCAAACAGTATGATAATAGAGAGTAGGCGGCTTTTATTAATGTCTCCGGTAACTATGCTGTTTTCAGTCAGTATATAATCAACAAACCCTAGATGGTTAATCCATCTCTCTACTTCTGTCCACAGTTTTTTTGATTTTTGACATTTTAGTATCATATGTGGATTGCTGTCAGGTTCTGCCTTGCACATACTGCATAAACTATTATCTTTAATGCCAATTTTATGTAATCTGTCGTTTGTGAAAAAACGTTGGTGTAATGTTCTGAATTGAATATATTTGGCATAAGTGTCATCTACTAAAGTGCTATGTCTTTTAAAGGATTTGGAGATTTCGATTGGAGTAAGGGAGAGATTTCCTTTAAGATTCCATTTATCACAGGCTTCCTCAACATTTTCGAAGTGTCTTCCATTGAGTGTTTTATAAAGGTTTGACACGCCCTTTTTATCCATATTGACGATTATGTTGAGGTAGCTGTTACTTGGTAAGGGACTGCTATTTTCCGGAAATTCTTTGAATCTTAAGAATTTTTTCAATAATATGCAGACCTTCCCAAATTCTAAGAAGTTACTCTTGATCTTGAAAGTGTTTTGGAATTGAATTAATTCCATTGGTCTCCCATAAGTGTCTACCAAATCGTTTATCTTCCTTATGCCTTTATCATACCAAGACATTTTAAAATTTATCTTTAGAAGCGGATTAAACCACAGCGGTAGTTCATGGATTATGTCTCTGTGTAGAATGATATCTGTTTTAAAAAGAGCGTCTACACTTTTGATAAAATCTGCCCAAAACGGGTTATAGATAACTTCTTTTATCCTGTCCATTCTGTCTGGACCAATTGTAAAAGTGTCATATATTTCCCAAAAATTGGGGAAGATTGTCCATTTTGACTTGCTTGTTAACAATCTTTTGGCCCAACCAAGTTTAAGAGCAAGGTCAAATTTTTTAAGATTGTGTAATCTTAAGCCACCATCCATGATATCTGATTCTATGATATTTTTGCGGAATTTCGGGGGTTTGTTAGACCAGAGAAAGTTTGAAAAAAGTTTGTCTATTTCATTAAAGAGTTTTTGGTTAGGGCTAGGTAGGGACAGGAGCAAGTGGGTGATTTTTGATAAGAACAGAGATTTTATGACTGTAACCTTGCCATACGGGCTTAGTTTTCTTGCCTGCCATAATCTTATCATTTTTTTAATGTCATTGATTTTAGATTCCATATTCAATGAGGTAATATCACCCATTTTGTTAACATTATAATTGATACCGAGGACAGTGAAGTTGTCTGTCCAATCCATGCCATATCTACCCTCCCAGGGCAAGCTCCTGTCCCTTAGCGCTCCAATTTTGACAGCTTTAGTTTTATCAACATTGATGGCTAACCCTGATATTTTCTTGAACCACCCAAGAATGCTCATGAGTCTTTTGATAACGTCCAGCGAGCCTTCTAAGAATAGAGTCGTGTCGTCGGCATACTGCGATACTGCTATCTCTGTGCCATAGATCTCTAACCCCCTCACATCCTCACATTCCCTGATACAATGCGACAAAATCTCCGCACATAGAACGAAAATATACGGGGAGATCGGATCCCCCTGACGACATCCCCTAGAAAGTTCAATTTTTTTTGAGAGGTGGCCATTGTTTTCAATGACTGAGGTTGAACCTTGATGTAATAATTTTATGAAAGAGATAAATCTCTCTCCGTAACCGAACAACTGCATACAGGAATAAATGTAGGACCATTCAATAGTATCAAAAGCCTTAGCGAAATCTAATACTATTATGAGTCCCTCTTTATGTTCCATTTCACAATGGTTAATAGTGTCGTATAGTAATCTTGTATTGTCCCCTATGAAGCGATTTGAAATGAATCCTGTCTGGTCTGGGTTAATTACAGTTGTCAATGTCGCCTTTAATCTGTCAGCCAGTATTGATGAAAAGAATTTGTAAGTGCAGTTCAGCATGGTCAACGGTCTCCAGTTTTTCAAAATATTACGGTCCTTTCCCTGTTTTGGAATACAAGTGATTAGTCCTTTCTTTGTCGTTTCTGTAAGTGTGTTTTTTGAAATAGCGTCATTATAGGCTCTAAAAATCCAGTGTAATAGTTCATGGGAAAATGTTTTAAAGAATTCGTTTGAATATCCGTCCGGTCCAGGTGCTTTGTTTAATTTGGAACTCTTAATTGCTGCTTCTAGTTCGTCTATAGTTATGTCTCTATCAAGTTCGTCTTCCTGCTGTCTAGTTATTTTTGGTAAATTTGTCAGTAGGGTCCCATATTTTGAGTCTGTTATTGGAATAGTTGGTTTTGAGGAGAATAAATTGGAGTAGAAAGAATGTTGCATTTCCATGATCTTAGCCAGATCAGTGTGGATTTCTCCGTCGTCATCTATAAGTTCAGGAATTGACTTATTCAAGTAGTTTTTTTTTTCCAAATTTAAAAAAAAACTCGATGGTTTTTCCCATTGGGAATTTAGTGTTGCCCTTGAACGTATCATAGCACCACATAGTTTATCATCCCGCCATTTCTCGAGCTCATCTTTTTTGCTCTCAAGGTATTGTGACAGAGTTTCTTTAATGCCAGCATCCTCATTTGCATCAATTGACTTTTCAATTGAGGATATGTTTTCCACTAGTTTATTTTCATAAGCACGTTTTTCTCTGGCAATCTTCTTTGAGAATTTTATTGTTTCACCTCGTATCTGACACAATATTGTATCTAAGAACAGAGAATCACTAATATTGAGTTCTAGATTTGTGCCTTGATTGTTCTCTACATAATTGGAATTGTAGACTGGCAAAGCATACGTAGCTTTTGCTAAATTGATCTCATTTCGAACCATTTCTAGGTAGTCGTTGTTTTCCAGTAGTTTATTGTTGAATTTCCACTGGCTTTTTCCACGTGGTTGTTTGGTGATATTTAACGTGATCTCAATTGGTGAGTTGTCACTTTTGTACGAGGGTTTAATATCAGCTTTAGGACACAGTCCCATCAGCCCTTGTGATATTAAACAGTAGTCAAGTCTGGAACGTTTATATGGTTTTTTTGATCCCCATGTGAATCTTCTAGTATCGGGATTCTGTACTCGCCAGATATCAAGGAGGTCTTTTGATCTCATCATTTTTTTGACTACTTCATTAAAGTGCTTATGTCGAATGGACTGATAATTGTAAATATCAATTATCTCCAAGGGAGTGTTCCAATCTCCCATCCATATTTGATTCTCTTCTAATGAGTCATCTATTTTGTTAATAACTGATGTAAGCCATGCCGCATCATCGGTATTGGGCCCATAAACATTGATCAAGGAGATACAACATAAGTTAGGAAGTTCAATTGTTAGTAAAAGAAAGCGTCCATCTTTGTCTGTTATTTTTTTAGTCACTGTATATTCAAAGGAGTTGTTAATTATTATACTGACTCCTCTTGAGTTTGTCGAGGTTCCTGAGCAGTGAAAGGAAACATTCCATTCTTTTGTAAGTAAAGGGATGTCATCAGGGGTCCAATGACTTTCTTGGACAAAAACAATATCTACTTTTTGTTGTTGAAACGATTTGAAAAAGTCAAATCTTTTTTTTTCTTGTCTAAGACCCCGAACATTGTAAGATTGTATTTTCAATCTGCTATGTGGGATATCTGACTATCAGGGATGTTTGGAAGGGGGGTAAGGCTGACAAGCAATGAATAAATTTTACCTTATAAACCAAAAACTCATATTTATTCACCAAGTTGCTTGGATCTTGAAGGAGATCCATAATTGTCATGAACAACTTGTTGAACTGGGAATTGATTAAGTCTATTCCCGTTAGCGTTCTTAATGTGTAAGCCACAAGCTTAATACAGACTATGATGAGCGAAGATATATAAAAAAGAAAAAGGAAATTTAATAATTGTATAAAAGCAAAATGTTGCCCAAAGGGTGTTGGTTTTGTGTTTTAAAGACGCTTGAGGCGGAAAGGAAAAAAAACTATAACACGCGGACACTATAGAAAGTTTGTGACCCGCGACTGTCGTTGAAAAAAATAAAAAAATAAACTATACAGTTCTGAATAGCTGGAATGTTGATTAGCAGAAGAGAATTTACAAAAGAAATATTCATATAGTCTGTATTTCTTATGCTTGGTTTAAAATTTGTATATATACCATGTTGATAGTAAATGTGATATATATACAATATACACCCACACATATACATAAGAGTATTAATTGTTGAGAGGCATTACAACTGTTTTTGCCAAAAATTATCTGCATATTACAACTGTAGGTAAAGAACAAGTAATAGAAGTAATTTAAATTATATCAGATTACATAATGCAAATAATGACACATCCATATTGTAACCACATCCATGGGAAACATGTCTTAATGCAATATATGAAGTTTAACTAGTTGTTGATAAACATTGCAACCGTTTATGCAAAAAATTATCTGTATATTGCAACTATATAGAAAAAAAACAAGAAAAAACAATGACACATCCATAGTGTAACCACAACTATGGGAAACCATGTCTTAATGCAATATATGAAGTTTGACTAATTGTTGATAAACATTGCAACTGTTTATGCAAAAAATTATCTGTATATTGCAACCATAGAAAAAAAAAAAAAAAAAAAAAAAGTAACAGAAGTAATTCAAATAACATCAAACAGTACAAAGCAAATATTGGCAAATCCATAGTGTACCACAACTATGGGAAACCTTGTGCAATAGATGACATACATTATCATCGCAAACATACAGTAATGCTTGTTTAAAACACATTATGCCTTAGCTATGTGATGGATGCATATAGCCTGTATACCACAATGTGCTTAAAAATAAAGAGGATTAGGTGGTACCCACATACAGGGCAATTAAAGTTAAAGTGGAAAGTAATAAGTTATGTAACTTTGTAAAGCTTAACAAAACTAGGGAATGATTAGCATTATACAGATAAATCCCATGTCACAAATGGGATACAAGATGACTGTCATGTTTTTGACAGTTGAACCATGAAGCCATATGCACATACAGATTGCCTGTTTCCATGACATACACTGACACTGGCACACAGGGTTTTCACCTATATGACAGTGTCAGGCATGGAACATGTAGCATATAATTCCATGGTTGTGATTATACAACCTTTTTTGCACTAACAAAGCAATACACGATTTTGCCTTATTTGGGAGCAAGTTATATAGCATATGGAACCAAGTAATCTAGGGTTATGCCAAAAAAAAAAAAGAAAAAACATACCAACATAACTTTATACCATAAAACCTTATGCACCAACAGGTTGTAAGTACCCTGTCACACAGGGTTTTTACCTATGTGGCAATGTCAGGAATGTGCCATATAATCATATGTGTGTGATTAGATACCTTATGTGCATTGACATATTGTACATGGCTTTCCCCTACTTGGGTGTATGCCATCTAACCCATGGAGCATAACAGTATTAATTATACCTGAAACCAGTTGACACTTGGAGTGTTGATATTACTCCTTAGGGTTTTCCCCTATGTTTACCCCATGTACAGAAGAACCATCAGTAACATGCACCACTTTGTATTCATATTAGTTCAGATGTTATAATGTGCTATCAGATGATTGTTATCATCTTAGTTAAATGATTCAGGGTATGGGGAGGCTCTATATTAAAAGTGCTTGTTAATTGTATAGCAGCCTAGATTTTGTAGATCCGGTGGATGTTCATCCTTATGATTTTAGAGAAGCTGGTTCTGTCCATTTCCTTAATGTTCGCTATTGCAGACATCACCTCAGCCACTTCAGGTGGAATGGAGATATCTTGAAAATCAAGTGGGCGGTAAGGGGCATTAGATTCGGGCAACAATCTTTTTGCATCCACCTTGAGAGCTATTTCCACCAGATCTGGCGAAGGCTTGAGCATCTTTCTGCCCATTCCAAGGTATCCATTGGGGAATTTGATAAGGAATTCCAGGGCTTGGTTGTAAGTACCTTGGAAGTTCAGGTAATGGATGAATTGCTGTGTGGGTAAGTGTGATTCCATCTCTCGCAACAAGTCCTCATGACAGCCTACTGTGAACACTCTGATAGGTAGTCTGTTTGCTGCTGCCACTTGCATAAAGACACGAAGTACTTTGATCTGGTTGCTCATAGTGCCAAGCCCTGCTGTCATGTCTAGACCAACTCCTCCTATGGCTACTATCTTGGGTGATGAAATCAGCAGTGGAGAGTTGATAGTGAGAGAGTTTCTATATCCTGTGTCAGCCGTGGGTCTAGCCCCCAGTGAGATCAGTACTCTCGGATCCTTGATCAGAGTTGCAAAGACTGAGGAGTTCAAAATTGCAGGATCTAGTATGTCTGTTATTGCAAGATTGAAGTTGGTCAATCTTCCCGCAAGCTGCATTCTAGGGTGTTGGTCCAGTCGGCCTAGGTAGCTGGTCACATTGTAGAATTCCAATATGTCTGACCTGGTATCGATGACTGCAATATTTGGATTGGGCAATGCTGGCCCTGTGATAGTGCCATTCTGTGAGGCATACTTGATGATACAGGCCAAAACTCTCCAGTGAAGTAGATCCGTGAGTCGAGTTGGATTTCTCGGGTCTCTATGTGGGGAGTAGTTCAGCCCGGACATCTCGTCAATGATGTCTAGATATTTCAGCTCCTCGGCAGTGAATGTAGAGTAGACTTTGTCACATACTCCTTCTTGTTTAAACAAAGCCAAAAGCTGCTGTGGGCTGGCACAGTTGAGGTCTTCTAGTAGAAATTTAAAAAAGTCAATATATCTCTGAAGAAGTAAGAACCTATGTGTACTGTAGTTGAAGCTTCCCTCACACCTGTTAATACCTTCCTTGTTGTGGAATATTCTGCATTTCCAACAGGTAAGTTCGGGTAGAATTCCCCACCAGGATTGCCCTAAGTGTGAGAAGGCAACATGTTTTTTCATATTTGTCTGCAGTCTGTCACAAATTGGACATTTCTTGTCAGATCGCTGATTTGCAGTAGCGTTTGTGGGGTTGGGTGGCATAAACACAGGTGGTTTGTTCTGCTCTTGATTGACAGTTAGCTGGGCTTTGTTAGTTGAAGGGTGATCAGGTGATGGGGGCAGGATTCTTGGAAAGATTTGTCTCTTTCCTGTACTTGTAGTGTTCTCAACTGTAATACACTGCACTGTTTTTTCTGGCAATGGCACTCTAGAGGTTGAGCTAGTGAAATATACCGGAATCGGGGTGTAGGATGTGCTTGAGGTACCTGATGTGTATGATACTTCAGACAGTTGAGGATGGGTTGGTGAGTATGAGTCGTGGCCATGGTTGTACTCAAACATACGTGTACTTGACCATCTGTGTGTGATTTCTCTGAAACTGCTCTCGCTACTTCTGTCCTGAGTTAAATCGCTCTCACTTCTCCTGTCCTGAATGAATGAGTCAGCCTTGGCTTGGCTTAAAAGATTGTCAATGTTCTCTTCTAGTTTGGACTTGCTTGCACTAGACATGGTGCATGAAATCGGTGAGACAGGAAGTTTAAGTTTCTTTGGTTGGGGTGTCTCATTCTCTAACTCTGAGTGTTCTGGCGAGTATCTAAATTCTTGTTCAAGACCTGGGAAGCTGATATTGTTGAGGATTAAGTCCTTAGTGGTGATGTCAATACCCAGGTCATCTGATGTCGCCACCAAGGAAGCTTCAGCTTTATCTATGTGTCCCCTATTGTCTTCTTCCTTCTTGTGTTCAGGTGAGGTTGGGCTTCTGTAATCAAAGATTCCATTCATCCTGAAGCATTCATTGTCAGGTTTGGGTTGTTTAAAGTCAATAGGGACCAAGAAATATTCTCCATAGCTTGTAACTATACCTCTTGGTGTTTTGGAAGTGTCCGAATAAGTTTTTCTTATCTTCTCTCGAGATGGTCTCTTTATACTATGTTTGGTTGTTTGTATAGAATGCAACCCTGATTTGTGTGAGGATACCTTCGTTGTTTTTGAGGGTCTTGAGTATTTGGAGTCAGCGGCCATTTCTTTCCGTACTTTATCCAGTATCTTTTTCTTTGTCACCTCTTCGATTTCTTCCCAAATGTCATCATCTAGAAGTCTCTTGGAGGGGAGTTTTTTCGCCATCTGTTATTAAAGGATAATGGGGATGTGTTAGAGGACATTTTAGAGATTAGAGGTTGTTACAGGGAAATAGATGTTGTGACAGAAGTGCATTGGTTATCTTGAGGCATTGGAGGTACTTGCTGTGGTTAGATTCTTAATTTAAAAAAAAAATTCAAATATTGGTAAATTACAAAGTTAACCGCTATAGTTGTTAATATGTTTGAGCTAAAAATAGGTAATAGCTGCAACCTAATACTTAATTGATGTCTTAATCAGAAGTAAATGGTAATTTGATACAAGTTGTACCATTTAGTAATATTGAACAATACCACAGGTAGTATAAGTGTGAGTTGTTACACTGACCAAAATAACAGATTTTATTATGTCATTAATATAAACTAAATGTCCGGCTTGGATATGTAAGAGTGAATATCAAGGAAAGCATTTAACAGTAGATATAGTACATGAAGTAATAAGCAGTAATAAACGGTGATTTGATACAAGTTATACCATTTAGTATTATTGAACATAACCACAGGCAGTATAAGTGTGAGTTGTTACACTGACCATAGACAGATTCGATTATGTCACTAATTTAAACTAAATATCAGGCTTGGATATGTGAGAGCGAATATCAAGGAAAGCATTTAACAGCAGATGTAGTACATGAAGTCAAAGTAAAATTTAAACTAAACTACTAAATAAATGGCCATGCTAATATTTATGATGTAATCTATAATAGTATTGAGTAAGGTATAAACAGTAAAAAAGAAAAAACAAATGGTAAGCAACAGTGAGCAGTACACCAAACATACTATACAATAAGTGTACCTTTTGGCATGATAAACCTGAGTATTTGTGCAAATAGATCAGTTATAAACCGACAAAGAACTGGTAAGTAACATTACACCAGGCACAATTTACAGTAAGTGTACCCTTTAGTATAATATACATGAGCATTAATGCATATGTAACCTAGTTTACTCCATATGGGTCATTATTAAGCAAGTGTCTATACTTCTCTGGGACCTTTTCTTGCCTTTCCCAATCTACATCAGCCTTTGGCCTCCTTTCAAGCCATACCTTCCCTTTTCCATCATCACAGGCCCTTGCTAGCCCTTCTTTGTTCTCATTGATCTTGTTTGCAATGGCCTGATAGCATTTCCTGGTTTGTCTGGCGATCGGAGCTAGATCTGTCTTTACAGCCAATTTAGTCTTATTGGCATGATTATACTGTGCTAGTATTTTGGAAGATTTAAGCACTAGTATCCTCTCTGGCCATTTGAGAAATGCAATAATGACTGGTCTAATACCTTTCGTTTTCTTCTTGTCACCAACCCTGTGAGTGTTTTTAATATCCATGCTGTCTACCACACTCTGCTCAATCTCTAGTACTTCATTAAGAAACCACCTTATTCTTTGCCATGTATCTTCTTTATTGTCAATTTCTTCTAAGCCATATACCCATAAATTCATTTTTCTGTGATGTTGCTCACTATCCTCATCTTTTTTTAAAGATTTGAGTCTGAATTCTTCCAGGAATTTTAATCTTTTCATGGCTTCTTCATTTACTGTAGCTTTTTCAGAGAGTTCATCTATTGAAGCTTGGTGTTTTGACAGTTTTTCTTCCATCATTTTGTTGATCTGATCTGACTCAGTTAATCTTGCTTCTAATGTTGAAATTCTCTCATCTGCACTAGATTGTTTCTCAAACAGTTGCCCTACTTGGTTTTGAACTCCAGTGAGATTTTCTGTGATAGCAGATATTTTATCATCTGTTTGATTGACCTTTTCTTTCACTTCTCTAAATTCAGTCTCCATGTATTCATTCTGTTTTTTTAACATTTCTTTAAGTTCATCAAATTGGCTCTTACTTTCTTTACTCGAAGGTGTCGACATTTTTGTTTTTTGTGACGATCTGAGAGTAGTTTTTCGTTCGCTTACTGCGCCTGATTCTGATAACTTTGTGTTTCCCTTTGACTTACGACCTCTACCAGTCATGTCATATGTACAAAACACTTTATAATAGACCAGAAAACAATATACAATCAGAAACCAGTAATGCATGAGTATACAGTTTTGACGGTTTACCTTTCCGGTGGTGTAGATTGTCTTGAAGTGTCTTGCTTGAGAAGTTCAATGACATATAGTTCATTCACTTTCTGTTTGTAGCGTTCTGTCTCGATGTTGTTGTTGTTGATCTTCCCGATTATCGCTCAACGGGAGAAACTGACTTGAAGCAGTTCAAGCGTCACTCGGAAAACCATTCCATGGGCCTTGCCAAACGTACTGTCATCAACGTTGCCTCAATGGGGCGTACTGTCATCAACGCTGCCAAATGGAATTAAACGTACTGTCATCTACGTAGCCCTGTGATCGTAACGCACTGTCATCTACGCAGCCCTTTTCCTTGATCGATGAGAGTTCACACGTGTTGCAAGTGAACCCGTTTATTCTTGTTTTGAGTGACGAGGCGCTGGAGAATAGTAGAGCGGGCGGCCCTACTACTCCTCGTCATAGGTTGTTACCTTTTTCAGTGTGTGGTTAGTTGGTCACTAATACAGTGTTTGAATAAACACGTATTGGATTGGAAGTGAGAGAGTCTCTTCTGCACGCTTGTCGGTTTATCCAAAATGGCTTCCTGTTGAAATAATCTCTAAGCCTGTTTCTATCACTTTGTTCCGAATTAAAGTCAAGTCGAGATTTTGGTTGGAGAGTCACTTTGTTTTTCAGCAAAGTGTTCCCGTTTGAGTTTGTGTCTCTTGGAATGACTTTAATTCCTTGTCTTTTGTAGATATTTCCAGTTCACTTTTGCATCGAGATTATTGTCGTCGGCTTTGATGACTCACCGCATTCTTCCTTCTAATTATCAACATCCTTCTTCCAAATTATCCTGAATAACACATCTTCATTAGTCGATGGTTGTACAAACAACCATGAAGTTTGTGATCTTGGATGAAATTTGTAAAGGTAGATTTTATCTAGATTGTCTCAACGACAGTCGGAGCTTAGAAAAAAGCGTGTTACCTAAAATAGGTCATGACGTCATTCTCCCTTGGTATCAACCTATAGGAAAACACACAAATATTATGGCACATACTTTGGCAATCAGTTTCATGGATGTTTATTCTGATTTTAACAGGCTTTAGCATGGCCAACGCATTATCCTAAACAATAAACTAACGTGTTAAAAGATAAAACATATATTCCTGGGTTATCCGCACATACTAAAGGCCTTGTGAGTGGGAGACATAGAGGTTCCATCACGAGTGGATGGAAAGAGTAGGTATCTTGCACGAGTGAGTGATTTTGTGTCTTGGGACGAGGCCTGCCGAATCCTAAGACACAAAATCACTGACGATCGCAAGATACCTCCTCTTTCCATCCACGAGTGATGGAACCTGTTTCTCCCACGATAAAAAGGAGAAATTTACACGTTTTACCGTGAAGTTAGATAGCTAAACTAGGTCAGCCAAAGGCCACCTGTGCACTAGTTCAACAATGGTAATATGCGTTTGTTGTGACGTGCAGTTTGTTTTCCTTAGAAGCTGGCACCAGATCACGTACGTGGCGCTTGTTCAAATCCACGCGCGCTATTGTTAGGTCTACCTTTCACCTAGCAGTAGTGACCCCTTGATTGAAATTGAGGTATCTGATTGGACAATTACACTAGTTTGACCTTTAATCCCATTGAAGGCAACCCATTGAGGACAACTTATCCTTAACTGTAAAACACATTGTTAAGAAAATTGTGAAGAGACAACATTTTTCACATAGAGCTGGGAAAGTTGCCAGTGACTTATTGGGGTTAGGCGGTGGTTTTCGCCGGGTACTCCGGTTTCCTCAACTATTTACAACTGGCTAGTCACGAATTAGCCATAATTGGCATAAATGTGACGAAAAACAAAAAAATCCAAATTCATTATTGACTATAATGAGAGTTGTCAAGGAGAACTTTTGGAATTCTGCTATCCACCTCAGGCTACTTTTAAAGAAGCAATGATGCAATCAGGTTGATATATCTAAAAAATGGATTTAGTTGAATGAAGTACCCAAATACAAAGATGGGCTGACAAATAATATTCAACACAGGATATTGATTCCTGGCTTAACTGAGTGACCCCGTGCTAGCTAAAACCAATTCGAAGAAATAGTTTATTCATTTATTTCATGTTTGATGAAATTTACCAAATATCGATGGCTCTGGCATTTATATGCTTGAGGCAAGTATAAACATGCTGAGTGGGTAACGAGGCAAATAGGTAGATGGGATTGGAGAAGTGTACACGAAAAGTTCTGGTTAGTTTCGGTGAAATACATATATGTGAAGTATATCAGAAAGCTCTGAGACAAGACAAGGATCCGTTAGAAAAAAAGTTTTTAGTCACAGACAGTCCTCTGGGAAGATTTCAATATGTAATCAATATGGCATCAAGTATCTTCTATACTAAGATGCACGTGGCAACCTAGTAAAGTAGTTATATATTTTCTGTTTTTCTATTGTATCTTTATGTTGTTTTTGTAGTAAGCCTACAGCCAAAATATTTGCAATAACCATATAGCCTATACATTTATGTATGTATGTATGTATGTATTCTTGTGTGTAGATACGTATATCTATATCTATATATCTGTAAATCTATCTATCTATCGATCGATCTAAATACTAAAATCTATCTATATACCTATCTATCTATCCATCCCTCTCTCTCTCTCTCTCTCTCTCTCTCTCTCTCTCTCTCTCTCTCTCTCTCTCTCTCTCTCTCTCTCTCTCTCTCTCTCTCTCTATATATATATATATATACACACACACACACATATATATATATATATATATATATATATATATATATATATATATATATATATATATATATATATATATATATATATATATATATATATATATATATATATATATGTGTATGTGTGTGTGTGTGTGTGTAAACCATAAACTATTAGATAATGCAGAATCTGATACTTGGCTTAAGCTAGATGCATGTGAGAAAGCTTCCATTTACTTGGTGTTTGTAGGTCGTTACTTGGATTAATCCAACTATTCACAACTGGCTAGTCATGAATTATTCTAAGTATGGCAGAAGAAAACGATAATCCAAATTTGAAATTTCAAATTGGCTAAAGATTTACTTTCTTCTAGTGTTTAACGTTTTATAAACTGTGTTCTCTTTTCATTGATTGACTTTGCAATGTCAGTAGTTGCAAAAGGCTAATATGACTTACACATTTAACAAACGAATAGAAATTCCTTCTAACCAGTGATATCATTATACCACCCTCTCCCCCCCCCCCCCCAATACCAACTGAATTGTTTGGATATTATTTTTTCCGCTTTAATGTATGTGTATTAGATATCCCTACTGCAGTATGGGACATCATGTCTTGACACTGTAAACGTTTTTGTTGCTTTCATCTAGTAATAGTATGATATCATTTGCACATTGAAATACAATGATTTCCACTTCATGAACCTTGATACCCTTGACAATATCACACTCACTGATACTGTTGGAAAGTGATTTAGCACATAGTACGGGAATATAGGGGGAGATAGGATACCCTTGATGTCATCCCCGTAAAAGATTAATTGGTTCTAAAAGGTGATCATTTTGTTCAACGTATGATATATAGCCCTGATGTACAAGTTTGACCATTTTAATACACCTGATCCCATTGTTTAAGCGTTCAAGGCATTCATATATGTAGGATTATTCTTTAGTATGGAAAGACTTAACGAAGTCCAATACTAATAATAGTCCCCTTTTTTGTTCCACTTCACAATAGTTCAGAGTATCATATAATAGTTGTGTGTTATCATCAATAAATCTATGAGTAATACATCCAGTTTGATTCCTATAAATCCCAACCGAATTAGATCAGTTTAATTTCACTTCCAGTCCCAAGACCAACTTTTTAGATAATCAGAAACTTCCTAAAATACAAGGAAAAATTCCGGAGCAGAGGCTACTTTCCCCAGAAATTCCCTTCTCAATATATTGCTAAGTAAGAAGCCAAAAAGAGTATCAAACCTATATAGAGGTATCCATCAAAGTTCAAAATATACAATTGCTGATTTATTTGTTAATTGGAATCAACATCAAAATGTTTCAATTGACAGCAGTAGCGTCTCTTGATATTTTCAAAAACATCACAAAATTATTTATGACGTTTACCCTAAGTATTTTCAGTTTACAACCCTGTTAGATGGTGAAGATTCCAGAGCAATGTTCATATACTCTTAGTTTAAAGTTTAAAACCTTGGCTAGATGCGCAATCATGCATTCAATAATTAGGGTTTGAAGACTTTACACTGACCAACAAACACATATTATAGGAGACCTTGAAGGTTATCACTAAGTCATTAATCTCATAATTTTATATGGCAACATTTGTGTACATCAAGCAGAAATTGAGGAAATCTCTCCAAACCTCTTTTTCCTTAAAAGTTACACAAAGAAAGCATATGATACAGAGAAATATACAGCCACTGTTAGCAATAGACATCTAAATTTGACAGAGAGTGGGCTTCCCTCAAACATGAATAAAAAATAACCAGCCTATTATGTTGTACTGTATATTTATATTGTCATAGTATTTTCATGTGACACAATTCTTTTACTAACTTTCATTAAAATAAATTCATCATCAGATATCTATTGAGATAGATATGAGGCTCACTATCAAATACAATTATGATGTAAAGTTCTCATCTTCGTGAAATCGAAACAGGTTATAGGTTGCAAGTACAGAATAAACCAAAAAATCACATGCATCGTTCCTTTTTAATCTATGCACATTATAGGCATTGCATTCTTGTGTCGTATCATACTGGCCAATTTTGTATAGTGCAGCCGTTCTTTCTAGTCAGCCATGATGCATTTCATGTAACTTATATTTTTAGGTTCAGCTTTGAGTCTTGGAGCTGCTGCATCAACTACAGCAATGGCGCATCACTTCGATAAATGGCTGGATGTGTCATTGGGTATAGTATCTTCAGCAGGTTCGCTGGGGATGCTAGTCTACCCATTCCTATTGGAGTACTTGCTGATGGAGTATGGTTGGAGGGGCTCCCTACTTATAGTGGCAGGCATGAACCTTAACGTGTGTGTATGTGGGGCTTTAATGTCTCCTGCCCCTAAAGTGATTTCACAAAAAGAGAATAATGCTCAAATATCAAACAGACGAACCAAACAAACACTTGGTGGAATGCTCAAGACACTTATGACCAACAAAAGATATATTTTACTTGTTATCAGCTGTGTTTTTAACTCATTTGGTATCTCAGTATTCAGTTCTCATATGCCAGCCTATGCAGTCATAGAAGCCAACATGAACGCTTTTCAAATGCCCTCACTCGTATCTGCTATGGGCCTGGCAGGATTCTTAAGTCGAATTGGACTAGGCTTTCTGATGAAATCACCCCGAGTTAGCACCCCCACGTTGTTCATTTTGTTTAATATACTTGGAGGAGTTGTAGTTGCAAGTATCCCAGCGACAAAGTCTTTTGCTGGGATGTTCATTTTATCCAGCTTATTTGGTGTATCATTTGCTGCTCATGGGCCTGTATTATGGGGACTAGTGATACTCTTTACACGTGTCGATCTTTTTACTATAGCATTTAGTTATGTGATGATAGCGTGTGGCCTTGGCCATATCATTGGAGCACCGTGCGCAGGTAAGAAATCTATATCTATTCCTCTTCTATTGCTGCCCTTTTGTTAACTTCAAGACGTCTTAATTTTTGAGTTAAAATAATATATATGTATCTATTTCCATTTTGACTTATTTACTAAAAACAATATGAACCAACTTTTCCAAAAAGAGCTAGAAAGTATGTTTATCGAAAGCATATGATGTATTGGGTACATTTACTCCACCCAGCATTGATCAGCTCATCGATGTGATACTTTAAATCGTTTCATTGCCACACATACAAAAGTGTAGAAAGATTAACTTAGCAACCAGTGCACATATTTGTTTGAGCATTTTGACCTTTTGATAAAGTTTCTAGCAAAGTAGTTGTACTTGAAGCTGTCAAAATGATTAGAGGTAAATCTTCACTATCACCTTATGTACTTCTATGCTTTGATTTATGATCTCACCTATACTTATATCTTATAAATAGAGAGAGCCTTCCTGCCTAAAATTGTAAATGCAAATGTATGGTTGTGTAAACTATTTGTGATAATACTTGAAATGAATAGTTATTCTTACTAAACATGTATCATCTAAAGTATAATCTTTAAAGATAAACGGATCCTATATCACAGACATTTTTTGTTATCATCATGCAAAAGAACCATTGCTGCTTATTATGTATTGTGTGACATGAAGGGGTTATCACATTTGAAATGAAAATATATTATCATATCCTAATCTCACCTAATCTAATTGATTGTGATACAACGCCAAATAACAACATATATGCTTCACACCTTTTCTTCCAGGGTGGATTTATGATATAACACAGGAATATCAATCTTCGTTTTATATTGGTGGAGCTGCAATTCTTATCAGTGGTCTCATAATGATCATACCATCGTGCCTTAAAACACCTGAGGATGATGTCATGCCAAAAAGCAATGATGCAGACAATATGGATGCAAGTGGAACAACAAAAAACAGTACAACACGTTTATCGCATTAACGTTACCTGTACAAATCCATGTATAGAGAGTGGTATTCATCCGATTTTACAAAAAAAAGACTACTAGTAATTTCTTTCCAAAGGGCTACAGGTGGCTACTATGGGCTCCCATGTAAACTTTATGTTCCAATTAAGGGACCAGTCCTTCCCAGGTCATAGGGCACATTGTTTAGACCCGGGTTTAGACCCTTGTTCCGCTCACATTTCCACTGGTCATCCAATCCATGGTCAGAGGAGGAGAAATCTGCTATGAATTCCATGCACAACCTTCCCTTAACTTACACCGAAGACCAATTCTTTACACATCTTTTGGCCCCTTACTCGCAGAACTAGCAAATCTGATCAAAAAGAATGTGCATACTTGGCTCATGAAATTATTCATCTATATCCCTTAAATCTCATCCAGTATGTAGGGAATTCATGACAGCAGTTTTTTACAACTTTATCCCTGCCAATGCACAGGGCATTGCAAGGGTAAAGAATATGGTGTTAGCCTTGTTCAACACAATTGCTGCACGTAGTGGTCTTATTTACATTCCTGACATTAGGCCATCATAAAGATTTCAGAAAAACCTCCTCATCTATCTAGACACAACATATCAAACTCCCAGTTTTTCCTTCCCATATAAATAATGCCACAGAAACCACGTAATTAAAGCCAGTTCCGGATATTGTCATCTCATTGAAAGCTCATACAGGTGTCACTAAACCTGATAAATAAGTCAAATGAACGAATAAAAATTTGGCTTTAAACACAGTCTTGTCTCCTCCTTGCTTGTGTCAACACGGCCAGATCTTCAAAGATTCTCTCTCTCTCTCTCTCTCTCTCTCTCTCTCTCTCTCTCTCTCTCTCTCTCTCTCTCTCTCTCTCTCTCTATATATATATATATATATATATATATATAAATATATATATATATATATATATATATATATATATATATATATATATATATATATATATATATATATATATATATATATATATATATATATATATATATATATATATGTGTGTGTGTATATAGGAGCAAGTCACATATTCAGTCTCAAGTTGACAACCCTGGGTTTCATGCTTGTGCAATCCTCAGGCCATTTTAGCATTATAGAGCCCATTTTTGGTAAATGGTCCTCACTCATGCTACATGTTTAGGCTTGAGTGTCCTTGTCCCTGAACATTCACCTTTGGGTACGTCACTTCCTGTGTAATCAGGTCAGGTAAAAGGTCACCTGCTGGGCAAAGGTGTCAAAAAATGCAGTTCATTAGAAATAGAGGGCAGCTAAGGGCTGGAGGCAGCATCAGATTTCACAGGTTAGGTGGGGGCATCCAGAACATTCTCGTATCGGAACATGGTGGCATGTGGATACACTTTCTTCCCTCTTGTTTAGCATGGTAGCTGGATTTGCTTTGGCTATCACCCTTTTCTCTGTGAGGCACACGTCACATCGTCGTGTACCGCATTTGTAGGGTGCTGCATGGTGTACAATGTCCCATTTCTGCCCTGAAGATTCATATGTATTTGGATCGCTTGGTGTCGTTTTTACAGCTCTTTGTTCAGAATGAGTAGGTGTGGCTATAGTAGCGGATCTTGAAAGGGCCCTCAGTTAGTACATAATACTGTCGAACAGGTTTTGGAGGGGCTGTGACAGTGGCTTTGTACACGACACACTTGGTTAGGCATTTGCTGCTTAGTGGGCAAGTGTCAGGCCTTCTGCAGTTGCATGTGCGAGGATCTTCTGTTGGCGCACGGTGGAGGATCTTAGCATTACGGCTGCTGATAATGGTGGCCATGTTGACCATACAGCTGTAGCTGGTTTTTACATTGTTTCCATTGAACAGCTTGTGGTATCGGTGCTGGTGTGGGAAATGCTTATCCACAAGATCCAAGAAGTTCCTGGCAACGTTGGTTGTCACGTTTTGGTTGAATGGGGGTTGAACCATATAACGTTGCATTTGCGGTTTCTGGGTTTCCTCTGTGGTGCGTAGTACTCCATGTTATGTCGGTGACAATTATTTCTAAGGGCATCTTCATAGATGGGTTTTGCGTTGTTGAAAGCTTGACTGTCACTTGAACTGGATCATAGTCTGCTGCAGATGGCGTTCGATGGATGCTTCAGGATAGTGGGTGGGTGGCTGGATTTTGTATGGATGTAGAGGGGTTCATTGTTTGGCTTACGGAAAGGCAAGTAGCCTGTTGGCTGATCAAATGTGACGTCTAAGAAGTCTGTTTGATGCAGGAGGAACTCAACAGTCACACGCAGGCCACAGTCTTTGAATGCTTGGATAATGTCCTTTCTTGCCCTGTCTGATTGGGAACCAGATAGTTTAAAGGCAGCTAGACCATCGTCTCTGTATAGGCCAACTTGGTCTTTGTTGAACTTGGAGGACAGTAGGTGGAGAATATAAAGTCCGATGAGCTCTCATATCTCTGCACCATCGAAGCTCCCCATGGTCACCTCAAACAGATTCTCATCTTTCTTTGTCCAAGTTGATTTCTCAATGAAGAGTAGGGACTTTCTAGAATGCCAAATAATGGATTCTTGTTGTTCTGTGATGGCGCTTATAGACTTGGCATAATTGATTGCTCTTTCTAGCAGGCCCTTCTGATATGGAGGGGTAGAACTCGACAATGCCAAACTTGATGAAGGTTCTGTCTGATTTGTCTTCGAGGTCGCTGAACCAGTCTATGATGGCCTGAGTGTTTTCCCGTTGTGGGAGATGTGTGGTCTATCGCACATTTCTGTTTATTTTCTTCCACTATCTGTTTATCTCCAATACTTTATGTATATACATATATATATATATATATATATATATATATATATGTATACTGTATACCGTGTTAATATTGCGGCAGTTTAATTAATGCGTACTTTGCGCACCCATGGAGTCCACAATTATTAAACTGCGCACTATGGATTGGACAATAAACTATTTATCAACAACAACTATCATTTGGATATTGGATCCCATGTACCAACACACTATGATGTCATCCAACATACAGACCCATTGCGGCCTCTGCTGGTGCTATGTTTAATAACGATGTAGACAACTTGCACACTCGAGTGTGATCAAACATGCTGGCAACCACTAATCAGAGTAACTGATTGCAACCGACATAACACCGTTCACGGCTGGTGACGAAATAAAGACTGCACTTGTCTATAACACAGGTAGCATCTGGCATCCCCAAGGAGCTGGCCGGCTTGAATATAGCACCACCACCCTTCCCAAAAGCCGGGTAGGTTGCATACCCTCGGCCCCTCACACGGCTTGAGCGGGGGCTTGAGATGGAGTATCAATGCACAATAATTAAACTGCGCATCCAAGGCAGTTATCTGGTGAGCGCATTACTTTATATGCGCAATAACAACACGGTATACAGTATATATATATATATATATATATATATATATATATATATATATATATATATATATATATATATATATATATATATATATATATATATATATATATATATATATATACACATATATTTATATATATACATATATTTATATGTATATATATATATATATATATATATATATATATATATATATATATATATATATATATATATATATATATATATATATATATATATTTTATATATTTATTTATTTATATTAATATACATACATACGGTAAAATAGACATCAATTTCACGCAAATGGTGTAATAGCATTAGACTGTATTGCTAGGCAAGCATTCGTGTTGTCGCAGTCTAGACGAACCCGCTGCCCAGTCCATTTGTTAGCCCACACTTTCGTTGCTACCACCACATTTAAGAGTTTGAGATGGGCTATGGGGTGGTTCTCCCTGAGTACCGACTCAGGGAAGCGTTTGCTATAGTAGTGGGTGCCCGCGTAAGCCCCACAGCTTGGGAGACAGGCGTCCAGTTCCAGTTCTGCCTGGCAGGCGACGTCCTGCTTCTCGAGGATTCTCAGGCCATTGTAATCTGGCCATAGTGTCAGGAAGAACCGCAGGTCCGCTTTAAAACCTGCCGATAGTGTCTCCGTTCCCCGCTTGGGGGCCTCCCACAGGACCTCAAGCATCCTATTTGTGAATATGCGTGCTGGGGGGAAACGCTGTCCACAAAGTTGAGTGTTCCCAGGAGGCTTTGTAGCTCCTTAAGCGTGGTCCTCTTTTTCCCCTCCCAACTCTCGAGTGTTGTTTTTATTTCAGCCATTTTTTTCGGGCGGTATACACATAGTCATTTCGACCGAGTTGAAAAGTATGCTAGCCAGATCATGGTCTGTGCTGGTGGGCAGACTTTGTGGAGGGCCTCTTCGAGCCCCAGTTCCCTCATTATGGCCTATAGGGATTCCAGGGTGGACGTTGCCCCTTCATGTGTTCGTTCGGCCCCCCTGAAATCGTCCAGATAGGAGCGTGTATTGTACCCGGCCTTACCGTGTATGTGAGTCACTGCTTCCGATGTTCTCTGCATGAACATCGCGGCTGTTTTTAATACAAAAGGGGGGCAGATATCCATGTATATGTTGCCCCCGTGCTGAAAGCCCAGAAGGGGCCAGTCGGTTGGATCTACTCTCAGCTGGCGCTATCCACGGGCTAGGTCCGTTTTAAACAAGTAAGCGCCCCTGCCCAGCGAGAGTAGCCTGCACTCCATGAACTCCACCGTTGGGAGTTTTATGTTTATAGGCCCATCGAAGTACCAGTCTGTGTCCACCCCGTCGTTTATCGCCGCCCCCGGGGGCCACGATAAGTCCATTATAACCCGTCGGTGGGTCAAGTCTTTTTTCGTCCGAGTCATCAAAGGACTCAGATGCATGGGGACTACTGGGGGGCCCCGAAACGGTCCTGCTAGTGCATTGTGCCCCAATTCAGTTTTTATGTAGTAATCCAGGTCCCCTTCAAAGTTAACTGCCGTTCCATGGTTTTCGAACGTGGATTGTATCGGACTGTCCCTATTGAAAATGATAGGCCAGCCAAACTCGAGGAAAGTGACGAGGCTAGTGTCATAGTAGTCCGAAAGGTGGCGCTTCCACGCCTCTATGCACAAGCCGCTAGGCACCCGGCGTCGGGCCCCCTGAAAATTGTATAATCCTTCCCGTGTGACGTCGTTGTATATCTCCCGTAGATTTGCGGGCGAAGTGGTTGCCCCATGTGGCCCGTGGGGCAAGGGCGGGTTGCCCCCTTGTAGTAAATCCGGCTCCGGGGCCGGTGTGGCCGAGTGGTGACTCGGTCCCCTTGGATACAAAGTGTTAACTTCGTCATGCGTGTGTGCGATGCGAGCGGGCTGCGACCTTGGTTTGGCCACCCCCTCAATGTCACTGTCCTTTTCCCCATTTTCAACCCTCTCGTGGCTGGGTTGTGTAGCCAAATGTGACAGAGGAAGCCCTAGGACTCCCTCTTCTTTCCGTTTTTTGACTCGTCACTTGCCTTTCTCATGCATTCGTCCTCTGCACGTCTACACAATGCGTTGCATACTTTAAAGCAGTTTGTGCATGCATGTGTAAATGGGGGGTGATCTTTGGTGTTTTCGCATGTCCGTTTTTGGAAGGCCAGGCAGCACTTCATTCCGACGGGTGCCTGACGTAAGGGGGTTTTCCCCTCTGGTTTTTGTTCCTTCTTATCCGGGAACACTGTCCTGGAGTACATCATTTGCATGTCTCTGATAGCGTCGGTGTCCGTCCACTTCATTTCACCGTTCTCTACTGCCCATCCAATGGAATCGTAAAACCCCCTTGCGTTGTTCCATGAGTAGTCCATGGCATCTTGCATAAGTATGCTTAGAAGTTTCACCATTGTGAGCATGTCAAGGTTGTTTCTGGGCGTTAGTATCATTGCTATGTACCCATAGACGAATTCCTCCACGCTCAAGTCTGTGTAAGCCACATTTTCTCTCTTTCCCCCTACAACTCTTTTCACATGCATCTGTGGCCAGTCGATTTGTTGTTCGACTGTGTCGGAAGCCATAAGAAGTGCCCCTGACTTCTTACCTTTGGCTTTGTGGGTGACGAGTTGTCCGTCATCCTCCTCCTCCTGTGCTGTTCCTATCCGCGCTATACGTCCGGCTGCTTGGGCCATTAGAGCCAGATTGGCCCTGAGAGTGTCTGGGGTTGCTGCCGCCGTGGCCCCGCCAGTTGCCCCCAGTTGTAGTGGGGATTGTTCGCTTTCGACCGAGGTCTCAGACGTCTCATCGACCTGCTGTTCGGCTACTCCTCTGCTCTCGTATTTCTCCTCGAGGCTGCTGACTTACGCTCGCAGTTCGAGCATCATCGCTAGCATTTGATCTGAGTTCGTACTATCCGTGCCTGCTGCCTGGTACGGGCAGTGCTTTCCCGTTGGGGGAGCGTGTTCGACCCCGCACTTCTTGCATTTGTAGTTTCTCAGCATTTTTTAACACGGAAAAAACCTGATAGAATAAGTCCGGAGACGCGAGATGAGCAGGAAACCAAGCTAGGTTACACCGGTGGTCAACGGAGTTGATGGGCTATTACACTGCTACGCTCCGCTGTAATTGATAAAGTGCCGCGAAATCGACACAATGCTGCCTGCCGCTCGCGCCCCCGGGAAGGCTGCCAAGCTCCCGATTGGTCGGTCTCGGCTAGGCTGAAGTGGCTCGTGCTTGGCGCGTGCCAAGAGTGGGCTGCATACACATGTTCCCGGACTGAGTCGTATAGCGAGAGTGGAAACAAGCGGGTGTCTGTTGCGGCTCACCCAATGCCCTGGAATGAGGACCCATTCCACGCACATTAGTCTCACTTTACTTTGATTCAGTTGTGTATCGCTGATGGGATATGGAAACAAACGACGACAATCGTCAGCTGTGTTCGCATACACTCAGAGCTAAAATAGTAGTCCAATTATAGATCAGAGTAAACCAAGCTGCGAATTTGGAATTTGCACCTTTTCTTACCTTAAAGGTTGGAAGTGGGACAACGTGCCACAATATATATGACCCACCTCAGAATGAAAAAGTAGGTTATTGGCCAACATTTAATCTACAAAACGCCGAATTGATGGTGATTTCACCACAAATTGTAGCATACTTACGAATTTTGCCATTTTTTGTTTGAACATTTCCGTAATTAATCGAATGATGTCGTAAGTAGACGTACAACAGGCGTATATATGCGTATATATGACATAATTATATTCCTAGCCAACTACAAATATGTCCGACTACTCACGAAAATATGAGATACAAAACGTACAATGTCGCACATCTGATGTTATATAGTCGTACATCAATCGTACATGCTGTCGTGGGATCTTATATTTTAATACACAGTTTTGAAAACCTAGACGGACGAATCCTCGGCACATACGCGATGCCGAGCTGAACTGCCCCTGTGAATCTTTGGCCAGGGGTGTCCCATTGTGTGTAACACTTTTGCTTTTTTGAAATTTTGGCATTTAATGCCTTTATTCTTGAAAAATGATCCCGTTGCCAATGGCAATGCCTGATACAATGTATTTCATACACTGTGGTAAATTGTATCTATCAAAGTTATACAATGTTGCTCTCCCCCTCTTTCAACTCTGTCTATAAAATTATACAATGTTGCAAAAAACTCCATACAGCACGGGTGACAGGGAGGAAAGAATGAGTGTATGCCTACTCAGACCTGTGGTGTTACAATTAACTCTCCTCTCTTTCTCGCCCTCCATCTGTCTGTCTGTCTCTCTATCTCTCCTACCTCTCTCTCTACTCTGCCTCTGTCTCTCTCTTGCTTTAGTCTTTAAGATTGCCACAGCATTTTTCATCAATCTTTAAAATACTTAAATTTGTATGGTTTGGGCGAATGAATGGGCCCACCATAATATAATAAAATATTGTTTCACGCTAGCTGTGTCAAAACATTTTTTCTCTCAGTGCTCTATTGTCATTGTGCACTCTGTATGTTTCTGTATAGGCTATTTTCTTTTAACTCTGTCACTACCTTTTCCAAAATCGCTACCTTTAGGCAATCCCTACATTATAATATTCACTACTTTGATGAAATCACTACCTTTTCCACAATCGCTACCTTTAGGCAATCCCTACATTATATTATTCACTACTAATATTGAAATCACTACCTTTTCCAAAATCGCTACCTTTAGGCAATCCCTATATTATAATATTCAACACTTTAATGAAATCACTACCTTTTCCAGAATCGCTACCTTTAGGCAATCCCTACATTTTAGTATTCACTACTTTGATGAAATCACTACCTTTTCCAAAATCGTTACCTTTAGGCAATCCCTACATTATAGTATTCACTACTTTAATGAAATCACTACCTTTTCCAAAATCTTTACCTTTAGGCAATCCATACCTTAAAGTATGGGATTGCTTAAAGGTAGCGATTTTGGAAAACGTAGTGATTTTATAAAGTAGTGAATACTGTAAGGTTTAGGGATTGCCTAAAGGTAGCAATTTTGGAAACGGTAGTGATGTTATTAAAGTAGTGAATACTGTAAGGTTTAGGGATTGCCTACAGGTAGCGATTTTGAAAAAGGTAGTGTTTTCATTAAAGTAGTGGATACTATGAGGTAGGGATTGCGTAAAGGTAGCGATTTTGGAAAAGATAGTAATTTCATAAAGTAGTGAATCCTATAAGGTAGGGATTGCCAAAAGGTAGCGAATTAGGGAAAGGTAGTGATTTTATTAAAGTAGCGAATATTATAAGGTAGTGATTTCCTAGAAAAGGTAGGGCTACCTTTTCTGCTACCCCCTATTTCCAGCCCCTATACCTTGACACAAATGTTGAGTGTTGACACGGAACGGCTCCGTGTCAACACTCAAGAGTAAACAAATCTATTGCAAAAGTTCTAATGTTTTTGCCAGTTTTGGCCGCATAATTTCACAATTTTCTTTCAGAAATTTCACATTTGAAATAATCGATTATTTCAAATGCCCTTCGAATGGGTCGAGTCGGTCTCAGCTCAACCGAATGCTGGAGTTCTCGCTTAATCACCCGACCACTAATAACCATGCCCCCAATACGATTTTCTTCACGTCATAGGGTACCACAACTTGACTATATGACATACAGATGTGTTTTGAAGAGGGTACCTTATCTTGAAAATTGTGATCGATTCTGAACACTACTTATTTATCATGCGTTCTATTTCTTGGAGGCACTTGCTGTTGGAATCTCACTGATAACATGGGGGGGGGGGGGGGTGATTGATTACATCCTATGTTTCCTCTTTTCCTTATCTCTCCCCTGAGAATTCCTTTTTGCATCTCTTTGCAACATTTTGTTCTTTGCAACATTCTGAACACTACTTATTTATTATGCGTTCTATTTTTTGACACTTGCTGTTGGACTCCCACTGATATCACGGGGGAGGGGGGGGGGGGGGGTGATTGATTACATCCTATGTCTGCAGTGTAATCAATGCTGCGCTATAAAAACTAAAGCATGCATATTCTTTGCAAGCAGGGGGCCTGCTATAAGGTGGGCCTGAACTTTTCATTTTTTTTTCTGATTGATGCTGGTGATTACTCATGACTGAGAACTAGAAACTAACAAAACAAGAGCAACGCCAATGGTTCAATAGGTGGTTAGGGTAGTTTGAATGTGCTTTTTTTTATTTATTTACTTATTTTTATTCTATGCCTCTAAACCTCCTGCACATCATTCAGTATGACTTAGGATCCAAACCCGTGCTGTGCACAGGGGCCTGCCAGTGTCATCTGATTTCGTAGTTGAACATATATGTCTCATGAATGGGAAAAAAGCAATTTTATAGCCAATTCGTGGCTTCAAGCGTACACTTGAGATCGTGCATGTTGGCACATTAAACTCGTATGTAGGAGACCAGCATTACACTCCAATGATATAATACTGGTGTGCATCTAATACATTGTATAAGTTGTCAGAGTCCTCTGACCTAGTATGAACCTTGTATTTAAATGAACCTCAATGGTTGACAGACAGCATTCCTGAGCGCTAGGTTCTAGGCCTGGCCACATCACATTGTGAAGAAGAATGGAGGAAGGCTTGGACCGTGGATATTTTGCTGCGAGGCCGGTGGATGGTTTGAGGGGGTGGATCGTCACTGCCGCCTGTTTCTGCTCTCGGTTTATCCTGGTAGGGGTTGCAATGACGACGGGGATTTACTATGTGGTCTTCCTGAGGGAGTTTAAGGAAGATCGAGGAAAAACAGCCATAGTTTCGTCGTTGATAAATGGTGTGATTGGCTGTCTAGGTGAGTATCTAACAACACGGCATTTGCATCATAATGTAGGTTCAAATTACTTGTCTAAACATTTGGTCTAATCAAAAGTATGGGGTTGTGTTGTGTCATCAGAAAATACGTTTCTGGAAGGCGTCACTATAAAGTAAAAGAATGAAGAAAACGATTTGTTGTATAAAAGGTCAAAATGTCCAACATGCCATTTATACGCAAATTAAGCCAGCAATACGCAATAAGCTGTTATTCACGATATCCATGGCATTTTACATTTATTTAACAACAAGACTCACTATACATGTACCCATATTCTATGCATATGGGGTCTCAGATCTTTATAAGACACTTCTTAAATTGGGCGCATGCCATCGTGCCATATGCAATGGGCCTTTTTTTGGGCAATTTTCCAACTTCAGTCTTGGGAGTCAATTGCTTGCAAGACCAACCCATAGTACATCACCAAATTACTAGTAATATCTTTTTGCTAAACGAAGCAAAGATAAGCTCAATAGGACGTCTGATCATGGTTCTAAGGGCCTTTATTTTTCCCTACCTCTGCGTTGAAAAAGGCCAGAAAAGTGAAAACGTTAGTAAATATTTTCCAAAAATCGAAAACCTTATCTCTTGCGTCTGTGATTTACAAATTATTTGAACCTGATAAAAAACGATCAGCTGTGAAATCCTATTGAACGGTAGCACAATAGGCCGGGATAACCGATTTTTATCATAAGTCTTCAAAGTTTTGTCCAGAACTTATATTTTGAATGAGAATCTTAAAGCAGCTACGGTATTCCTGCCTTTTGTATAAGAATGTAGTTGATCTACGGTTAAAAATTATTCATGAAAAATCAATTATTCATGGAAAAATGGACAATTTTTTATTGTTTGTCTCAAAGTTCAATATGCTCTTTTTTAACAAATCTAAATGTCTGTGTGTGTGTGTGTGTGTGTGTGTGAGTGTGTGTGTGAGAGAGAGAGAGAGAGAGAGAGAGAGAGAGAGAGAGAGAGAGAGAGAGAGAGAGAGAGAGAGAGAGAGAAAGAGAGAGAGATTGATTTGAACATAATTACCTCAACCCATTAATGCTTGCAGAGGCCAAAAAGAGCCTGACAATTTTCTATTTAAAATCAGGCTATTGCATAATTAGGAACAGTAAAGATTTGATCCGAATATTTGCCAACAGCTGCCCTTCATGTTTATTGTAAACTCATTCTTATTATCTACGCTGTTGGCAAAATATCAAAGAACCAAAGAACAATTTCAAGTGTTAATAATAATAATAATAATAATAATAATGATATTAATAATAATAATAATAATAATAATAATAATAATAATAATAATAATAATAATAATAAGCTTTATTTCACGAGGGTAACACAGTCAAATACAAGATTTGATTTTCGCTGTGGCCCTCAGATTTAAGGATTATACATTCAATTCTTCAGGCCACAGATTTGAAAATTGTTCTTCAAGGTATAGTTTCTTGAATGATGAGAGAGATGGTGCCATTTTCATATTTAAAGATAAGGAATTCCATATTACTATGCCTTGGTAAGTGAATGAGTGTTTAAATAGCTCGATTTTGATCGGTGGAGGAACCAAATTATGAGATGTATTTGATCTTGTAAGGTGACCATGTTGATCTGAGCAGAACTGAAACATATTTTACAGGTATATTGGACTCTGTCCATTGACAGATTTATACATTAGAATAGCAGTATTAAATTGAACTCTGTTAAGGAAAGGTTACCATTTTAGTGTTTTGAATAGACCGCTGCTTGGATGAGAGTAATCCACATCAAGTATATATCTTGCAGCTTTCTTCTGGAGCTTAAGCATTCTTGTCTGAATTTCGGAGCTAGAGTGGCCTCAAATGGTATTACAGTAATCAAAGTGAGGAAGTATGTACGCATTGAAAAAAAGATTTCTTGTTTTAAGATCCATGTACAATTTCAGTTTTTTTAAAGCGAAAATCCCTTTGGATATTTTCTTACATACTTGGTTGACATGTTTGTTCCAATTTAAAGTATTAGTCACTAATATACCCAAAAGTTTTGGTTCAGTGACAAGTTCTAATTTTGAGTCATTCATAAAGAGGTTGAGATTAAAATTCTCAATAGATCGTGTTTGTTTTTGTTTGGTGGATATCACCATAGCTTTTGTTTTCTCCACATTTATATTCATTTTGTTTACTTGGCACCATTTCTCAATATTCTTAAGATCATTTTGTAAGCTTGATTCAATAGTTGACAGTTTATGACCTGCAAGTGATATTGTAGAATCATCTGCAAAAAAATCAATATCATTTTTTATCACCGGAAAAGGTCATTTATGAATATAAGAAACAATAGTGGTCCAAGAATAGAACCTTGAGGTACTCCTACATAGGTGTGCTCTGGACCTGACAAAGATAGCCCAATAGAAACCTTTTGATAGCGATTAGAAAGATAAGAAGAGAACCATTTAAGTGAACAACTACCAAGCCCATATGTTTCAAGTTTCTTCAGTAATATTTCATGATTCACTACATCAAAAGCCTTCCTAAAATCTAAGAAAATAACTCCAATAATTTTGTGATCATTAATTGCACTTAGCCAGGTATACATCATTTTGGTTAATGCTGTTTGGCAAGAATGCTTTGGTCTGAAACCTGATTGAAAAACATGGAATAGGTTCCAATCAGAGGAATATTGATAAAGTGTATCATGGACATGTCTCTCTAACACCTTTGATAATGTACTCAAGATAGAAATAGGCCTGTAATTGTTTAAATCACCTGGTTCACCACCCTTGTGGAGGGGGGTAATCTTAGATTCTTTCCATTGCGATGGGAAGATGCCACTCAAGATACTTTGATTGATAATACTGGTGATAATAGGAGATACTACATTAGCACTCATTTTTAGGTATTTCGGGGAGATTTCATCTAATCCGCATGCTTTGTTAACATCTAAGGGGAGCTGAGAAATTTATGCACAAAATAATTACTCACAGGTGGTATGTCTAAGCTATTCTCTAAAGGCATTTTGGTTTTGACATAGTCATCAATATTGATTGAATTATATGGCAATTGAAAGTGATTTTCAGATAAAAGTTCGTGTGGAATAGAGGAAAAATAGCTATTAAAGGTGTCTGCCACATTTGAGGATTTTCTATCAGGCTTTTTAATCTCAGACACTCAGACTCTGGAGCAGGCTTTCTTGATTTTGGGTTTAGCTCATTTATGAATTTCCACATTTGTTTTGGATTACATTTGTTTTCTTGAAGGTTTTTAGTGAAGTAGGACTTTTTTGCACTTACTTTAGTCAAATTTGCTCTTCTTCTCCAGAATTTAAACTGATCAAAATTTCCTTGGGCTTTAAATTTGTCACGTTTTGAGATGGCGGTCATAACTTCATCATTCATCCATTGAGGCTGATTGTAGTGTTTGCCTCTTTTTTCTATCAGAGGGGCATGCTTGTCTAAAATGTTCAAGAATAGTTTATTAAAACAAGTGACCATATCTGAGGGATTTGATAATGCCCTTATTTCAGAAAAGGGAATTTTTTCATATTTCTATACTTGATCGTTATATGTTGGCCATTTTTTTGGCTTTTTTGATTGAGCATTTATGGAAGCGCATATTGGAAAGTGATCACTTATCCCTATTTTTGGAACAGTTACCTTTTTAATCAAGCTTACTTCAGAGACATATACATGATCAATAGTTGTTGATGAGTTGCTTGACACTCGGGTTGATTCTTGAACCATTTGCGTTAACCCCAGATTATCAATACAGTGAGACCATTTTAAATTAGTGGTATTATAAGGAAAATCTATATTGAAATCACCGAGTAATACAAGTTCTTTTCCTTCATATGAACATTTTCGTACCATATTTTCGAATAATTATATCCAATCAGTACAGGAGTTTGGCGGTCTATAAATAAAGGAAGATTTTCTTTCTAAAATCGTTTTGTAGCTCAATCCACAAGGCTTCTATGTTATCACTCTCTAGATCTTTTCATTTTTTATATTTGGTACCATGAATGCCTCCGCTATGCCTTTCTACTCTATTTTTTCTCTCATGGTGAAAACCATTAATCTCAATGAGATTAGATAGATAGTTCTTGTTAAGAAATGTTTCTGTCAATCCCATGATATCAACATCTTGGTTACCTAGAACATATTTCAGCTCATCATGCTTATTACTTATATGTTGAATATTCAGATGAATAACCTTGGTTCCTTTTTTCGGAAGTTCAAACAAAGATTGCAATTGAAAATAAATAGGAAATTGCCACCGAAAGGAAATGCTTCTAAATGGGTGTTTTGTATAACAATCAGCACACTTATCTAAATAGGATCTACAGTCAATATAATCTAAAACACCATTGCTGTCATGATACACACTTTGAAAATCACAAATATTAATGTATTCTAAAAAGTTTGAAAGCTTGGCATTATTAGATTTGGATATCTCTTTGTGTAAAAAGTTCCATTGCAGCTGTTTATACACTGGAAAACCGAAGGGGTTAAATTTACATTTCCTGTCATAGAAATCTTTTGCTTTGTATTGTCTATAGGAGTAGATATTCATATAATGTACATAATTTAAATGGTTAATATCTGTGTAATTAAACACACTGATTAAACAAGAATGACCCAAGGAATATCCCTTTTGATTAGATTTAAAGTCATCAGAATTAGTAAGTCTGATATTTGGGCAAAATGAGCTCAGACCCATATGAGTTTGTGTTGAGTATGAGTGAATTTCACTGACGTCACTAAGCACATCATAGAAATTAGATGTGTGAATGTTATAGCAAGTTTTGTGATCATTTTCCATTAACTCGCCACACACATCTTGGCCATTATCCTAACGAACGGATACAGAACTTCTGTCTATGACCATGAATACCACATCTCCTGCAGAATAGGGCTTCATACTTCATAATACAAGCACCTAAGGGAAGTGTGATTCAATTCACCACAGTGAAAACACCCTCTGAATTCCCTCAGAGTGTTGTTATTCTGTGATTGATGAAATGGATGCTTGGCTTTTCTTGACTGGAAGGACAGACCTATATTTCTCTGTTCTTGTCTGCTTGGTTTTCTGTCTGAGTAATGGGTTAGGATACCATAACTCTTCTGAATCCATCCACATACAGATTAAACTAATATTCTGCATACAAAGGGGGTGGAATTTCTGCTAATGTGGCAATATTTTCAGAATGATATAAACCACTAAGTTTCGGTCAGTTCAAGGTTTAATACTAATGTTATTTCTTTAAAGGTTGAGTTGTCAGATCATGGGCACATCCCATATCCAAATGGGTTTATAAGTTACTCTCACTTTTAAATAGCTTGCCTTGATATTTCAAAATACAACAACCACAAATTTGGAATTGTCTTCTTTAACACTATCTTTCCAATCTGCATGCAGCCACCCTCCTAAATGTAAATTATAACATTTATATCAATTTATATTAATTGACTGGAAGATGACGTCTAGGCATGACTTTAAGACTAAATGTCTTAAGTATTTGTGACATCGGGATTGTACACAATGTCCAAGATATATTCAAAAATGTTTACCATACACGGTGTCGCCTCTAGAAAATGAGCTATATTATCTCCAAATTGCTGGAAAACTCTGAGACTGCTATTTATTGTTCACACATCGTTGAAAAGCTACGCCTGTTAGCTAACTAACACCACAATGAACCAATACTCCTGAGGGGAGATGCCCCCAAAAGGTCCCACCCCATCCAAAGTGAAATTGCACACATGTGATACTTGCGTGTTCGCACGTAATATTCCCATAGAAATGACTTGAGCACTTCTGAAACAATAAATCTTAAGGCCATAAGTTGAGGGCAAATTGGATTAAAAGTCTTTTTGGCACAATGATATTCAATTAAAAGTCTTTTTGGCACAAATAAGATTAAGGTAATAATAAAAACTAGGTTATGGATACTTTTCACATCAGAGTCAACAGGAAGTCTTTCCAATATTTTGGAATATCAATACAAATCATCACCCTTTATCATCACAAAGTCTGCCTCATGCTCCACAACTTTCATTGGTAATGTTTTCAAATGTCATGGAAGACCTGCACGCCGTTCCACCTGTCCTCCACCTATCTCAGCGCAGCACCTGCCTCTTCTGACCATTTCCTCAACAGCATACCTACCCATTTGTATGCGGCAAAGGGTTGCACTTACCTGGTTATTCTGTTTGGGGATCTGCTAGGTTAGCTGGGGCTGTTCTGTACACTTTTTGTTTCTGGTAGCCTCAGAGAAAAAAGTCCAGAGGTGTCAAGTCTGATGACCTTGGTGGCCATTCCTGCTGATGGCCTAGGTCAACAACACAATTTGGGTATACTTTTTTAAGTCTGTCACAGACAATGACACTCCAGTGAGCATGTGCCCCATCTTGAAACGACCATTTTCGCCACATATCTCAATTTTGCTGTCGTCCATATCACTGGTGAAGTTGGGGTACCCCCTGCTGGTTAATCATATCCAGGTATACTTGTTCAATGGTGTTGCCGTCCAGAAAGATGGGCACAATGATTGTGTTGTCACCAGGTACTCCCACCCAGACATTTATATTTCCTCACATCATTGGAAATATCATGGCCAAATTCTCGTACAGCATTTCGATCTTGTCCATATTTTCTGGTACTCAGTATTCCAGCTGTTTACCTGTTTACTCAAACTATTCAAATGGGTAATTCTGACCAAGTTATTTGGGTCCTGGTTGACTGGTCATTTCTTTGTATGTTGACAGGCAAACCAGGGCTTCGTTTCATCAGAAATATATCTTCTTTCTTTATTTTTTCATTACTTTTACTGAAATGTCAAACTAGATTATCTTAATAGCTTAACCATGAAATATATATCAAACAAATAATAATGACTGTTAATAGGATGAATTTCCCAATCATAGCTGTCTACTTTGCATGAGCCACAACTTTACCTTATGAATTCATCTAGGCTTAGTTCATTAACTCAGCGAGTGGCAATAATAATGATAATAATATTGATAAAAATAATAATAATAATAATAATAATAATAATAATAATAATAATAATAATAATAATAATAATAATAATAACAAAATACCCAATAGTAATAATAATAATAATGATAATAATGATAATGATGATAATGATAATGCTACTAAGAATAATATTATTATTGATACTAATAATAAATATGATAATAATGATAATAATAGTAATAACAGTAATAATAATTATGATAATAATAATGATAATGATAAATTAATGATGATGACTAATACAATAAAGAAAACAACAAGAACACAGCAACAACAACATGATAATAATGATAATCATAATGATATGAACACATCAATGTATGGTCGTTTCAAGATTTTGTATAAAATGCATCTTTTGAAATCTTGCATTAACATTTTCTTCTGATTTGCTAGGTCCAGTATCTGGAATGCTGGTGCATCGTTTTGGTCATCGTGCTACAGTCATGGCAGGAGGTCTGCTCGCCTGTATAGGTCTGGTGATCTCTTCTTTTGCTACAGATGTCAATTTCCTCATTGGCTCCTTTGGCATCTTCACAGGCAAGTTGGCACAAAAAACTGATCTTAGTCCAGGCAAATTAGGGTTTTAACCTCCACTAATTGCAAAAGAAACGGAATCCACTATAATAAAACCATTGGTGTTTATATGATAACATATCGAAAATCCCACTCAATCAAAGTATTGGAGCAATATGTATTTTTCAATCAAAATTGTTAAAAAATTAGCATATCAGTGAAATCATGATTCAGAGTAAAAGAAGGTAATATCCTGACATATTTTTAAAAAATCACAAAATGTGTTATTTTTTTATGTTTTACCAAAGAACAAGGTATATAACGAAACAATGGTTACTGAACTTGTATTCTTTTCAAAGTCTTTGGAACATGTGTTTGATGCATATGTAAACAAGTTCAACACGTGCTGCTAGTGAACCCAGAAGGCCGCACCATGGACATAGTGCATCTGGTGTAGATTCACACGTGACGTTTCCTTATGTTCTGGGGGCCAAGCAATACAGTGAAACCATCCATGATATCTGATTTGTTTAACTTCTTACAGAAATCCAAAGTTGCGTCCAAGGTGGAGACAGATGGTGAATATCATGCATGTCGAAGGATACCTGTACATTTTTCAGCTTCACTTAGATTACTACAGTACATAGGGCTTTCACTACAGTCATGCTACCTAAATGTGCATCGTTCCTTCTCAATCTGAAGATGCAGTAGTCATTGCATCCTTCTTTATGCTATCTTACTGACCAATATTGTATGGTGCACCCACACTTTCTGGTCAGCCATAAGACATGTCATATAACTTCATTTTCCAGGTTCAGCTTTGGGTCTTGCAGCCACTGCCTCAACTACGGCAATGGCGCATCACTTTGATAAATGGCTGGATGTGTCATTGGGTATAGTATCTTCAGCAGGCTCATTGGGGTTACTAGTCTACCCATTTCTCCTGGAACACCTGCTGATGGAGTACGGCTGGAGGGGCTCACTACTCATAGTGGCAGGCATGAACCTTAACGTGTGTGTATGTGGGGCTCTCATGTTTCCTGCACCTAAGGGGACTTCACAAAAAAGGATCAATGATCAACTATCAAACAGGCGAACTCAACAAACATTGTTTGGAATGCTTAAGACACTTATCACCAACAAGAGATATATTTTACTTGTTATTAGTTGTGTTTTTAATTCGTTTGGTATCTCTGTATTCAGTTCTCATATGCCAGCCTATGCGGTCACAGAGACCAATATGAACACTTTTCAAATGCCCGCCCTGTTATCTGCTATGGGCATGGCAGGATTTTTGAGTCGCATTGGTCTAGGCTTTCTGATGAAATCACCCCGAGTCAGTACTCCTATGCTGTTCATCTTGTCCAATTTACTTGGAGGAGTTGTAGTTGCCTGTATTCCAGCAACAAAAACTTTTGCTGGTATGTTAATTTTATCCAGCTTATTTGGTGTATCATTTGCTGCTAATGGGCCTGTGTTATGGGGACTAGTAATACTCTTCACACGAGTCGACCTTTTTACCATTGCATTAAGTTATGTAATGATAGCGTGGGGCATTGGCTTCACCTTTGGTGCGCCATGTGCAGGTAAGAAATTTATTTATATTCTTCTTAGATACTGCTACCCTTTTGTTAACGTTTTGATATTAGACTTTAAATCACATATGTATTTATTTCCATTTTGATTTATTACTTAAATAAACTATGAAACAACCTTTCCAAAAAGAACTGGAAATATGTTTACCGATTTCTTGAAGGTATATAATGCATTGAATACATCTACAGCACCCAGCACCAGCTCATTGATTCAATACTTTTAACCGTTCCATTGCCACACATATATACGTATAGAAAATTAACATAACAGCGTTTTATAAAGGGGGGAGAAAGCAGGAGTTGGGGAACTACAGGGGAATAACAGTTAACAGTAGCATGTATAAACTATTTATTTTAATCCTTCGGAAAAGGTTGGAAGTGTCAGTAAAAGAGAGAGGGATTTTAGGAAAAATACAGTCCAGATTTAGAAAATACTTGTGATGCAGCGTTTATATTAAGACAGATTTTTTACCAAGGTAAACGAAAGAAAAATGCAAAGATAGAGGGATATGGTTTCGGGGGGACGTCTTTGCGGATCTAAGAAGAGCTATATAAAGAGAGCACACGTAGGGTATGATTTTGAGAGATAGAAACAGGCTGGTTTGAGGTTAAGGAGGGACTAAAGCAAGGGTGTTCGCTGTCCCCAGTTCTCTTCTCACTATACATGAGTTAGGAGATAGATTAGTTAAAAGTGGACTTGGGGTCAACATTAAGGATGTTGTCATACCAGGATTGTATTTTGCGGATGTATGGTCGTCATGGGACAAGGGGAGGGAGATTTAAAGGAGTTGCTGAAAATGGTAGGGGAATATGGGAGGGAATGGAAAGTGCAGTTCAATTCCTCAAAGAGCAGGGTAGTAAACATAGGAAAGAAAAGTAGCAAACAAAACAGATGGCAAGTGGGGGAGGAACAGATAGGGGAAGGAGATTTGTACTGTTTGGAGATAAAAGAGCAGGAAGAATATAGATACTTAGGAATCTGGTTCTCAAGAATAAAGGGTATGTTCAAAACACATGTGGGAAATGCGATTAAGAAAGCAAAGAGGTTGAAGGGGGTGATAACGAAAGTGACGGCAGACACATACCAAAGGGCAGGAGTAGTGACAAAGCTGTGGGAGACTTTGGCTTTCCCTAGTATCCTATATTGAGCAGAGGTTTTTGATATGGCAGATAGTGACAAATTTAGACTAGAGACCATAGAAAGACAATTAGGGAGGTGGGCGATAGGGGGTGAAAAAGGAACAGCATGCGAGGCAATATATGGCGACCTAGGGTGGATTAGCTTAGAAAATAGAATAATAGAGAAGAAGTTAGTATTTGAAGACAGGTTAGCATCCCTTGAGTAAGAAAGTTGGGCTAAGCAGGCGTGGAATATGGTGGAGGAAAAAAGGCTACCATGGGCGAACAAAATTGTAACTTTAATTAACCAAAGAGGGGGGACTAGACGGAGCAAGCTTATGAATAGGCCAAAGAATCTGGAAAACAGAAGTGAAGGCAGGAGTAGCTGAATCGGTTAGATGTAAATGGCAAAAGGAGATGGAAAATAAGAGTACCATAGGAAAATACAGGAGTAAGGATGAAAAGAAATTTGAAGAGTGGTTAGGTAGAGAATTAGGCAGAACGATCTTTAACATCAGAGCAGGGTCACTAGGTTTGAGGAAGCGAACAGGCAGGAGAGCACAGGACAAATCTTGCCAGAAATGTACGGAGGGGGAGATTGAAAATGAGCAACATGTTGTGCTTAAATGTCCAGCTTACAGATTAGAAAGGAACAGGATGTTGGGGAAGGTAAGGGAAATATGGGGGGGAATAGAGAGTGTGGGGTGTGGGTGGGCGAAGAGGAGGGGGAGCAGCTCAAGGAGATAGTAGGTTTAGTTGGGGAACCATCGAAGGGACTAGCTAGAACGGTGGTGGAGGGGTTGAAGAGAATGAGGAAGAAAAGAGAAGAGTAAAACGCGAAAAGGAGGCGTAAGGGTGTATTTGCGTGCTTACATGTTATTTTCACGGTCTAACACAGTTGGTGTTGGTTCATACTAAACGATGAAGAGGAAGGGAGCCACTTTGGTAAGTGAGGGATGCTGGAACAGTTAGGCAGGGAGGAAACATGAGGGGCGATGGTTCTAGAGATATACTGTTGGTGAAATTATGTAGTAACAAATTACTAACACAGTGTACAACGGGAAGACAAGGAAGGGACTGACCAGATACTTGGTAAGGATATATGTAAAGAACAGGAAGACAGGGGAGGGTACGGATCTGATGCAGGATGCATGACATAAGTATGGGGGGGGGGGGGGGGGTGGACAGGGAACATGAAGAGAGATAAGTCCCGGGGGTGATGAGTGGCATGAATGGTGGGGAATTTTTCCGTAGGTCCGCCCTTGGGACCAAACAAACAAGCAAACAGTGCACATATATGTTTGAGCAAGTTGCTTTTTTGATGAAGTTTCTAGCAAAGTAGTTCTACTTGTATATGTCAAAATGATCAGAGGTAAATTACCATCGTCACCTTTTGTACTTCTATGCTTTGATCTATTATCTCACCCATATTTATATCTCATGAATAGAGAGAGCCTTCCTGTCCAAACTTGTAAATCCAAATGTATGGCTGTGTAAACTATCTGTGTTGATTCTTTCTTGAAATGTATAGATATTCATACTAGACGTCTCATCTAAGGTACAATCTTTATAGATAAACTGATCCTATATCATGGATATGTTTTGTTATCACCATAAAAAAGAGCCATTGCTGCTTATTATGTATTTGTGACATGAAGAGATTATCAAATTTGATGTGAAAATATGATAGCATTTCATAATCTGACTGGACCAAACTTGAATATCCTCATTGATGGTGATACAAAGCCAAATGATAAAATACATGCTTCACTCATTTTTCTTCTAGGGTGGATTTATGATATAACACAGGAATATCAATTTTCGTTTTACATTGGTGGAGCTGCAATTCTTATCAGTGGTCTCATAATGATCCTACCATCGTGCCATAAAATACCTGAGGATGATGTCATGCCAACGAACAATGATGCAGACTGTATGGATGCAAGTAGAACAATGACAAACAGTACAACAAGTTTATCTCATTAACGTTACCGGTACGAATATATATATAGAGAAAGTAAAGATCATCCGATTTTTTCAAAAAACTTTCTTTGCTAAAAGGGTGCAGATGGGATTTCTTTTGCTGTGCAAGGGACCAGTCTCTCCCAGGTCATAGGGCATCTTAGAAGAGATGAATACAATTTTTAGGCCCTTGTTTTGCTCACATTTTCACTGGTCATCCAATCCGCTGGTCCGAGGAAGAGAGAGGGTATGTTTTGTTCAAAATATGAAATCTAATATGAATTTCTAGAAAACAATCACGATTGGATAGCAGGTTCATTCCAAGCACTGCCATGCCTAAAATAGCAACCAAGACCAATTTCCACACATCCTTTGGCACCATACTCGCAGATCTAGCAACAATTCTAAACCTGATCAAAAAGTAAGTGCATGCTTGGTTTATCAAAAAAATCCATCTATATACCTTCATTGTCAGCCAGTTTGCAGGGAGTTCAGGTCTAGACTCTTTATGTCATTATCCTAACCTCCGGACTGGCAGCTAAGAGACTGCCAAGTTATTTCACTGCCATAGTCTGGACTGCCTAACAAGACATTGACCTTTAAGTGAGTTGAGTTGCATTGTTGAGCAAAGACTATAGTATTAAAAAATGTTGATAACTATGGTCAAGCTACCCCTTTAAAAAGAATTAAATTCTTGCAAAAAATTCAGGAAAGTGTTGCTTTTTGACCACTTAATCCCTGCCAATGGAGAAGGCATAGTCACAGATAAAGCGGTACGAATAGGATGTTAGCCTGGCTCTGCATATTTAAATTACTGATGCTCTCAGTGGTCCTATCTAAATTCCTGTTATTACACCAGCATATCCATTGCATAAAACCTTGTCAGCTATCTAGACACAACATATCAAACTCTCCGTTTTTCCTTCCCATGAGATAATCCCACAGTAACCGCATGTAATTAACTAGTACATATATTGTGATTTTATTGAATGCTCATGCAGGTAATAATAAACATGAGACATATAGTAAAATAAAAGAATGAAAAATAAAAACTTGTCTTTGAACACATTGTTATCTATTACTTTCTTATGCCCAAACGACAGAACTTCCAAATGCTCAACGAAAATCCTATTGTTTCAACAAAATCATTTCCTTTTTCTAATCATTAATCAAATGACTGTGTGAATAATGAATACACACACACACACACACACACACACACACACACACACACACACACACACATATATATATATATATATATATATATATATATATATATATATATATATATATATATATATATATATATATATATATATATATATATATATATATATATATATATATATACTGTATAAACGGTATATTTCCCCGAACTTTTATTTCCCCCAAAATTATGATTTCTACTTTTTCCTATTTTCTAATTTCCCGTCCTGCACATGGCTGCACTGATATTAAATTTACTGAAAATGCTACCGAGTATTTTCGCTTCAGAATCTATTAGTGCAGACGAATGTTTTGTGCACTGAATGTGCCATGGTGTACCTGGAGAACAACAAAGCCATCCCAGCCCAATTGAGCTGACATGGCTGGCTCTATTGTTCTGTGCATTAATAGCACTTAAAGCAGCAGTACACCAAGTCGGACTGGTTCGTGGGCAGGTTGATGAACTTTGTGAGTACTGCAAACAGGTATTCATTAATACATGGGGCGCCTTATACTGGACAGCTTTAAAATGTCTATTTAATCTTATTGTGAGTTACTACTCACTGTCATAACTGTTTTAGCCAAACAAATATGTTTTACTGTGTATCGTTGTTTGTTGACTTTTGGACATAAAAACCGCCACTATTCAGATAACATAAGGCGCCATCTGCTGGGTAAGCGAATAACTTCAATATACGGCTGTATTACTCAATCTGAATACGAACATCGTCTGAACAAACAAATATGTTTGCAACCATTTTGTCATTACGCATTGTTCCAAACTCCTTCTCTTTCAGAGTAATACTACCAATTCTTAAAAGACCTACATTGAACCCAAACGCTCCTGATAACTACAGACCAATCACTTTAAGTAAAACACTGTCTAATGTACTAGAGGTAATTATGATACCGGCTGATACTGTATCTAAAACTGGCTTTTGTAGTGAACGAGGAACATCTTTTGCATGTAACTTGTTGAGTGATGTTACTCAATACCTTCATAACAGCGGTAGCCCTGTTTTTATATATATATATTTATATATATGTATATATATATATATATATATATATATATATATATATATATATATATATATATATATAAATATATATATATATGATCTTGTGGTTTTAGACTTTTTACAAAGAAAGGAGGTGTCTTACTCCTACTTCTCTCATAAAGCTAATGCCTATACATGGATTGATCATATAATTGGTTCTGCATATGATATTGATGCAGTACAGTCTTGTAAAATTAACCTGAGGAATCTGATAATCCTAGTGACTGTTTACCTTTGTGAGTTACTTTGGAGCTGAGATTAAATCAAAAGCCTCCTGATAGAAATATTTCAGAACCTCAGCATATTCTGCCAAAATAGAAAAATCAAGCTATGAAGGTCTTATACCAACAATGTTTAGAGAAGGAACTTGATAGTGTTCCAGATCTTGATATATCTGTCAGCCTTAGGTAACTCCCAATCATCCCTGGCAACCGTTGATACACATATTGATGCCATTAATTCAGCCTTTCACAAAGCTGCTACTAAAGCTGGTTGCATTCCAGAAAGGAAACTTAAACCCAAGGCCTTCTGGTGCCCCGAACTCAGTAAAATAAGGGACCAAAATCGTTTCTGGTACCAGCTTTGGATCTCTTGTGGCAGGCCAAAGTCAGGGGCTGTATAATACTGTCACAAGTTAGTAAAGCAACCTTCAGAAGGATGCTAAGGCAAAATTGGTATTTTATATCAGTGAGACTGTTCTAAACAAAATCACAAACATGTTTACAACCATTTTGTCATTACGCATTGTTCCAAACTCCTTCTCTTTCGGAGTAATAATACCAATTCTTAAAAGACCTACATTGAACCCAAACGCTCCTGATAACTACAGACCAATCACTTTAAGTAAAACACTGTCTAATGTACTAGAGGTAATTATGATACCGGCTGATACTGTATCTAAAACTGGTTTTTGTAGTGAACGAGGAACATCTTTTGCATGTAACTTGTTGAGTGATGTTACTCAATACCTTCATAACAGCGGTAGCCCTGTTTTTATATGCACACTTGATGCAGATATATATATATCTCAACTCTATATATATATATATATATATAAATATATATATATATATATATATATATATATATATATATATATAATATATATATATATATATATATATATACATATATATATATATATATATATATATATATATATATATATATATATATATATATATATATATATATATATATATATATATATATATTTATATATATATATATATATTACCTATATACACACATATATATATATATATATATATATATATATATATACATATATTTATATATATATATATATATATATATATATATATATATATATATATATATATATATATATATATATATATATATATATATATATATATGTATATATATATATATGTATATATATATATGTATATATATATATATATATATATATATATATATATATATATATATATATATATATATATATATATATATATATATATATATATATATATATATATATTACGATTACAGTCTCACTGTGCTGTGCTCAAGTTGTATATTAATGATGGTATATAGAAACAAACAACGAGGTCAATCGTCAGCTGTGTTCGCGTACAGTCTGCGCTAAATATAGTAGTCTAATTATAAACCAGAGTAAACCGTTGCTGTTTGACATACGCATGTTGTGGTTCCGTTCGTCCCGGTCAAATCAGGTTACCATTTGGCCTCAAAATGCCATACATTTGCTACTTAGATTTTGAATATCTGTTGGGACACCTACGTAACTTCGGCAGCCTGCCTTTTTCTTCCACTATAATTTATTACTGTTTTTTAGAGGAATAATGGAGACGAAGATCTGTCTAAATTCACTTCCTAGGATGTACATCTTCTGTTTCTGTTTTTATCATTAAGTTCAAGGAATCTTTATTGGGGCTGTCTGCTTTTTTATTATAGATACAAACATGTGAGTCTGCTCTACGTATAGCATAGTTGGACACACACGCTTCACAACAAGTATGTTTTCATGTAGACCGAGACTCTTACAGTCCAGTGATACAAAACTAATTTTGCACTCATACTGGTGCGCATCTAATAAATTGTCTAAGTTGTCAGAGTCCATTGCACTAGACAGTATGAACCTTGCATTTCAATGAACTTCAGTGTTGACTGGCAGCATGAGTACTTGCCTTGAAACTATATCTAACTAGGTCAATATGGCATGCTGCTTATTTCATTTTACGAAATTACGGAAGTTTGATACTTTTGATGATCTGCTTATGTCAATTCTTGTCGAGTATTCGTAGGTAAGAGAAAGATATGAAATTACGTTAAAATTCCGTAATATTTATATGCGAACTCTTATTCAAAATATCGAGTTAAATAGTACTTTTTCCGTGGTACTTTTTAGTCAAACAATTAGTCTTCAGTCTTAGTAGGTTTGAAACTTTGCAAATCCAGTAGTGCACTTACTACAGTACAATTAATGGACAAAACTAATCAGCCATGATGGTTAACCTATGGAGCCACCTTAAACATCACGGTTCACCTTCCTTGGACACTATATAGTACTCCAGAACAGATGCAGACACAGTAGCCACGGGATAACGTCAAGGGTGCCTTATCTTTGCTTGTATGAGTTTCCGTGAATGACTAACCGTATGCCTCTCGTGCTCTATGTACTAGGCCTAGCCAGATCACATTGTGAAGCAGAATGGAGCACGGCTTGGAGCTCGGATGTTTTGCTGCGAGGCCAGTGGATGGGTTAAGGGGATGGATCGTCACTGCCGCCTGTTTCTGTAGTCGGTTTATTCTGGTGGGAGTATCGATGACGACGGGGATTTACTATGTGGTCTTTCTGCGAGAGTTTAAGGAAGATCGCGGGAAAACAGCCATCGTATCATCGCTGGTGAATGGTGTGATGTGTGCCATAGGTTCGTATCTTACTCATCACACAACATAAAATACTAAAAATGAACCACAACAATTACTTATCTACACACACTTATCAAAGGACAGGGATATTATTTCACGCTATTGACTACAATGTGTAAATAAATAAATAAATAAATGAATAATGACATGCTGCTTTTGAATCGTGGGTTTTGGATTTTCCCATTAATAAATGTGATTTGTATAATTTATGGTTAATAATGGTTTACCATGACGGGTTGGTTAACCCATCATGGTTAAATGCAGAGAGGTTAAAAGTCACGTCACACACGTAAGGGGGATGATCTGGGAATTAAGTTGATATCGGTGGGAAACCACTCCTGGACATTTGCTTCAGTGCAGTAACATGAACTGATGTGTAATGCACCATGTGTGCTTTGGGGTCAAGACCCTATTTATACAGTAAAGTCCTTGGGTCATCGTGGGCCAAGGTTCGTCAGGGCATAGTGAGGGCTCTGTACAGCGAGTCATCTTGCATTGTCCACTGCAAGCAATAGAGGAATATAACGATTCATAACGCTAAATCTATCTGCACAATGTATAGGGTATAGTAAAACATAACTTACATCCCCTGTAGCAGGTAATATAACAACTTTATCATTGGTATGAAATGGTTTGGATTTGAAAAACTACGTGTTTTGTTGTAGATTTAGCAATCATTCTCAACCCCGAAAAGAATTTCTATGGTTCCTAAGACAGAGTAAGAGTTGGTAGTGGCTTGGACAGAGATCCGACTGGGTAGGATTAACCAGAAGATTTCGATACGTGACCCAGGTTGGGGATGACAGCAGAGAATGGACACGTACAACCTGCTTGCAGCCACTGAGCATGCTCTTTTCTCTTAGTCGGTTCCTAATGACCCAAGTGCAGCACTAATCAGCCTGCGGGCGCTGAACACCCAGCTGCATCACTCTTGCTGTACCCTGGGCTGATGTGATTGTATTGTGATTTGGCCTTGACGGTCACATCTCCGTGTATCACATAGCACTGGTAGTGGTCAAACAATCTGATAACCCCTTGCCACTTGAGAGCGGCATGGAAAGATTTTACGAGATAGGCCCTCACGTGGCTCACCACGAGAAATTGTAAATGTGTGTTGATAGGGTGACAGATAGGTCCACCGTCTAGGGTGAGGGCAGCACCCTTATGTGGTTCTGAAATCTCAAGAAGAACTGCTTGGGAAAGCAAGAAAATAAGAAAATATTATCATTATTTTTATCATTATATATATATATATATATATATATATATATATATATATATATATATATATATATATATATATATATATATATATGTATATATATATATATGCGTGTGTGTGTGTATATAGTACGCTGGTCAGCATTGCCTTTGTTTGCTTTGAAACTAGTGGTAAATGAGGTGTCCTGGTACACCTGTCTTTTGCTCCAGTGCTCACAAGTGATCATTTGAGCGAGGCATGTCCATTTACAACCATCACTGTGCTATCAACATGATATCCCACTTAGGCTTTCAATGTTATAGTCTATAAAAAAATAGGGAGTAAGGAATCTGACTTTTTCTTCTTAGCGCCACTCGTTAATGATATCCCTAAGGTTACTCTGTACCTGTAGTAACCATCACCTGTGTAAGTGATGAGATTTTGTTATTTGAGTGAAAAGCTGTAGATATTGAAATTGAAGGGAGATACACCTTGTTATACGACCATGCTCCTGTAAAGTATGTTTCGGGATGGAGTTTTCAACTATGTCTCAATAGCCCTATATACCTTAAAGCTAATATTGATATGGAGGGTAATTCATCATACATATCAAGACACCATCTGTGCCGACCAGAAAAAGCAAAACATTTTTTTGTATGTTTGCCACTGCGTATTTTGCTATCTCTGCTTCATCCGAACGACTTGAACTTTATCCCATACTTATATTATCTTCAAATCATTATTCGGCCAAGTACTTCTGATATATGTCACTTTTTATGCTTGGTACAACCCATGACCTACAATCTCCTAGCCTAACAAATGAAGAGTTTGTTATTGTTTCCTCATGTGCAGTCACTCTGATTAGAGCATGAATGAATGAGTGTTTAAAGACACATCGGCACACAAAGGTCATTTAGTGATATAAACTACGATCGAAAAGTGGTCCTTTGTCATTGCTGAAGAACATTGACAAAGCATACTTATTCTAGGTGAAAGAAGAAAAAGAGGTTAAATAAGGACAGAGCTTCAGATCCAAATACGATCAATGGTTATTTGAGGTGCATGGTATCCACAGACAGATCCACACATCCTCCGTCTTTTACAAGGCGAGCAGGGCGCCACACCAGCTCAGGGTTCCAGGGGAGGTGCCAATTCCTATTGCACACTATTGAGCAAGACAATAAGGTGTGACCCAGGTTCTGATTAGAGAGCCTGACGCCATAATGGCTCATATGTGATTTTGCAAGACACAATCCAATTCATTTTCCGAGTGAGATATATCTGTTTCTTTCTTTGAATTCATTTAATGACCATAGGGTGTCCTTCAAACAATATTTTTTTCTGGAAAAAAATATTCAATCCCAGATATGCTGTAATGCATGGTGCAATGTTCTCAGCTAGGAAGTCGTATTTTCACTTGTCACTAACCCACCATCATACAATCATAGGGAAAATACCTGTTTCTAGAAAGTACTATTCTAACCTCTTGCATCAGAGAAATAGTTCATTAAATGTTTGTTTATTATGTTATCAAGGATTGAGCTGTTAGGGTAATGACTAACCAGCTGACCATCCTAAACAATGATGTCACACCCTTAATATTTATCTGCCAATTACCTGTTATTACAATCAACCGTTCTTATGTATGTGACATGTATGGCTCATCCTAATTAATGGGGTGCCACCCTTAATGAATACTTGTTAATTACAATTGACCAATCCTTGACCAATCCAGTGAGTGTATATAAATACTGGTACATGGATATTTGGGAGGCAGAAAGAGAGGGAGACAGAGATTGGGCATAGAGCGAGTTGGAGTTTCATGATGATGGTATAGGCTATGGACTTGAATAAATATGTACAACTACATATAATTAGTCATGTGTACTCTCTGACCTATCCCAATCAGAACACCTGTATAGGTGAGCCTTAAAGACTCTGAGACAAGTCACACATTCCCCTGTGACAATACCACTCTAGAGCTAACATTCCCTTCTGCGTTGACAAACCTCGGTGTAGCGTAGTACCAGATAACAGAGATAGATTGCACCACCTAGTCCTCCAGTCACTGTCTCAAGTTGCCATACCCAAACTGATTACCCTAAATGATATGTTCCCTTAAAATAGTTAGTAGTCCAACTGTGTAGACCCATCCGAATGTTCCCAATGGCAACAATGAAGCATATTGGTGAATGTTTACCATGACTTACCTGTTACTAAGACCTGTATCCACAGACAAATCTAAGACTGCTCAATCAGTTAATGGTTTGTCTGCACCCTTTGAAAACATAGAAGTATTTTGTATAACTAATTTGTTATTTATATGGAATAGTGGTGACGGAAAATGATACTACAGCTGCAACAATAACAATGATAATAGAAATAATAATAATAATAACAATAATAATGATTATAATAATATTAATAATAATAATAATATATATTGTATGATCTTTTAAATATTGAATATGATACTGTGTCTTTTGACATCCAACTTTCATATCATTAACCAGGTCCAGTATCTGGAATGCTGGTTCATCGTTTTGGTCATCGTGCTACAGTCATGGCCGGAGGCCTGCTCACCTGTATAGGTCTGGTGCTCTCTTCTTTTGCTACAGATGTCAATTTCCTCATCGGCTCCTTTGGCCTCTTCACAGGTTAGTTAACATGAGAACAGTGAGAAAAGACAGGCATTCATTTTAACCCTCACATTTTGCATAGTTTCATTGCTGTAATCAACGTTATACTACATGTACTATTTTCTAGTTCCACATACATAGTACAAACAGTGAGAAACAGCTTCTTTTCGACTAATGTAGCACTGCATCTGGGCATCTGATCAAACCTGAAACACCTACGAAAAGTGAACATAAGAAGAGATATGGTGAAAGTTCTTAGTGAAACTGAGCCAGAAGATATTCCCTACTTTGTGGCTAGGAATCGTAATAATCTCCCTTCTGTCACTGTGATGATACAGATACTGTAACAGTTCTTAAGAAAATGAACAAAATGAAGATGGAAATAGTCATTTTGATGAGGGCTAAACTGAAAGGTGAGCTAGAAAGAGAGAAAATCTCTCAGGATGTGCATTCCATCAAGTTGGACTGAAGCTAAAATTTGAACCATAGTACCACAGCCATTATAGCTAAATTCAACACATTTTCTCAGAAAAAACATACAGAGTAAAATATGATTTGATTGGTTATGACTACTACAACTTATATAATTACTAATAAAATTCTAGTCACGTTATCAAGGTGTTTGCTTTTTTACTTATCATTCATATCCTTGCATCCAACAAAGAATAGTCAAAACCCTTTTGTCAGACAACAGGCAGAAGCAGTACATTTATAATGCATAGACATTTTAGTTCCTTGCTTAGCTCTGGTTACAATAACTGTGCAATATGTGTATCAAAAGTTAATAGCTTTGTGAAAGAGATGGAATAAGTTAATTCATGGAATAGATTGAACAAATCACACAACTGACAGTGTTTATGCATCAGACCTTGACTCATTCCATATCTCTTAAATTTCATTCACCTGTTAATAAATAATTCATATTTATTCCTTGTTTCTCATATGTTATTTGAATGTTGTTATACCCTTTCATACTTTTGATATAATGTATGGTTTTCTAAGGACACTTACAGTCAATAAACATGCATACATACATACAAAAGTATTGGCATTCATTACATTCTCTTTGGTACAGTTTTGGCCATTGTAGCAACTCTTTCAGTCAGCCATGGTACATGTGATTCCTCTTTCAGGTTCAGCTTTGGGTCTTGCAGCCACTGCTTCAAGCACAGCAATGGTGCATCACTTCGATCAATGGTTGGATGTGTCAGTGGGTATAGTATCTTCAGCAGGATCATTAGGGATATTGGTGTACCCGTTTCTTCTGGATTATTTGTTGATGGAGTATGGCTGGAGGGGCTCGCTACTTATAGTGGCAGGCATGAACCTTAACGTGTGTGTGTGTGGAGCTTTAATGTTTCCTGCCCCTAATGAAACATCACAAAAAGAGAGTAATGCACAAATATCAAACAGACGAACTCATCAAACACTTTGTGGAATGCTCAAGGAACTTATGACCAACAAGAGATTTATTTTCCTTGCAAGCAGCTGTGTTTTGAGCTTATTTGGTGTCTCAGTATTCAGTTCGCATATGCCAGCTTATGCAGTTACGGAAGCCGGATTAGACGCTTTTCAGGTGCCTCCTCTCCTATCTGCCATGGGCCTGGCAGGATTTCTGAGTCGCATTATTTTAGGATTTTTAATGAAATCACCCCGAGTCAGTACACTGAGTTTATTCATCTTGTTCAATTTACTTGGAGGAGTTGTTGTTGCCTGCATCCCAGCAACAAAGACTTTTGCTGGCATGTTTGTCTTATCTAGCTTATTCGGTGTATCATTTGCTGCTAATGGACCTGTTTTGAGTAGACTGTTGATAATCTACACACGTTTGGAACTCTTTCCAATCGCGTATGGCTATGCAATGATAGCATGTGGCTTCGGTTTTATTCTTGGAGCACCATGTGCAGGTAAGAACCATTTCCCTAACTCTCATATTCTATTCCTGCTGTTACCTTTGTTCCTCTATAGATTCTTTTTTCCTCAGACTCATAATCATTGTGTCACTTTACCTGCTTTAATGTACACATCACATATGTTATTTGGAACATCATTTGGTGGTTTCCGGGTGTACAGGCCTGCTAGAGAAGGAAGGTCGTGTGTACATTTCGGTGGATTCAAAACTATAAACTGAAAACATTTTTACCTTTACAATTTCTTTCTGGTAAAGTATTATTCTTTGAACATAGAAAATGAAATTCTCTAAAGTTCTGGAAATTCGGAGTTATCTATTGTTTGGAATGAATATGCGCCACAGACATCTTTTGCACCTCTTGTTAGTGAAGTTAGTGTTTTTCCACACATAATACGTTTTCCCAATGTATACTTTACAAATTCCGCACATCTTATGGTGTACAATAGGAGTTGGCACCAACCGGGAAACCCAAAGCTGGTGTGGCACCTTGCTCGCCTTATAAAAGAATGAGGATGTGTGGATATGTCTATGGATACCCTGCATCTAAAAGATCCCTTGGTCCTCTTTGGATCTGAAGGCTCTGCTTACTCTCCCTTTTTTTCTTCTTTCACCTAGAATAATTATGCTTTGCCATTGTTCTTAAACACCGACAAAGGACATCTTATGGCACTAAATGAGCGTTGTGTGTCAATGTGCCTTTAAAGACTTATTCATTCATTCAATGACTCATAACGTACTATGTTGGTATTAAATAATACATGATTGGGTCGAGGTAGTAAAATCTAGTACGTCCTATATCTAAAATCCTATATTTGGTGAATAGTTAATTTACCTTAATAAGAACAAATGTAGGTGGTTGGCAAAACCGGTCACACCGTTAATTTAGTTTTTCCCCTTCAAATTTAAGGTTAAGTTGGAGGACCCAATGAAAACAAGATGATTGCCAGGTTCAGCTGGGAAACTGGTCTCATCTTTGGCAATGATTGATCAATGTGATCAGCAAATTTTAAAAATCAGTTTTATCCCATTGACACTATAATACTATCCTAGGGAGGACAAAGCGGTACAAATGACTTGTTTTACAAATGCATTATTATGATGTGATCAAATGGGAGGATGGATTGAAATAGATTCTAATGAGGGGATGCAACAGTTGGTATTTGATCGCATCTTGGCTCTGATGACCAAGTCAACAACTGGGCACTTTTCAATATCAATTTCAACTTCAATTCTACTGATCGAGTCTGATCTGTAAATAATGGCAAATTAACAACATCGGTAAATCAACAGATTTTAGAGTGAATGTTAGACATTTTATCGAATTACTTGCCTTGCGGTAACTGAGGTTCTTCCCTTTTAACCCTTAACAGATGTTTTAGATATGTTTACTTAGACTATATAGTTATAAATGCGAAATATGTCATGTTTTAATGATTAACTAATCTAATGTCACAAATATACAAGTTTATCACTTTTAGATAAGAAGAGTGTTGCTTTTTTTAATTTTCGACATGATGAGGTTATCATTCTATGATAAGTGAATTGATATTGTGTTTTGAAACATTATTCTCACAAAAAATAACTAAGGGAATATGTCATCTTTAAACGCCACATGCTACACTCACTTAGTCTGGAACAGTACTCAGATAACAAAGCAAATGATAATAAAATTGTTACATTTATTTTCTTTCAGGGTGGATCTATGATATAACCCATGGATATCAAAACTCATTTTACATCGGTGGAGGCGCCTTTCTTCTCAGTGGTCTTATAATGATCTTGCCATCATACTATAAAAAGCAGGAGGATAGTGTCATACCAATTGGTGATGATGCAACTAGTATGGAAGCGACAAAAACAATGCTTTATAGTACAACAAGTCTATCATTCTAATCTCAACCGAATGCAAGTGTATACTGAGAGTAAGATCATCACAGTTAAAAATATAACAATCCATCGCTCTGTATGTTTGTACATAGTGTAATACCATTTGGGCGGGATTTTTTAATCAAGAGAAATACTAATATGTCGCAGAGATAAATGGCATTTTTCCAAGGATACCAGGGAAAAGTCAAAGGTCATTCATTATATGACTTCGGAGCAACATGTATTATTAGTGATACTTACAAGTCAGGAGGAAAATAGAAGACGTATAATTTTTCCTGGCATGTGCAAAGAGAACCTTACCACTACTGACAGGCTGTGTCATACATTTGGTGGGCTTTCACGATGAACAATGTATGTATCTACATGTCTCCCAGGATTTATGTGAATCTCAAGGGTAAACAAAGTGTTGTAAGGAGGGTCCATGCGGTGGCTCCCTCTGGATTACACCTCTGGAACCGTCCACAGTAATTTCAGAGGTTAAGGCATGACGAATGTGAAATTTAGGTATAAATTATACTGAAATGTCAAGTTTTGCCCTTTGGAAATGTAATCTTATTTGGGGATTAAAACACACTGTTGTGACGATATCAATGAATGCGTTGAAATGTTCTTAATGACATATATATCATATAGTGATACACTGTATATACAATGTTCCTTTATGTGGATAACCTATCTGATTGCATTATATATTTCAAATATTTCTAATCTTCTTATTGCATCATCAGACTGAACATATCTTTTTGCAATATCGGAATGTTCATAGTAGTAGATTTCTTACTAATCATTTGCAAGTAAAAAAAAGAATCTATATCCCAATCAGAAGGAAACATTTGTTATTTGTGAGCTTTGTGTATACACTAACCCATTTGGCCCTAATAAGCATGGAGTTCATGTGGTATATGAAACAAACATCGAGAAAAATAACATAATTTGGTTTATAGCAAATTCAAATTACAAAACATTTCAATTTCAAGAAAACCTTTCACTTCATTGCGAAATGTTGTTATGACATTTCTACTGGAAAATGTCCCTACAAGTGGGGAATATGGTTTGTAGGTAAGGACAATAACATTCTAATTCTGTAATTCAAACTCTGAAATATACATATTTTTATTATTTCGTTAAATTCCATTAGTATTATTTACATAACAATAAACTTATATACATGTACATGTAAATTTTGCAAGTAAAATTTCTTACTCTCTTTATATTAGGAATTTTAAAGCAGCGTGATTACTTGAGGCATAACTCATTAGTTTTGGGTTTCCTGGGAATGCAGCATTTTTATCGGTTCAATTAGTAGAAATCATAACGAAGCAGATTAATTGATTTAGTTTATATCAATCAAAAGAAGAACTTAGTATTAATGGCAACAGCAATATCATTTTAGAGAGCATGTGTCAAAAAAGTCTCTATAGTACAAAGTAAACACATTGGTGCACTATTTCGGCGTAAAGATGATATAATGCATTAATGTCTATTTCCTTCGGAGCTGACTTCATCTGCTTAACTTTCCCATAGTGATACGTGCAGAAATATGTTCTAAGCCATAGTGCTTGTCAAATGGTTATCTTCTTTTGTTCGTGACGCCACGAATCCCTTTCATTGCTCCAACCTTTTTCTGCACGTTAGTCCATTTCAATGCCGTGTTCATAACTTGGCTCTTTCTCGTAGGTTCACATTCCTTTGTAGGACTCGCAGTCGACAACCGATTAAGCTTGGCTGCAAATGTAAAACATAAAAGCATTAATCTCTCTCTCTCTCTCTCTCTCTCTCTCTCTCTCTCTCTCTCTCTCTCTCTCTCTCTCTCTCTCTCTCTCTCTCTCTCTCCATTGATGTATATATATATATATATATATATATATATATATATATATATATATATATATATATATATATATATATATATATATATAATTATATATATATATATATATATATATATATATATATATATATATATATATATATATATATATATATATATATATATATATATATATATAATATATATATATATATATATATATATATATATATATATATATATATATATATATATATATATATATATATATATAAATATATATAGATATATATGTATGTATATATATATATATATATATATATATATATATATATATATATATATATATATATATATATATATATATATATATATATATATATATATATATATATATATATATATATATATACATACATATATATATATATATATATATATATATATATATATATATATATATATATATATATATATATATATATATATATATATATATATATATATATATATACATATATATATATATATATATATATATATATATACATATATACGTATGTATGTATGTTTATACTATACTATGTGTATGTGTGTGTATATATGTGTATATATGTTTGTATATGTGCATATTCCTGCTCAAAGCTTGTTGATGGTCATTGATACGTCTGTCATACTGTGTGTATTTAACACTTATGATAACGGTATACGGAGGATTGAGGGCCATAGTCCATGCGGAAATATACTGGGATTTCTGTTAAATCGTCCGTTGTCTCCACATTGAAATTTTATCTGCGCCCCACTCCGTGTCCTGGACCTTGATATCCAAAAATGCCATTGTGTTTATCTGAATACTGTGTAGTTTGAGTGCCTGTACTTTAACAATGGTTTTGGCTATTCATAGACCACATTAATATAGAAAAATACGTCAACGTATCATTACGTATGTCACATGCGTGTATTCAATAAGTCGACCTTTCTAACTCATCAAAGGCTCAAGGTTCAAGGCCGGATAGGTCTGTCTCAATGTCTGACCGATCTGATACATTGCAGACTGCTATCTCTTCTCCCACTCAGTGTAAAGTGGTAATGTTGACAGTGGACCGAGGTTAGCGATGCTTTTAGGAGACTACGAGTTCCTCCAAAATCAAGAATTTACGATTCAAAGAGAAGGATTCAGTGATATTTTGATGGCAGAAAAAAAGTTAATTAATGAATAAAGGTCTATTTCATTACGTTTGTAATAATATTTTAATTGGTAAATTGTTGACATATAAGATTGAGCAATAACACCTTTGCACACTCATGATTGAATAAGGAAATAACAGCATTTAGCTTTGGTTGATATACATATGTGAGACGTTAAGAGGAGGTATATGAGGTGCCTTTGCGACCGAAAGTCCCATTCGTACTATTAGAAAAGCCCAAAAGATTACAGTTTCCATGTTCCTTATCCCGTTGCTGTATGACATAAGTTATTATGAATCGAAAAATAACCAACAAAACATAAAAGCATTATAGCTACATATGCTTACACTTATGTAACATTCCTGTCGAGTATCTGTCATGTTATGAGTCCGTTTACAGAAAAAACATGTGGCAATCTAGAAGAAATAAGGCTTCAGTGCTCAATCCCAGGAACGTGAACTGACTAGAAGTCGCAGCGCACTGCCCAGAATCACTCGACTGTCTGGACATCCCTCTTTATCCTTTCAATGCTGTGGCCACGTATGTCCAAAGCGCAAGGACGCAAATATTTTTAAAAACTATTTAAACCTTTCATGTAGGTATTCATTGGATAGCTCTTACTGAGTACTTTCAGATGAGTACCCATGTGCCAGGGTTTCAGTCATTTCTCAGCTTTTTTGCATAATTTTGCATTGGTAATATTAGCCACCAGCAGCATAAGTATTAAGAGAAGGGCCTTGTACCGCTGTAGGGGCGGACCATTTGATCATTTGGAGAAGGGGGACTATCCTTTTAGGACCCGGTCAGAATTTCTTTTCTCCTCTGCAGAGCCAGACATTTTCCAATTTTCATGGCCGAAAAAAGTTAATCTTACCTTTCAGGCTATAATGTATTTATTTTTATTTAAGGGCCATATTTTCTCCTAAAGAAAGATGATACCCCCTCATAGTATTAAATGGTCCGCCCCTTACGCTTCTAAAATAATTGGTATCCATCGATGATGCATATGATCAATTCACCAATGCGCTATGCTTGAGAAAATAATGACAGTTTCTGCAGGTGTATTGGGAAAAAAATCAATCAATCCAGGTATGATCGATAGCATTGCGTAGGCAGAGAGAGTCTGGCAGAGATTTCGTACTTGCACTCTGGCCCTGTATCGATTGTGTAAAAGGACTCTCGTGTTTCCAGCGCTCTCGTGATCTACTGCCACTACAGGCGCACGGCAAAACTAAACCACATGATCACACAGCTGTAACCTGATGCAGGGCAACTGCATTTGGAGAATTAATCCTAGCTAGCCATGATGCTTAAAACCATCACTTAGACTAGCCTCTTTGTGAAACAGATAGCGAGTAGTAGTAGTAGTAGTAGTAGTAGTAGTAGTAGTAGTAGTAGTAGGAGTAGGAGTAGTAGTAGTAGTAGTAGTAGTAGTAGTAGTAGTAGTAATTTAAGATGAAGAATAAGAGAAAGAAATAGAAGAAGAAACAGCAGCGGTAGTGAAATATGTAGTAGTTGTACGTGTAGTAGTAGTAATAGTAGTAGTAGTAGTAGTAGTAGTAGTAGTAGTAGTAGTAGTAGTAGTAGTAGTAGTAGTAGTAGTAGTAGTAGCAGCAGCAGCAGCAGCAGCAATAGTAGTAGTAGTAGTAGTAGTAGTAGTAGTAGCAATAGTAGTAGTAGTAGTAGTAGTAGTAGTAGTAGTAGTAGTAGTAGTAGTAGTAGTAGTAGTAGTAGTAGTAGTAGTAGTAGCAGCAGCAATAGTAGTAGTAGTAGTAGTAGTAGTAGTAGTAGTAGTAGTAGTAGTAGTAGTAGTAGTAGTAGAGGTAGATAATTATTAGTTCAAATTGGTACTACATTTTATATAGTAAACACTTGCTGCCAAGGAACGTGGCCGACTTCACAATAATAATTAAAGTATACCACACAAGTTTTAACAGCAATACCGATGATAAATAGAGCAACAGCAGTGGATTTTGCAAATGGACTAGATCTTCTGTACCTAAATATAACATATTTCTCTGAGGAAATAAGTTTCGCACAGACTAGTTGACATTGAATATCTTCAATCTTTCAAAACTATTAATAGTAGAGGAATATATGTGATCAATGATAAGGCAGATAATTAGCGGGGGAAATTCTTACCTCTAATAACTACTGTAGACTCACAAAAGATTGTGTAGAGTAAATTTTGCGAATTCACAGAAAATCTATTTTTTAACTTTGCGAATTGGCCTCAACATGGAGTGCCAGCTATACACTTAAAGAGGCAGCACTAGTCATCGCGAATTTTGCGTCCGAGGCTTAATGCTAAAAAAACGCGAAAATTAAACTAGCGCAATCTTTTCCAAATTTACAGTACTCTCACCTGTAATATCTGGATTGCTTTTATCCGCGTCATTCAGCAATGCAGTGAACTTGGATGGCTCGTCCTCACCTTGTCCTGTAAACAACAATGCAATTCAATAGCTAGCATGTAATTGTAACTATATATACCATCATTGCAATACAAATAATAACTAATGAAAACGAATCGCTTTAGTAAACATAATCAAAAACATGCGGAAAGACTGGTCATGACGCCAATAATATCAACCATAAGAAAATAAGTGAAATGGAGTCCTCATATGCATTACTCCATGTGGCATTGCATGGCGCGTGTCTGTAGCACTCTACCTTACGAAAAAGATCCATGCATGAAAAAATCATAGCATGAAGAATTCATCCATGAAAACGAAATTTCCATTCATGAAAAGGAACATTTTGGCCACTGCCTTCATGGATGAGAATTCCATGCATGAAATACTGCACAGTCCAATTTATCGTTAACATTTCTTGGGCGAAGAAATCACCCAAAGGGCAAATTTCTTATTTTCATACATGGAAATATCCTTTTCATGCATGGAAAGTTCATATTTTCATGCATGAAAATAAGATTCACACATTTTGCAAAAGATACGCTAGACTCTGCTAGGTGGGCGTTTTCTGGGAATTTAGCTAACGTTAAATATACCCCAAACGCACTGCACTAGACGTGTATGCTACAACACCAATGTTATTATTCTCACACGAGTTTTAAATTCGCATGCAACAAAGTAATTCATTAGAAGATGATTTTAAAACCAATTAGCAGTTCGTAGTACTATCCTTCGCAGTTAATGCTGAAGACTAATTATCAATAATGTTATCTGACCTGTATCCGGAGTAAGTTAATAGTATGTTAAAAAAGTAATTGTTAAAATGCAGCTGTGCTATTAACTATTCCTATATGCATGTGCATGTAGAGACTTACACGTAAACATGCAAACACAACACGCAGCCAATACATATTTCATATTTATGACGATGTCCGGCAAAAATACTTTACCTTGACCTATGTGTTGTTAATTTTAGCATCAGTTCGTGCGTTTAGTATCATTTATTGCTTTGTTTTGCTCAACTGGCATTAATAATATTCATTTAACGATGCAAAAAACATTGTTATCATTTGTTTTGCTCAACTGGCATTAATAAAATTCATTTAAAGATGCAAAAGACATTGTTATCATTTCTCTGGAAACAAATAAACGAACTCATCATTCAGGGTAAAATATTGCCGTCTAAAAGATAGAAAATACGTCCTCTCTCCCGTTCAATTGAGTCAACTACTGATGCACTATTCGCCATTTGACATGATTTGTTTTATCTCAACCAAATCATGTTTAAAATTTCCCTTGACATTTCCGATCTGATGCTATGAAAATAAAGAAAGTAAATTGAATATAGAAAGTATCTAGAGAGCGTGGTAAGATATAATTGCGATGAACATGTTTTCCCAAGTATTTTCAAAAGCGTTGTACATGTTTAAGAGATATCATTAAAATGAACAGGCTGTTGTGACCGCTGTGGGAATGAATGTATTATCTATGTCTGCCTCACATATGGTTTAATCTTTCCAATGCTAAGGCTACTTTCATCCAAAGCACAAGGACGCAAGCAAAGATTTCTGAAAACCATATAAACCCTGTCATGTTGGTATTCATTTGATAGCTCGCGCTGAGATCTTTCAGATGATGAGTACCCATGTGCAAGGGTTCCAATTATTTTTCCGGTTTTTGCATCATTTCGTAATTGCAAAATCAGCCACCTGCAGCATGAGGGTTAAGAGTAAGGCCAAATGGCATACTTGTGAACAGCCCGTTGTATCGCCTCAAACATGAGCTGGGCTTCAGTCATTTTTTTCAGTTTTTTTGCATCATTTTGAATTGGTCAAATTAGTCACCAGCAGCATAAGGGATAAAATCTTACTCTCAACTCGGATGAGTACATATGTCTCCCTGCTCTTGACCAAGGTGTTGGCGTAATCCATGTGTTTCTCAGACAGGTGCTTGACGTCTCCCTGGAGGTCGCAGAGGTCAACTACATCTGCAACAGATCATAGACACACATGTATTTATATGCTAGCAAATATTCATTGGATAGCTCTCTCGCTGTGTTCTTTTAGACGAGTAATCATGTGCAAGGGTTCCAAGCATTTTTCCGTTGTTTGCATCATTTTGTAATTGCGAAATCAGCCACCTGCAGCATGAGGGTTAAGAGTTCGGCCAAATGGCATATTTGTATATGCAATAGCTCTTTGCATCGCCTACAAATATGAGCTGCCATAGATATCCGTACGTAGGTAGCTCTTACTTGCCTTAAATAGTCATGCCTTAAATGATAGTTATAGCTAACTTCATACTTAATGAAGGGAATCTCAGGGTATTAGAATATATCTTGATTGTTTTTTTAAAGTAGTAGTAGTAGTAGAAGTAGTAGTAGTAGTAGTAGTAGTAGTAGTAGTAGTAGTAGTAGTAGTAGTAGTAGTAGTAGTAGTAGAAGTAGTAGTAGAAGAAGAAGTAGGATTTAGTAGTAGTAGTAGTAGTAGTAGTAGTAGTAGTAGTAGTTGTAGTAGTAGTTATATACTTAATGAAGGGAATCTCAGGGTATTAGAATATATCTTGATTGTTTTTTAATAGCAGCAGTAGCAGTAGTAGTAGTAGTAGTAGTAGTAGTAGTAGTAGTAGTAGTAGTAGTAGTAGTAGTAGTAGTAGGGAGTAGTAGTAGTAGTAGTAGTAGTAGTAGTAGTAGTAGTAGTAGTAGTAGTAGTAGTAGTAGTAGTAGGGAGTAGTAGTAGTCATGCTTTTCCTATAATTGCGAGGCTGCAATTTCAAGTTACTGTATCAAACAAATATATACCCCAATACATTAAAGCTGACAGAATATGATGTAAGTCTGAAGAGTAAAACGACATCAGTTTGTTCATAATAGAAAACCCGATGTAAAAGAGCCCTATAATAAGAGTCACGTGACTTACCCTCGTCCTCACAGTCGCAGACCTTCTTGATGTAGTTCAGGAGTATGTGGCATCGGCACCACGGGTTAATGATAGCTTCCTGGTTATCTACAAAATAAGCAGTTTTCTTTTTAAAACACATTTTGTAGGATTTTTATATTTTCTCAAATCATATCTATCGTCTATCGTTCCCAATACTATTGATGCTGGTAGTTTATGACGAAGCGGGAAAAATACATTTGAATAATCAATCGAAAACCCGAAATGTGTATCGCAGTGTTAAATACCTGGATACTATACATGTTTAACAGTTGCGCTGAGCCCCTGTGCAATGGTAAATGCAACCCAGGTATAGAGATTATAAACTTAGTACACCTTTTTTATGAGGCACCTCTAAAGACAACTATAAAGTTAATGAATGTAAATGACGTGTTGTAAATAGAAAACGTTCACGTTTGAAATTCGTTAATATGTATTTCGCCGAAGCAAATTTAACTTTGTTACCACCATCGTCATCATGATCATGATCACCATCGTCATCACTATCAACATAATCATGATCATAATCATGATTATCATCATCATCACTGTCATCATGATCATGATTATCATCATCATCACTATCATCATAATCATGATCATGATCACGATTATCATCATCATCACTAACATCATAATCATGATCATGATCATGATCATCATCATCACCGTCATCATCTTCATTAACAATGTTCCACTTTTCCAAATGTTACCTCATATTTCCCCTGTTACCTACCTACCCCCCCCCCCCCCCCCCCAACACACGTATCTATCAGTAGTCTTCGCAGCAAGTGCGACTGTATTCGAGAACTTATATAACATTAAAGCGCCCATAATAGATAAGAGGTCAGATTTGTCGTATAGTCTTTGATATAAGGTGCATACTGGTCAGAACACTGATTCTCGCTCCAGTCCACCTATCAACACGGGACTGAGATATACATAACACTGCTGAATAAGTGAGAGGAGGCTGCATAGTTTATGAATGGCGCGCCAGGATGAGAGATTATGTAACTGGTCATGACGGATCGATTTCAGAAAAGATTCCGGAAAATAAACGAGGCGTAGTGTCTAGGAGGCTTCACAACATCGTCAAAAACAACACTATTTTAATGCCAAGAACGGCCAAATAATGACAATAACAATAACAAAGGCAAACAACAATAACACCACCACTGCTATCCCATCCTCCACTACCAGCAGCAACAACAACAACGACATCAACAACAACAACGACGACGACAACAACATCAACAACAACAAAACTAACAACAACAACAACAAAAACAACGAAAACAATAGGAACGCGAAGCTTTTACCGATTATTATTCAGTATTGACCATAATTATATTTCTAGAACAATTTTGAAGTGACTTTAGTATATTCAAACATCTGAATGTAACTTTTCTTAGAAACAAAAACAACAACGACGACGACAACAACACCAACAACAACAACAAAAGGAACGCGAAGCTTTTACCGATTATTGATAAGTATTGACAATAATTTTATTTTGGGAACAATTTTGTAGTGACTCTATTATTTTCAAACATCTGAATGTAACTTTCCTTATCCGATCTTATGCTCATTCTGTTTATTGTATATACATCTTACTCTACATAGTGTTAGATATCAAAATCGTATGTTTGAGGTAGTTATCACCATTCTGCTACATAGAACGACCAGAGTATAAGGTAATGACTATCTTGGCTAAATATTATCCCAGGATCGTTTGCATTATGATAGCCACTAGTATCAG
>OZ012691.1:30658047-30663047 GCA_963942565.1 Maea johnstoni
GAGCAAGGCCTGAGGCGAGAGAGAAAGGTGCCAGTGACTTGTGCTCATGCGGTAGTTTTCCCTTGTAGTCTGGTGTCCTCCACAATCTAGCCTCAGCCAGTCCTAAACTAAGGCTACTCTCATCCGAAGCACAGGACGCAAATATTTTTGCAACCCGTTTAACTCTGTCAGGTGTTTTGCACCATTTTGTATTGGCCAAATTAGCGACCCGCAGCATGAGGGTTAATATCGCAGACAGTGCGACGGTAAACTAATTTTCCTCTTCATACCTCAGTATTATGCGGATTGGGCACAACAGGTTGGGCTCGGTAATATGCATGGCACAAACAAAACTACACCGAAACCTCTGCAATGAACTTCCTCTAACATTTTTTTAGTTTTGAAAACTTTTTTTTATTCAACCGCATGGCAAAAAACAGGTGAGGTAAATAACAGAGTATACATGGAGCCACAAGACATGCACATATAGAATGTAGCATTATCAGATGGTACAGTTGTGATAAAGGAGTACAGAACGAGTAAATATGGAGTATTTCCAGTTTATGTGTTATAAGTGATTATAGAACATTGACAAATGTTGAAGTGTGAAATAAAAATAGGTTGTGCAATGTATCCCTCAATCAATCTCATAATAAATACTCAAGAAATGCCATTTCTTATCGAATTGTTGTTTTTTCCTATTAGTATATTGAATATACTTTTCCAGATAATAGTGTTTTTTTACCTCATTTTTTATGTGAATAAAAGAGGGTTTTTTCTCTTTCTTGAATGAGTCATATATGACCTTTTTAGTAAATAGAATGATTGAGTCTATTATTGGGCCATTTTCTAAATCGCTCAGAAGTCAGTCAAGTTATATTCTAAGAAACCTAGTTCTATTAACCATTTATTGACCTCAGACCATATAATAGGTCTTGTATGACTTTGCAGTTTAATATCATATGATCGGCACTGTCTGTCGAAACTTTGCAAAAGGTACATTTGTCACTTGCTTTAATACCCATTTTGTAAAGCTTATCATTGGTGAAACATCTTCTATGCAAAGTTCTAAATTGGGTTTATTTGAGATAACTGTCCTTAAAAGAAGTGTGGTGTAGGTGGAATGATTTTTGCAATTCAAAACTGCTAAAGTCTAGTTCTGCTTTATTTCGCCATTTGTCAGTTAACTCCCCTAGTATAGGGGACGTACTTGCCATTAAGTTGTTCCCAGCCAATGTAAGCCACGACAGAGAAATCGGTCTATGAGTTTCGGAATTTAGAATTCGATTTTGGAATTGTATTTGCACATGTATCTGCCATATGTATGCAATCCCTGATGACAGTGTTACAGGAACACATACACATAAAGTACAGATATTTATTTCCTTCACCAGTCGACCGGATGTCTACCAGTGACTGGTTGTACAAACACCCATGGATATGACATTTCAGAAAGTAAGCCAAAAGACATCAATGTCCAACGTGGCTTGCGAATCAAAGTTACGTTCAGTTGTGAGGTAAGGGATCTTTGGTCGAATCAATGCCCAGGAAAGTGGGAAGCCATCGGGCATGCGGTTGTGTATTATACCCGGGCTGTCCTTGTATTTAGTGCAGGAACTAAATGCCGGCACTGTAGCGAGCAAGGTGTCCCTCTGTCTCGCTTCGATCCAGGTCAGTTCCACCTTTCTCACTCGAGCCTCAGACATTTGTCAGTGATGGCACACGGGGAGCAGTTATTCCGGGACGCAATTAAGACCGCTAGACCATGGGGCAGCAGGCCATTCCAACAGAATTTGGATTTGGAATTTCGTTAACCATCACTTGATAGTGTTGCCTTAATGACCCTTACGCAGTTGGTGGCTAATTGTGCTTATACAAAATGATGCAAAAAAACTTTTTAAAATGACTGAAACCCTGGCACATGGTACTCATCTCAGAGTACTCTGCGAGAGCTATCCAATGAATACCAACATGACAGGGTTTAGACGGTTTTCGATAAAAGATATGCATCCATGTGATTCGGATGAATGTAGCCTCAGCATAGGGAGGGTTAAGCCTAGTCCACTCCCAGCAAGTTGTAGCCGGAGTGCCCGGGGAAGCAAATGATTTTTAAAAAGTCTAAGTTGCACATATGTGCAACAGGATTTGTATTTATCCATACCCATTATTAAACGATCTAAGAAATAATATTGTCAATCATAAAGTAACACTTATAATGGATATGAAGATATGCATATATCAATACAATGAGGTATACCTGGCATTATCTCTAGAGAAGAAAATATTTTTTGAGATGATGTACCAACTGTTTGTTTTTTGCTTGTTTGATCGTTATTTTGCTTTGTCTGTTCTCAAACTATCTCTAAAGGGTTTCTAGTTTTTATAAAATATTGCTGCATCATTCACCGAAGTCTCGTGTAATCTTGTGATAAAGGATTAAGCAAATGCTTAATACGAAGTCACTGGCACCTTTCTCACATGCCATCCGCTGGAATCAAGCTTGTTCAAGGGCCAATAAATATTGCGAACAATGATATGCTTATTATTAGTTATCAACTGTTTTGGAGCATGATATAACTTAAATCTCGCAATCAGAGGGCTGTACCATCACCCGAGGCGCAGCCCGAGGTGCAGCCGAGGGTGATACAGCCCTCTGATTGCGAGATTTAAGTTGTATCATACTCCAAAACAGTTGATAACGAATTTATCTCATGATTGCCCCCTCGACCTCTGCATAGGTAATAAAAATGAACAAACTCGAAATGTTGTTTCAAATTAACAGGTTAATATACAGGTTAATATCCCTACTAGGGAGAAGTGGGAATTGCATCATGGCCATAATCATCAGATGCAATGCTCAACTCTCCCTACCCTAAAAAGCAGCAGGTTAATATAAGAATACTTGGAGGTTAATATATATAAGATTCTGAGAGGTTAATATAAGATTCTTAGAGGTGAATTGAAGGAAGTTCACAACACAGCTTCGTATCATGGGCCAATTGACCAATCAAAAGCCTACAATTTTGCAAATCATGAGATAAGAATGTATGTCTCATGTGGATATTGATGGACAGAGGGAAAACTCGAGGCGCCGAATGTATTATATTATTTTAGCCATACATGTAGAAGCGGAGATGTACCAGGATCGTGTAATGTTGACCTGACTAGGGGTTGCACACCACAGGTTTCATGCTACGGCAGGCTAGCAATCATTACTGATCGAAAACAAATCCACTTAGAAACCCCCCATTTAAATATTGAATGAGTAAACATGCGCAATTGTCCTTGTTTTTCTCGGGATATATGTCTAAATTGCACTATAAATGCAATTTACTAAGTGACCGAGTGTGCCTAGTGTCATGCATTATTAACTACTTGGGAGTAGAATGGTGGTAGTGGTTAGGTTTTAGTATGTTTTTGCAATCCTAGAAAGTCGGTTATGACACATGCAATGTTGCCATTATGATAGTATATCCTCTTTTAGCGTTTTGGCGTAATAATGGTGATGTATGAATTACAAACAACTCATATGACATAAACACGTGAAAGGGTAATGTTCTATGCACGTTTCCGTGATGTATTCCCTCTTTCGTGATGTATCTATGTTAAATTTCGTACGTGGTTATTTTTTTTATTTTACAGTAGACTCGGGATCTGATTTGCTCATTTCATGTAGTAAGGTCTGGGTAACTAACCTTCTATGTAGAATTTTAAACTTTTTTATATCTCAAATAAGCACGCTCTGTTTTCTTAATACACAGTCTAAAACGTTTTGATTTGATTTTAAAAAATCCATTTAGCCTTAGTTTGAAACAGTATACTCATATCAGTCTTTATAGATATACTACCTTTATAGAAGTATGCACAGCCTTTAAGAGAAATATTTCAGATACAGAATGGTCGTGTATACATTGTACCATCTACTGCAGAATAGAAACTTAATCAGAGTGGCTTATTCTGCCGAACTTTTCCGAGTGGGGTCAGTTCGGTCTAATGAAAGTCGCATATATTAATTCTGTCATTAGAATATTGTTTTTTAATATTGGCTCTTCGGAATAAGAAATCTTAGAAAAATCCAAAATCACAAATTCGGGTAATTTGCACTTCGGAATAACTTTTCTTTTTTACAGTATATGATTTCTAATAGTATTTTGCAACATGCATTTCAAGTGTTCATATTCAATGAAGTTGCAGCTAATGCACCATTTCTCAAGTGTCTGTTTCCTGCTTTCCATAAGTCCCAACGGGTTCCACAAATCCCCAACAAAATGTATTCCTCTTTTAAATCAACCACTACATTGTTTTGCTTAGTTTGGAACTGTACCATATGGGTATTCATGCTTTTAGAAATAATAGTTGCTATGTAAACAAGCCAGAACACTTTTTTGGTTGATCTGCGATAATTTCATCTAAACCATAGTGTTTTTGCATAGTTTGGAACTGTTGCATATGGGTATTGCACATGCTTTTAGAAATAATAGCTGCTATGTAAACAAGCCAGAACACCTTTTTGGTTGATCTGCGATAATTTCATCTAAACCATAGTGCTTTGCATAGTTTGGAACTGTTGCATATGGGTATTGCACATGCTTTTAGAAATAAAAGCTGTTGTGTAATCAACAGAACATATTTGGTTGATCTCCGATAATTTTATCGAAATCATAGTGCATTGAAAAATGCCCATCCCTCGTGGTCTTGATAGTCTTTTGGACACATTTCATTTAGAGCTTTATCAAATATTGTTAAATTGAGGAAATTAAAACTCCTTAATGTGTTTGGTGAATCTAGCATTTCTTGTCAAAGTATTAGAGATTTCTCCATAGGTATCTTTAAAAAATGTCATTTATTTCTTCCATCAATGTTTTATTTTGGGTTGGGAGACACATCAGACATATAACATGTTGAATAATAGCAGACTTTTGATAATAGTGATTTTACCAATTGGAGTTTTAGATTTAGGGTTCCATATTCGTATAATGCTTTACTGCTGTTCATTTTAGTAATATCAGCCATATTATCAA
>OZ012691.1:30668047-30733047 GCA_963942565.1 Maea johnstoni
ATATATATATATATATATATATATATATATATACATGTATATACATGTATATATATATATATATATATATATATATATATATATATATATATATATATATATATATATATATATATATATATATATCCAAGCTGTCTTTACAACTTGCAACTATTTCTATTATGTGGTTAGTTTCTCTTGGTTTTGTATGAATTATCTGCAGTCTGTATGTTTGTATACTGTGTTTGTTTTTTTTGGAAAAACAGTCAGTAAAGATGCAAGTACAACATAGAAGGATTTCAAAAGGTGTCTACAAACAATGTCCTTATAATAAGAGTAATTGTTTTGTAGTATTTCTCATTGGCTGTGAGACATTGCCCATGGTACATGTACATTGCTCTATTGTAAAAATTTCTGATTTTCATCAAAATACATAATAACAGTCTTCTCTGAAATGTCATTACTGGATCTCCTGCAACATCTTCATATTATACCCATAAAATAGGTGTTTGATCAACTGGGTACAGTTATAGCTGAAATATGATTCAATGCAAATATGCTGACACGTGTCATTTCAGAGTGGTCATATGCAATATCCAGGGTGAGGGTTGGGAAATATGTTAGCAATTATGAATAAGCAATACCTCAGCTACATGCTCATATGAGTTTCGGTTAAATTCATGAAACCTGAAAAAATTGGGTAATTTGTATAGTAAACCAGAACAGGTCCTTTGTAGCAACATGAGACATCAACTACATTCGTGTATTACAAACCTGTGCCACGCCTGTAGTTTTCCCCAAAGCCAAGTGGTCTTGTGCGATGCGACACAAACTACAATGTTACATTACATACCTGTCCATCGCCTAGGATCTTCCCCAATGCCAGGTGATCTAGCGTGATGCAACAGCAACTATACACATGTTTTACAAAGCTGTGCCTCACCTAGAATGTTCCCCAAGGCATGGTGGCCTAGGAATAATGCTGCAACAACTACAAACCTGCATTATATACACGCAGTTCGCTTAGAGTGTTCCTCCAAGGCCTAATGTTGTAAGGTAATGCCGCAGCAACCACACTCCTATTGATGTTAATTTCCTTACCTTAGATTATCGTTATAAGTTATTTAAAATGTTATGTTACAAAGTTCAGTTTCCACATATTTGTATTATATTGATTCATTATTTGCATCTTATTGTATTATCATACTAACTTCGTTATTGCTATTTTGTATTCTCTCGATACAGTCAATAAATAACATTACATTACAATCTTATGACTCACCTAGCGGGTTTCATATATGTCGAGCGGTCTAACGCATTGCAATGTTGGGCCAATGCATTTTGTGTGGACACATACCGATCGTTTACCTCCCCTACACTCATCTGCTGTTCCACGTGGTCAAGCAGTCGAGCGCTTTACAATAACAAAGCCCTGTCTCCTAAGAAATTGCACTGACAGCGTAGGAATGCGAAAATGTAGCCAGTATCTTTCGATTTTGGCAAAGCATTGCAGAGATATCCTAGTCGAAATATTTCATGATGACGCACGGTCTCTGTAATTGATTTGATCCGGAATAATGAACAAAGTCTATGCATTATAAACTTAAACGTTTTTCCCCTGTTGCATCGTTTCTCTGCTACATAATAAATCAAACAATGGAGATAATGGATTCGCCGTCGAAATCGCATTTACTGTCATGAAATGTCCAATGCTTTGGTCTACAACCTTAAATCTGTATCTGTCATTTACAGCAACGCAACATATTTATATACAGGAGTGATAATCCAAGAGAATCCTTAAATTAACCCATGCTATGTACATGTAATTGTACGGATTAAAAACATTCTATCATCAATAATAATAATAATAATAATAATAATAATAATAATAATAATAATAATAATAATGATAATAATAATTATAATTATAATAATAATAATAATAATAATAATAATAATAATAATAATAATGATAATAATAATAATATTAATAATAATAATAACAAAAGCAACAGATTAAAAGAAGCAGGCCATACCAATCGGTGGAATAAGACACTGTAAGGCTGTTTTAGTTTTACGCTTGTTAAGGGGTCATTTAGATCTAACCCTTCAAGGTCGGTCGGGAACGAATACAATCACATTTTTCATCTTCGTGATTTAGTCCCAGTATGGTAGAGAAAACTACGAAAACCGCTTAATCTAAAGACAAGTCTAAAGTCAACTCAAACGCCTTTGCCTCAATAGGGTAGAAAAGGGTAGGAAAACGAAATTCCATAATGAAATTCAGCCATTTTGTGACTGATTCCAGTCTTTAATAAGTCAGAATTGTTGTAGATGTATTAAATGACTCAGGGGTGGAATATGGCAAAAAGGTTACGTTTAGAAAAAGAATTCATTAGTCCAATAATCCAGCCATTTAGAACCTGAATCCAAACCTCAAAATGTTAGAATTGCGATAAATGTACTCAATGACCCCTGGGGTGGAATATGGCAAAAGGTGACGACAAACAAAATTCCATGACTTAATCCATTTCACAGTACCTGAATCCGAACCTCAATATATTAGAATTGCAATAAATGCACTGAATGACCCCAGGGGCCTGAGCGTAAATAAGGCTGCGAAGTTTTGCTCTTTGTTGGGGCGCTTGGGCGAAGCCGACAGTGATAGCCCGCCGTCGACGTATGAGGTCATTAATCTAGCACTAGTGCCACTTAGCGTGATGAAATTCCAACACTTAGTTCGGGGAGGATACTAACAGATTACCGACGAAATCCAAGGAAAACACACCATCCCTGGGGGCTATCGTGATGAAACTCTAACACTTAGTATAGGGAGGATACCAAGAGATTTAAGCAGAAATCCAAGGGAACTCCCAGCATCCCTGAGGGGAATTCCGTGTTAGAATTCCAACACTTAGTTTGGGGAGGATATTAACAGATTGCCATGAAAATCCAAGGAAAACACACCATCCCTGGGGGCTATCGTGATGAAACACTTATACTTTGTATAGGGGGGATCTCAAGAGTTTTAAGCAGAAGCGAACCAAGGGAATCCAAAGGAACCCCCACCATCCCTGAGGGGAATTCCGTGATAAAATTCCAATACTTAGTTTGGGGAAGATACTAACAGATTACCGACGAAATCCAAGGAAAACACACCATCCCTGGGGGCTATCGTGATGAAACACTAACACTTAGTATAGGGAGGATATCAAGAGATTTAAGCAGAAATCCAAGGGAACCCCCACCATCCCTGAGGGGAATTCCGTGTTAAAATTCCAATAATTAGTTTGGGGATGGTATTAACAGATTTCCATGGAAATCCGAGGAAAACACACCATCCCTGGGGGCTATCCGGATGAAACTCTAACACTTAGTATAGGGAGGATACCAAGAGATTTAAGCAGAAATCCAAGGGAACCCCCACCATCCCTGAGGGGAATTCCGTGTTAGAATTCCAACACTTACTTTGGGGAGGATACTAACAGATCGCCATGAAAATCCAAGGAAAACACCCCATCCCTGGGGGCTATCGTGATGAAACTCTTATACTTAGTATAGGGAGGATATCAAGAGATTTAAGCAGAAATCCAAGGGAACCCCCACCAACCCTGAGAGGAATTCCGTGTTAGAATTCCAACACTTAGTTTGGGGAGGATACTAACAGATTGCCATGAAAATCCAAGGAAAACACCCCATCCCTGGGGGCTATCGTGATGAAACTCTTATACTTAGTATAGGGAGGATATCAAGAGATTTAAGCATATGCGAACCAAGGGAATCCAAGGGAATCCAAGGGAACCCCCACCATCCCTGAGGGGAATTTCGTGTTAAAACTCCAATAGTTAGTTTGGGGAGGATATTAACAGATTGCCATGAAAATCCAAGGTAAACACTTGGGAGTATTTAGAGGATATCAACAGATTTAAGTAGAAATTGAGGGGAGATGCCAGCATCCTATACAAGGAATACCAGGATAAAATTCCAACACCTAGTTTTGAGAGGATGCTGACAAATTACAGCAGAAATGCAAGTAGAACTCCACCATCAGTCAAGGGGAGATACCAGGATGAAATTTCAACACTTAGTGTATGAAGTATACTGAGATAGTGTATGAAGGATTTAGTAGCAGTGAACATAGTCTTTGGTTAGAGTTCATACTGTTATACTATCAGTAGCAATTTACTTAGACTGCAGTAGGAAGGAGTTTTCTTTTATAATTCTCTGCAAAGCAGATGTATTTATTGTCTCACAACATCATCTTATTTCAAAGGTTTCAATAATACAATTCAGAAAGATAATCAATAACAACCATTAATAACTATCGAGAATGAAATAACAACTCAATAAAATTCCAAGACTGCAGATAATATCGGACATCGTGCAACCTCATCTCACTCTCAATCAATCAATCAATAAAGTATATATACATATATGATTTATGGAATAATCATTAATTATCAAAAGATAAAAAATAATTCTTTTTACATGAATAATGTATGGAAGTCCAATACCTTGTCTTCTCCTGTAGATTACCTCTTTGGTGACCATAATCAATGCTGGGATGGTTGTATTTTGCACATCTACACCAAATATTATTCAGCATCTGACAATTTATTATATTTGTCTATATATGTCCTGATCCATAATTCCACTTGTCTCCATGAATAAATAACGTGAGAACATTTAAAAAAGGGCAATCAATCATAATGGTTTCCACCTCTAAACAATGGGAATACGTCGGAGTCGCTACCAGATTCCTCTTCAATACCAATGCATTCGTCATTACTCTATGATGTGCCAATTCAAATTGAATAAGTCTAACATTCATCATTTGTTGTACGATAATTAATTCTGAAAGAGTTTGCAACTAAACTGTAGACAATTTCATCATTCTATTTGACTGTCCACTTAGATAGAATCGCGTTAATGACTTTGTTTTATCGTAGGAAGGAGTTTACTAGTCTCCAATAGTTTACAAAGCCTTCAGTAGAAGTTTACAGTTTGTAAAAGAAGTTTCAAAGCTTGAAGTAGGAAAAAGTCTTCAATAGGGTTCTACAAAGACTACACTAAGAGTTTACATATCTTGCAGTTCAGTTCGTGTTTAATTTTCTTTCAAATCACAAGGATGCAACGGTTTTTGAAAATCATCTGAACCCTGTCATGTTAGTATTCACTGGAAAGCTCCCGCTGACTACCAACAAATGAGTACCATGTGCCAGGGTTTCAGTCATTTTTCAGCAGTTGTTTGCATCATCTTTAGAATTGGCCTAATTAGCCACCACCAGCCTAAGCGTTAAGCAGTATGGGATATGAGTTAACATAGCCTGCAGTAATCGCATGTAGCCTCCAGAAGTGTGTTGGGCTTTTCTTTGGAGAGAGAGTAATTTATTTCACGTCGATTGAGGGACAATTTGGTTTGTACCAATATCCTGACTTTCGCGACACTAATTTTCCTGAAATATGCAGCCTGACATCTCTAAGATTAATGAAGCTGCGGATTTGGGGAAGGGGGTTATCCCAGTACATAACGGTATGGAGCATGTGCATTATTCCGGGCGTCATTTTTGATGCAAAAATCAAATTGTCGCCAAGTCGATCAGAATTATTTTTTGGAGACTAACAATTGAAATAACTGCGCTTTTTCATCAAGTCGCCGCTTTACAGTGGCGCAAAAAATAAAGTGAATGCCTAGCAGTTGAAAGTGTTGAGAGCTGCACTCGGTCACGTTTCATCACAAATCCTTCAATATACTTCAGATTAGCGGTACTTGGAGAAGAAGATAGTATGAATGTTCAGACTTTTACATGTTATAATTGGTTTTGCTCAACTATTCAAAAACATGGGAAAGTCATGTCCTGAGAGTGGTCGATTCTTCTGAATGTTACATTTGAGACTTTTTGCGAGCACATAATTGTTTCTGGCAAATCCAAGTTGTTTGTGTGTTTTTTAAGAAACCTTCAAATCCGAAGGCCTTTTTTACTTTATTTTCCTGCGTGCCGAGCAATCACGGCTATGCCAATACATACACACAGTTGGAGAGTATCACAAGTTGTGTATAGTGTTATAAGGGAATATGTAACATTACATTGTATACGGGGTTTGCAATACTAGTATCTACTATGCAAAAAATAAATAGACCAGTTTATACATAATAAGAAATGGTGGAGCGAATCCAAGTTGATGCTTTATCAGGCACCCTTGGGGGACAAGTCAGGCAAAGGTAAGTGGATAGTTTGTCTTGTAACTCCTTGAGGACAAGCCTGGCAATTCTGAGGTTGTGATTTGTCACACGCTCTCTGGGGGCTGGGGGCTGCCTCTATGGTCGAGTTGTCTAATTGATAATGCACCGACTGCACGCATATCATCACATAAGGCCTAAAAAAATTGTTTGTTTCCTGTAACCCGACCGACCCTACCATTTCATTGCCGACCCTACGTCTTTTTACCTCCCGTCGTGAGTTTTTAAACTATGATCTAAACTACACGGAAAGGAAAGCAGGGCAGGTTTACAGTTGCACAAAGCACATGCAGCACACCAAAGCAGGCATGTCTAAGGCTAGGTTGTGTGTCATCCCCTACAGAAGAAGAAAAGAAACATAAGAAACAAGTGACAGGAAACATAAGTGACAGGTAACATAACTGACAAGAAGCATGTGACAATGTTAATTACAAATACACAATGTAATAGGTGAATGAAATGTGTTTTTTCAGCATTTTTCCAGGACACCTACTGCTAAATACAAAAAAAAAAAAAAAAAAAAAGATTTACCTACCTACCTACCCTATTGTTTTTGGAACCATTACAGGAAACAAACATTTTTTTTTTAGGCCTAACGCACATTTAGCAGTTGGTGCCTAATCTGGTGTTAGATTGCATGGACTTGGAGGCACCCCCTATAGGACCTATACCAGGGCTATACGTAGTGTCGATGCTAATTGCAATTTCGTTTTTCGTCATATTTTCTGTCATATCCAGACTTAGAAGTATCTCGGCAGATGTATTTGTATAGGTAACCCAGTACCTGGCAGTCGATACGATTTGGAATTTCTTCTATCGTCATCTTTTCTGCCATATTCAGGCTAAGTAGTGATTTGGTAGTTGTATAGGTAGAGGAAACTGAAGTACCCGATGATTGACAACTTATTCACATGACTCGAGCCAGAATCGAACCTGGACGGTGGTGAGGGACAGCAAGTAGTCAGTGGCAATGCTTAAGGCCACTTAAGGCCAAAGCCGACTGTGTCCCTGCAAAGGAGAGTTATTTTCCTCTTCAATAAAGAACATATGCGATTAAAAAACTGTATCTATACCCTAAACCCGGGTTCAAATTCAATATCACGTGGTCTGGTGATTGATGTTTCGAATGTTCTTGTAAAAGTTGAGGGCTAGCTGTCCGATAGATAAGTGGTAATTAGCTGCTCACCTGGTCTCACCCAACTACCCGTGAACGAATCCGGCTCAGGGTATGTGAGAAATATAACAGTGACTTGGGGTTTCCACCGTAAACAACTGGCAAGTTTACACTTTGGCTCAACATGGCATAAAAGTGACATTTAAAGAGGTACCATATTCAACAGGTCTGTATTCTAACCATAAACTCAGCTTCGCATGCAATGTCATGACCTCTGGAGACTAGCATTTTAGTATTACAATTGTGCAGTACTACTACAAAGGCTAAAGCAGTAGCGTCATTATCTCTCTAGCGCAATATTTTTGCAATATTTTCTTTTGCAATAATGGCAACTCTGCTTAATCCGGATTGATGTGGACCCTAAATTCCTTTCCGGATTAGGCAAAATCCGGATTATGCGTATAGGATCCGAATTATATGTAAAGGAAGAGACCGGGACCTTCCAATCTGTCCGGTTTAGACGAAAATCCGGGTTACACATGTTCGGATTAAGCAGAGTTGCCTGTATTTCTTCACTATTTTATAATGCAACTAGTCATTACCTACATGTAGTTTTAGTATGATAGAAGTAGTTTCTGTCATTTCGTGCCGTCTATTTTGGCAATACAAACAATCAGCGAGATTCTATCGGTTAGCGTGTCAATATTTACAGCATCGCACAATGATAAATCTACTGTCAGGTTCGAATTGAACAGCTAAATTATATCCATAACTCACTGGAGCCCCACTGCTCCATTAATAGGAGCCATGATTACATAGGGGGGTTAGAGAGTAACTCTGGCTCTGGGGTTAGAGAGTATGTAACCCTTGGAGACGCTAGGTAGGCACGAGAACTCCCCGTGGCTTTTCCGCGCCATTTTATGATAGCTCTCCATAGCGTGCTGGAACATGGAACTATCATCATGCTTTATTTGTACTAGCAATCCCAGGTGATATGGTGGAGCGGAGCAAATATTATTAGAAAGAAAGAGAAATCCACTTCATTATAAGGGATTTCGTGTTTCATGGCCAGACAAATCTGCCTTGTAATTTTCAGTTAGTGGAGATAGTAACACTGTCGTATACTGTCTATTGAGAGGATGATGATTTTTGAGCCCTCTACTAACTCAGGGATCAGTTTGGATGTGCGATGGAATTGTGTAGAACAAAATAATGGCATTTTCTTCCATTTCCACCAAATTCCCATTAGAACATTGCTCCAATAGCCTAGTAGTGTCAAAGGTTTTTTCGATGATTGCTTGCCATGTCTCTCACTACTGCCCGGGTTCGAATCGCGACCGGAGCGTGTGAGCAAGTTACCAGTGACTTGGCCGTCTTTGGGTACGGCGTAGGTCTTCGTTAGGTACTACTTGCAAGTTGACTAGTCGCGGTATAGCCTTAATATGGTAGGAAAAGTGACGCTAAACGAGAATCCTCAGTATAAAATAACTAGGTCCTACTGGCAAATAAGATCTCGAGTTCGAATCCACCTCAAGAAACGTGAGTCGCCTATATTTCTTGGAAAGAGATACAAACTGGTTTTCGACGGAAAGTAATGTATCTCTCCTATGCATAGCTGGCTGTTCATTACACATATATAGCATTTGGCGTGGCAGGAAAAGTGACTTTAAACGAAATTCAAAACCGTTCCTTGAACCTAACTAAAAGTAGCAAATGGCAAATGAATAAATCTTGGTATATTTTCAGACACTCAATAAACATCGTTTTTCGTAGGCATAAAACATATAAAAGAGAATATTATAAGTGCAAAATGTATTTAAATAATATAACTTGCAACTTCAGTGTATTGGACTTCGTTTTGCCGTAGCAGTTCTAATTTGGTGTGAAGACCGACAGTGTCAATTTATTGAGCTCGGATTTTTTTGGGTACGGTAAATCAAATTATAAGAATTAATTAACTTGACACTTGGACCAGAGCTCTTAGCCGAGGGAGTGTGATGTGTCTGCATCATATATTTACAATACATGGATTCCTCTGTTAGGCCATTGTTTGACATTGAATTTCCTATTCTGTTTATCATAAATTTTCTGTAATAGTGCAGCTTAATCATGATTATCTTGTTGTTTACGGCGGAGAAAGCATAATTATGCAGGGAAAACTATCACTAACAAGCTGACGGCTACGATGGACCAAGTGTGAAAATGCAAATGTAAACATGGAAATACACACAGATAGACAGACAGGTAGATAGATTTGGGTATTGATAGATATACATATAGATAAGTACATGTTTCCATTGTTGGTATGGTAGTTTTACTTTTTGTACGAATGACATTCTATGATATACTGAAGGACACGCACGTGGTCTTTGAAAATAAAAAGTTTTTTATTTGTTCTTTCACACTTGGTCCATCGTAGACGGCAGTTACTGGTAACTTATGCCCCGAGTCGGAGTGGAAAGGAACTGTGGTGTGAGACAGCGAACAATCAGTGGCAACGCCCTTAGACCACTCAACAACTATAGTATGGACAGGCCCCTTGCACAAGGGAAGCTAACAGGAAGTACATATTAAAAATTACATGGTTACAGTTTAATTATGTTGATCGAGAGAAAACGATTATAGTAAAATCACACTAATGGTTTCAATGCAACTGCTAAATATGACACTATGACAATAAAAGGTTCCCGCCAGCGCGCCTCCAGCTTTGAAAGGCATCACGGATGGTTAGCTGGTTTTTATGGTACACAACAGAACTCGCAGAATTATTATTTCAATAAAACATTGATAATGCAATTAAGCCCCTCACTCAGAAGGCCCATTGTTAATTTCCCTCGAGCGAATGGACCCCTTCATCAATATTCGTCCATTGCTTTAGAGTTGACTGCTGCTTTGCCGTGTCAGTGAGGGCATTAACCCTTTAACTACACGAAGCAACTATATTTGCTCTAATTACAAACCAGTTTTCACAACAAAAAACGCACCGTAGGTTGTCCATATATCATAGCTTCTTATTGGCCAGTAGTCAAATAGATTTGGAATTTCGTTTATCGTCACTGCTTCTGTCAAAATGCGGCAAGACGTGCCTAGCTAAATGTGAGTGGTGGAGGAAACCAGAGTACCCGGCGAAAACGGACGCCTAACACCACTGGCAACTTTCTCACATGTCCCGGACGCAATTTTAACCCAGGCAGTAGTGTAAGACAGCGATCAAACAATGACAACGCATTAGACCACTCGGCTATGAGGAAAGTCTCATATTCAAATGGAATTCATCAACCCATTGGGTACTGTTATACAGATTTTCACCAAGGCAGAAGCCCCTATAGCCTTTGGCAGCAAATGCAGCAACGGTCTACTTTACAAGTACATAGACTAATACAGTGCGTCCTTAGGTCGCATCGACATTCTTTCCCAATGCTTGGCGGTAGTGTGTATATATATATATATATATATATATATATATATATATATATATATATATATATATATATATATATATATATATATATATATATATATATATATATATATATATATATATATATATATATATATATATATATATATATATATATGTATATAATATATATATATATATATATATATATATATATATATATTTATATATATATATATATATATATATATATATATATATATATATATATATATATATATGTATATATATATATATATATATATATATATATATATATATATATATATATATATATATATATATATATATATATATATATATATATATATATATAATTTATTGACCACCTGTCAAAGGTGAAAAATATGGAAGTATGGAAGGCCCAAGTGGACAAAAAGAGCATTTATTAATATTAATAAATGATTTATTAATATTGATAAATGATTTTCTAATATCAATAAATCATAGCATTTATTAATGTTAGAAATGATTCATTAATATTAAGAAATGATTTATTAATATAAAAAAATACAGAGCATTTATTAATATTAGAAAATGATTTTTTAATATTAATAAATTTCTTAATATTAATAAATCATTTTCTAATATTAATAAATCATTTTTTAATATTAATAAATGCCATGATTTATTAATATTAAGAAATGATTCATTGATATTAATAAATCATTTATTAATATTAAGAAACCATTTTCTAATATTAATAAATGCTCTGTATTTCTTGATATTAATAAATGATTTCTTAATATTAATAAATATTTCTTAATATTAAGAAATATTTATTAATATTAATAAGTCATTTATTAATATTAATAAGTCATTTATTAATATTAATAAATCATTTATTAATATTAGAAAATGCTCTTTTTGGCCACTTTGGCCTTCCAGAGAGTAGAACTTCAAGGAACATGTGTGGCTGAGTCCGAATCAGTTCAGCAGTCAATTAGTGTTCCCGCACAGACCATCATCCGTAAATCGGGGACCCATGAAGTGTGGAGTGTGAGGGGGGGGGGAGGTTATCATCTTTTGTCACTAGAGTTTAGTGAGATAGACCTATTTCTTCTCCACCTGAAAACGGTGGCGGGCGCCCTGTCTCCGCACAACTTCGCAAAACTTCAACTCTTAAATTGAGATTTATGTGGAGTTAAATGGTAAACATATTGTGGTCCAATCATTTTGGTGATTAATAAGCTTAGCATGCAAATTTATAGTTCTGGGACTGGAATCGATGCCCGTAGTGTCAGTGACATGCATATGCAAGACAATCAGTGAATCAGTTACTCGTTTAACAGGAAGTTTAACAATGTGCACTGATTGGTTCGATTATCAAATTTAAGTCACGTGATGGGCTATTTCAGCTTTATTTCATCATTAAAGTTTGTGAGAAATAGGTCGCGTGTGCATAGCGTTGGAGGGTGAACTGATAAGATTTCAATGACGATACCTTGGGTGAATACAGTAAAACAATGGATATGTAGCGAGACACCAGGGTTCTCGAATCTGACCTCAGTGTAACGTCACTAGGAGGCAAAGACCAATACGGGATCTCGTATCGTTTGCATTGCAGAGAAAGCTGCGCATCAACATGCGCAGAAGGTAACTTTTGAGCTATTCGCCGCAGCCTGGTTGTTTAGGTTGACCGGCTGGTTTTATATCCACTTATTTTATTCATCTAAGACGATGATAAAGCGCAAACCTGACTCATTGTTGCTCTGGTGAAGTTCAGCCAGGTGATGACTGCGCATGTCAGCCGACAATCCAAGGAAGTGCTGTGACTCGTAATAAGATGGTAATTTTACTTTTCTCTATGTTTACACGTCCCTGGCTTAATAGACTGAAGGAAGGATAAGAATATGATCTCTGAGTACGAAGAATGAAAAAGCATTTCTATTATCTTTGGAATATGGTGTAATTATCTTTATGAGCAAGGTGACGCATTCTGTTAACAAAAAGGTTCCCTGACGATCGAGGTCAAGGAACGTTTTCTTACGTGAGATGTATCATTTTCGGCCTAGGAAATGCCACAGGGAGCACATGGTCTTTCATACAGGTATCAAGAGGAAAACAAAACGTTCGCGTGACTGGCATTGTGTGTGTGGCTATTTAGTTGGGTGATCAAAATATGCATGTGTGTGTGTGTGTGTATATATATATATATATATATATATATATATATATATATATATACATATATATATATATATATATATATATATATATATATATATATATATATATATATATATATATATACTAGTATATATATATATATATATATATATATATATATATATATATATATATATATATATATATATATATATATATATATATATATATATATATATAACGTTTGTATAAGGTCTTTGTTTAAAACCTGACATGTGCGTGATAGGAGTGGATAGTGGAAATTGATTTGCAAGCCTGGAATGAAACGAAACAGTTCTCTCTGATTTCACTTTCAACAATATTGTTCTCCACTTGTATGTTGAAAGTGGTACTAGTACATTATGTGTGATACCAAAACTGTCTCCGTGCGTTTTGTGGATATCCTTACATGTAGCATGTATTTTAGTGTTTTGCTGTGATGTAATTAATAAGAGGATATTGCACATGCGCAAAGTTCAAATGTAAGAAAGGCTTACGAGATATTGCATCAATATATTATTAAGGGTGTTTCAGTCAAAAACAATGTTTACACTGAATTCCGCTCCTTATACTCTACCCATTGTTTCTCAATATATTCCTTTCACGAGTGTTCAAGGACTTTGAGTAGGAGAGATATCATATGAATTGACACCCCATCTCCGACTAGACATTTCCCTTTTTGCATTGAAATTTATTCATAAAAGGTAACTGATTTTATTTGCTTTTATATTCAATAAAGACAACTGCAGTGGTCTACATATTTTTTTTTATCTAAGTGTCCTGTAGTTATTTTGATCCTAGCCTCAAAATGAACAAAAAATAGAAGAATGAAAGGTTGGAAGTGTGGTTTTGAATGAAATTTGCACATACCAGTTTTATTAGTAGCTGTTTTCACGATCTATGTGAATGAAAACATTATTTTGAAGAGCTGACCGGCCTCTCAACTAAGAAGTGGCACCAAAGCGGGTGGACGTGGGTTCGAGACTCCGCTGGATTTTCAATCAATGTGTTGGCTTGGTTGCTTTACAGATGTACAGCGTTTTGAAAGGCACTTTTGGTGACTTTGCAACTGATGAAATATCTTCTCTGTTCCGGGTGTCTGTATCGTCGCTATATGACCTAAGCAGTTGAAAACAATGCAAAACCCTAATCGTTTCCCTCAATATCTAAACATGTAGAACGTAAGACAATCAGGACGAACATTTTACAGCATATTGGTTTCAACCCATTAGCATAACAAAATAACCTTAGATGAAGAAAAGAATGGATATGTAGCGAGAGACCAATTACTATAGGCGCTATAGTGAAGGCGTGGCTATGCCAGTGCTCTCGCATCTGGCCTGAGTGTGGCGTCACCTGGAGACAAAGACCAATGAGGGCTCTCGTATCGTTTACATCACAGCGCACAGCACGACCTATGGGCTATTCGTTGAGTCTAGCAGCCTACTAGCTTGTTCAGGTTGACAGGCTGATTTCATATCCACTTGTTTTATTCATCTAACGAAAGAACGTGTGAGATACTGTATCCCTGGCTTCATGTTTCTGATTCAGGTGGTAGAAATGAATGGGCGGGGGATTCGACTGTGTAGTTTACGATGATGCAATAGTGTCTGTGCAGTGGGATTAGCAGCAGCAGCATCAGTAGTAATGTATCTGAAGGATGGCACCGCCATCACTCTTCATACTCCGCCGAGCATGAGACCAGACCATTAACAACCCTGCTCAAATCACCATCATGCAAGGGGGTGACATTTACGTGAGCAGTGATTTAGCTCCCAATATGCGCGGATCTAATTCGATTTTATTCAAAACCTGATAGGGTCATTGTTCACCAATCAATCCGGAAGTCTCGTCATTGTCATGTGATCGCGAGAGCGTGCGGTTATAGATCAGCAATGGCGAAATCCAACTTTCTGCCTTGCCGCGTGCAACGCGATCCCGCGATGGCCACCCATCATAGCGTGGGGAGAGCTTTATGGCTTGCACAACACCTTTGCAGGTAGCAGCGCTCACTCATTCCCACTAGAATTTCACAGTTCTCATTATTCCGACTGTGGATCATCAGTTTCACTCTTGTAAGCTTAGATGAATAAAATAATGGATATGTAGCGAGCGACCAATTTCTATATGCGCTTTAGTGAAGACATGGCTATCCCAAGGGAACAAGGTCAATGAGGGCTCTCGTATCGTTTACATTACAGAGAAAGCTGCGCACCAACATGCGCAGCGCGTATCTTTTGGGCTATTCACCGCAGCCTGGTTGTTTAGGTTGACCAACCGGTTTCGTATCCGTTTGTTTTATTCATCTAAGGTTTCACTCTTGTAAGCCAAAACATTAACCCTCTGATTGCCATCCCTAGAAGGTTGCCAGTGACTTGAGGTTGACATGTCCAACTTTGATAACTCAGTATAACATGTTGCAATTGTAATATTGTTTTTCCACAAAATGTCCTACCCTCATGGGTTACACCCATTTGTTGTCCTCGCGCTGTCATGGCAACCATATGTAAACAACTTTTTAAAAAAAGGCCTTGTTTCATAAATTAAATGCACTTTTCCCTTCAATTGAACAGATAAACTATAACGTATTGCCATAGTGATGTGTATACATTGTGTTTTGCCTCACAGTACAACTAGAGGCCTTGTTTCCACAAAATTAAAGGCAGTTTTCCCAAAAATTGAAGAGAAAATTGTGTTTTCATGCTATAATAGCCATTGAGACCTCGCCAGGCAGTTGTGTTGGAAACCCCAGGGCCTCGGGAGTTCTGATGCATCTCACAGCCTCTGGCCTGCGGTTCTCAGTTGTGAGATGCGTCCATTCATCTCGGCATGGAAAATACAGAAGCGTTAATTTGACTGAAAAAGTGTATATTGTCCCTAAGTGCGTTTTATGAACATTATCCACCAAAATGATTCTCTGGAATTCATAATTTTGATGCAGATTTCATTAAAGAAGTGGTCTCTGTCAGTTTGAATTGAATAATGATGGATCCAAGTATTTTATTAATAAGTATGCGTATCTGTTGGTATCACACGTAAAGAATTTTATATAACATTTGTCACACGTCGGCCACCGTACATGGCGTGTTGCGTATCTAGATCGTCTGTCGCCAGTACGTCGCAAATAGTCGTCAGCATAGTCTCAACGAAGCTTCACTCAGTCATGCGTTTGAGTGCCTCTTAAAATTGGCGTCTGTATCAAAGATACTTTTGACAATAACTTTTAACTATTTTACAAAGGTGTTGATGGAGAGTTGTTAGCAATGCACTGCGTACATGCATAGAAGGGTATTCGACAAGGTGACAGTAATATTTAAAACTTAAAGTCCATTTAAATATACCCCACAGTTAGAAATCCATAAAACTATATATATGCTATCATTGTCAAGTCTTTTTAAATATCCAGTCATGCCGTTCATATAGGTGGCGCCTAATGGCACTAAATTTGCAAATTTCACGTCTAAATTGAAATTTCATTTAAGGTAGAACCCTACCAGATACCCGGGTCATTTTTAAAACTTAAATATCTGAAAGCTGAGTTAAATGTAGACAACGGCACTTATGCTATTGTATAGCTTACATCTCATAGTTTCAGAATAATGATAAACTTATCAATAATTTGCTATTTTGAGTTGATATGGCACCCTTTACGCACATATCTGTCTGTGTTTCGTTTTTTGGCAAAATGTCAAGACTCACCCTTTGCTTGAAAACCAAACTCTACCATTTGATCATTCATGTCTTTGGCAAGGTGCAAGGTCCTACCTAAACCGGAAATCCGCACGATGAGCATGTTAAAACATTTTTGAATGTTCCCATATGCCTCAAGATTGCTAACAGCACGTGGTTTACGTAGCTAATGCTGATTTTCAGGTCCTGTCATAATACGAGGTACTTATGACAGGACCTTGCACCTAGAGGGGGTTCATATCTGTCATATTCTAAAACAATGGCTTCGAAGACCGTATCGTTATTCACTTTCAGCCAAAAAACGAGATGAAAATATTGGTTAAAATGGTCTATCTCGAAGAAATCTGAATGGTCGAAGCAGACACACATGTTGTTTGGGACCAATTTAACGCGGAGGGCCCTAAGGGAGCCGCCCTTTGTTATCGTGGTCGTACAACAATATAAGTTGCGAGGTCGAGATTCGTGGCGGGTGACCACTCCTCATGTGCAATCTTTGGTTGTGATATCCATGCTTAGGGGCCAGCCAAAGACGCCGCCTAGTGGTGATGATCTTGCTGTACTAGACTATCACCTTAATGAAAATAGCCAACAATTAGAATTGCATCAAACCTTGCATAAGCTTTCATTGTCACTGGTTTTCTTTGAATATGTAAGATAAAAAAGGGTGTGACCAGTCATGTCGTCCATATAAGTGGCGCCAAAGTGGCAAACAATGTAAATTGCAAACGGAAGAGGATTCTAAATAGTTTCTGAATAGCCAATAATGGTTTTACTCTCAGACAAAACAAAGTCTGGAAAATCTAATTCTATAATCAAATCTTCAATAGCAGACTACAGTTTTAAGTATTCCGTACAATTAGCAGTAGCATATGATCAACACTATCTGTATCATAGTTACATATAGGACATAGGTCAGAATTTTTAATTCCCATTTTTAAAAGCTTGGCATTTATGTAAAAACGTTTGTTTACGGTTGTAAACTGTATGTATGTAAGATAATTATGTTGGTTTTTAGTGTGATCGAAACTGAAAGATCTGGAGTCCAATCTGATATCAAATTTATCGTTTCATAAATAACATATGTTAAATAGAACATAACCATTAGAATTCATTTGAACTTGAAGAGCACACTTAGTCAGACGATATCGCACATGTCTAATCATGCAGCTTACAAAATGTAGGAAATATACGAAAAGGGATTGTTCCACCCTATAGAATCAAAAATGCCAGTCAAATATTTGCCAGGGTGATGCTTTCTAATCCAGATATTGCTATGAAAAGAAATAAGAAAAAATATAAAAAGAACAAAATGAAAAAGAAAAAAAAGAAAAAGAAAAAAGAAAAAACATTAAAAATATATATTGTCATGTGCGACTGATATACTGTGTGTAGTGGGCCTGCCCTGATGGCCGTGTGGTCTAGGGCGTTGCCACTGACTGCTAGCTGTCTCTTACACCACTGCCTGGATCCCACCCGGGGCATGTTACAAAGTTGCCAGTGACTTGGGGATGGGCGGTGGTTTTAGCCGGGTGCTCCGATTTCCTTCAATAGTTACAACTGGCTAGTCACGAATTAGCGGCAATATGGCAGAAAAGGTGACGAAAATTTCCAAAAATAACAACTGGCTAGTCACGAATTAGCGGCAATATGGCAGAAAAGGTGACGAAAATTTCCAAAAATAAATCCAGATCATGTGTACACTCCAGACGAGAAGGGGTTAATGGGCCAACTCAGCCTGAGATCCAGACCAGTCAGGCGAGCCAATTGGTCCAGCCACCAGTCTACATACGTAGTGTATTATATACACCAAAAACTGCCAACTACCTGACTAAAATAAGCCCGGCTAACTTACGAGACATAACTGTGGTGTAGAATATCCAACGGCCACCAACACAGGGCATAGCTCGCCTGCCATTGGCATAGCGCGGAACAGTATCTGGGCTATATTTGAATTGTACTCCCACAAAACAACATACTAGATCTACTAGTGGCCATAGAGACGACGGGGGCACTTGCTTTAATGCAACATACCTAGCTGGTGTCTTATTCACGGTTATTTCTAGCTGTAGTGTCTTTCCAATATTAGCGCTTGCAGCAGCAAAAAGTAGCAGGCAATTTTGTTGACATCTTTCACGAAAAAGCATAGTTTGGAAATCCTTGGACGGAGAAATTATTATCCGTCGTGAGCCAGGACACTATCACCAACTATCCTTCAAATACATATGTGTAGTAAAACCATTTTTAATTCCTAAGTTATCGTCAAAAGTAGCATAGATCCAGACAACAATTTTTGAGGAACTCTTTAGCATGGGTGTGTTGCATGCAAGGACAATTTAATATTTACGTTCTCTTCTAACGTTATATTTTATTCAAACTTCGTACAAGATTTCTTGGATTATGCCCTACATGACTATTTTAAAAGGTGAGAGGGTCGCCGTGTAAACCTTTGAGTGAAATGGCGCCATCTACAGGATGTTTGGGTAAAGTGTGATTGGATAAAAAGATGTATTTTAGCTTGGTAATGATATGTTCATATCCAGTTACAAAATTTAAAAAGAACATGCATCAAAAGTGTACGTCTACTATTGGTAATTCGATTTTGTAATCTTCCCATATCACAGAATCAGTCTTAGTAGTATATGACTTTTTCCATTCTTCCAATTTTGAACAAAAAAAATCGGGATCGAGTGGTATGTGAGCTCTTTCGATGCTGTTGTCTTCCTGTTCGTACAACCTACAACTGTATTCGAGATGCATCTGGTGGTAATTACAGGAACTGAAACACCCAACTTATATCTTTAACCTGTTCTGCTCTGCGGTAAGGTCCAGTCACACTAGGGTCCGACTATCGCACGATTTTGAAATCGGTAGGTCGGACCCGATTATTTCACCTATCGACTCCGTCTAAAAAATCGGTACTGGGTTAATATCGTATATGCCCCAGTCACAATAGAGCCCGACTATCGCACGATTTTTAAATCGGCAGATCGGACCCGATTTTTTCATCGTGCGATCGTCAGACCCGATTTTTAGGCCAAATACAAAATCGGATCCGGCTAAAAAAAAGTCGGTACTGATTTGCGAACCTGTTCGCAAATCACTGCCAATTTTCGAAAAGTCGCAAGACAATTTTTTTGACGCATTTTTCTAGCAATAAAATCGGCTCCGATAAATCGTAGTAGTGTGACTGCAAACATCGCACGTCTACTGTATCGCAAGACAAATCATTGAAGCATTTTGCTAGCAATAAAAAATCGGCTCCGATGAATCGTAATAGTGTTACTGCAAACTTGTCTATTTTCGAAATCGGAACGTCCAGTTCCGATTTTAAAATTAGCAAAATCGGATCCGATTTTAAAAGTCGGACACTAGTGTGACTGGGCCAGTACATAGTGCCCCAATTCACAAATTAACGGAGCTCAGACAATGGGTACAATAGCGAAACACCTATAAGCGTAAACTTGGATAAACATAAGAGATATTAGAGCTGAGGTGATAAAGTAACATGGCTAGGACCTAGTAGATTCTAGCAGAGACATAGATCACTGTAAGTCACTGATTCTAGATTGCCATATGTATTCTGTTCCTCTTCAGGTTTTTCTGTTCCCAGTTAAAACAATGATCAAGTTCATCAAACCGGTTTACATTTACTTCACCGGTTGGATAGAGCGCTCTATTTAAAACGTTTTAAAACCACCAAAGATAGTAAAGACCATATGGTGCCATCTACGGGTCATTACCGATACTACAACCAGGTATTACCACTCAGAGGGAATACTTTCTGCGACTAGGTACCTCGTCATGGTAAGAGGTGGGTTTTTTATGTTCTTGGAGGGGGGGGGGGGGGGGCTATCATGTTTCAAGAGGACTACTCTGGTCCTGAAAATCAAGAAAAACGATTCTAGCCCTAAAAGGTAAGAAAAATATATTCTGGCACAGAGAATTGAGAAAAAATGTCTAGATCTGGCCTTGATGATGAAAAACGTTCAATATTCTGTCCAGATAATCTGGCTCTGCCAGAGAAGAAAACGATTCTGACCAGGTCAAAATAGGATAGCCCCACCCCCTCCCAAGAATATCAAATAGTCCGCCCCTGAGATGGATGGGAATGCATGAGTTATGGCCATTAGGAATGTCAGAGATAGCAACAGATACGTTTAAAGACAACTTAAATAGCTGGTTCTCTGCCGAGGACCAGTGTTGGCGCTTAAGGTGATGAGTACCATTGCAAGCGAGCCAAAAGCCCCATCCCAAAACACACCTCACAGCAGCATAATCATATAACAAGGTGTATCTACAGGTTCCTGGGTGTTATCAGGGAGAGAATATCATATTCAGCCGTCTGTAGTCAACCCATATTCTAATTCATTTCAATATTTACACCTTTTCACTCCAATGACATATTCTCATTACTTACGCAGGTGATGGTCACCACAGGTTCACAGTTACCTTAGGGATATCATTGACTATGCCCAATAAGAAGTATTTTTTTGATTTTTTACTGCTAAAGATTCTTACAGGAAATAACATTGAAAATTGCAATGGTACCCATCACCTTAACCAATTAAAGCAGGCCAGCTATGCTGTGTGAGCGCTCCACAGAGAGTAGCCTAGTTTTCAAGGCTGTCATATGTTTTTTTTTCTGTCATGTATTTCTGTTACCAGGCACAGGTAGTCTAGGTGGCCAATTTAGTTTACACTTATCTCACCAGGTGAACAGAGGACTCAGTTTGAGCATGACACCCAAAACCTCTAGAGATAGGAGAATAAGGTAGTGCCATATATCTACCATACCTGTTATTACACCACACTGCTTTGTCAATAATGAAGGGAATGTCATTTTATAGGGAGATGAATCTTAAGTAACTTTTTTTTTCTGGCCTGACTGTTACAACTAAGCTTAGTCGTTTTGCTAGATTTCTAGTGAATATATGTAGTTAGGTATCTACGTATAACTGTCCCAGCAGCCTAAAAAGTGGGAAGAGAATTTACATGCACCATTTTTATGGTGTTACCGTAGCCGGGTAGTAATGTTGATGGATGTGACTGAGCAGTAGTGTCCATGTGTCAGAGTCGATCGTTGTAGGGACGTTTTTCGCTCTGAGGAGTGACAGGGCCAGGCCACGTGGGGACATCCTCCAGCGGAATCGAATCTGATCGGTCCCCACAAATTGATTGCGACCGTGACATCTCTGCCACCACACACATACATAAATTGGGCTCTTTGCACTTTGTATTAAGAGCATGAAATTTGATATGTTGGTACAACTCACAAAAGGGGAACATTTCAGATAGAAAGGCGTCGCACCCATGCCCCCCACCCCTGGGGACAGGTGGCACACCTATTGGTCAGCTGCAAGGTCAACCTAACCTTGCCTAATATAAAGGGTCATTGGCCTGCCCAACAATGACATTATTGTAGGTACTAGGAAGAAGAGTTTTAGTGAGTTTTATTGAATTTTAGCTTTAATTGGGTAGATTTAGGTGGCGCCACCATTAAAATGGGTTCTCTTGGTCTACCCAGTGTATTATTTCTATCAATAACTAGGATTTAAAGCAGAAATACATTCAAACCAATGTACAATGTTCTATGACTACATCTTTGCATGTAAAATATTTCCAGATATGGGGGCGTGTGTCAGTCATGGCCCTTGCGGTAGGTGGCGCCACCTGCGGTTAGGCTACTAGGCCAACTGATATTTGCCTAATACTAAAGGTCATTTGTTTGTCAATCAACGAAGCATTTAATCTTGTATGAACCAGCAGGTAGAATGCTATTAAGCGTTTTTCTTGTTATGCTTTGAAGGTTTGATATAGGTGGCGCCATCATAATATGGGCATGTCTGGCATAGCAGTAGAACTAATTCTATCAACATTTCTCTTAAGTAGGCCCTTTTTTCAAAAGATCATATATATCCAAAAGAATAAAAATTGCCATGGGTTACATTTCCCGTTTGTAATAGTCATGCCCCTTGGTGGCAGTGGCCCCACCTATTGGTAAGCTGAGAGGGTAACCTAATCTTGCATAGTGGAAAGGGCATACGTCTTCCAGACAATGAGATATTGTAATTCTGTATGAACAAGGAAGTGTAAATATTTGTAAGTTTAATTGAATATAGTATTAAATATAATTTATTATTAAAAAGAAGATCCCCTAGTAAATACCCGTGTCCCGTAGCTATAACTAATGGTATTTCGGGAGTACGACGGTTTCACCAATTTAGACTTCTTTTGAAGGTCCCCGACACCCATAATTGTGGGTGTACGTAGGAGCTGCGTTTCTCAAAAATCCTATACACATACTATACTATACTATACCAACATATCAAATTTCATGCTCGTAATACAAAGTGCATGATGTTTCTCAAATCTGTGGGACTATAATAGTATATATAGAAGATCACCTAGTAAATACCCGTACCTAATGGTATTTCGGGAGGAAGAGTTCCGCAGTTTCTCCAATTTAGACTTCTTTTGAAGGTTGTGGGTGTACGTAGGAGCTGCGTTTCTCAAAAAATCCTATACACATACTATACTATACCAACATATCAAATTTCATGCTCTTAATACAAAGTGCATGATTTTTCTCAAATCTGCGGGACTATAATAGTATATATAGAAGATCACCTAGTAAATACCCGTACCTAATGGTATTTCGGGAGGAAGAGTTCCGCAGTTTCTCCAATTTAGACTTCTTTTGAAGGTTCCCGACACCCATAATTGTGGGTGTACGTAGGAGCTGCGTTTCTCAAAAGATCATATACTATCCTGCTGTGAGGTCACAATGTATTCATCATCAGAAGACCTTTCCCGAAATGGTTACTTTGTATCGGATAAATTGTCAACATGTTATAACTTGTTTCACCTATCTCGGTTCCCAGTGTCATTTCGCTATATTGATATAACGATAACTCCCCATACCAATAGGAAAATGAGCCAGGCAACCAGCCATTGCTTGAAATATATTTTCCCTTTTTCTATAGTGGTCAGGAAAAAATAAATTTAAATATATTTTCTACCCCAAAAATACGGTGGTGAAAATATATTTAAATATATTTTCTCCCCTCAAAAATACGGTGGTGAAAATATATTTTCTCCCCACAAAATACGGTGGTGAAAATATATTTAAATATATTTTCTCCCCCAAAAATACGGTGGTGAAAATATATTTAAATATATTTTCTCCCCACAAAATACGGTGGTGAAAATATATTTCAATATATTTTCTCCCCCAAAAATACGGTGGTGAAAATATATTTAAATATATTTTCTCCCAACAAAATACGGTGGTGAAAATATATTTAAATATATTTTCTCCCCCAAAAATACGGTGGTGAAAATATATTTAAATATATTTTCTCCCCACAAAATACGGTGGTGAAAATATATTTAAATATATATTTTTTCCCCCAAAATACGGTGGTGAAAAAATATATTTAAATATTTTCTCTTTCACACTTGGTCCATCGTATGGAACACCAATATTGATTTATATGGGAGCGTACCCTCCCCCCTATGAGCAGACTTGCAATGATATTATAAAACTGAGCCTTTACAATGATATTATGAAACTGACATGTCATCATTTTAAAAACTTATGAAGGGAAACTTAGGTGCAGATTTCGCTTTTATGTTAAATAAATACTGTAAATGTCATTTTTGGTATGAATTCTGTGGCACTGATTTTATGCGCAGCCATGGGCGATGTTTTGCAGTGACGTTGGGAGAGGCATTGGCCTTTCCATGTCCATGAACTTCAGAAGTGCAGCACGCTTTAAGGGGTGCACTTTTAATTACTTGCACATGATGTCATATTCAAAATTGATAGGTATTGACAGAGACATGTAACTCAATCTTCATTCCCTGGTATTGAGCAAATAAAAAAACTTTAATATTTGAATTTTTTTAGGAATGTGAATATGGCATGACAAAATCGAAATAAAATCCAAGATTGACACTTAAGTATGCAATACTGAAGAATAATTTATAAGTATTGAATTATGACCAATGACTATTCAAATACCCATATTAGTGCTGATTTTTATGAGGATCATATCATTCAACATTTAAGAAATGGTTAATTTGAATAATTACCAAAGATGTTACATAACCATGGATAAGAAAATCCCAACTTTGCAGGACTATGAGTGTTACTGATATTAAGGTATCCGTTCAGAAGAGCCTGCTGACCACCTACACTCAAAAGAGGAGCAGTGTCAGGGCTCAGCCAATGAGATGCAGGCCATAAGGTCACAAAGTGCACTGAGCAGGGACCTGTTCTCTTCATGTTGCTGTTCTCACTGTAGAAACTTTGGCACTCATCACTCTTTTTACTGAGTTGAATATTTCAATAATTACTAAACATTAGATGTCCAGCTATACCAATAACCTATTTGAGTCTCTATGGCATTTTTGAAGCTAAATTTCAGCTTTTCGCTGTCTTACTAAGATAAGGGGGCACACAGTGCGTATCACTCAAATATGGTACAAAAACTGCAATGGTCACTAAAATTATATATTTTCTTTTATCAATTAAAACAAATGTGACCAAGTGAGGAGTTAAAAATTAAAATAAGTGATCAACTTCATACAATATCATTTATTTGTACATAAAATATATTTACAAAAAAATCTACATGCATGTGCTAAATCTTATACAGTGGCACTCCGGATATAAAAGTTAATTATGAAAAAATTCTTGACAATTTCTTAAACTTATTATAAGTTCACATTTTATGATTGGACGGAGCTATTTATAACAACTCATTCTTTTGAGCTTATATTCACAGCAAGTATACATATGGCATCCTAACAAAACATGTGGCGCCCTCTATACATTAAAATACAAACCAATAACATTTTACCTGCCTTTCCAAACAGAATTTAATGATGCATTGTATTATTGAAAAATAGAACATAGGCTTTTACAAAGTGTAGAATACATGATTTTACTTACTTTAAATAGGTTCACTAGTCCCAACAAATGCTTAACTTTCTATAGTTTAATAGCCCTCACTCAGAAGTATTTCATAGACCCAAAATATTTAATTCCCAATATTACAACAGTCAATTAAAATCTTTACAATGCTTTTAGAAGCAAAACAGTATACACCCCTGTAGATGGGGGGCTACCCTTTTATGAAGCCTTGGCATGCTGCAAAAACATTTGCTTATAAACACAAATTTATCCCTGATGAAATTGTTCTATTTTGGTGATCTCTTGCTAAAAAAGGGTTATTCAGAAAATATTAGACAGAAAAATGTATGACAAAACTCTTCTGGCTCCTTTTTTCCATCCATCGCAGAGTATCTACTCCAATTTATTAATTATTTCCTATAATTTATTTTAAAAGTACATGTATGATAAACAAAATAACCAGGAATGGACTGGAGATTTACAACAGAAATCAACTAACTCCTCTTTTTCTTTTAGTCAGAGAAAATATAGTCCCACTTATTAATTTATTTCTAGAAGTTATTTCAAAAATATGATAAATTAAGCTGTCAGATATCGAGAAGTAGGCATGAATGGATGAACTACAGAATAACCTGGAACGAACTGGAGAGTTACATGATGAGCTGTACACACACATTATCTACATATATACACGTGTAAACAAAAACTCTAAATCTTTTTCTATATGCTCAAGCTATTTACATTTGCAAAACAATCACACAGCGCATTGAGAAAGTGATACAGTTCTGCTCAGGGTCTTAGGCAGGATTTGGAAACTGGGTGCCTATAAATTGACAATTGTGAAATTTTGGGGCATCCTAATTTTCAAGGTAGACCACAATACACTCTGATTACAAGCATTAAAATGTATTTAATTATTGAAATAAGGCATGATATTCTTATACAATGTCATGAGAATTATAGTGAGGTGGAAAATCTACAATTAAATGATTGAAATTGACATTTTAGGAAATGACTGTAAGAAATATTTGGGTGTCCTGAAGGGGATTTTTGAGGGTTTAGGTGTCTAAAAGACACCCAGATGCTAAGGCTGGCTAGGGCTATGGTTCTACTGCTATGCTGTATATCTGTTCTCTGGCCGTACCACTCCATCGGCACCTAGCTCCTCAAGGTTGTGAAACTGACGCAGGTGAAACTTCGCCACCTGGTGGCTAACCATGATCTTAATCGAAAAATATCCCGCAATGGCCTCGAACGCCACAAACATGAGCATGACAATATTCATCGCTCTCTCCAGTGGTAGGATGATGGCCGCTTCATTGAAGAGAAGGAAGAGAACCAGCGGAAACTGCAGCAAAATCGTCAGCAACCAGGAACCCGCCAACTCTGGCACCTAGAAGAGGAAAGAGTAGAAATTAGGAATTTAGAATTTACTTCATTGTCACTTTTTCTGTCCTATTGCTGTTAAGTGGTGACAAGGAACAGGGTCTTAGCCAGGATTTAGAAACTGGGTGCCACAAATTGGCAATGAGAAACTTTTGGGCATCCTATTTTTCAAGGGAGACCACAATATAATCAGATTGCAGCCATAAACATGTTTTCACTTAATGAAATATAGCATAATGGTCATATACAAATAATACACTGCTATGGGAATTATATGGAGGTGAAAAAAATCAATTTTATGTTCAAAATTACATTTCAACGACTACATTTACAGGCACTAACAAGGTAAAAATTATAGAGATTTCCTATCGTCATTTGAATATCTTGGAAACTCAATCAGAAAATAATGCCATTATACAGGATTTTTTAAACTGCCTGTCTGAAACAGAATATACAAATTTTCTGCCCATCCAGATTTAGCTACTCAGCGACTTGTCTTGCACTTCAGCCATGTCATAGTTTTGTTTGGATAAGTCATTACTGAAAACTTTTTGCCTGTCTGAAATAGAGTTTTTCAGGAAGCTGCCTGTCCATAAGACAGGTATGATAGGGCCTTGCCAAGACCCTGCAGAGAATACAACCGAATATGAACAAATTGTTAAGATTACACATTTTTGATGCTCATTTAAAAAAAATCTAGTCAACAATTTATTCAAGACAATAAATAGCTGGAAGTTCAAACTTTTAAGAAGTTAGTAGGGCTTGTTTTTATGATACAGTACAATATTAATATTCTCTATACGATAAGATATCTTAGCAATATTTTTAGCTATACTGCCTGCCTCCCAGGGGCCTAATTTTGTTAAAGTTCAGCACTGAGAGATTAGTGAATTTCACTAATAAATAGCAAACTGCCCGCGTAGGGAGACCGCCAGGTAGCAATTAAGTAAATTTAATAGAAATAATATTGCTAATCAATAATAGTATAAAACAGATCTGAGATAGTACAATTCTTTTCCCCAATCAGGGCTCGACGTTAAGGCTAGCCCTGTAGCCCCGGGCTAGTTGTTGAAAGTCAGGGCTAGTAAATTCTACCTATGAGTAGCCCTGAGGGGCTAGATAGAATTAGAATATCAGCGCTTAAAAAATTATGAAGCCCACCTTTGGCTCTGCTACCTGGATGATAATGTAACTCAATTTACCACAATACACTGTATTCTTTTCATGTTATCAACAGAGGCTATGATATCAACAGGTTACTATTTGAAAAGAGTTGTCATTGATATCAGGGCTAGCAATAATATTTCAGGGCTAGTAAAAGTTTCGGTAACTAGCCCTGCTGGGCTTATCAAGTTTTTTCTTAATGTTGAGCCCTGCTAATTGTTATCAGTATTTGGTATTGTATCAAACAGTGGTATTATCCCAAAAGTATGAGTAAGGCCTAAAAAAAGTTGTTTGTTTCCTGTAACCCTACCCTAACAAGTTTTTATTCAAAAAAATCCCTACCCTAAAAAATTTTTCTGCCCTCCCAAATCCCAATCAACGTTAAACATGCATAAAACACACATTTTTGACCAAAAAAAATAATGCAAAAAAATATTTTTTTACCGACCTACCTACCCTATTTTTTTTCGGACCGTTACAGGAAACAAAGAATTTCTTTTTTTAGGCCTAATTTATAACGTAGTACGCTATGCAGGATAATAACAAGCTAGGAAGTACACACCTTTTCTGTGAGATTCCCCATGTAGCCGAGATATAGTCGAATTACCTCAATTATCGTCATGACAACCAAGACAGCAATGGTGATAATCTTGTAGAGAGTTATAAGCGCAGCATACTACAATACAAGAAAATACTGGCGTTCCTTTAAAAGAACATGTAGAATCATAATAATATAATAAACACTAATTCATCATATACCAGAGGGATAAAGGTAGTGTAATATGTAAAATAATGTAATGAGATGTGACTTAAAAATTGTACTATATGACCCCACAAATAATCAATTGTTCCTTGTAAATTAGGGGTAGGAAAATCTTTAATTATCTACTTAATCATTTTTCTATTTTTACAATGTACTTGTAAAACATATACTTCCTTATTTTTAATGCCAGTCTAGGCAGTAATCTCATTTATTGTTAACAGTCAGCCCAAATTTATTCAACATGTTTGGGAATTTTGTTAGATCATGAACACATTATTAACAAAATATAGAAATGCTGATCTCATTTTCAAAGCAACTAAGACATTTTTTTGATAATTTTTAATATGAGGCTTAATCTTCTAAGGGCTGTTCCATTTAAAAGTGTGGGGGGGAGGATGAACGAAAGGGTTTATGAAGGGGGGGGGGGGGAGGTGCCGAATTCTGAATTGATTTATCCCATTGGATTACATATGATTTCTGGCAGGAGGGGGGGGGGGTGTCAAATTTTTAATTATCTTCAGTTCCATTTAAAAGTGTGGGGGGGAGGATGAACGAAAGGGTTTATAAAGGGGGGGGGGGAGGTGCCGAATTCTGAATTGATTTATCCCATTGGATTACATATGATTTCTGGCAGGAGGGGGGGGGGGGGGTGCCAAATTTTTAATTATCTTCAGTTCCTCCACCCCACCACACTTTTAAATGGAACGGCCCTAAGTTATTTACCCAAGTCTTGCATATAAATATATGGCTACATATTCTTACCTTAGCTTGTAGCATGACAATTTGAGTGATCAACCACAAGGGGAAGTAGAAGACATTGAAGTAGAAGGCCATCTGAAGAGGAAGGCTGCTCACATATTCATTACCTGCAATAGAGGTAAGAAATACAAGTCATTCCACAACTGTATGTTACCAGATCATCCAGGAGCAATGAATTGGCTGCAAATTCTTTACAACAAGTGAACAAACAGGGGTTATAAAATTCTGTATACCCACCCCCTCCCAGGATAATAAGGATAGAAGTTTTTGGAGAGGCAGAATGCTTTCAATGCTAATGCATAGGATTGATCATATGTGGGTAATAATTAGATAATTAGTTTTGTAAAAGCCAGAATTATTTACAGAACAAATTTAATCTGAAATTTGGATTTACCGGGGTAGCGCAAATGCAATTTCACATATTATTACCTTATTAAATACTAGTAAATAGTATTATTGTTTTCTTTTACGAAATATTCAGAATATTTGCTGGGAGAAGGCATATAATATGGTAGTTAATGACACTTTCAGGACCAAGAAGCCTAGCATTGGTTCCAATTATGGATTTTATGCTAAACCACTTCTGCTTACACAAAATTTGAGGATGGCATTGAACCTTACATGTGCAACACAGGACATCCACAATAAAATATTGTTGCATAAAGTAAGGCTCAATATTATTGAACTACATCTGAGCATGCGTAGCACCACTTTTGGGCTATTGGTTGAGGCTAGCCTGTTCGGGTTGACCAGCTGGTTTCATATCCACTTGTTTTTATTTATCTAAGATTTAAGTAAGATATTTGTGAACACAATCAATTACTTTAAATATATATTGAATCATCTCGACAGGTATTACTTAAGAGGCCCATATGGTGTAAATTCTTAAGCAGTTGTCACACTTTTGTCGCTTAAACTATTATGCTCAGCTCTAGTGCAAGATTGAAATGTGATTGTAAAGGAAGCACCTGCCCTGTGGGCTGTGGCTGTCTTAGACCCTTTTTTTGTAAATATGTCAGTGACAGAAGGTGAATTATCGCCTTTCACAAAATTCAACAAATGAAATTTTATTGACATCTTCTAAACATTACAACATTAACCTGCTTTAAGTTGGTGGTGCCGCTGCCCCTCTCGAGTAGCCCTAGAAACAGGGAAAACAACATCTGTAAATGAGGACACAGCTTTCCTCACTGTGTCCGCCATTCTGGAATCTCGCAGACGACAAGGTCACGTGGGTAAACAATAACGCTTAGTACCTTTATACAAGCAAATTTACGGTCGTATACAATTCCTTATCATGCGAAACTGTTCATAAGTATCTAAGTTTATCATCAAGTACATGAAATACGCCTAAATAGATTGTAGTATGCGTTTTTTCGACTAAGTTGATTCAGGCTTGGACGAGATGTCAATGCGCGAGAATTCCCGAGACTACAGTCAACCAATCAAAAATTTGGCTCCCCATTCAAACAATCTGGGAAAAGCAGTGGACGTCCTCATAGGAAAATGATGTTTTGAGTCGGGAATTCAATTCATACAGTAATTGTAGGAGAATTAAGGTGTGCACTAGTCGTTCATGTTCTAGAAAACATATAGAATAGTCCAATTGCTTTTCTGTAAATTGAATCGTAAGCGTTTTATATTGGAGACAGTGAAGTGCTGTTGTGTAGATCTATCTGTTGTCATGTTCAATGATGTTGATTTGGAAGTGAGTAGTTGTTTCACTTACAGTAATATACTCAAACTTCATATCATGAATGCCATGGAACTTAAGTAAGTGTTCACTAAAGGCGCATTTATAATTGGTTATTGAATTCTTTCAATTTGCAGCTATATATCTTACAGATATGTACTAATGTAGAGAAATAAGTGATAGGACTCTGAACTTGACTGAAGTGTTTATTTTGCACCAACTTCTAACTTTGTTTTGAATGCTTTCAGGTTAGAACGAAGATTCAAGGTATTGATCATGTTTTCCCTAAATATGCAACAAATGGACAAGGAAAACTTAACAGTGGACTTATCGGTAAGGAATGATTAGAAATATCTGAGTGGTCTATTTACTCTATTACCATACAATTTTGATTTGTTGTACACACAATTCTGTAGTTTAGCTGACCGCTTTTTTGTTTCAAAAAATTGTGCTTGTTATCCAAACTTGGTAAACCTCTTAGGCCTTAGGGGCACTAAGTCGTGTACATGTTTAAACATGTATACTTTCTGCCTCAAATCTGGAACCTGTTGATTTTGCCCATTAGGCGTCCATAGTTAAATCCAACTCAAGATCGTTGACAATTGTAAGATTGGTCACAAGAAACCCAAATGTGTAATAGCAATTAATGTGCAGGGAAATGTACCTAAAGCAGGTAGTTTTGATAATAGGAGCCGGAAAATTAGCGGATGGTCAAATGAGGAGTCGCACCAGTAGCGCAGCGGCACGCACAAATCCAGGGCATACCGTCATAGCTGGCTTCATATGAAAAGAAATCTCCACAGAGGATCATAGATGTTTGTCCAGCTTTCCCTGGACATTCAGTTACTTTAAACCGTGACTATAATATAGTGGTCAAGTACAGTGTCTTAGCCAGGATTTAGAAACTGCGTGCCTAAAATTGGCAGTTGTGAAATTTTTGGGCATCCCAATTTTTAAGGGGGATCACAATATACTCATATTTCAACCATAAACAGGTATAAATTCATCAACATAAGGCATGATATTATTAAACAATGTCATTGGAGTTATAAGGAGATGAAAACATCCAATTATAAGCTTGAGATTTTTAGAAAATCCACACTAAAAAAATTGGGTGTCCTGAGGGGTTCTTTTTAAAGGTTTGGGTGTCCAAAAAGGCACCCAGACGCCCTGCTGGCTAAGACCATGGGTCAAGACTTAAAAGAAAAAAAAAGAACATGAGGCAGTTCTGACATCAATTTTAAACTGTACTAAGGTGTATTAGATTTATGTACTGCACTATTTTTCTCCCATACTATCAGTTTGGATATGTGAACCTGCTCTATGTAAGGCTTAATGTGGATTATACACCTTTCCTAAAGTAAAAAATTGCAAAGCCATACAGTTTTGGCCTGTGTAACACTCTTTCATATAAATAGAAGGGAAAAGTCAAATTTCTAAACCACAAGTAACTGTGTACGTATTTCATTACAGAGGCGCAATAAAAATTCTGAACTGAAATTTGTGTAACATTTGAGCTTTCTGGGGAAATTTTAGTGAGTAAAAATGCATGATTATTGGCTATATATTTATAGATGAAGTCCTCCCCACTTGTGCAAGAGACCACCAGGACCCCCCTGCAGGATGTGAACACGCCTAGGACTGGAACCCACAAATCCTTCAAAAAGCTACTCTACAGCAAGATCACTCCCTACAGCACACCACTATCAAAAACACCATACAGACGCAAGTCAAAGTAAGAAATTATGGGCCATTTTGTGGATAACCAGGGCTCGAAATTAAGATTTTATCCAGGGAGCCCAATTGCATCTTCTAAAGCTACCTAGAAATCTTGTGTATAGAAACCAATACATCTTTGGGCTCCCTGCTGAAATTTGAGGGAGCCGCATGAGAATTCTAGGGAGCCCTCGGCTCCTGACACCCCCTAATTTCAAGCCCTGATAACATACCCTGGTTGTGAAAACATAGTATTTGATGTACGCTTATTTAATCTTTATACAGTGTCTTTATATATAAATATTTCTATGCCTTACCAATTTGGATTCCAAATTTTGGATTGTTATTATCATTATAAAAAGATCAAATTTTCAGCATAAAAGAAACATTGTTGGAAATCATGATTTTGAAAAAAAATTATTGTACTTAATAATTATCACCAGTTCTGAGTATTCATATTTGAATCCTATTTGCACTTTTCTTCACTGTGTCCTATCATCTGATTTTGCAGAGCGAGGGGACTGATATTTGAGGACCAGGAGGTCCCTGGAGGCGATGGGGTCCTTCTCAACACACTTATCCAAAACAAAGTCCTGGAAATCATCAGCAAAACACAAAAGGTATATATATATAGAATTTGAAATACCAGTAACAGTCACTTTTAGAGTCATATTAAGGCCAAGATGTGACCAGGGAGTTGGTAATGATTATTATTACATTTATTAGGGATGTCATCGATAGTCGATAAATCAACATTTTTACTTTGTCAATTAAATCGAATCGAATGGTTGGGTATCGAATAGAAATAATCGATACTCTGCACCCCAATAATGGCTTATGATTATTAATAGAAAACATACTTTTCCCAGAGCTGCAGAGGGGTCTTAGCCAGGATTTAGAAACCGGGTGCCCAAAATTTGCAATTGTAAAATGTTTGGGCATCCAGATTTTTAAGGGGGACCACAATATACTCTTATTTCAACCATAAACATGTGTGAATTTATCAAAATAATGTTATGATATATTATTGATATACTTATACAATGTGATGGGAAATTATCTGGAGATGAAAAAATATCAATTATATGCCTGAGATTGACATTTTGAGAAATTCATCACAAAAATCTTTGGGTGTCTTGAGTGGTACTTTTTAAGGGTTTGGGTGTCCAAAAGGCACCCGGACGCCCTGCTGGCTAAGACCATGTTTCCCAGACATTTTCCTGTTAAACTAACGCAAAGTGAAACTGACTAATTATTGGAGTATTTTCTATGGCTTTTGTAAGAGATATTGGAAGGAGTGGTGTACATAACTCATGCATATGGCCATAGGAATCAATCAAATTGAAAAAAGGGATATCAATGACATCCCTATAAACAATTGTGCCCTATGAGCACGTTACGGCGGTTAAGCTGTATCAAATGGAATCGAAATATATATCAATTAATCGAATCGATAAAATTTCATATCAATGACATCACTAATAATAATAATTGATAGTTGATACACAGCGCCGTTTCCACCTATATTGTTCAAAAATATTTTGTGAAGAATGGTCAGTGGACTATTATGTTTATTTGATAGTTTATGGTCTATAAAGTTCTATGAAATATTTTGAAACATTTGAATCTCTCTTTTACATAGGAGTTTGAAGAAAAGTTACTTGTGAAGGATGCCAAAATTGAGGACCTGGAAGCCAAATTACGAGACATCAAACTAGATCCCGAGGGTCAAGAAGGAGATGGAGAGAAGAGAGAACAGAAGAGTGCAAGCGACCAGGAGATTGATACCTTCGTGGATGGACTCATCACCTACACCTCTAAGCAGGTTCTACTGGAAAAGGTGAGAAAGACATAACCGTCAGCAGCCACCTCCGCAGGGTCTTAGCCAGGAATTGGAAACTGGGTGCCTTAAATTGGCCATTGTAAAATTTTTGGGTGTCCAAATTTTTAAGGGGGACCACAATATACTTAGATTTCAACTATACACATGTTTATACTTATCAAAATAAGGCATGATATCCTTGTGCAAGGTCATTGGAATTATATGAAAATGAAATAATTCAATTATATGCTTGAGATTGACATTTTAAGAAATTCCTCACAAAAAAATTTGGGTGTCCTGAGGGGTGCTTTTCAAGGGTTTGGGTGTCCAAAAAGACACCCAGACGCCCTGCTGGCTAAGACCATGGCCACCTGAATCAGGTAGTCCAGTCGGGCAAGTTGGACCCAGCTCGACTGGACACATGCGTTGAAAAATTCACAACCGTCATCAACGCTATCTCAAAACATGGTCAGCCCTGTGGGGCCAGTTACACCTAGGATCTACTCAAATTTTTCTTATTATGTATCTCATTTATATGATGTTTTTTTTTGTGTGTATAATAAAAAAAGTTGAATTTTCTCCACTATTTCCAGATTGGTCTTGCCACCTCTGTGACCCCGTGGCCACTGTATGATCCTGAGGACACAGAGCTGGAGAACATTGTGCAGGAACTCGTCGAGAAAGTTGATCAACCTACAGAAGAGAAACAGCAAGGTGGGTGGCTGTATTCATCTGAAATCTTATGTCAACCTCTGCAAGGCTGTCATAAGATTTCCGTGATACAATCTATCACCAATATGTCTTTAGCAATACAGCATCTTAAAGATATTGTGTAGGAAAATGTGAAAGTTGATCAACCTACAGACTGAGGAATAGCAAAGTGGGTGGCTGTATACATCTGGAATCCTATTATTAGGGCTGTCATCACTAAGGATTTTTTAGCGATTCGATAATCGAAAAGATATTTACCGATACGGCACTTCGATTCGATTCGCTATCGATTCACACTAGAAATTGTCTCACGCTTGGTTTTTGGCTAATATATATGCAATTAGCTTTTCACGCAATAAATTTTCATTCCCCAGCAATCCCCGCCTCTAACAATAACTAAAATCTACCTACAATTTGCGATCTCGCCATTAGCGCCGATATGTCTTCGCCCGTCATCGTCTCGACGGGACCCCACAATGCATTGCGGTGACCTGCGCAGTAGTGCGCCAGAGATCGTCCGTCCTCAATTCAACTTCCGCTTTTGAATTGAGGTAAGTTCTCGCTTATTTGGACTTTTTTTTAAAAGATTTCTGGTTGGTTACGGCAGTTTTCACGAGTTGCAACGTATCCAACCAGTTTTTTATTATTTTTTATAGCGAATCGATACCCCAGCATTTCTGGCGTATCGATTATTGCTAGGGCTTCGCCAGCGATCCATCGATACTGCCGGTATCGATGACAGCCCTACCTATTATTACAGAGAAGAAAGGCGGTTGTCAATATACACCTGGAATCACCTGGAATCCTATTTTAACCTAATATCAATGCAAATGACCCTATATCAGCCTGTGAAACCCTGCTCATAGGTTATCAGGATGATAAATATAAATTTATAAATAATATATTCATAAATGGGTTGTTTTTCTTTGTTTTATTTCAAAATATTTGACCAAACGATGCATATTTTGTTCAAATATCATCCTTTGATTATGATAAAGTCACTGACCACTTAAGAGATAATTAAGGCATACTATGATTAAAGATAATTCACCAAATGCCCCACTGAAGAATTGTTATTGTCCCCTTTAAACAGGGTGTTTGGATTTGGTAGGCAACCCTTAAATTGATTTTAGTTTCCCGGATCATTTTTGCAGAGTCGGTAGGGAGGTAAATTAGAATAGAATTTGAATCCTGTTATTTTTAGTTCAGCTGTTCTGGGAAATTACAATTCAATTATGTGTCTCCTTACTGGTCTTCTGATGGAACGTAACATGTATAATTGGTTTATTGTAGAATATTTGGACGATTCTATTCGGATCACGCCCTGGACCACCGTCACCTCTGATTCGCCCGCAGAGAGCTGTACAAGCGTTGATAGGCTAGCCTCACAGGACGACAGTGGTCTTCATAACTCAAACCTAGAAACCATCTCACCCCCAAGACAACCGTGCACCGACACCACAGAGACAATGGACTCGGCACTGCTGGGGGTCTCTCCCTCTACAGTCACAGACGCTGTAGCCATAGCAACACCAACCAAGGAATGCGAGGGCATTTTGAAAAAATCAGACACTGACCAAAAAAATACTCAGGATACAGGGGTCTCTCCAATATCCGTTGCCATGGCTACGACGTGTACCATGGTAACTCCAATAAAATGGGTCAACGTAAGTCAGATGACCACGCCTAAAGTGCCGCGGGACACTGCTTGCTCTCCAATCCCTCTGAAATTGACTGACAGCGAAACCATGGTGACGCCTGTAAAACATCATGAGGCTGGTCAAATGACATCGCCAATTGTCATGGCAACCACAGAAACCATGACCACACCTCTTCCCAAAAAATCAGACTTTTGTGTCGGAACGAGTCCTTTCAGTTCTTGTTCAGTTGAAACGATGACCAGTCCTTTCAAATTGGAGAGTACTGATCTGTGCTCCTCCTGTGTGCAGTCAACAGAAAATACGGCTGAAAACAAAACAGAAAACATGGTAACACCAAAAAAGCAAAGTAGTGTGAAAATGTGTGATGCCACCACAGTGACGTCTCCCCTTAGTAATGCCATAAGAAGGTGAGACTTTTAGTTAATGATTTCTTAAAGATAATTTTTATTTGTATTATCTTATGAATAAGAAAGTAAATCATTGTACAAATGGGGTTTCTGACATATCAGTGACGTTGATGTTATATCAAAACAATTAAATACAAAGTAATTGCTTCATATATCATTGCCAATATCTCCCTAGTTTGTATCACTTATCGATGAGTTTGTGTTGTTTACATTGAAACACATTACTTACATTTGTAGCATTCGTCACTTTATACATAGTGGACTAGTTCTAAATCTGTCTCATGCCAGAAAATTTACGTAACGTAAGTCCAAAGTGATGTACCGTAAATTCTCGGAAATTAAGATCACCCTAGAAATTTGGACCACTATATGTTTGTTTTGCAAAATAATGAAAAATCTGACCAACCATTGAACTATAGCCAGTTGCCATTTCACAAAGTATGAACCTAGCTGTAAATCTTGCATGAGCAACATCAAGGTATTTTCAGAAAACGTGGGCCACCCTGAACCTATAAAAATCGTAATAATTAAAAAAGTGTCCCAATTTACTGAGAATTTACGGTAAAGTATTCATTTTAGACTATTGCCTGGCCATCATTTGATTTTGTCGTGAGATGAAATAATCTTAATGTTTTCTAACTTGTAAGAGATCTTGATTTTTATGTTTTCTATCAACAGATTATCGGGTCTAAATTGCCTGAACATGAGTCAGAGTCAGCTCATGAGAGAGCTTGAGACTACTGCCATTACTAATGACCTATTGTTATCTATTCACAGATTATCGGGTCTGAATTGCCTGAACATGAGTCAGAGTCAGCTCGTGAGAGAGCTTGAGACGGCGGCCATCAGTAATGAGCTGCTGCGAGAAGAGGTGTTCGGTGTGTATAACGAGAAGGCGAGGCTTGCCAAGCAGCTCGCCCAGGCCAGGCTGACCGTGCAGGAGAGGGACGCACAGCTGGAGAAGATGGAGGCGCGCATCGTGGAGGCCAAGGAAGAGAGCATGGTGGGTAGCTATTAAGCCCATTCATACATAGATACATTTTTTTTTATATAAAAGTTGAATGAAGTTTTTCAACGAATATCCTTCTGCAAATTCCATACAAAACAACATTTTGGTTCAGGCCTTCTTCCATCATACTTAATATCATCATTATCATTAATATTGCATTTGAAAAATATGTACATGTATTATAATTATCATTATCACCTGCTTGCCCTATATTCCCATTGTTGTGGCCATGTGGTAAAATTGATATAACATGTTCCGGAGTGAAAAAAACCCATATCAAGTGAAAAAAAACCATATCAAACCATATCACACCTTTTATTGTTGGCCTATTGTTAGTCTATTGTTGAAGAATGGCAGGCCCTGTGTTGAGTGTCTTTCTCATGACGTCAGTCCTTTGTTGGCCGGCCCATGACGTCATGACCTGTTTCAAGACGCCTGACCTATTAAAGATGGCGGCAGCTCTGTTGGAAGCCCCGCTTCGCCCAGAAGAGGCGTGATTAAAGTTGTAATGCATCGTAATTTCACAAGCTTCCCTACTGCTGAGGATTCAGGATGAGGGGATGAGCTGGAAAAACTGCTGTCACGTCATTTGCGCATACAGATGCTCTTCAATGTTTGACAGAGCGCTCATACACGCGCGACCCACAGGTAATAAACAGGTTACATAATTTCTTCCTTAGTTTGTTTCTTTGAGTATAAATAAGCATGTAATAAACAGGTTACATAATGGTTGTGGGTGTGATATGGTTTTATCGCTTGTGGATGTATGATATCACTCACTCGTTCGCTACCGCTCACTCGTTCGTGATATCAAACAGCCACTCGCGATAAAAACCATATCACACCCACAACCATTAAGTAACCTATTTTTATCATTAGTGTCTGAGCCAGGTGCCCAAAAGTAGCTTGATTATCATTATTATCATCAGCATGATTTTTCTCCTGAACATGTAGCTGTCAGCTCAGCAAGGCCAGGAGGACCTGGAGGCGCGCATTGCCGAGCAGCGGGCCGCCATAGAGATGCTGGAGAAACAGCAGGGCAGCCACCAGAGAGAGGTGGACAAACTCAAACAGCAGAACGAGAATCTACAGGACGACCTGATGAGGGCCTACAAGAAACATAAAAAAGAGGTTTGTAGCTAGCTTCTTGTATAACATTCGGAGCATAGGTTTTTGAACAATTTTTTATAAATTTATTTTTCTTTTATTCTTTTTGATATTTTTACTTTAACCACTCCAATGCTGAGGCTACTTTCATCCAAAGTACAACATGAATAGTTCTCACTGAGTACTATCAGCTGAGTACCCGTGTGCCAGGGTTTCGGTCATTTTTCAAGTTTTCTGCATCATTTTGTATTGGCCAAATTATTCACCAGCTGCATGAGGGTTAGCATCAATGATTGGTTAGGCCACTCCAATTTATTTACTTGTCTTACGAGCTCAGGAGGTAGGAAATGAGCCATTTTGGAATATAAAAAAAGTTGAAAAATGTGACTCTTTTTATTTTTTTTAGAGTCTGACGACTAGGACTGGTAGCGATATTTTTCTACCAGCCTATTCTCAACTAAATAAAATCAATCAATAAATTAATCCCTGTAACCTGAAGGGTGGGAGGTATACCTCCTCAAGTCTGAGGCTCTACTACAGCAATGATTATAGCTTCCTGTAGTTGATTGAATCACCCTTACAAAGAATATTCTTAAAACTTGCTCTTATTATTTATTTTTTTTTTTTGGAGTCTGACAGAAAATTTCAAAACCACTTTCGTCCGTAAGACACCAAAGGTGACTTTTTTTTTTTTTTTTGAGTCTGACAGGATTTTTTTTCCAAAAAAAGCTTGTAAGACAAGTAATTAAATTGGAGTGGCCTTAATAAACTTAAAAAGGGAAGTTTGTTTTGTTGTTGTTTTTTTGTTTGTTGGTCGGTTGTTGTTTTTCTCACTTTTAGGAATCTTTGAACCAGTGCTCATGTATTTCTGCTATGAGCCGGTGCTCACTCAATCAGGTTGAACTAGTTATCAAAAATACTTTCAATGGACTGATCCAGGGACTTAGCCAGGACCCGTCCTACCTGTCTTTTGGACAGGTAGTTTCCTAAAAATCTCCTGTTTGGACAGGCAAAATTTTCTATGATGATTTTTAAATTTTGACTTCTGGGGTGTCATAACCAAATATTTTCGTAACAAACCATCTTCTAGAACATAGCTGAAGTGAAAATTGCCCCTTTTGACACACTAGGCTATTATATGTAGCTGGTATAAGGATTTGAAGTAGATAAGAAGCTAAATCTGGACGGGCAGATATTTTGAAATAGCTGTTTTGGACAGGCATTTTTGATATCCTGGCTAAGATCCTGGACTGATCCCTAAGCGGTATGTAACTCATTTATACCTGTTTACCCTGAAAATTCCTCTGACTCTGGGGGTATCCGCCTTACCAGAACATATCTCGGACAATGGTTATCCTCAGCCGACCAAATAATCAGGAATCTTGAGCCTGTGTTCATTTAGAGATAGTCTATGTGAGCAGGTGTTTACTCAATCAGGTTGAACTAGTTATTTCTGGTTAAAAGAGGACTAACCATTTTTGTTAATTATAAAGTCTTCTTTAAATAATCGTATATAGTACAGAATGGTACATCTATTGTCATATAAGATACCAGCCATCATCCAATCATGAATGTCCTTAGTTTTATAAACAAGGTTTTTCCTCATATACTTTTTTCTATTACAGACCACAGAGCTACATGACGAGTACAAGGCCAATGACTACAAACCTCACTTTGACACTGCCCAGCAGAAGATTCGAGAGCTGGAGGCGGAGCTACAGGAATACATGTCCCTCTTTGATACCGTAGAGAAATCACATCAGTTAAAGGTAAGGTGGCATTTGTTGTGCCCTGGTACTCAACTTTGGTCACGATTTAGATATGATAAATTGATATTGCAGAAGAATGTGAAAATGAAAAGTCTACATATTCAAATTTCTATCCAAAACCTGTCCCTTGGTACACAGGTGTCACACCCCCATAACAATTGGTCACATGACAACTTAATATGGGGGAAATATGTGACAATATACAAAACTACATATTCAAATTTCCATCCGAAATGTCTCCCCTGGTACTCAAATGTCACACCCCCTTAGCAATTGGTCACAGTTTAGCCATTATTAGTTAATAATAAGGAAAAAAATGTGAAAATAATCAAAACTACATATTCAATTTTTTCATCCAAAATTGCATTACAGGAAGAGCTTCACAGTACAGTAGAGGATGCATTTCAGAAAATCAAACAACAGTCGGAAAAACTCCAGCTTGATAAGGAGGATGCACAGAAACAGGTGAGTGCATTTCAGAAACAGAACTATCATGATGCACAGCTAGATGCTAGTACCCTCAGCCGGTAAAGGGTCTTCATGTAGGCAAGCTGGAAGGTTATCAAAACATAATGCTACTCTTAGAGGGCAGGTACCCAATTATATATAGCAGTTTCTATGATTTATTTGGACTCACTGTGTGTACCATACAAACTGTTTGCATAACAAAATACATATAAGTCCAAAATAATGATTTCCACAAATTTACATGTTTTATTTTATTTTTGTATTTTCCTATTTTTATCTTTATTTTTTATTTTATTAATCTATTAATTTTATGTGCAATTTTACAGTATTTATTTTATAACCTTTCTTGCTTTCAATATATCAATGCTCAGATAAGGTGAGCAAGCGTTGAACAAATTTGTCATTTGGTAATCATTTCCAATCTCAGAGCTTTACTGTAAATTCTCTCAAATTCAGACCACCCTAGGAATTTGGGCCAATACAATTTTTTTTTGCAAAATAATTATTGGGAAATATGGAGAACCCATGAGTTATCGCTGGTAGCTATTTCACAAAGTATGGACAACTATTTCTCTGCATTGTCAGTATTTTCATAAAATATGGGCCTTCCTCAAAACCTCAATTGATGAAAATTATAATTATGAAAAAGATATCCCAAATTACTGAGAATTTACAGTACCTCTTTTATTTTCCCGTTTTTTGATTTCAGCGCTGTGAGATGGAGAGGAAGATGGAGGAGAACGAGGTGCGCGCCTGCAGCGCCCTGCAGCAGTACAACCAGATGAAGGAGGAATACGACAGCATGAAGTCTCAGCTGCTCACCCTCACGGAGAGTCAGCAGAAGGTGAGTTATAGAGATTAGTGCACCACATCCCCTCAAGCTGGCTATCCAAGATAGTAAGATATGGGGGAGAGGGGGGGGGGGGGGGGGGGGGGTGAAGTGGCTATACAATCAGATAAGGCCCAGTGACAGTGTTACGGTTGTTGTCCAGTGTCTGAAGTGTAATAAGTGTTGTACTTGGGTCATTAAGGATTAGGCTGGAGAAATAATAATAGTTTTAGATTAGTGCACCATTTTCCTGTAACCCATATGCTGCTGGTGGCTAATCTGGCCAAAACTGAATGACACAAAAAAAACTGAAAAATGATTGGAAGCCCTGCCACATGGATTCTCATCTGAGAGTACTTAGCGAGAGCTATCTAATGAATACCAACATGACAGGGTTTTAATGGTTTTCAAAAATCTTTGCATTCTTGTGCTTTGGACAAAAGTAGCCGCAGCAATGGAAGAGTTAACCTTGTACATAGCAGGGATATTGATTGTAGTATGGTACTAAAAAAGGGCTATCAGAACTGGTTTTAAGGAGAAACCTTTTATTTCATTTATTTCCTCTTGTTATCATTACTTATATATTTACTATTGTTATAGTACATTGAAGCAGTGTTGTTGATTTTTGCATATTCTTTAACTCAGTACGACTAAGGTTGAAATACAATACCATGAATTCCTTGAAGTAAATTGTTGTTTTCTCTGTTTCAGCAAGAGGAGCTCATTGAAAGCAGCAAGACAGAAATGGCAGAGGCAGTGAAAAAATCCACTGAACTACAGGAACAAATAACAGCCTTTAAGGAGGGTAAGAATACGTTAATTTTTTGCAGTGATGCATCTAGTTTCTGATATAAAATGTGGCCCAATACTTTCTTGGTAAGCCTGAACAGACCATCTTTTGCACTGCAAATAAGCAGAACTTTTGTTTGCTGATTCTAGATGTTGAAGGCAATTGATAGCATTTTGAGCCTTCAAGTTTCAGTTGATGGTCATCCATAAGTATTTATGGTCATTATGGGCCAGTGAGGGACCATCTAACACTCTTTTAGATATAACATCCTCAATATTTTAGTCTGTATTATAGATCTAGAGTTATAGGTGTGGTTATTGTAAGTCTAGAGTTTTGCGGTGTCCTTATCTAGAGTTCTTTGTCTTGTAGATGTAGAGTATTGTGTATTTTAGATCTAGAGTTGCATTACTGCCAGATCTCTGAGATGCAACTGGCTCTGAAGCAGAGTCAGGACAAGGAGGAGGCTGTTGTCTATACTGTAGTTTTAAAGTTCCATGCTCTGTGTCTTATAGATCTAGAGTTGTGTGTTTTGTGTATTGTAGATCTAGAGTTCCGTGACTACCAGGTGGCTGAGATGAAGCTGGCTCTAGAGGAAAGCCAGGAGAAGGAGCAGGCTGTTGTCCGTATTACAGATCTAGAGTTGTGTGTTTTGTGTATTGTAGATCTAGAGTTCCATGTTTTGTGTACTGCAGATCTAGAGGTCCTTGACTACCAGGTGGCTTAGATGAAGCTGACTCTAGAGGAGAGCCAGGAGAAGGAGCAGGCTGTTGTCTGTATTACAGATCTAGAGCTGTGTGTTTTGTGTATTGTAGATCTAGAGTTCCGTGACTACCAGGTGGCTGAGATGAAGCTGGCTCTAGAGGAGAGCCAGGAGAAGGAGCAGGCTGTTGTCTGTATTACAGATCTAGAGTTGCGTGTTTTGTGTATTGTAGATCTAGAGTTCCGTGACTACCAGGTGGCTGAGATGAAGCTGGCTCTAGAGGAGAGCCAGGAGAAGGAGCAGGCTGTTGTCTGTATTACAGATCTAGAGTTGCGTGTTTTGTGTATTGTAGATCTAGAGTTCCGTGACTACCAGGTGGCTGAGATGAAGCTGGCTCTAGAGGAGAGCCAGGAGGAGCAGGCTGTTGTCAGTATTACAGATCTAGAGCTGTGTGTTTTGTGTATTGTAGATCTAGAGTTCCGTGTTTTGTGTATTGTAGATCTAGAGTTCCGTGACTACCAGGTGGCTGAGATGAAGCTGGCTCTAGAGGAGAGCCAGGAGAAGGAGCAGGCTGTTGTCTGTATTACAGATCTAGAGCTGTGTGTTTTGTGTATTGTAGATCTAGAGTTCTGTGTTGTCTGTATTACAGATCTAGAGCTGTGTGTGTTGTAGATCTAGAGCTGTGTGTTTTGTGTATTGTAGATCTAGAGTTCCGTGACTACCAGGTGGCTGAGATGAAGCTGGCTCTAGAGGAGAGCCAGGAGAAGGAGCAGGCTGTTGTCTGTATTACAGATCTTGAGTTGTGTGTTGCAGATATAGAGTTCCGTGTTTTGTCTATCACATATCTAGAGTTCCGTGTTTTGTGTATTGTAGATCTAGAGTTCCGTGACTACCAGGTGGCTGAGATGAAGCTGGCTCTAGAGGAGAGCCAGGAGAAGGAGCAGGCTGTTTTCTGTATTACAGATCTAGAGTTGCGTGTTTTGTGTATTGTAGATCTAGAGTTCCGTGACTACCAGGTGGCTGAGATGAAGCTGGCTCTAGAGGAGAGCCAGGAGAAGGAGCAGGCCGGCTTCATGGAGGTGCAGTCTCTACAGGCGGCCATGAGGGTCCAGGAGAAAGAGCTGAAGGTGCAGGAGGACAGGTGAGTCACCGATTCATTCAGGCCATGTAGGGGAGCGGCCAGGGGCCAGATTTGGGATTTATTTTGGGCGGGTCTCACACACACCTCCAACATACATCATTTGAAAGCTTATACTCTCTAGTTTAATATTCTGCCTGTTGGAGTTGTCAAAAGTGGTGCAGATTCTGAGAAAATACGTTTATGTAACATAATGTCTGGAAAAAAGCTGAAAGGTATGAAATTACAATATTTATTTTTGAAGGGGCTAAAGAGGATAGTATGTTCACTCAACTTTGTGTACTACAACAAACCTCATGCCCACAATTCAAATAAAACATTTGAAGCCATACTACAAAATTTTTCTGGTGAAAATTCCAATTTTATTACAAATTTAGGGTACGATTCACCTTTTTCTCAAATGCCATCACATAAATCAAATTTTCAGATAGTACAATACCAGACTTAGCTACATAGCACACATATATATAATCCTACATCTTTTTTCAATCATTTAGGAACCAAACTGAGTTACAAGGCTGATTTATTCAAACGTTTTGGCAATTCCTATGCCTATAAAACTGAAAAAGATGATAACAGAAAAATGTGCAAAATGATATTTAATCTTTCAAATATTCCAAAAAGTATCTGAATGACATCCAAACTGAAGCATACCCTGTACAGATATCTTATATTGGATATTGGCGGTCAGATTTTTAGATTTGGTTGCCCAGTCACCCAGGACAACTAAATTATTTGTGAAAATAGTCAACAATTTAGCAAAATTCACAAAACACTCACAAAAAAAAAATGATAAGTCAAATAAAATTTAATCATACAGGCAACCTTACATAAGTCAGACACTTATAAGTCAGATTTTCTACTAAGTCAGATGGCTTTGCTGGTCCCATCCCTATCATTGCAGTTTTATAATCTTCACATAACTCTAATTTTGCCTATCTCGGACAGAAAATCCTGGTCCCAATTCATCCGACTTATGCAAGGTTACCTGTATTATGAGATTCACAATATGTTTTTCAGGAAGATTTTTTTCTTTTCTTTGATACCAAATGTAAAATGTCCACCTTGAAGAAGACAAAGAACATTCAATGGATGACCAAACTTGTGTGCAAGTGTTCACACTCAAAGTCTCACAGCATCAACCACAAACAGAATTATTCTGAATCGCTGTCTGATGTATCTTGTGTTGAAATCGGATTTTGACAAACATCATCACCCTGACAGAAACACAATTCCACACAGGCCAAGCGGTTCTTTCTACAAGAGCATGTGTCAGTACCACAAAGATTCCTCTTGCTGCAAGTACAAAGCAAATCTTGCATCACCTCGGAGGCTGACAATCCTTCATAGTACACTGGGACAAGCTTCTCCCCCTCTCTTTTCCATCCATATTCTAGTGGGGATCCCAGGTCAGGCTTAGCAATGTGGGAGGAAATCCAAATCCTTGTTTGCCAGGCAGCTCTTCTGACATGCTGTTTCAGACTCTCTTCACAGGGTGGCAGCTTTGCCTGCACACATTCTCGCTTGGCTGCAAGCTTTGCACGTAACACATTCATGTGTGAATGTGCTTCGTTTTCCTTGCCCTTAGGATCATACAAACTAGCAATGAACTTGCGAGCTCCAACAATTGAAGTTTTTCTCATCATCACTACATATGAAAACCAGCTCAGCAAAGGAGTCTACCCCTTTTTCTGAGATTGTTTTATACACAGAACTTTTTCCTATACCGGAAAAAACAGATGTTGAATTACACCCTGTGAGAGCGTGAATGGCAGGCAATACTTTCAGAAAAAAAACAGTGGTGATTGTGAGCGACATATGTCATGTACTGGGATGAACATCCGAAGGTCAGTAGTTCTGGTTACTGTTCCAGTCTCAATCCAGAATTCTTTCACTCTGTCCATTTGCGGATAGTAGTGAATGGCTAGCACCAGAACATCTGGCATTTTGATGATGACACGGCCTGTCATGTTATTTCTCTCGAATACTTTGTTGGCATGGACGGCATGTAGAATCATCCTGGTATCAGACCCATTTGACACAGGCACATCCTGAGGTACTGATCAACATCTCCACTGGTATACATGGCTCTCCTGAAGTCCAAGAATCACTACTGGGAACCAAAGATACTGGATTACACCAAATGGAGAGATTTGTCAAATCCTCCTTCTCAACACGGCAGACAAGCAGCTTTTATAGCCCCATCAGTAGATCTGGCGTACTTACCTTCTCTGATATGACAAAGAAAGCCAAATTTCTGTGCAAACAGGGAAGTAAGACTGGAGGCATCAGTCCAGAAGTAATCTTCCGCCGAGCTCTCAACATTGCTTGCTGTAGGGATGATATCAGCCTTGAATCTGTCCTTGGTCATCCTGTGGGACCAGTTCCATCAGCCCTGTTTCACAATGACGGCTCAATGAGAAAAAACACCAAATCAGAGCTTGGACATAAACTTGAAGCAGATGTATCAAAGGTGACTTAGCTTCCACAACATTACAAGACATCCAGTGTATATATCAGGGATGCAATGGCCGCCATTTACATGATGCCAGGAGACAGTTTCAGTACGTTTGATAGCCTAGCCAGTGCATATCAGCGCAACTTGCTGGTTGAGTTTGCAAGGCAGATACAGTATTTGATGTATTTGACTAGGGTTGCATATCGGTACTCGGGTACCGATAGGAACCGATACTCATTTCGAAAAGAACCGGTATTTACCCGTTTCGTTGAGAACCGGTACTAAATGACACCGTTTCGTTTTTGAGTACTGCTTTGTTTCAACAGATTAAAAATTTGTTACTGCCAATTATATGCGGCGATGACGCATTGTGTGCTGATTCCTGACTAAACATTTATAAACACGCTGTCTGGAATAGCATTCGGCAGGAAACACGATACGGTGTAACATCCAACTCACGTTCGCAGTGCGTTGTGGCGATCATTTGCTTCGGTTAACTTCGTCAATGTCCGTCTCAATCGTTGGTTCTGTTCCCCAATTCTACTATTGATTGTTGTCATAGAATTGAGGAATGGAACCACACTTGTTAGCGACATGAATGTCGTAAAAAGGCTGATCAGGCCTCGGAGATCAGAGGTACCGTTTCACTGTTAACGGTACCGATACCACTGGTACCGTTTCGCCAGTACCGGTACCTGTATCGTACCATTTCGTGTTAACGGTATGCAACCCTATATTTGACAGATACGATAATGAAAATTCTGTCAAAGTGGGTGAAAGAGAGCGGAGGGCAGATGCTGGTGAAGGGAGCAGGAAATACCATGTAATGGGTGGTCGACCAGTTCCACCATAGAAAAATATTCTAAATGTTCCTTCAAACAAACAGGCACTCGTTGCTTTTCTCTGCAAGTATATGGAGAAGAATGCTCCTGAACTGTTATCTACTCACCCTGGTAGAAAACTTTTCCTTGCTGGAGGATTTGAAAATGGTGAGGAGGCAAAGAGCATAGGACTGGCTGGTGTACAAGAAGCATTAGATTTTTACAGCACACATAAGGAAGCTGATACCAGGATGATTCTACATGCCGTCCATGCCAACAAAGTATTCGAGAGAAATGACATGACAGGCCGAGTCATCATCAAAATGCCTGACACATGTTCTGGTGCTAGCCATTCACTACTATCCGCAAATGGACAGAGTGAAAGAATTCTGGATTGAGACTGGAACAGTAACCAGAACTACTGACCTTCGGATGTTCATCTCAGTACATGACATATGTCACTCACAATCACCACTGTTTCTGAAAGTATTGCCTGCTATTCACGCTCTCACAGGGTGTGATTCAACATGTTTTTTTCAGTATAGGAAAAAATACTTTGTGTAAAACAATCTCAGATAAAGGGGTAGACTCCTTTGCTGAGCTGGTTTTCATAGGTGGTGATGATGAGAACACTTCAATTGTTTGAGCTCGTAAGTTCATTGCTAGTTTGTATGATCCTAAGGGCAAGGAAAACGAAGCACATTCACACATGAATGTGTTACGTGCAAAGCTTGCAGCCAAGCGAGAATGTGTGTAGGCAAAGCTGCCACCCTGTGAAGAGAGTCTGAAACAGCATGTCAGAAGAGCTGCCTGGCAAACAAGGATTTGGATTTCCTCCCACATTGCTAAGCCTGACCTGGGATCCCCACTAGAATATGGATGGAAAAGAGAGGGGGAGAAGCTTGTCCCAGTGTACTATGAAGGATTGTCAGCCTCCGAGGTGATGCAAGATTTGCTTTGTACTTGCAGCAAGAGGAATCTTTGTGGTACTGACACATGCTCTTGTAGAAAGAACCGCTTGGCCTGTGTGGAATTGTGTTCCTGTCACGGTGATGATGTTTGTCAAAATCCGATTTCAACACAAGATACATCAGACAGTGATTCAGAATAATTCTGTTTGTGGTTGATGCTGTGAGACTTTGAGTGTGAACACTTGCACACAAGTTTGGTCATCCATTGAATGTTCTTTGTCTTCTTCAAGGTGGACATTTTACATTTGGTATCAAAGAAAAGAAGAAAATCTTCCTGAAAAACATATTGTGAATCTCATAATACAGGTAACCTTGCATAAGTCGGATGAATTGGGACCAGGATTTTCTGTCCGAGATAGGCAAAATTAGAGTTATGTGAAGATTATAAAACTGCAATGATAGGGATGGGACCAGCAAAGCCATCTGACTTAGTAGAAAATCTGACTTATAAGTGTCTGACTTATGTAAGGTTGCCTGTATGATAAAATTTTATTTGACATATATATATATATTTTTTGTGAGCGTTTTGTGAATTTTGCTAAATTGTTGACTATTTTCACAAATAATTTAGTTGTCCTGGGTGACTGGGCAACCAAATCTAAAAATCTGACCGCAAATATCCAATATAAGATATCTGTACAGGGTATGCTTCAGTTTGGATGTCATTCAGATACTTTTTGGAATGTTTTAAATATCATTTTGCACATTTTTCTATTCTCATCTTTTTCAGTTTTATAGGCATAGGAATTGCCAAAATGTTTGAATAAATCAGCCTTGTAACTCAGTTTGGTTCCTAAATGATTGATAAAAGATGTAGGATTATATATATGTGTGCTATGTAGCTAAGTCTGGTATTGTACTATCTGAAAAATTTGATTTATGTGATGGCATTTGAGAAAAAGGTGAATCGTACCCTAAATTTGTAATAAAATTGGAATTTTCACCAGAAAAATTTAGTAGTATGGCTTCAAATGTTTTTATTTGAATTGTGGGCATGAGGCTTGTTGTAGTACACAACGTTGAGTGAACATACTATCCTCTTTAGCCCCTTCAAAAAAAATATCGTAATTTCATACCTTTCAGCTTTTTTCCAGACATTATGTTACATAAACGTATTTTCTCAGAATCTGCACCACTTTTGACAACTCCAACAGGCAGAATATTAAACTAGAGAGTATAAGCTTTCAAATGATGTATGTTGGAGGTGTGTGTGAGACCCGCCCAAAATAAATCTTAAATAGAGCCCTTTTTCGCACTTGGCCGCTCTCCTAATGGGACTAGGCCAGATATTGTCTTCTGTTTGATGACTCTCCGGTCCAATATCGTCCAATATTGTTCGAACAAGCCGAACAGCGTTCGTTTGTGCCTCCGATTATGATGATCGAACGCAATTTCACATGTTCGAACAAAAAAACGAACATGGATAAAAAATTCTATTCAAAGAAATAGCTGGACTTTCGGTAGTCCTGCCTGTCAGAAAATCTGAGAAAAAAAGTTAGTTACCTATTTATTGCCCCACCAAAGAGGAAACACTGCTGGACCGCTCCAGATCCACCTCTCTGAGCGTGCTGAGGCGATGTTAGGATGCCGCCATTGTTGTTGTGGTTATCTGCACACCGTAGCGCAAATGCGCATGACGCAATTACGCTAGTGTGTGTTGATACCGCTAGGTGTCGCGGTACCTTATGACTAAAGTAAACAGCAATGGCGACACGGAAAACCATGTACACAACTTCGATTATTAATGGGTCATCGGCAGTGTCTTAGCCAGGATTTAGAAACTGGGTGCCTAAAATTTGCAGTTGTAAAATTTTTGGGCGTCCAAATTTTGAAGGGGGATCACAATATGCTCATATTTCAACCATAAACATGTATAAATTCATCAAGATAGGGCATGATATCATTAAACAATGTCATGGGAATTATAAGGAGATGAAAATATTCAATTATAAGCTTGAGATTGGGATTTTTAGAAATTACACACAAATATATTTGGGTGTCCTGAGGGGTTCTTTTTAAGGGTTTGGGTGTCCAAAAAGGCACCCAGGCGCCCTGCTGGCTAAGACCATGGTCATCGGTCGTTCAGATGGACCGATGATCGATCTTGAAAATTGTGACCAATTCCGAACACTAATAAATATACCCTTTAGATCAAAAATAGTGAACTTTCTTGCATTGACAATATCAAAGTTATTAAGAGGACAGGGGTAAAAGTGGAAGACGCAGGATTTTCCCTGGTGTTGAAGAGGAAAACCTTACCGCTTGTGACAAGTGTTGTCACACAGCTGACTAGCGTTCTCAGGTACAATAACATTAATATCAAAGTTATTGTGTCGTCTTAGTATTTGCACATTCTTCCCAACAGAAGAGAGCGGACATGCTGTGCTATGTGTTGGACTGGTCTCCAGGTTTGATTTCACACACTTCCTCATAGTGCAATGAATAGTAAAATACTAGATTTTAGGTAAATCACAGTATAAGATCTCTTAGAAAATCTGCTATACGTTTTGTTTTGATAGTTATATGATACTGTTTAAAACACTAGCCAACTGCCATGCTTAATATAGGCTTTGATTCTATGTTGCAGTAAGTTTGTTTAGGCCAAGGAAAAAATATACTTTGTTTCCTGTAACGGAAATTATTTTTTTGGTCCAAAATGTGTGTTTTATGCATGTTTTACGTTGATAAGAAGTTGGGAGGGCGGAAAAAAACTTTGGGGTAGGGATTTTTTTGAATAAAAACTTGTTAGGGTAGGGTTACAGGAAACAAACAACTTTTTTTAGGCCTTACTGAGAATGAGAACGCTGAAATATACCTCTGTTTACTGTTGTAGGAATGAGAAGGCAGAGGAGCGTCTGAAGGCGCTGAACGAGAGCCTGAAGGCGGAGTGTGGGAAGTTTGACGGTGAGGTGAGCAGTATCAGGATCAGCCTCGAGGCCAAGGACGCGGAGCTCAAGAAACTCGCCGCCGCGCTGAGCGAGAGTCAGGCGCTCGTCAAGAAACAGAGGGCGCTGCTCATGACGCAGGACACGCGCCTACAGAACACTGCCAAGCTGGAGAGTCAACTCAGGGAATTACAGAAAAATTATGAGGTCAGTGGAATACATGACATTGGGCTAAAAAAAAAAAGATGTTCTGTTTGTGGTGATATTGACAATGAAGGGGTTTTGTTAGCAGTTTTTTTTCCTTTTTGTGTGTGTGTGATTTGTCTTTTTTGTTTGTTTATTTTGTTATATTTATTTTCATTTTTTTTTTTTTTTTTTTTTTCAGATTTATTTATTTATTTTATTTAATATTTTTCAAACATTATTTTGTAAGTAACAGGTACTTTCATATTAATGATTTGTTGCAATTTATAGATGTGTATTGCGATTACTTGTACCTGTATCCATTTGATAAATATATAATTCAGGGCTAAACAGTATGAACAAAAAGCATTTTTATTAAAGATGGGTTTTATTTGCGCATGATCATGGCTTGTGATGTCTATATTTGTACAGTCAGTGGTATTCTGAGTGAGTTTGGTCTTTGTAAACAGAATATCTGTGCATCCGCCATCATTTGTACATATGAATGCTTGACGTTATCTCACAATGAAATTCAAAAATGGGTCAGGAATTTCTAAACAAATCATTATTCAAGCAACTCTGTTTTACTTTATATACATGCAAGGTCATTTCTTGGAGGTATCATTCATTGTTTACAAGGTGTATTCACCTACTGAGGTCTATGTAAATAAACTTTACCACCCTGACCTCTTTAGTGCTGTGGTACATAAAAAGAAAAATATATGTGCAGGCACCGACATAAGTACTAGCCCGCTTGCCCCGGCAAATGAATTTTTGAACAAAGGGCTTTCGGGCAAGTACATCTTAGTTTTCACTTGCCCGAATGGGCAAGCTGATTTTCTGAACACTAAAAATATTTTTTTCATATAGTGAATGGCCCAAATACCAAGAAATATGCAAACAATGCAACAATACTGAAATGAAACTGTTTTTCAAATCTTTAAATCCATGACCTAACCAATTCATGCCTTTCTAGCATATGTTGTTTATTTCGGGCAAGTCAAAATCATCAACAACTTGGCCGTCATGGCAAGTTAGTTCTGAAAATTATGTCAGTGCCTGATGTGTATATATTAAAATATGCGTTTTTCAACATTTCTCACTGAAAAAGGGCCAAATTTGAGCATCTGCTTCAATTTTCTTAAATTATTTTGGTACAGTGACAAGGAGCATTGTATAGTGATTATCTGTGGCAAGTTTCAAGTTCCTATTCCAATAAATGTATTTTCTATGAGCAAATCCCTAAAAATGCACATTTTTGCTCAAAAATGCAATAAAATGCCCCAAAAAGCACTTTCGCGATGAATTATGGAAGTCCAACAAGCAGTTCCTTTTAGGGCAAAGTTAAAGAAACCTAAAAATAAAAGGTAGAATTTTATATCTGATGGTCAAAGGTCAAACCCTTTTTTAAGCACTTTTCAAGGGTTGGGTCCCAGACTATATATATTTCTGATAGCCAAGAATTTAGTCTTGATTGTATTATTGCCTTTTACAGTGTGCCCACAGCCAGGCACAGGAGACGAAGGATTTCCTGGAGCAGGAGAGATCGTCTCTGTCTGAGGGCCTGAGTGAGACTGAAAGCAAGTACAAGGAAACAGCCTCTGACCTGGCCCGCCACAAGAAGGTTCTCTACGAAAAGGTTAAGCAGTGCGAAAAGATGGAGGCCCTGATGCAAGAACTCAGGTAAATTATTGTGGAGATGTATCATTTGAATTGGATTTTGGTTATAGTGGAATTTATAAAAGTATGAATGGATAGAAACCTTGACTCACAAATTTAGTTGAATTATCAATGACAAATTTCATTATAATTGAATGTTAGGTTTATACAGTTTTGTTCAACCTGATATTTTTTAAAGGCATGCTACTTTCCGTTATTATCTCTCTCTCCATGATAGCGTCAAAATAACAACCTTCAAATAAATATCCTTCTTTGTATATGTCTTAGTTTGAGTGCTTGAATGTGCAAATTATAAGAAGCATAGTTCCCTCCAGCAGGGCTGTAAAGCAAAATTTCAAGCACTCCAAATTAAAGCCATATGCAATAAGATGTGACAATCTCGTCCGAGAGAGAATGAGCGTTATCTTGTCGTTTGCATGTTTTGTATTGAGAACCTTCAGTTGACGTAGTGAGCAGGGTCTGACACTTAGATTTCAGGCTAGGGGCCCGAAATGGTCTTTTGATAAAAAAAAACAATGGCCAAAAACAGAATTTCTGATTATTATGCATACTATTTTGGGCCTCTAGTCTGAAAAATCTAGAAGCCCACTGCAAAACCTATATGTCCAACCCTGGTGAGAGAGAATTCACATATTCTTGTTGTTTGCTTGTTTTGCAGTGAGAACCTGCAGTTGACGCAGTGTGAGTTGGACAGCACCAAGGCGCAGGCTCACTTCATGCTGCTCAGCCAGGGCGAGGAGATCCAGGAGGCCAATGTCAAGGTCACTCAGCTCATGGCGAGGCTAGGCGCGGTCCTCGAGACCCTGCAGGATAAGGCAGACAGCATGGCAGCTGCGACACAGGTTGGTATCCGCCACACTCAACAACTCATGAAGATTTCCAACACTAAAGAACAGTTGTGAATATATATATATATATATATATATATATATATATATATATATATATATATATATATATATATATATATATATATATATGTATATATATATATATATATAATCTTAAGTTTTTTCCGCCCTTCCAATCAATATGAAACATACATAAAACACACATTTTCAAACAAAAAAATATATATATATTACCAACCTACCTACCCTATTATTTTCTGACTGTTACAGGAAACAAACAATATTTCTAGGCCTTAACTAAACTCCTACTAATTCAAGTTGAACAAAGCCTTGACCATTTTATAATTTCATGGGGTTGATCTAATTAAAAGCTTCGCAAATGTCTTTCAGTGCTTATGAATTCTTTTCTCCCCCCAGACCCGTGAGAGTGTGAGCAGTCCCACCAGCATTCTTGGCGAGACCTTCATGCAGGAGAACGTCCTCGGCACCTCTCCCGAGTGTACGCGGATCACCAAACCTCAGTCGCTACTCAGCTCTGTCTTGAATGCCCTTCACGACTCCCAGACACCGCATGCGGAACCACACAACATCTCCGCTAAGAGTTCCGCCAAAAAATCCACCTCCGATTCCATGATGGATATCTGCTCACCCTCTAACGATAAAGACATTTCTCTCGTTTCGGCGGACCAATCACAGGACAGCGCCACCAACGAATCAGATTCAGTCACAGAATCCTCAACCGATCAGCAGGGGGCTAGTCCATCAACCAAAGAGGATGCGAACTCGCTGATCGCAAGTTTGAGTTCTGTGAGCTGTGTGTTGTCGCAGATTATCCGTAAGATGACAGCGGTTGAGAAGATGGCCAATGAACGGTTGCAGACACTCGAGGATCAAAAGTATGTACATATATCGGGAAACATACTGTAGAATAGGAAATTAATCCTAGTGGTTTATTTGTTAGAATGGGGTCATCTAGTAATGAAAGTCTTATGTATTATTCCTGTCATAAGAATATTAACCTTCAATATTGGCTTTTCGGAATAAAAAACCTCAGGAAAATTACAAACTCGATTAATTTGTACCTCAGATTAACTTTCTATTCTACAGTAATTCAGGCCTCAATCATAACTTTTTGGGATAACTATCCATTCAGGCAGCTAGCCCACATTTTTTTAGCTGCCTGGAAGAATACATGACATTGGCCTCAACAGTAATTTTGTGGCTATCTATACATTTAGGCAGGTGACCCAAATTATTCCTATCCCAAAAAAATCTTGTCTCCTGAAGAAAAATTATTATTGTTTGGAATGTGCAATAATTTGTTTATTTTTGTTTTTATTGCTGTCTGAAGCTTTGGTTAACTTTATAAGTATGGGTTATGCAGGTAAGTTTTTCCAATTATAAACATGTCAGGAATATTTTAATTTTAATCTCATATGTTATGGAGGTTAAGTATGGAGTTTATTTTTGAATGATATGGTTATCAAAGTCCAGGCACTACTGGCCGATGCTTTGTCTGTCAAACCTCAGGAAATTTAACATCTGATTTCAAAACCCTAAAAAAGCTCCTTCATGTAATTTTTTCATAAATTCATCTGACCATTGTTTTATTCTTTCAGCGAGTGCTTGAAAGAAAAGTTCCAGGCGATGCGAGGTGAATACGAGTCGAAGATCGCCAGCCTAAAAACCGAGCTGCTGGAGACCTCGGAGAGAGAACAGGCCTACAGAGCAGATTTATTTCAGAAAAAGACAGAGCTAGGGGAGATGGAACAGAGTTTGAAGTACTCCCATGCCAAGATCAGTGATATGGCATCGAATCTGGACCGCTTCTCAGACCAGCAGACCAGTATTACTGTGAGTATATTTCGGCCTAGAAAAAAATTGTTTGTTTCCAGTAACGGTAGGTTCGTAAAAAAAAATAAAAAATTATTTTGATTTATTATTTTGTTCAAAAAAGTGTGTTTTATGCATTTCTCATGTTGATTGGGAGTAAGAAGGGCTTTGTAGGGCTGTCTGTGGTCCTTTTTCACCTGAAACACCCCTTGCAACTATTCCTGAAGAGAAGGGAATTTCTTCCTGGTTCGGGATTTCTACCTAGTCGGGATATGACTTAAGCTGTTGAAAGCAATGTAAAAACCCATTCCTTCCTTTCTTAATCATCAATATTATTATCATTACTATTATCATTTCCATTCTAACTATATTTATTCATCATTATTACTCTATAGAAATTGAGCGCAGAGGTGGCCAAGCTGACCAAAACGCTGCAACTGTGTGAGGGTGAGAAGAAGCTCTCGGAAGAGCAGCTAGAGGTCAGCACCAGGCGGTTAGACGAACTCTCCTCAGGCGGAGGGGGAGAAGCACAACCGATGGGACAGCTACTCAGGGATAACTTCTCTCTAAAGAAAGAGGTAAGTCAACCAAGGTCTGAGTATGTCACAATGATCGGAGCCGTTTCTGAATTCTTAATGGGCCAAGCAAATAATATAAATTGTTCATTTCAACATAGATGGGTTATATGGGCTATATGAGTATATTTTAGGAGTCTCGTGAAAAATCAGATCAAGTTTACAATTGTTAATTTTGGGCAACCCTATTCAAAATCTTAACTTAGACAGTGCCCTTTGTATTTACTCTACACTTGACAGTCACCTTTAACTCGCATCTGTATTGGTCTACAATTAGTGCATTAACTTTCCAGCTTCACAGAGTCAAACAGAAGCTGATGGAGAAAAAGGAGGAGTTTGACCAAATCACAGCCAAGGGGCAGAGAAGGGTACGTATTACATGCTATTAGAGTTTGGTCTTGGGAAGTGAACACCCCTCCAAAGGCCAGGCCTCAAGGCTAAGGCTGTGCAGAAGCGGTCCATGCATATTATTTTCTTGGGTATAAGCAGGGACTTAGCCAGGACCCGTCCTACCTGTCTTTTGAACAGGTGGTTTCCTAAACACCTGTTTGGACAGGCAAAAATTTCTATGATGATTTTTCAAGTTTGACTTAAGGGGTGTAATAACCAAATATTTTCCTAACAAACCATCTTCTAGGACATAACTGAAGTGTAAACTGCCCTTTTTGACACACTAAGCCATTAAATGTAGCTGGTATAAGGATTTGAAGCAGATAAGTAGCTCAATCTGGACGGGCAAAAATATTGAAATTGCTGATTTGGACAGGCATTTTTTAAATCCTGGCTAAGACCTTGGGTATAAGCTACAATAATGCCATGGTCAATGCCAGCCTCACCCCACTGGCTGAGGGGTCAGAGGGGAGAGATGCTCTGTGTTGGAAATTGTTCACAAGTATTTGTGAAGAATCAAACCCACTCAACTACCTGGTCTGATGGTCCCAAAACCGAAAATCACAGATCACGAAACCTGTTGTGGAAAGAGATGCCCAGTGCCAAGAATCAAGATTGAACGATTTAAAAGCAGTTCTATTATTCACAGTCTTTTAAAATACCAATGACATTTTTCTTAAAATATTTCCTCAGTAAATTTTTAGTCATGTGATGTCTATACCTGGGCATGTGAGAAAGTTGCCAGTGACTTGGGGTTAGGCGGTGGTTTTCACCGGGTACTCCAGTTTCCTCCACTTATTAAAACTGGCTAGTCACGAATTAGCCACAATTGGCATAAATATGACGACAAACGAAATTCCAAAAAAAAAAACTTTTCCTATACTTTTATTGCCTATGCCATTCTTTTTGATCTTTGTATGACTTGAATCTTTTGATTGCAATGTCAATAAACTTATCTTCTATAGTGGATTTCTTATGTGGTAGACATCCTTCTTAAGTGGACACTTTTTGGTTAGACTATATATTGATTCCCTCTTATTTGTCATAATACAACCTCTTTAATAAACCCTGCTGAAGTGGGCACATAATTTGCTCCTAAAGGTGTCCACATTTAACCCTTATTGTGCTAATGGCTATTTTGGCTTATACAATTACACAAGATAATGTGATAAACCTAGAAAAATGACTGAAACCCTGGCACATAGGTACTCATCTGAGAGTACCCAGTGAGAGTTATCCAATAAATACCATCATGACAAGGTTGTGATGGTTTTCCTTTGCGTCCTTGTGCTTTGAACAAAAGTAGCCTCAGCATTATAAGTGTTAAGGGGCCTCACTGTATTGTAGTCTGCTTGTGAACTCAACTTTTCACTCAGGTAGATATAGCATTGTGTGTCATATCGAGAGTGGATCATGTCAATTTATGGTGATTTCCTTGGTTTACAGTTGACGGTCTTACAGAACAACTGGAAGAAGGCAGAGGATGAGGTGTACAGGCTTGATGAGTTTGTGGAGAGAATGAGAAAGGTAGGTGTCTCTGTCGGCAGCCTTGGCCGGCCACTACTGAGCCCTCTTCTAGAGAAACCCTTTACTATACCAGAGGTCTACCTTACGTCAGTCTGTCAGTACAGACTGGTGAGTTTAAGCCTCCGAAGGGATATCATCATAACAGTCTGGAGGCTTTTAGGATGCTACAGGCATTTCACAGTGATTCAAATTTGAATAATTTTACGATTTCATGACTATAATTCTGTTTAGTTTCTACTGATTCCTTACGGTCCAAGTTTTCCCAGAAACTCCACATAAGTATTTGTTTCGAGTCTGGATTAAATGTTCTTGTCTTTTCCGGTTTCTAAGTTTGGATCCAATGGTTGTGTTGTACAGTTTCCTTTTTTGTAAAATGTTTGTTCTTTTATGTTTTTTTGTTTGAAAATGTCCCTTTTATATTATGAGTTATATGGTGAATAAAGATACGAAATTCAATTTAAGAATACTTCAGGTATCAATAGCTTACACCAGCTTTGTGCAAAAACATGCAGTGTGGGTCAGATTTCAAAACCTGATTTCCTGACATCGTCTTAGCCAGCAGGGTGTCTGGGTGCCTTTTTGGACACCCAAGCCCTTAAAAAGAACCCCTAAAGACACCCAATTTTTTTGTGTGGAATTTCTAAAAATCTCAATCTCAAGCATATAATTGAACTTATTCATCTCCTTATAATTCCCATGACATTGTTTAATGATATCATGCCTTATTCTGATGAATTTATACATGTTTATGGTTGAAATATGAGTATATTGTGATCCCCCTTAAAAATTTGGACGCCCAAAAATTTTACAACTGCCAATTTTAGGCACCCAGTTTCGAAATCCTGGCTAAGACACTAATTCCTGATGTGTTCTTTTAGAATGAAATCTTGCTGCCGCAGTAATAAACTGCTTTGGTGGGGGTTCCCTTACATGTTGTGAAATAACCAGTCTTTTGTTATTGTGTTTTTCAGACGCTGGACAAGTATCGCTCGGAAGTGTCAGGTATGGAGGGGCTCCTGGTACTGCTGGCTGAATTAGATGGAGAGGCCAACCAGACTCAGTCAAAATAAGTAACTCGTCACACAGATCTACAGTGATGAAACTGCTCTCTTTAACCCTTATGCCGCTGGTGGCTAACTTTGGTACTACAAAATGGTGCAAAAAAACTGAAAAATGACCGAAACCCTGGCACATGGGTACTCATCTGAGAGTACTCAGTGAGAGCTATCTAATGAATACCAAAATGACAGGGTTTAGATTGTTTTCAAATATCTATGCGTCCTTTTGCATTGGACGAAAGTAGCCTCAGCATTGGAAGGGTTAACTCATTTACGCCCAGAGCGTACACATGGTCTGACTCATATGGATATATTTAGATAAAAAAGCAATTGTTGTTCTTGTCAAATTTAACCATTCCTCTTCAAATCTTTTTCAGATATTACACTCTTTGATGAGTTATGTTCAAAGTTGTCAGACCGTATGTGCATTTCAGATGCAAATGGGTAGGAAAACAGGCGTTACAGGATGATGTTTAGTAAAGAGTCCAAAGCCTCTGGGTTAGCCACCAGGGCCAGTTGTCAGAAAGTCGCCTCTGTTTAGATATGTTCTAATGACAAGTACTGAGTGGTATTTTAGGTACTCTTGCTCAAAGGAACACCTTTCTATAAAGACTTGCTCCAAAACTCCTCCATGTAAAAAGTACATTCAAACCTGTCCGAGCGACCACCTCTATTAAGAGACCACATTTCATGTCCCTGGTCTTAGATTCTAGTTTAAATGACCCTCTATTAAGAGACCGCCTGTCTTAGGAGACCATATCTTGGTCTTCCTTTGGGTGGTCTCTTAATACAGGTTTGACTACACTGTTCATATGTTGAGGACAGCTTAGGACACATCTTAGTCCAAGGACACCTTTGTGTCCTAAGCCGAGGTGGTTTCTGAAACTCAACTATTGGACATTTCCTAATTTAAGTGTCACCCTTGTGAAACTCAGACTAAAGCACGTTTAATATGGTGGAACAGGTAGTTTTGAAAAAGAGGGGGGGGGGGGCATGGTGCTACCATTCTAGAAAAAATATCAAATATGGTACACAGGTAGTTGGAAAAAAAATGTTTGTATACTGTTGAGAAAACACACATTTTTCATAGTTTTGCAAATATGTAGTATGTCTGCATTTGCTCTTCTCACAAGGGTTAACTTGGATTGAAATAAAAGGACGACTTACTAATAGACCTAGCATATTATGTAAATTGACTTCTCTGCTAAGCACTATCATTTTACCAAAGATGCACAACACTTGATTGATAAATATATGTATCAACTCTTGTAAGGGTATGAACTACAAAACAATGGGTCTCTCTGTACTGGTTTGATTATGAATTGTATGTATAACTGCCACAAACCTTCTGCCATCTGACATTCAGAATACCCTGCTTACCTTGGATAAATAGGGACCAAGCAAAAGTGTCCGAAGCAGGGTCTTAGCCAGGATTTAGAAACTGGGTGCCTAAAATTGGTAATTGAAAAACTTTTGGGCGTCCACATTTTTGAGGGGTACCACTATACACTCAGATTTCAACCATAAACATGTATGAATTTATCAAAATAATGCTTGATATCCTAATACAATGTCATAGGAATAATATGGAGATGAAAAAATTTGATTATATTCTTGAGATTTACATTTTAAGAAATTCTTCACCAAAAATTTTGGGTGTCCTGAGGGTTGCTTTTTAACCCTTATCCTGTTAACCACAACAATTGTTGTGTGAGCAGCAGTGCTTATAGGTTTCACAGCAGGATAAGGGTTTGGGTGTCCAAAAAGACACCCAGACCCCCTGCTGGCTAAGACCATGGTCCGAAGTAACCAAAATCTAGGTTACATTATTAACATTTAAATATTTTTCAATGCTTTCGCATCAAAGGTTTGGTCCAGACCCATGGAGGACTGGGGTTGGAGATTCTTAGGTAAGCAAGGTTTTCTGTATGTTTAATAACTTGTGTATCATGTTAACAATGATAAAATTACAAATATTGTATGATCTCTACAGCTCCTAGCTTTGTAAATTGCTCTATGTAAACAAATTATTGTAAAAGTGATTATTAAACATTTTTGATAAAAGGAATGTGTGCTGTTCTTGATAATGTACCTGGTTTTGATTATTCTTCTACTGTTAACAGTCTGAGTTCCTGCTGATCTGGGATCCTAATTGGAATTTAATTGATTTTGGACTAATATTTTGTCTCCATCAATAGATTCAGGGACACAAGCATTTTAAGATAACTTCAAACAGTAAATTTCCATTGGGTAGTGAAATTTCCTAACTATACACTAAATTACCCCATCATACCTTCGGGCCCATAAAAATCCTACTGCTTTGACAAATATACCTAGAGAGATCTTAAACTTGACCAAAAAAACACCAACTCCATTTTTTTTTTTTACTTTTAAAGTTATCATGGGAAACACTTTAGTGTGTATGAGTTAAAGGGGCACTAAACCATAAAATACATGTCAGCTTATATGAAAGAAAAAACACTGAAAGTCATTAATCATAAAGACCCAATTCAATTGGGCCCTACTGGGCAGAAATAGTGTGTATTTCAGTAGACCACTTCCTCCCCGCGGCCAGCGAATAATTATGATGAAGTTATAATAAAGTTTAGACAATTGAGATTCACAGCATTTAAGAAATTCAAAAGTTGCCAGTTATCTAAGATGATTCAAAATTTGAACTCTTCCCCCCCCCCCCCCTTAAAATATTATCTGCTCCCCTTCCCCCAAACTTTCAAATGGTACTGACCTGACAGAAAAAATTATATGATAGGCTAGGACCTATGTAATCTTAAGAAGATGGAGATCCGCCGTGGTTACAATGCATGGCTACGAAGCGTGAGTTAGTAGGTTTGAGTCTCCGCTGGAACCACAAGAGGGTTGGCCTAGTCGCTGTAAAAATGTGCGGCGTTGTGGAGGGCTGCCTATGGTTCTGCAACTAAAAGACACCTCGGAACTGTTCGTAAAAAAGGGAATTTCTTCCCAGTCCCTGGTTTCTATCTCTGCAATATGACCTAAGTTGTTGAAAACGACGTAAAAACCATTCCTTCCTTCCTTATTAAGAGCTTTTTAGAATGTTGGATCAGTTTTAATGGACGCCTTTTTGAAATATCGGCTATACATTGGTCATCTTAACTCCTTATTACATTGCACAATCTCTTCAAGGTGAATGTATGGCTGAAACTACGTAATCTCCATTGTATCGCGGAGAAGCTTTTCAAGACAGGTGTACGTTTTGGTCGGACGTGGAATTAGGAATTTCGATTATCGTCACCTTTTCTGTCATATTCTGGCTAGGTTGTTGCTGGACAGTTGTAACAGGTGGAGGAAACCGAAGTACCTGGGGCGAAATCACTGCCTAGCTGCAGGTCACTTGTAACTTTCTCACATATCCGTCGCCCATATTTGGCCAATACAAAATGATGCAAAAAAGTTTTTGTTTTTTTAAGATCAAAATCCTGGCACATGGGTAGTCATCTGAGAGTACTCAGCGAGAGCTATCCAATGAATACCAACATGACAGGGTTTCAATGATTGTTTAACTCTGCGTCATTGTGCTTTGGACGAAAGTAGCATCAATATTGGAAGGCTTAAAATTCGAGCAGACAGCTCCGATTCTTTTTAATCGTCATTCAACGTGTCTCACTGACTGACTGTTCAAAATTTTAATTGTGAGCGCTTGTTCCTAATCGTAGTACTTAACTCATGGTTTGTTTTCAATCATTATAATTTTGATATTCCTAAAAATGTTAACTACTAGCCAATGAATAAATCTTATGATATATTTACATACATCCCATGTATTTTGCTTTTTCATGACACGTATCCGGGGCGGATCCAGGATTTGAGAAGGTGGGGAATTTCATTTTAGTTCCGAAAAATGACACTGGTGGCGTTACTAACAATAATTTCTGAAAACCCCGCCAGGTGTCAACTGTAGCAGGCGATGTCATGCCCGAATGGTGTATTCCGCTCCAAGGCCATATCACAACAAGTACGGTTGTAGATGCAAAGCATCAATAGTCAAAAGGCGGGGCCAAGTTATTTATGAACTTGTGAGGGAACCGGATGTATAAAGAACATTAACATTATAGAGGAAAATAAATCAATGACTAGATTTGTATCATTTTTGTAGAAGTGAAACAAATATCGGAATTCTTGGCGCAAGCTGGAGACTTCGAAATATCTTGGGTGCGAAGCTACTTGGGTACGAATCAGGTCAGTGGTACGCTTCATAATTCGATTTTCGTTTTGTGTTTCACAAATTGAAAATCGAATTTCGACCCCAAATTCGTTTTTTGATTTTCATTTTCCATTTTGAAAAAACGAA
>OZ012691.1:30733247-30756411 GCA_963942565.1 Maea johnstoni
TGCCAAAATACAAAATGACACAAAGAGCTGAGAAAAGACATAGGTACATAGGTATTCATCTGAGAGTACTCAGTGAGAGCTATCCAATGAATACCAACATGACAGGGTTTAGATGATTTTCAACAATCTTTGCATCCTTGTCCTTTGGGCAAAAGTAGCCTCAGCATTGGAAGATGTACCTCTTCAATGCTGAGGATATTTTCATCCCAAAGGACATGGACTTTAAAACTTTTGAAAACCATATAAACCCTGTCATGTTGGTATTCATTGGATAGCTCTCACAGAGTACCCTTACGCCGGGTTTCAGCCATTTACAGGTTTTTTTTTCTCATTTTGGATTGGCCAAACTAGCCAACAGCAGCACAAGGGTTAAAAGCCTGGAAACCCTGTCATATTGGTATTCATTGGATAGCTCTCACAGAGTACCCTCAGATGAGTACCCATGTGCCAGGGTTTCAATCATTTTCAGATTCTTTTCGTTATTTTGTATTAGCCAAATTAGCCAACAGCAGCACAAGGGTTAAAAACCGAGTAGCCTCAGATGAGTACCCAAATGCCAGGGTTTCTGTCACTGTCATTTTCAGGGTTTTTTTCTCATGTTGTATCCAAATTAGCCACAAGCAGCACAAGGGTTACAATAGAGTAGTACTATTTGCTAACTTAACACAACCATGCCTGTAGCAGCCACAAAGGCCTGACAGCTTGTCAATATCTTTAAGACATATCTGCGTCTTATGGAGGATAACTCAAGGAGAAGTGATCTAGGGAACCAATCTGTGGCTGAGCATTCAGGAAGTCTGGAGCCTGTTCAATAAGAAAGCGGGCTGTAAATGCATTACATTTTACCTGTATGTTAAGGTTACTTGCTTTTTACCCATATGCTGCTGGTGGCTAATGCAAAATGATGCAAAAAAACTGAAAAATGACTGAAACCCTGGCACATGGGTACATATCTGCGCCAGTACTCAGTGAGAGCTATCCAATGAATACCAGCATGACAGGGTTCAGAGGGTTTTCGAAAAATCATTCCATCCTTTTGCTTTGGATGTCATGAAAGTAGCCTCAGCATTGGAAGGGTTGAAGACCATATTTGCATTTTCCTGTCAGAGGTCTTCCTCACTAAGCATCGCTATAATAGCAGTTATTGCTCTATAATTCCTATGTTATGTGTTGCATTCTGCAAATTGTATGGATCTGTTCTTCCCATATTGTGGCCGATGTTTTTAGCTGTGTCAGTTCGCCGGAACTGCCAGACAATGTTATGTCTGAGAGTGGAGATTGTATAAGAGAAGTAGGGCACTTGGTGTTGCTAAGGTAGGCGGCTGCCGCAACCACAACTGCACATCATCAAGTGAGGTCACAGCATAACCCTTTCATGCCTGTAGCCCCAAAATACATCATGACTGTTTTGGCTATATCTTTGTGTTGAGAGCAATTTTCGGAAAGTATTTGACAAAGAAATATTAACCCAAATGTAACGTGTAATCCTAGCTGAAATGTTTTGTGAATTAACGCTTTTCACCTTAGAAGTTATTTTCATAAGTATGACGGAATATTTTGAAATGTCAATTTCAAGCATACAATTGAATTCTGTCACCTCAATATAGTTCCTATGGCAACTGTATATGTACAATATCTTTTATTTCTTTCAGTAAATTCATGTTCATTTTTGAAATCTGAGTATATTGCTACATAGTTCCTGCTGTCAGTCTCTAAAATATTACACACAAAACTTGAAAGTCAACTTGTTCCATCGAATTGTTACCTGCCCAACACAAAATGTATGGATCTGCATCATTTGGACAACCAAAAGTTTGGGGATGAATTTCTATAAACTTTGATTCAAAGTAAATGGTTGTAATGTAAAAATGAATGGACACATTTTAGAAGTAACAAGTATCTCTTTGGAAAAATAATACACATTTCTGTTAGTTACCAGAATATGTTGCGGTTCCTATGAACATGCATAGGACACATGTTAAATGCTTGTGATTGTTTGGCTGAGCTCCATAGCAGACATTAACCCCTTATGCTGCTGTTGGCTAATTTGGCTAATACAAAAACGCTGAAAATGACTGGACCTCTGACATATGGGTACTCTTCTGAGAGTACTCAGCGAGAGCTTTCCAATGAATACCAACATGACAGGGATTAGATGATGTTCAAAAATCGTTGCATCCTTGTGCTTTGGACAAAAATAGCCTTAGCATTAGAAGGGTTAAAATACTGAACAGTATGCCAGAGGCAAATACCTTAACCCGTTCACAACTGGAGCATACAGATTGTCATTAGAACATAAGTATATATTCTTTCAAGACAAAGCAGAATTTTGAGAAATATTTGACAGAAAGTTGTTGTTCTTGATTGATTTTAACTTAGATGACCAAACACAAGTGGATTAGAAACCAGCTGGTCAATCTGAACATGCTAGCCTCAACCAGTGTCAACTAATAGCCCCCTAATTGGTGCCCAGCTCATGGTGGAGATCAGGTTTCTCTGTAATCGATATGAGAGCAATGATTGGTCCTTGTTCCCACGTGACCTCGTGCTGCTGCCAGTCAGTGACTCCTGGCATGAGTCAAGCACCTCACTACAATGCATATAGTAATTGATCTCTGGCTACATATCCATTCTTTTCTTCATCCAAGATTTTAACAATCCCTCTTCAAATATTTTAAAACGTTAATCTAGTTGAGGAGTTGAATTCAAAATTGTCAGACCATGTGTGCTTGATCCAGATGCAAATGGGTTAACCCATGTGCACAAAATGCCAGAAGGCAACCTGACTGCTAGGATGATATATGTCCCTAACAAACTATCTATTCAAAATAATTTGAAGGAGAAATGTTACTAAGAAAATAACAAACATATTTCCCTCAAATATTTCTCGAATTTATGCTTAATTCCAAAGTTATGTCCAAAATTATCATAGATGCAGACGATTATGTAGTCCAACAGATGTGCAGGGCTGATTGGGTTAATATGTCATTGAACTCCGCAGGTGCTGAGGGAATCTTTCTCCAGCCTCGTGTTGATGTTTTCTGCCTGCCAACCGACGTCAGCAGGTCATGTGACTGTAGGGATCGAGTGTAACTTTTCTATCAGGCCAGAGCTCGAGCCACAGGGTCTTTTCCAGGACTTAGAAACTGGTTGCCCAAAATTGGCAGTTGTAAACATTTTTGGCATCCAAATCAGGGTCTTAGCCGATATTTGGAAACAGGGTGTCCAAATAGAGGTTTCATAGACTTTTGCGTGTCCAAAGTGTGGTACAAAAAACATACTACTAATAAGATAGACCCTATACCTTTACAGATTTTGTTTTTTTAGGCCAGATACTGCTTTGTGTGTCTTATAAAAGTGACACTACAGCTTCTACATCTTCTATCTTCTAAGAAAAGTCACCTTCTGCAAATTCTGTCATAAAATTTTGGGTGTCCAAACTGTCAAAAAACAATGTTCTGCGTGTCCAAATGACACGCTGGACGCATTACGGCTAAGCCCCTGATCCAAATATATAAGGGTTTAACCCCAATCATATATCAACCTGAATCAATATATCCTTAATAGATGAAGCATTTCCCTTCCAGCTCTATGTGAATCTTAATTATATATGTCAAATCCAATATCATATGGTATTTTTCTCGGGCTCACCTAGAGGGGTGAGAGTTGTTATGACAAGTGATCGATCAGAACTGGGATTAACAGGATTAGGATTAGAAAACAATAGAAATACTAGGCGGCCAGCTGTGAAATAAATGGTTTGGTAATTCACTGTGAAATCGATCATCACCTGTGATGTCACGCTTGGTAGTGCAGACTGCAGGCACTGATGTGGAATTTTGGAATTTCGATTTTTCATCACTTTTTTTCCTGCCATATTGAGGCTGATTTGTGACCAGCCAATTGTATCTGGTGAAGGAAACCGGAGTATCCGCCAAAAAACACTGCCTAACCCCAAGTCACTGGCATCTTTCTCACATGCCCATCAGGGCCATCAGGGCAGGCACTAGTGCTTCACACTCTGCTTATAAAGAGTTTGAGTGCAAAAAGATCGGTTTGGATTTATTTTTATAAGTTAAACTTGTATTACACCATGTGTATCAGTGTATGGTCTACTACTACTTTCATGAATACTACTACGACCACGACTACTGCTGCTACTACTACTACTAATAATAATAATAATGATTATAATGGTAATAATAAAAATAATGATAATAATAATAATAATAATAATAATAATAATGATAATAATAATAATAATGAATATGATAATTGTTCTATTACTTGCCATTGCATTTTCATGCCAAATTTCAATATTATAGCACCCAAGATAAATCATTAAGTGACCGTGTGAGCAGTTACTACTACTACTAATAATAATGATTATAATGATAATAATAATGATAATAATAATTATAATAATAATAATAATAATAATAATAATAATAATAATAATAATGAATATGATAATTGTTCGCGGAGTCGTAGTAGAGCATTCTTCCTCACTCACTACCTTTGGGGGTTCCATTCTAATTCGCTACAATGAATTTACCCAAGATGAATTATGAAATGAGCCTGTGAGCAGTTATTGCTGTTTCCCTCTCTTCCGGGTTCCATTCTAATTCACTACAATGAGGTTCCCTGCTGAACCCTGTATTGCTTGATCCAGGGTTCCTTATGAACTCTTCAACCAGGATCAGCATGCAGGGCTCAAGGACGTTCAGGATCTGACACTTCTATTTCAGGCTAGGGGCCCGAAAAGGTCTTTTGATAAATTCAGTAGTCAAAAACAGGATTTCTGTGTTATTATATATACTATTTCGTGGCCCCCAGTCTGGAAAATCTAGGGTCCCACAGCAAAATCTAAGGGCATATGCCCCTGGGAAAGTCAAACCCTGGACGTTGGGAAGTTCCAATGTCAACCACCTTTGTCATTAACCTCAATATCTTATCATCCTAGTGTGTCCCGCATAATGAGCTTGCCTGTTGCCATGGCAACCATTCTGTTGTCGGCGGTGGTCGGGTGGGTTCCGGCAGTGCCTGGTGTACTGTGTCTGATCGCATATGCAGGAGTAATGGACCTGTCTCCTGCTTTGTTTACTAACAACAGGCTGCCAGCAATGTTAGGTGGGTGGGTTGGTTGGTCGCGATACATGCCTGCTGATCATGTGAATCATATTCCATGCCATAAGTGTTTTGCCATAAGAATGAGAGTAGTATCATAAGTAGTATTGTGGTATTATAAGCATAGGATAATTCTCCAACCCTCCCTCACTTTTCACATTTATATATACATATATAGACACATGCATGCAGGTGTGCACTGATATGCAACATTGGTGCCACCTGACCATTGAGTGAGAAACATTAACACATTTCCACCAAAGGTACTGGTCCGATTGTGGTACAATATACATGTATATACGAGGTTTATATATATATAGATAAAGATATATATATATATATATATATATATATATATATATATATATATATATATATATATATATATATATATATATATATATATATATATATATATATATATATATATATATATAGATCAGGGCTCGAAATAAGGGGGAGCCGGGGGGCTCCCTTGAATGCTCCTGCCGGGCTCCCTCAAATATATGCAGGGAGCCCAAATATGTATTGTTTGACATACAGAACACTTTTATGAAGCTTATGAATTGCGATTGGGCTCCCTGGAAAAAATCTTAATTTCGAGCCCTGTATATATATATATATATATATATATATATATATATATATATATATATATATGTATATATATATATATATATATATATATATATATATATATATATATATATATATATATATATATATATATATATATATATATATATATATTAAACAGCCTGTATTCTAGGCCATGGTATCAACTATTCAGGATATACCTCATGTTGGAGACTGTGGTTTTAGGCTGTATGTTGAGCAAACAAGTTCTTGGCTAATGCACACAGCCCAAGCCAAGCGATTGGTATAGCTCTGCCATGTAATGCTAATTATCAACATGGAGTCTATAGGAGGAGATAAGAGACTAAGGGCCCTATGCACCAACCCCACTCCCACTTTACTTTCACTTTTCCCTAAAGTCTACTTTCGCAAGTTCACTTTGGTAAGTGTCCGGTTTTGGTATGCATGAACCCACCTCAAAGCCCACTCTCGAGAGTGAGCTTCAAGCAGCTGCATGTGGTCAGAAATAGTAACAAGGTCGGTCATGTGACTGCCCAGTATTATTGGGTCAAGCACTATTTGCACTAGGCATGGCCAAAGGAAATAATACTATAGGGTAATGGTACTGCATCCCCCTCTCTGAGTTTGATATTTACTAGCACATTAATAGATTATAAGGTACCAAAAACATTTATAGAGAAGGGGGAGCGGGAGGGGGGGGGGGGGGGGGGCGGGGGGCTTCAGATTAGTGAAAAACTGTTCATTCTTGAAATTTTGTATAAACTTTCCATTTTGAACTTTGTGCATTAAGATGGAGTATTGATAGACTCAGGGTGTTAATGAATGGGAAAAAAAGGAAAATAATGTTGTAATTTTTTTTCGCATCATAGTTTGGCAAATTTGCAGCAATATGGCCTAAAAACATCATAGTTTGGCAAATTTGCAGCAATATGGCCTAACAACATCATAGTTTGGCAAATTTGCAGCAATATGGCCTAAAAACATCATAGTTTGGCAAATTTGCAGCAATATGGCCTAAAAACATTTTTTTCTATGTTTTGCAATTGAAAAAGTTCACTTACTCATCACAACAAACATTTCCAAACACTTTTTAAAATATATTTATGTGAGGGCATTTTTGTTTATTCTGATTATAACTTAATTGACTTTTTTGAAGATTTTTTCCCAGACTACTAGGCATAGATGATCTTTAAAAGTATTTAGATCATGTGTCTATCAGCTTCCCTCATTAAACAGTTGTTGCAGACTTTTTCAATTTCCTTGGCAAAATAAATGTTTATTCTTTTTTTTATATAAAAAGTTCAAGTTCACCTCAATAAATGTATAGCTCCAAGGTAGACAAAACTGAAAATATAGGTTAAGATTCTATTGCTGATGGGCCAAGGGACCTTTTTTAAAAGCTTTTGGGGGGTTGGGTGTCTGTCTACGCAGGAGAGAACATTATGTGATAAATCTGAAATACAAATAGAGAAAATAAATCAGGGATTGGGAATAAATGAAAAAATCCCTTGTTTGCCTGGAACTGTTTAATGCAAAAGACCCAAGTTGAAAACTATGGGAAATCCTAAAGGTACATATATGTTTATAGCAAAGGGAATGAGTGAGAGAGGTCTAATTAAATTAAACACTATAGTTAGTATTTATTTCAAAGCATGCTCTATGATTCAATTGAATCTTTGATCACAATTTCAAATAAAACTTCTTGAAGCCCTAATTGAGCTTGTTCAAGCACAAACAGAGCAAATAAAAAATGAATATTTGTTTGTATCACATCAAAGAATATAATTATCCTTTTTTTCTAGATTCTATTTGATTTATCAATCAATGTGGCATGATATTTTTGACACTGCTTTGTTTTGCTGGAAATAACCTTCATGAAAGTTTTACATAATATGGAAATTGAAATATGGGCAACATAATTAGGCGACATAGTTTAGGAGTGAAATTTTCACACAGAATAGGTTTTCAAATCATAGGGTACTACAAAAATATATTTACCTAAATGCAAATTTCACTTAATAATTTAAGCTGTCAAGGCGTTGTGCATTTCAGTGCTTCATAAGTTCCTAATATTAACTGTCTGAGAAATGATTTATGCCATAAAAGGAGAAAAAATAAGAGGAGAGTGGGCTTTGAGGGAGCCCCATACCTCCCTTAAAGCCCACTCTCCAGAACAAAAGAACCAGTCACATGTGGAGGAAATGGAAAGTGACCTAATTTGAGAGTGGTCTTGGTGCATGGCCAAAGTGGACTTTCGTAAGTGCACTTTGGAAAGTGGACTTTTGTAAGTGCACTTTGGAAAGTGGACTTTCGTAAGTGGGGTTGGTGCATGGGAAAAGTGGGGTTGAAGTGAACTTAAGGCTAAAGTGGGGTTAAAGTGTGGTTGGTGCATACGGCCCTAATACTCCAATATTACCACCACAGGTAGATTGTGATGATAATACTGGATTATGGTAATAACACTCTGTGCTGTGTTGTCATAGTGCCAACAATCACATGCTGCTTTGTGGAGCTAAGGAAGTACCCTCCATACAGGGGTTTTACAGAATTACCAATTGACGGCTCCTGACACTAGTAGAGAGCTACACTGGTCCCTCATCTATAGTCTTAGGGCCGTATGCACCAACCCCACTTTAACCCCACTTTAGCCTTACGTGCACTTCAACCCCACTTTTCCCATGCACCAACACCACTTACGAAAGTCCACTTTCCAAAGTGCACTTACGAAAGTCCACTTTCCAAAGTGCACTTACGAAAGTCCACTTTCCAAAGTGCACTTACGAAAGTCCACTTTGGCCATGCACCAAGACCACTCTCAAATTAGGTCACTTTCCATTTCCTCAACATGTGACTGGTTCTTTTGTTGTGGAGAGTGGGCTTTAACTGAAGGGAGGTGTGGGGCTCCCTCAAAGCCCACTCTCCTCTTACTTTTCCTCCTTTTATGGCATAAATCATTTCTCAAACAGTTCATATTAGGAACTTATGAAGCACTGAAATGCACAATGCCTTGACAGCTTAAATTATTAAGTGAAATTTGCATTTAGGTAAATATATTTTTGTAGTACCCTATGATTTGAAAACCTATTCTGTGTGAAAATTTTACTCCTAAACTATGTTGCCCAATTATGTCGCCCTTATTTTGATTTCCATATTATGTAAAACTTTCATGAAGGTTATTTCCAGCAAAACAAAGCAGTGTCAAAAATATCATGCCACATTGATTGATAAATCAAATAGAATCTAGAAAAAAATGATAATTATATTCTTTGATGTGATACAAACAAACATTCATTTTTTATTTGCTCTGTTTGTGCTTGAACAAGCTCAATTAGGGCTTCAAGAAGTTTTATTTGAAATTGTGTTCAAAGATTCAATTGAATCATAGAGCATGCTTTGAAATAAATACTAATGATAGTGTTCATTTAGTTAGACCTCTCTCCCTCATTCCCTTTGCTATAAACATACATTACCTTTAGGATTTCCCATAGTTTTCAACTTGGGTCTTTTGCATTAAACAGTTCCAGGCACACAAGGGATTTTTTCATTTATTCCCAATCCCTGATTTATTCTCTCTACTTGTATTTCAAATTTATCACATAATGCTCTCTCCTGCGTAGACAGACACCCAACCCCAAAAAAGCTTTTAAAAAAGGTCCCTTGGCCCATCAGCAATAGAATCTTAACCTATATTTTCAGTTTTGTCTACCTTGGAGCTATACATTTATTGAGGTGAACTTGAACTTTTTAAAAAAGAAAAAGAATAAACATTTATTTTGCCAAGGAAATTGAAAAAGTCTGCAACAACTGTTTAATTAGAGAAGCTGATAGACACATGATCTTAATACTTTTAAAGATCATCTATGCCTAGTAGTCTGAAAAAGAAATCTTCAAAAAAGTCAATTATGTTATAATCAGAATAAACAAAAATGCCCTCACATAAATATATTTTAAAAAGTGTTTGGAAATGTTTGTTGTGATGAGTAAGTGAACTTTTTCAATTGCAAAACATAGAAAAAAATGTTTTTTTAGGCCATATTGCTACAAATTTGCCAAACTATGATGCGAACAAAATTTACAACATTATTTTCCTTTTTTTCCCATTCAGTAACACCCTGAGTCTATCAATACTCCACTATTAATGCACAAAGTTGGAAAAGTTTATGCAAAATTTCAAGAATGAACAGTTTTTCACTAATCTGAAGCCCCCCCCCCCCTCCCCCTTCACTATAAATGTTTTTGGTACCTTATAATCTATTAATGTGCTTGTAAATATCAAACTCAGAGAGGGGGATGCAGTACCATAACCCTGTAGTATTATTCCCTTTGGCCATATGCCTAGTGCAAAGAGTGCTTGACCTAATAATACTGGGCAGTCACATGACCGACCTTATTACTATTTCTGACCACAAGCAGCTGCTTGAAGCCCACTCTCGAGAGTGGGCTTTGAGGTGGGTTCATGCATACCAAAACTGGACACTCACCAAAGGGAACTTGCGAAAGTAGACTTTAGGGAAAAGTGAAAGTAAAGTGGGAGTGGGGTTGGTGCATACGGCCCTTAGCCAGAAGGGCGCCTGGGCGTCATTTGGACACCCACACCCCTAATTTTGCAAAGAATTTTTTTGAATGTCAATCTCAATCATATAAATAACTTTTTTCATCGTAATATAATTCCCATGAAATTGTATGAGGATATTTTATCTTATTTCAATAGGTTTATACATGTTTATGGTTGTAATCTCAGTATATTTACTTCCCTCTGAAAATTGGAAGCCCGAAAACTTTACAATTGCAAATTTTGGGCACCCAGTTTTTAAATCCTGGCTAAGACCCTTATTACTCTTATTAATATTTAAGTTGATTATGATGATGATATTGAACTATGGAAATAACACTGAATGCTATGTTGTCATAGCGCCAACAATCACATGCTGCCCCCAGTAGGGGTTTCCAGTATCATGAATATCAACTGGCTCCTGATACTAGTAAGGCCACTCCAATTTAATTACTTGTCTTACAAGCTTTTTTTGGAAAAAAAAATCCTGTCAGACTCAAAAAAAAAAGAAAAAAAAGTCACCTTTGGTGTCTTACGGACGAAAGTGGTTTTGAAATTTTCTGTCAGACTAAAAAAAATAAAATAAAAGTGCAAGTTTTAAGAATATTCTTTGTAAGGGTGATTCAATCAACTATAGGAAGCTATCATTGCTGTAGTAGATCTTCGTACTTGAGTCACATTTTTCAACTTTTTTTTATTCCAAAATGGCTCATTTCCTACCTCCTGAACTCGTAAGACAAGTAAATAAATTGGAGTGGCCTAAGATGATAAAATAGGTATCTATATCTAGACTCAGCAGTGTCTTAACCAGGGTTTAGAATTTGGGTCCCCAAAATTGGCATTTGTAAACCTTTTGGGCATCCTGCTCTTCAAGGGAGACCACAATATACTCAGATTACAACCATAAACATGAATTTAGTTGTTGTAGTAAGTCTTAATATCCTTATAGAAGTTTATAATGGGATTTATATTAGGGTTAAATAAAACAATAGTATGTTTGAAAATGACATATTAAAATGTTACTCCCAAAATATTTTGGGTGTCCTGAGGGGTGGTTTTTGTGGGCGTTTTATGTTATGAGCACAGTAAGATGGACACTTTTTTTATAGTAAGAGGCCCACTTATGCCTAATTGTCTTAATCTAATTGCCCCATTAGAGTCCCATTTTAATTGCTACTTAATGGTCCATCAAGTGGTTTTCGAAAACAGTGGTAATCTTGTATTCTGGCAGAAATATTTTGAGAGGTTGGGAGTGCAAATGATGGCCAGAAGCTATGCTGACTAGGAACATGGTCTTAGCCAGCAGGGCGTCTGGGTGCCTTTTTGGACACCCAAACCCTTAAAAAGAACCCCTCAGGACATCGATTTTTTGTGTGGAATTTCTAAAAATCTCAATCTCAAGCATATAATTGAATTTTTTCATCTCCTTATAATTCCCATGGCATTGTTTAATGCTAGCATGCCTTATTTTGATGAATTTATACATGTTTATGGTTGAAATATGAGTATATTGTGATTCCCCTTAAAAATTTGGACGCCCGGAAATTTTACAACTGCCAATTTTAGGCACCCAGTTTCTAAATCATGGCTAAGACACTGGCTAGGAAAATGGTCCTCAGAGAACTGCCCACATCCTTCTGCTTTTTATATTAAAAGCATATCTTTGCCAACACTGTCTTAGGAGAAAACTGCTTTTGTGCTTTCTGTGCTATATATATATTGTAGTGAATGTAGCCCTTCCGGTGGTTAACCCTTAGAATGCTGGTGGCTAATTTGACGAATGCAAAAAAAAATGCAAAAAGCTGAAAAATGATCGAAACCCTGGCAAATGGGTACTCATCTGAAAGTACTCAGCGAGAGCTTTCCAATGAATACCAACATCACAGGGTTTAGATGATTTTCAAAAATCTTTGCGTCCTTGTGCTTCGGATGAAAGTGACCTCAGCATTGGAAGGGTTAACCTGATTTACATTCCCCCTGGTATTATCTAACTTCTGTCGTTTTTGTTCTATTACAGGCTATTTTATTTATGACTTCATAGACATGATCATCAACAATAAGATATTAAAGATGTGGGAGGTGTCCATGCATCATATTGCAGTAAGTATAAGAATAAAACCATGTACAGATTTTTTTTTAAAATCTCCTCAAGATGAATTTAGAGAGAGACAGAGAGACAGACAGACAGACAGAGACAGACAGACAGACGAAGAGAGCTTTAGTATTAACTGATAACAGATTTAGGGATCTGTAAAAAGACTGATAAAATAATATTTAAATATTTTAATGATATAAATATGATGGTAATAACAACGTTAAAGTTGATATTATTTATGATATGATAATAATATATCATTTATGATATGATAATAATAATGATAAAGATGAAAGTAATTATAATAATGATAATAATTAATGATAATAATATTAATAATAATGATAATAATTGGTTTTGATTTTACCCACATTATTATAGTTTGTGACCTTATGACAAATTTACTCTATCAGAAGTCATTTTCACATCGAAACTCACATATTTATTTCCTTTATCTTATTCACCATGCCCTTCTCATTCTCTCTTTACAGGTGGGGCAGATCTTTTTCTATAATGTGATGATCTGCAAGTGCATCAGCTTCACCTGTGTCGCTCTTCTGGCCGAGGTCAACAGTTTCTTCCTCCACACCAGGAAACTTCTCCAGATGCTCGACTATAGCTTCGACCATAAACTCTACCGCGTCAACGCGGTTTTGAATATCATATCGTTCATCGTTGGCAGGGGCCTGTCTTTAGGGACCATCACGCTCGGAATGTGTTATTGGTATCATCGCGTCGGCACGTTCTACTATTGCGTCCTCTTTTCCTCTATGCTGGTGATGAATTCGATGATCCCGGTCCTCTTGTGGAGGTTGATAAAAAATGACTTCTTGCGCAAGGATTATCTGATGAAAAATCTTTCTACGACTAAGAAGCCAGGCCTGGAAAACGGCAAGGCACATGTAAATAACAATGTCGCTAAACTGGACTAGTTGGTATTGAATCTTGCTGTTAAATTTTGTAACTAAGGTAAAAACTTTAGGTTTGTGCCATAACTTATTTTTTGTAAGAAATCATACATGATTGTATTCTTTTGTTTGTGGAATGCCAAGATGGTCTGACCCTCATTTAAGGTGATGGGTACCATTGCAAGACAGTTAAAAGCCCTGTCCCAAAACACACCTCAAAGCAGCATAATCCTATAACTAGGTGTATCTCCAGGTTCCTGAGTGTTATCAGGTAGAGAATATCATCGCCACCTGTCATTATTCAATCCATATTCTGTTTTATTTCAAAATTTACAACTTTTTTTTCAAATGACATATTCTCATTAATTACGCAGGTGATGGTTACTGCAGGTTCAGAGTAACTTTAGGGATATCATTGACTATGCCCAATAAAAAGTATTTTTTTGATTTTTTACTCCTGAAGATTTTTACAGGCCCTGTTTTGGGACAGGGCTTTTAACTGGCTTGCAATGGTACCCATCACCTTAAATATGTGGGAGTCTGTGGCACAATTTCAATATCTTTGGGCATACACATGTGTGTATGTATGTATGTATGGTTGTGTTTGTGTGTGTATATATATATATATATATATATATATATATATATATATATATATATATATATATATTTATATATATATATATATATATATATATACACATGTACATATATGCATTTATGTATGTATGTATATGTATATATATATATATATATATATATTTATATATATATATATATATATATATATATATATATATATATATATATATATATATATATATATATATATATATATATATATATATATATATATATGTGCACACACTGGTCAGGCCACCTGTGCACCCTAAGCATATATAGGATAAAATGCCTTATATTTTCATTTGTGATAGAAAATACATTTTGAATTTGAAATTGAAAATCAATCAAATGCATATCTTTTTGTATTCCGGTAGAGATATTTTAAGTTTTCTATTAAATTTTCAATTTGACCTGTGATTATAGGGTTTGGTACTGGTAGTCGATACAATACTCATATCTATATTGAATGGGGGCAAATAATGTTATCGAAATAATTGAATGTCATATAGTTTTGTTAAGATTTAAAAATAAAAAAAAGATTTAAAATATGTAGAAAATTGACCACTCAATTGACCTCTCTGCATGAAGGTATTTTGCTATTTATTGGTGAATTTCTGAAAGATTACGGTGCCTGAGCGGCAACCAGTATTGGTGAAAATATTGTTAAGATATCCCATCGTTAAGGAAATATCAAGATTGTATCGTACTGTGAAAATTTTAAAGGTGCCAAGCCCCACCTGTGATCTTTATAAGAATTTAGACTTTTGAGTATTTAGTGTTTTTTTTGACGATTATGTAACAGATAATGATATAGATTTCTCACAGATTTGTAGATTTCATGTGATGTAGGGATCTAACCAGTGCATTACTAGAGTTGATATTTTGTATAAATCATATGCCACGCTAATTTCAAACAGTGTTGTCTTTCAGATGTAGGTTTACACAGTAAGAAGCTGACCCTTTGTCACTAAATCGTTTGTACATAGGTGTGTTAGTTCTGCTGACAAATAATTTTTGATAAGGACTGCATATTAATGAAGGTGATTACGAAAAACAGTCATCAATTCTAATATATACCCAGGATCGCAAAAGTATGTCCATAAATTGAATGCAAGATTCTGGAATGGAATTGGGAATTTATGATCGATACCCTCCTTTACACCTCAGACATGAGGACGGTCAAAACACATTAATTCAAAAACACAAATCTGCAAAATTAGAAGGAAATGCTGTATGTCTCAATATTGTTTCAGGAAAAAAACAATATAGATATATGCAGATTTGTCTCAGCCTGCACAATGACATCATGAAATTAACACCAGAAAAACATGATGTGCTTGAGATTATTGCTAATCAATAAAGTAAAAAAAAACATTGCTATTAATTCTTTTGAAAATAACTTGTAGATTGGTTTCTCATCAATATTTTCCCTTCAAATATACCCGAACAATGCACAGATTCCGAAGACATTATCGAAGTAGTCTTTTTTGTGGGCACTGCAGACATGAATGGGTTGAATATTATCTGATGACGAGTTTGGAAACAGTTCAGAAAGCTTTTATCAATATGCAGTCCTGTTTTTGATACCTGCTTAAGGATATATGTATTTGTATAGACTCAGCTGTGATCCACACTTAAACCCCATTTGCACCTGAACTGCACACTTGGTGTGACAACTTTAATCAAGCAATTGATAGATGTTTGTAAAATATTTGAAGGATTGTTAAGACCTAACAGAAACGAAAGCTTTCAATTCAATATTTTCCTCTGTATTGCATTATTATCACAATATTTCCCTTTGTAATTCATTGTTATCACCATATTACCATATGTGTCAGACCAAGGACACAGTGCCTGAATAAAAGGGTTAAAATGGCATATATTAGTGTATGCCCTAGAAAAAATCTTTTCTCTTCATAAAATGTACATTATCTAATATTTTTAGGATCACCTCTGTTTATTGACTTTTGATAGAAAACAAGCCTTTCTCAAAAAGACACTTACGTTATCACAATTACCTAGGTGCTTTAACCCTTATGCTGCTGGTGGCTTATTTGGCCAATGCAAAATGATGCAAAAAAGCTGAAAAATGTTCTAAACCTTGGCAAATGGGTACTCATCTGAGAGTTCTCGATGAGAGCTATCCAATGAGTTCCAACATGACAAGGTTTCAATGGTTTTCCAAAAATCTTTGCGTCCTTTTGCATTGAACAAAAGTAGCCTCAGCTTTGGAAGGGTTTAAACTAGTATGTTGATAAAAGATGTTAGTATTTGCAGATTACCACACACAGTGTTTCTTGGTTGTTTATGAGAAAGAATACAGAATGTGTACCATGAATAGATGCACACATTCAGAAACAGGCATCCTTCTAACAGGAAGAGTGATAAAACTTATTTTTTACAAAGTTTACTATTTTAGTGTTTTTCCTGTAGAATTGACTCATTTTCATAAAAATAGCTTGCTTGGTTCTTGATAAGCAAGTATAATAATATAGTAAGCTTATATTCACAAACATGTATTTTCACTTTAGTTCTCTCGTTTTCATGACGAAGCACAATTGCACCTGAAGTGCATTCCTGATTGACGCCTTTGAACATAACACTTCAGATATACCAATTTTATTTCTTCTAAAGTGCAAGGATTTTAAACCCGCCAGACACAAAAACTTTTACTGCAACATTTCTCAAAATATTGATTGTTATTATCAAAATCATTCTATGTGTCGGTCTATTTGTAAATTACAGATGTGAAATGGTTAAAGCAAATAAATCAAGGCAAAATTGTTTGTTTAGTACTTTCAAAAGGTATACAGAGACTCCCTGAGAAGTTTTGTCTTGGTACCAATCCTCAATAGGAAATAAACATGCTGTATAACCAGTATTTTTTACAAGCATTTGATTTTCGCGCTCCCCATGATAGCACCAAAATAACATTGGTCAAATGAATATCCTGCTTTGTATCTGCTTTGTTTGAGTGCTTGAATGTGCAAATTTAAAGAACCCCAATACCCTCTAGCAGGGCTGTAAAGTAAAAAATTTAGCATTTAGCTCTTTAAATTAAAGGCATCAGGGCTCGACACTAACTTAAAAAGGTACTGGCCCTGTAAGAACAGTAGGAACAAGGATGTACTGGTCCTGCAAAATGTTTACTGGTCGTAGAAACTTTTCAAATAACATTATCAGGCATTTGATGTGGGGGGAAACTTGTTAGTTGCAAGAATGTCCTCTAAAGTTTACTGGCCCTGTAGGACCAGTTGAATTCAAATTTTACTGGCCCGAAGCCATATTTAGGATTTTTTTACTGGCCTAGGGCCATTGGTTCACTGTTATTGTCGAGCCCTGGGCATATACAGTACATGTCCAAAGATTCCTACTCTGCGATGTTGATATCTGATTGGTTTGCCATTGTATACCACTGTATACTGCTGTTGACTGTACAATGGATTAACCCATTTGTGCAAGCCAAAAAGGCCCGATCTTTATCATGTAGATGAATATCATCTCCCTGAAAAAGCTATCTTGGAAAATATTTGAAGAAATATTAGACATATAATAAAAACTCACCTTCAAATATGTTGTGAAGTTTTGCTTTTTTCCTTAATTAGTTTCAAATGTATCATTGATCAAGATGGTAATTTTAAAAATGACTCTTCAGCACAGGGTCTGACACTTAGATTTCAGGCTAGGGGCCGAAAAGGTCTTTCGATAAAAATTAGTTGTCAAAAACAGGATTTCTGTTTATTTTTCATACTATTTTGGGCCCCTAGACTGAAAAAACTAGGGGCCCACAGCAAAATCAAGGGGCATACTCCCCTGGGAAAGTCGGACCCTGCAGCATGAACGGGTTTGTGATTCAGATACAGCTTGTTTAGAAAAGAATTTTTTGAACAGATTAGGTGTACTAGCTTTTGCTATTTTTGCGATGAAATTTTTTTATTCCTGGGTCCTTGTTCTGTTGTTTCTTTCATAAATAGTGTGAGGAGGATTCTTAAACATTTTTGTGAGGATTTCAAGATTGTGGAGAGTGACTAGAATGACAGTCGATATTGAGGTTTTGTGTGAGTTTGGATATGCAGCAGTCTAACTTATTCCATACAGAACTTGCTGTGTCTCACTTCTGCTCTAACTTTAGGGTTAGCACCTACCTTGAGGCGTGATAAACATAATATGAATGCATATTTTCACGAGATATTTAATGGAGTTTTGTTGGTATGGTCCTGCGATTGTCATGACACCTTCAAATATATTTTTAAATGCTTAGTCTGGAAGATATACTTGAAATAGTTTGTTGTTTGACTAGGGTTTAGTATTGGTATGTGATATGATACCAAATATTGATATTGAATGGGGAAAAGTGTATCATTTAAGATTGGTATTCTGGTACTGCTCAACAGTACAAAAAGAATTGACTTAGCAGATACCTAGACATCGCTTCATGAAGGAAACTTCTGAAGCTGACAGTTATATTCAACAATATTGGGTACCCCCTAGGAGGCAGGCAATATCATTAAAAAGTTGGTTAAGATATATATCTTATTGTTAAGGAAGTACTGAATACTGATATTGTTTCATAGTATAAAGATTTTTAAGGTGCAAATGACTATGTTTGATATGAATCGATCAAATGGATAAACTTGTAGAAAAGATAGTAATCTAATCTGGTAGAAAAGGTGTGTGCAGAACTCCAGCCATATTGGTGTGAGACCACATTGCTTGGAACAATTGGTTTGAATCATTTTTAGACATTGGTGTATAATTAATGCGGTTTATGTATGCCCTACAAATGGTTCTCTTGGTAATTCAGTTTTATAAATAACAAATATTGTGATGAAAAAAAGTGATTGAATTGGTCTTGGTTCATATTTTACAAAGAGTCCTAAAGATTTAAAGCATGGCAATTTTGAAGCCAAGACAAGGTAGATTTGTAGGAATTTTGAACTTCAGTTATTGTCTATTTTTCTGCCACATTCAAGCTAAGTCATAACTGGCCAGTTGACAAGGTAGGTTGGACATAGGATAGCACATGTTAAATAACTGTTTAGCAGCTAGGGTCTAACTGATTTGAAGTTAACCCTTCCAATGCTAAGCCTACTTTTGTCCAAAGCACAAGAACGCAAAGATTGTTGAAAACCATCTAATCCCTGTCATGTTGGTATTCATTGGATAGCTCTCACTGAGTACTCTCAGATGAGTACCCATTTGCCAGGGTTTCAGTCATTTTTCAGTTTTTTGCATTATTTTGTATTGGCCAAATTAGCCACCAGCAGCAAGGCATGTCAGAAAGTTCACAGTGACATAGCTTTTCAGTGGTTTTCCTGGTCACTGAAGAATCCTCCACTGTTCACAACTGGCCTGGGGATCTACCTGTCATGTTGCAATACTGGGAAGCTACTTCTACAATGTGACAGTTGAATACCCCTGGTCAGTGAATATACCTGTTGTGTTGCAATACAAGGAATCTGAGGCCTAAAAAGTTGTTTGTTTCCCGTAAACCCAGCCTAACAAGTTTATACTCAAGAAAAAAACTACTATGAAGTTTTCTTACTCTTCCAACTCCCAATCAACATGAAACATGCATAAAATACGCATTTTTGACCAAAAACCTAATCCAAAAAAAGAAAAAAAGTTACCAACCTGCCTACCCTATTTTTTTCGGACCATTACATGAATCAAGCATTGCGATAGTTAAATACCCCTGAGATCATGCAGATTGTGTTGGCATAAATGGTTTAAACAACTATATGTAGTATGAGGGCAGTATGTAGGTGTCACACATTTGTGCTTTTTGCCTAGTTGTTTGTATGGTGTTGAATCAGTTTGTATAAAGAATCTGATCAATAAACTGCTTGAAGTTATTTAAAAGATCTGTGTTTTGTTTTGGATAAGAACATCTCCAAAAATCATCTCCCATTGCGTTTCTTTCACTTAGTCTGCAGATTTAAATCCTGGGGATACTCATAGCAACTCCCAAACCTCAATAAAAGGTTTGCTGTTGTTAATAATAAGTGTTTTGTCTAGTAAGAACTAAGAACAGGTAGTGTCCATTTGAGTTAGAAGTCTTTGGTAAGAATAAACAACCCCTAACTCTTTTTCATTATACTTCTTCCTGTTTTGTTCTTTTTCATTATAGTTCTTCCCATTGTGTTCTTTTCCGTCATATTTCTTCCCATTGTGTTCTTTTCCGTCATATTTCTTCCCATTGTGTTCTTTTCCATTGTATTTCTTCCCATTGTGTTCTTTTCCATTGTATTTCTTCCCATTGTGTTCTTTTCCATTGTATTTCTTCCTGTTTTGTTTGCTCACTTTAATGCTGGTTGTAAATGGGTTAATGTATATTATAAATGTGTACACAGCACTGTGCTAGAGGATGACATATTCAATTTCTAGTTGATTATTCTTACAAGGTTAATGATTATCTGGTAAAAATTGGATACTTTGTGTAAATGGGTCAACCAATCCATGCCTTAGGCACCAAAATTGTCATTATTTTAATAACATTTTGTGACCAGAAATTATTTTAAGAATAAAAGAAGGTTTATCAGAATGTCACCCACAGCTCAGCTACAAATGTTTAATGAATTCATGCTTGATTCCTTCGTCATTTCCACAAGGAACTAAGTAGCATAGAAAGTAGACACTCTAAGAATATCTTCAGGCAAGAATTGGTTAAAGTGTATAATTAAAATTTACATAAGGGGATCGTATGCATATATATACAGATCATATTAAATAATCCAATTAATTTAATCCTTTAGGGATACATGTAAGCTTGGCAATTCTCAAAGAGGTGAATTACTGTCCTTCGGAAATTGAGATTGTTGGATACCGTGTAAAAATAGGTTCAAGTAAGTAATAGATATGTACATAAGGAATTGCATCCACATGGATTATATTACAGGATGTTATTAATCAAATCCTGTTGGGACATCTTATGATGCCAATTATTCACATAAGGTTAATTATTATCCTGGCTAATGGTGAAGTAGTATGTTTCCAGAGAAACATACCAATTATATCAGAATTTGTGCTATTCATCCCAAGTCTTAACCCTTTTATTCCTTGTGCTGCTGGTGGCTAATTTGGTGAATCTATATTATAAGAGAGGAGGCCCAATCCTTTGCAACGCATGATCTCCGTTGCCGCGACTGTTTGCCTAATTCTGAGTTGGCAGTTTGGTGGACAAGTGTATCTAGATGGTTCTTAACGTAAATTAATTTCAGAAAGATTAGCAAAAATGTGCTTTTGATGCTGATTTCTCATCCTCACTTGAGGGCCTGGTTTAGTATGACCACCCAGCGTTCGATGGTACTACCGATATCAAACCTCTGCTTCCACAGTGGGGTTGCACTGCATGGACTTTGTTGGTTGTACGGTTGTTGAAGTACGCACACAGTAGTAGAGTGGTCTGCCCGGATGTTCAAAAGAAACTCAAGGCATGTACCGAAAGGGTTTAGGCAGCATAGAGACCCTGGACAATTAGAGCGTCTGAACACATCCCTTGGGGGTAATGCACAAACAAAGGTAGTGCGCTAAGACAGAGAGTATTGACACAAAAGACAATTCAGCGAACTATGGTGGCACATGGATAACAATTTAAGCGTACGAAAAATCCTAATTTTCTGTAGTTCCAAAAAATATTTTTCAGACAGCCAGCCAGTACATAAGTTACATACTGATGGAACTTAATGTCTAAATACATAGAAGTACCCCATGCCCATACCACACTTTGGGCATGCATGGAGTGCGTACATGTATCTATTATGAAGTCAAAACAGTTTGCATCCTTTGGAATATTTCTTCCTTCAACAATTATTGAAATAGTTTTTCCTTGACAATCTTAACATAGCAGCGCGATTCTTTTTTTTTTGGGGGGGGGGGATATCTACATAAAAGGATCATTTGAAAACAATTTATGGGTAGAATGAATATATATATATATATATATATATATATATATATATATATATATATATATATATATATATATATATACTGTAGAACACGAAATTCACGCGTGTCCCATGTATAGCGAATTTCGGAGTTTTGCGTCATAGCGTATCTTTTTATTAGCGTATCTGTACCGTAACAGCCACCGCTGACAGCGCCATCTGTCGCAAAAAAGACGAACTAATTTAAGCAGAGTCCAGTCACAGTCCAGGTTGACAGAAGCCACACTACTGAGCTCTTGATCTAATGCTGCCAGAGTGAAGCAACCTAAATTTAGCATTTGTTTGTGAGTAAACAGGGCCGCCAGAACAATAGCTGGGCACCTATCCTTCTGGTTGCTATGTGCAACACTCACTCAGTATTCTGGCTTCTGTCAACCTGGACTGTGACTTTTAAATACTAGTACTGTAACTTTTAACATCATTTAATGCTAGGTTTTAAACATTTTCATCAAAATGCTTGCCTGGCTGAAAGGAGCTAAGCCTACCAAGGAGAGATACGAATTGTGCACAGGGTTAAACAAAGGAAATGGGGCTATGAACCCTATCCATGGTGGCACAACAAAGGGGCCATATCAGGTTGTATTGGGTGTAATATTTGGAAAATGAATAATTAAAACAGATCACAATGATTTTCTTTGCTTTTTTTATTATGTCTTTTGCTTCCTAAGACCAGAAAAACACCAAAAAGGAATGGTTCAAGAAGGGCTACGTATGCATCATGTTTGTACTAGTGGCGCCATCTAGCGGTCACCATGAAAACGAAAATGGCGTCTCCTGAAATGCCTGTGCTAAAGGCATGCTAAAGGTGCCATTTGTTGTTGTTTTTTGTTTTCAAAATGGAATGTTTATTAATGGAATCATGAGCTAGTCCACAAGCCCAGAAACCGATTTTGAAAAAGGGTTTCAGCAGGGCTACGTATCTTCTATTAGATTTACTACTGGCGCTGTCTAGCGGCCATCACTAAAACGAAAATAGCGGCTGCACAAGAAGCCTCCAATTCTTGCCTATTGACGTCAGCGCCCCCAGTGGCTAAAAAAAAAGACAAACTACAGCGTTTTTATATATAGCGAAGCGGCACCAGACGCTAAGTACGCTATATATAAACACACGCGGAAATTTCGTGTTCTACAGTATATATATATATATATATATATATATATATATATATATATATATATATATATATATATATATATATATATATATGTGTATATATATTTATATATATATATATATATATATATATATATATATATATATATATATATATATATATATATATATATATATATATATATATATATATATATA
>OZ012691.1:30756611-30769111 GCA_963942565.1 Maea johnstoni
TATTTAATATATATATATATATATATATATATATATATATATATATATATATATATATATATATATATATATATATATATATATATATATATATATAGTATATATATATATATATATAAATGTAAATAAATAAATATATATATATATATATATATATACACACACATATATATATTTATATATATATATATATATATATATATATATATATATATATATATATATATATATATATATATATATATATATATATATATATATATATATATATATACTGTAAAGTTCGAAATATTAACGTGGAAGTAATATTGGCGACTTTAACGAGTGGGTCCGATTCGCTAATATTACGATCCGTTAATATTTGTTTTTTTTAATATTCATATTGCATATCTAGTCACAATTACACATTTTCAGTTGATAACCATACGCACATACATGTAGACACACGTACGTGCGTGCTGTGATATATAAATGTTGCATAGTGTACAACCAAATTTGAATGATGTTCGTAAATCACGGTGGATCTGAGTTTCTTTATTGCAATTTTTACCAATCAGGACGAACCTTCATTGGCATGTGAGTTTGATAAACAGCCGCGTGGCAATACTAGTTTAACGCATAATATTAATAGTAATCCGTGTGGTTGCGAGAGATTACGATTACAATAGACCCATTTCACTCGTACCGTTCATATTAGCCCGATCTGATTATCTTGAACCCTTCATTTACAATTCTATCACAATTCTTAGTATTCATAAATGATTTCCTTATATTTATAAATCATTTTCTAGCATTTATAAGTTTTTTTCTTGTATCTGTAAATGCAGTATTTACAAATATAAGAAAATGATTCATAAATACAAGAAAAAGATTTATAAATACTAGAAAATCATTTATAGATACCAGAAAAGGTTTTATAAATACTTTAAGGAAATGGTTTATTTGTATTTAGGAATGTACATGGTTTTCTAATACTAATAAATCATTTTTTAGTATTTATAAATGATTTTCCAGTATTTATAAATCATTTTCTACTATTTGTAAATGTGAATAGCTGCTCATTGTACAAGTAGCCATGGCTCAAACAAAGGTTTCTTTAGGTCTCCTTCAGACCACAATAAACGGAGAGAATGCGTTATAGATAACCTGTCCCTTTTATAGCGTGGCTGTACCGCACATGGTTGACCCTGTTTTGTTGACCTACTCGGTCATCTTAGTGATGTCATTTAGATGTCCTGTCAGGAACTTCGCATAATCTTAGATGTAATTTATCTATGGTATAACCAAAAAGCAACAAGTTATTTTTCATATATACAGCGAAAGATGGGATGAGTTGTTATGAAAGAAATGTGTATGCTTGGAGAGAAACGGCTTCGTTGCTTTGGGATATTTCTATGGATATAGTCTGTCTGACTTTTTTCTCTTTTTCCCTACTACATGTAAGATGTTTGCCAAGTTTGGAAATTTTTTTGTGGGAAAAAGAGGAAAAAGCGGTTAGCCCAACTCAAATAAATTCAGACAGACTATAGTTAGCATTTTGCTTGGTCCGTTAGATGTTTTAATCGTAAAAAGGATGGCGAGTTCGCAAAAGAAAAGATTCATCCAGCCCTTCGACGATGTCCGTTATCATATTTTGGAAGAAATAGATATACACTGGTACGCGACCATAACGAAAAGACGCTTTCAAGACATTTCATCATGTATCAAGGGGCGCCGACATAGTTATTAATACGATTAAAAACACCTACCAGACCAAACGAAATGCTAACTATCCATAAAAATATCCCAAAGCAACGAAACCTTTTCTTTCCAAGCATACACATTTCAATTCATAACAACTCATCTTTCGCTATATATATGAAAAAACCCTCTTGATAGATCTGGTTATTGATCTTTCAAGACATTTCTTTATGTATCAAGGGGCGCCTACCTAGTTTCTATTAATACATAACCAATCAGCCGTAAATAAACATCGAAACCCGCACATGGTTGACCCCTGGTCAACAAAACGGGGTCAACCATGTGCGGGTTTCGATGGTACACGGTCATCTAAATGCAAAGTACACTTGGAAATTCGGTCCTCACGCTCGTTCTAAAGAGAATGGATTTAGATGTCTTGTCAGGGACTTCGCATAATCTTAGATGAATATATATTTTTATTTATCTATGGCATAACCAGAAATCAACAAGGTATTTTCATACCTACAGCGAAAGATGAGTTGTTATGAAAGAAATGTGTATGCTTGGAAAAAGGGTTTCGTTGCTTTGGGAAATACTATAGGTACTGGGCATGAGTGGTAGATTAGTACATAAATGTGAGTACCACTATTCAGATGGCGCTTTTGGAGATGGTTCCAACGCGAATATTACGATCTGCTATTATGAAAAAATGGATTGATTCGCTAAATATAGATTCGCTAATATTTCGAACTTTACAGTATATGTATATGTTGATCAATTATTTCCATCGCTATGAAGTATTTTGTCTTCTTCATTATGAACCCCATGATTGACTACATATGTAGTGTCATAATTTGCATGTAGTGCCAATGTAGTGTCATAATTTGCATGTAGTGCCAATGTAGTGTCATAATTTGCATGTAGTGCCAATGTAGTCAGCTAATTAAAATGTTTGGAACGCGCTACATTGGCACCACCTTTGCACTAACTTGGCACCAGTGATCATAAAAATGGCACTACATTTGGACTACTCTTCGTCGTCACACGTTCTGATGACACTACGTAGTGCTATTGTAGTGTGCACTACATTGTGGCTACATTGGCACTACATGTTGACTACCTTTTGGTAAGGGCAGCTATTACATAAGTTCTCATAGGCATGCACACAAGCAGGAAAGATTTTCAGCCCTTTTCTCCATATTAAATATCACCAAAACATGGGCACATCAAACATGCATTTTATGTTTCGATTTTTAACAGATTTGCTTGATATTTGGCATTGGTATTACTTATGAGTATCTAAGAGTGAAAGATCTGATAGATTTCAGATTTTGACTTTTATGGAAGAGTTTGTGTCTGAACTGATTTCAAGCAGTCTGCAGCTTATGGTTACCAGAACAGCTGCCCTACTACTTGGCGATAGGGACTTATACTCGAATTTGGAACCTTATATCTTAGATAAATGAAAACGAGTGGATATGAAACCAGCCGGTCAACCTGGACAGGCTAGCCTCAACCAATAGCCGAAAAGTTGTGCTCTGCACATGCTCAGATGATGCTGGCACACAGGTTTCTCTGTAATGTAAATGATACGAGGGCTCTGATTGCCTGATTGGTCCTTGTTCCCTTGTGACCTCACGCTGATGCCAGATCAGAGACCCCTGGTATGTCCAGCCCTTCACTATAGCGCATAGAGTAATTGGTCTCTTGCTACATATCCATTCTTTTCTTCATCTAAGCTGATATGAAAAAAAATGGATATGAAACCAGCCAGTCAACTTGAACAGGCTGGCTGTGGCGAACAGCCCAAACGTCGTGTTGTGCACATGTTGGTGCGCAAGTTTATATGTAATGTAAACGATATGAGAGCACTCATTGGGCATCGTCTCCTAGTGACGTCACACTGACGCCAGATTCGAGACCCCTGGGACAGCCAGGCCTTTGCTATAGCGCATCTAGTAATTGGTGTCTAGCTACATATACATTCTTTTATTCATCTAAGTTGGAACTAAGGATTTTTACATGCCCATTTGGGAGTGTTGAAAGTCCTGGCAAAGGCATATGATAATCAGCGCCACTGTGGTCGCCACTAGCTTTGATGAATAGATGTGAATGGCCAAAGTCAATGACCGTACGAAAAGAGTGGACTTGTGGGTTGGTGGGTTCAGACTTAGGGTAAATATACCGGTATATATCCTATGTGGGCTATGTATAGACTTGTTTACCTGGCGTACCTCAGTCACCACTGCGTACCTCTATCTCTGGACACTGAGATTGTCAAGCAGACCACATTCTGTAAGTGTTTTGCAAGATCTTTGTTACTTGAGGATATGCTGCAAAAGGCTGCATTTTCCCTTCGCGACGTTTTAAGTAGAGTTCCTGTTATCCACTTGCGTAGGTCTAATACACCGCAATTTCATTAGTGGCGCGAATGCGAGACGTGCGACATGGTAGAAAAGGGTGTCAACAGCAACTAGTTGCGCGACCATATACTAGTATGCCTTCATATCAATGATAAAGACCTGGATCAATCAATAAACAATAGTCATTTATGAAGTCCACACACTTTGAATAGAATCCATACAGAAAATAACTACAATGCTTCGGACCCCGAAGAAGTCCTGCGTTAAACTTGTTTCGAATTGCGCGAATTCTGGCCTACTAGTAGTAATTGGTACTATATACGATGTCTACTGACCATGACTGTCCTCAACTGAGTAACAACGGCCATGGTAGACCAATGTATAGTAAGCCGGCCTTGGTCTTTAAAGATAGTTCTTTTGCTTTGAAAGGCTGTATTGCCTTTTAACAAAGTTCTATTGTTTTTAAGGGCAAATGATTGTCTTTAAAGACAAATAGCCCCCTGATTTGAATATAAAGGCAAACAAATATCCTTTTAAGGTGATAATTTAGTACACCTAGATTGTCACCACTAGGTGGTGTCCTTGGCTGGCCCCTAAGAATGGATATCAAAACAAAAGATTACACATAAGCAGTGTTCACTCGACACGAACCTCCACCTAGCAACTTCCTATTGTGGTACGGTCAAGAGAACAAAAAGCGGGCCCCTTAGGGCCTTCCGTGTTAAATTTGTTCCAAACGACATGGCTGTCTGCTTTAACCATGCAGATTCATTCGAGCTAGACCATTTTGACCAAAGTTTTCATCTCATTGTTGGCTGAAAGTGAACAACGATACAGTCTTCGAAGCCAGTAGTTAAGAATAGGACAGATATGAACCCCCTGTAGGTGCAAGGCCATGTCACAGGTACCTTGAATTCTGACAGGACCTGAAAATCAGCATTTACTATGTAAACCACGTGCTGTTGGTAATTTTGAGGCTTATTGGAACATTCAAAAATGTTTTTAAAATACTCATCGTGCAGATCCCCTGTTGAGGTAGGACCTTTTACCTTACCTAAGACAGGAATGATCATATATGGTAGACTCTCATTTTCAAGTAAAGGGTGAGTCTCGACATTTTGCCAAAAAAAGAAACACATCCAGATATGTTCTTTAATGGTAACGCATTACCTCAAAATAGTAACCTTTACAGTAGCATAAGTGCCATTGTCTTCATTAAACTCAGTTTTCAGGTATTCAAGTTTTAAAAATGACCCGTGTATCGAGGAGGGTTCTACATTAACACACAAAATACCGCCATGTCTTTGGGTGCAATTGATTGAATATAAACAGCCTTTCTTTCAGAAAAACACTATTTATACCATACACCATGATTTGCCTTTCAGAGGAGTAATTTGCCTTTTCTTCAAAGGCAAATAAATTGCCTTTAAAGCAAATGTTATTATCCTTAAATACAAATAGTGCTTTTATGCATCAATTGCTTTCTATTCCAATGCTAAGGCTGAACTACGTTGGACCACATGTATCGATATCCTAGCTCATTGGTATATCCGGTCTTAGAAGACTTCTTTTCTTAATCCAAGATCCGGTTAAGGTAGCTCATGGGGTTATTTTGTGAATAAGAGGTAATTTTGAGATTTTTACACCCTTTTCTCAATCAGATAACACCCTTTTCTCGTAGTCAAATTAATTGAATGTCTAGGCCATTAATGAGCAGAATAAGAAACCGACGATTACAGGAGCTCCCATAGTCTTGCACACAAGCCGAGTAGGAAATGTTTTTGGCCCTTTTCTCTATATCGGATTTCACCAAACCATGTATGCATTTTAGGTGTCAAACTGTCAAATGTTAACAGATTTGCTTGGAATTTGGCAGGGGAGGGAAGTGTATCAGTCTTTCCAATTCCGATTTTATTTCAAAGTAATGGGATCTATAAATGCATTTTTTTCTCGTTTTCAACAAACAAACCTAATGAATTCCTCATCAGATGACCTTTTAAGCAATATATACTTTGTATAGGCTGATTCGTATTAACGATAAAAGCAGGATAGAAGAAAAAGTACGTCAAAGAAAATAACCACATAAGCTACATTGGATAGTCATTAATGGATGTGGAACGTTTTAACTCCAAGGTCGCTCGCTGGTGCTTGACGATGGTGCTGATGCGAATGGCAGAAAAAAATCCATTGTTTTTTCAAAAACAGCAAAATAGATTTTTTTTTTCTACCGTTTTCTTATAAGAGCAGAAAAATAGGCAACCTTTTTTTCTGCCGTTCACATGTGCACCATCGTAGGTGCTGCAATGTGACAGATAGGCATTTCATTCAATAGAATCAGGCAGCCTCCACTTGTGGAGTTATGGGGGCTCCTGATGGTGGAATCCCCCTGCTATGTTTTTCCTGCCATGACGTCATCATATTGCCTAGATGTATGACTCACATCTCACGACGCACCGGCGAAGCAGGTAGAATAGTCCTTCGACATAACCTCCTCGTCTTTCTAATATCATACCGGCGTCGTCAAAATTGTACTGTATCCCTTCGACGGATCACAGCTGGTGAGGAGTATGTGTCAACAGTAAGCAGGTAACAATAGAATATTCAGTCAATTCATAACAGTGTTATGATAACACGGCCGTAGCCATAGGTGTTTGTTTATTGCAGTGGCTTGTTTCTTTAGACTTTGTAATCTGCATTTATATGGCAATCTATGCCTATTGTCGGAAATGATAGGTATTTATATAATGCTAATGAATCATTTATGGGTTTTAGCCAAATTTTATGGATATCAATCCATCATTTATAGATGACAATCTTTTTTGATATCCATATTAGTGGCAACATATATCTGTATATTGATATCAATAAATGATTTTCGTGGTAAGTGAATATTTTTGATACAAATGAATCCAAAGTGAAACCAATGAATTATGGAAATCAAAAGACCATCTTTGATATCCATAAATCTTTGCATTTATTGATATTCATAAGTCATTTTTTGATATAAAGATAAATTTGATATCAATAAATGATTTGTGATAATCAGTAAATGTTTGGTATTTAGGGATATCAATAAATAATTTATGGATATTTTAATGATTTATTGATGTCCACAAATGATTTTTTTATATCGATACTAGGGATCTTTTGATGTCAACAAAAAATCTTATTATTTTTCATTTTTGCTTGCCATATACATTTTAGCGTGCAGTTTTATCTTCCCTATTGACAAGGATAGTGAGCCCCAACCATAGTCTACAGATTAAGTACTCTTCGCTTGTATCAACATCGCAGTTGCAAATACAGAGGGGGTTCAAGGGGTTTGATGACCCTTTTTTATTCAAATATATTCCCAACAATAATTTATGCTGTCACTTGAAATATTTCACTAAAATTGTCAGGTGGATTTTGGCAGCTGTGAGTGTTAAAAGGTTATCATGATATTCCAGGTCTGAAATATTTCACCAAATTGTCAGACAGATTTTAGCTGCTGTGGGTTATTTTGATTTTCCAGGTCTGAAATAATTCACCATATTTATCAGACAGATTTTAGCTGATATGAATGTTAATGGGTTATTTTGATTTTCCAGGTCTGAAATATTTTGCGAAAATTGGCAGACAGATTTTAGCTGATATGAGTGTTAATGGGTTATTTTGATTAAGGTCTGAATTACTTCACCAACATTGTCAGGTGAACTTTAGCTGCTTTGATTATGAATGTGAATGGGTTATCTTGATTTTCCAGGTCTGGAAGATTTCACCGAACTGTCAGGCTGACTATAAGCACTAACAGGGTTTTACAGGTGTTGTGTAGAATTTGAAGATGAGTATCTCTCGCTTTGCCCAGAGTCTCCCTGACGACTATGGCTACGTGATTCTGGTGGCCGGCGCCGGATCATTTGTCAACAACTGGATGGCCTACAAGGTTGGGAAGGCAAGGAAGAAGTTTGAAGTAAAGGTATGGTATCATCAGTTACGCCCTGTTGGAAAATGCAATATGGCCTGATATCCAACCAAAGTCATCCACATCCCACTGAATGACTGAGGGCGGATAGCAGGCCATATTGCACTTTCCAACAGGGCGTAACAAATTTATCACCTGCTCTTTTATGCTAAGAAAAAATAACAAATACAATTTGAAATAAATTTGGAGGTCAGAACGAGGCTGGTGGCCAAGTGGTAATATTGAAGGCTGCCGTTAGATATTGAATTCTGAAGCAGGGACTTAGCCAGGACCCGTCCTACCTGTATTTTGGACAGGTAGTTTCCTAAATACCTCCTGTTTTGACAGGCAAAAATTTCTATGAACATTTTTTAAATTTTGACTTTTGAGGTGTAATAAACAAATATTTTCTTAACAAACCATCTTCTATGACATAGCTGAAGTGTAAATTGCCCTTTATGACACACTAGGCTATTAATTGTAGCTGGTATAAGTATTTGAAGTAGATAACTGGACGGGCAGAAATTTTGGAATTGCTGTTTTGGACAGGTATTTTTGAAATCCTGGCTAAGACCTTGTTCTGAAGTTTGATATTGAATCTACAAAGTGTGAACGGCTCCAGGTATAACACCCATTAACCAATCAGCATAGAGAATTACAGCAGAGCAGGTGGTAAGGAGTAATATAGCCTAGCTGCAAGGCTTTACTGTATTTAGCCCTATTATATTCAAATTAAACCTCACACCTAAGCAAGGGTATGATACCAGGCCCAACTAGTCAGTCATTTAGTTCAAACAATTGCCACATGAGGGGGTTGCACATGCATTAGCATACCGCAGGGGTAAGGCTTGGGCTGGAAATTGTGGAAGACCGCCGGGCTATAGGTACTCAAATCCTCATAGCCCGACTGAAAACCCGATAGCCTGACTGAACAAAAAAGAGTTGTTGTTGTATTCTCCAACAAACTTTGTCTTAAATCTGTTTCATTCATTGGTTCAGCTTTTGAAGGGAATATTGTACAGGATATTTAAGAGATATAATGGGGTATGTGTTGATGATATCAACATGCATATAGCATTGCCTTTGTAGCCAGCCGGGCTACAAAGGCAAAAATTGTTATAGCCCAACACAATTTTTTGTAGTCATTGGCTATGGGGCTAGTGTCTAGCTGGACCCCTGTAATACCGTAGTATACAAAACTTAGGGGCCTTATAGTAGTCTACCCCTGTGTCTAGTAGTCCATTTCTTTGTCATATCAGCATGCTGTTTCTTTTTCAGTGTCCCACAATGTACAGCCCCGACAATAATGAATTCAACTGCATACAGAGGGCTCACCAGAATACGTAGGTTGCTTTATCATTTTTGTATGCTCTAGACAATGCATTGCATTAAAGGCATAGTACGGTATTCGACAAGGTGAAAGTGACATCTAAAACTAATACCACACATTAAGGAATCCACGAAACTTTGCATCAGCTATCGATCATCATCAGATCCCCTTTGGAAATCCAAAATAAAAAAGGGAGGTCACTGCTCATCCCATCTTTAAAGGTGGCGTCAAGGCGGCACTAAATTTGCATATTTCACATATAAAATTGAAATTAAATGGACTTTCAACTTTAATGGTGGCATCAAGGCGGCACTAAATTTGCATATTTCACATATAAAATTGAAAGTCCATTTAAAAAAAAACATTCAGAATTGCATCAAACCTCGCATAGGCTTTTCATTGTCAGGTCCCCTTTGAATATATCAAATAAAAAAAGGGGGTCACCAGTCATGCTGTCCATATAGGTGGCGCCAAAGTGTCACTCCCTTTTTGAAGGGTTGGCATTTCAAATTGAATTAAATTGTCGAATACAATTATACTATGTCTTTAACCATTACCAAATGACGCTAGGAATACCCAGCATTTCCTAGGATTATCCTAGGAAAATCCCAGGATTTCCTAGGAAGTCTCAGGTACATTAGGTAAGGCTTAGTGCTGATATCCATTTTTTGTGTCATATCTACATGCTGTTTTTTTCAGTACCCTACCATGTACAGCGCAGACAATATTGAATTCAACTGCGTACAGAGGGCCCATCAGAATACGTAGGTTACATTACTATAGTAGGCTATCCCTCATTTATTTTGTAACAGCACTTTTCTGCATGGTTGTTTAGTACTGTCAGTTCCTCATTCACTCCGTTTTCCTGCAGAATCCACCAAAGTCGTCTTTTGTGATAGATAGTTCAAGTCTGTGTGGTTTTATCTTGCCATTTTTATTATTACCACAAATGTTGATCATGTTGATCAAATGTTGATCGTAACCAGCAGATCTCACTCAGCAGCCTGGACATGACTTCTGGCCCAGTTTTTGGCAAAACCCACCCAAGAGGTACGTTCTGCGCATGTGTATGAGCAACCCCCTCTATGATGTAAACAAATATGAGAGCCCTCATTGATCTTCGTCTCCTAGTGACGTACGTCACACTGAGACGTAAGATTTGGCAAGATTAGGTGTGTCCAGGACTTCACTAAAGGAGGTATGGTAATTGGTCTGTGGCGACCAATCCATTGTTTTATTCATTTAAGGTTTTACTCTCTATCCTGCTGTGTGGGGTCTGAAAGAAATGAAGTCATCCTACACTAAATGATGCTTTAAAGGTGATGGAATTGCATTCAATACGGTTGCGGATACAGAGGGAGTTTAAAGGGTTTGACAAACCCCTTTTACAATTCAACATATTGATCTCTCTGATCAACTGTCACTTTTCTTAAATTTTGCTTAAAATCAATATATTTTTTTTACCTCTTTTAATACTTATAACCATGCAACCTCATAGAATTAACAAACCCCAATATCACCACACAGCTTTCAATGTTGATGCTGCCCCTTTCTGTTGACCAGTGACCTGCATGACTATCACATCCCCTGCTCACCACAGTAGATTATAACAATACCCTAGATTAAATTCCAAATTAGATATAGGCATGAATGTCTATCAATGGATAAGCAACCAGCAGATCTCACTCAACAGCCTGGGCGCGACTCACAGCCCATGCAGGTATTGACTAGAACTACTCTAGAGGTTTGCTCAGTGCATGTGCGTGAGCAACCTCCTTCATAATGTAAACAAATACCAGAGTCCTCATTGGCCTTTGTCTCCTAGTGACATCACACTGAGACTAGATTTGGGGAGAATAGTTGTGTCCAGGCCTCTATAATGGGTCCTATGGCAATTGGTCTGTGGTGACCAATCCATGTTAATCTAAGATATAGGGTAAACACTAAACAGGACTTTTTACTTGTTATGTGACATCTACCCATCTGAGAAATGGCCTACAAGATTAAATCCCTAATTCCCATACCCCAGGCCCATACCCTAAAAAGTTGATTATCCTGACATGTCACCTTATTCATCATTGACCTTATTTCATATATATTTTTCAGACTGGAAGGTCATCCTGAGTTCTTGATGCATCTTTTTATTGGAGGTCTGCAGTACCCAGTAAGTTTATTTTAACCCTTCTTATATTTGCTGAAGCTACTTTGGTCAAAAGCACAAGGACGCAAATATTTTTGAAAACCATCTAAACCCTGTCATGTTGGTATTCATTGGAAAGCTCTCACTGAGTACTCTCAGATGAGTACGCATATGGCAGGGTTTCAATCATTCTTTTAGGATTTTTAGGATTTTGTATGGCCCAAATTAGCCACCAGCAGTATAAGGGTTAAAAGGTTTTGCCACCCTTTTTAACCCATTCGTTACCTAAATGTGTCTTACCTGAAAATGCCTTGCATTATATGAAATCAATGTAATTCCACTTTATTTAGATTGTAAAAAATATACTCAGTTCAGTGCCACCAATGGCAGAGCAGGGCCATCTAAACCCTCTTGATTTGAAATTTCATTTATTATCACTTTTTCTGTCATATTTTGGCCAAGTTATGTAAAGTTGGTCATGAGTGATGTTGGAAACTGGTGGTGTACCTGGTGAAAATCATGCATTGCCTAACCTCCAGGATCAAGTCACTGGCAATTAACTTTTCTACATGTCTACACCTGGACCCGGGTAACCGGACCCAGCAGAGTCTCTCAGAGCTCGTTTAGAGCTAGAACAACTATGGATCCATAGGTTACGCTCCACCACACCCATGGGCTTGAACATATTCGACTGAACAGTTGGATGTCGAATATTCAATTAAACACCCACCAGAGGTACAGGACTTTTTAGCCCAACTCCTAATATAAAAATCATGAATTAATTAGCTGCCCGGCATGGTAAGTTAGTTCTGAAACGTATGTTGATGCCTGATATATGTGTGATTATTTTGTGTTGTAGAGAATCAGCGCAGGTTGTGGAGCAGTTTACCTGGTTAGCCGTGTGGCCTATGCATTGGGATATTACACAGGAGGTAAGCATGTGCAGTCCATGTGAGAGATAGTAGTAGTTGTAGTAGCAGTAGCAGTAGCAGTAGCAGTAGCAGTAGCAGTAGCAGTAGCAGTAGCAGTAGTAGTAGCAGTAGC
>OZ012691.1:30771611-30796611 GCA_963942565.1 Maea johnstoni
GTATATTTTATTTTATTTCAGATATGCAAGATGTGAGGAAGGAATATCAATGCAATACAATGGATGTAGTTAAATCACAGTAACACATAAAGAGGGCAGCACTTACTTTAGTGTCTTGGTTTTGGCAACAAATGTCTTTGGTCCTGTTTTCCTTCCAGTTGACATTCAACCAATGAAATCCTGGAACCTAAAGGAATGTTATGCCACAAAAACATGACATGACAATGACGACATACCTAAAATGTTTGCAACACCCAATCCATTGCTTCCATGACTGAGAACTTTGGATTTGGAATTTGTTTTTTTTGTCACTTTTTCTGCGAAAACCGGCACCTAACTCCAAGTCACTGGCAACTTTCTCACATGCCCTGGCCGTAATTCAAACCCAGTAGAGGAGAAAAACAGTACCTGACACTTGTGAGATACGTGTACCTGGATCATATCATATTTTGTTAAGGACCCTATTATAACCTTCTGCATACAGAGTGTATACATGATCTGACACAATTGGAAATATTTTGGTAACAAAACATTGTATTTAGAAACATTCATAACTGAACATTTCTAAAGTCGAAAACGGTTTTCCCTTACCTGTGGAACAATCTTATTCCATTTTTTTTTCAAATACGGCTTTTATTGATGGATTATGTTAAAATTTGAAGGATCATTAATACACTCCACATTTTGATACTGGCGATGCTTGCAGGTTTAAAATTGGACTCAGATGATAAAGTAATGGTCGTCACCTGCAAGACTGAAATTACGCAACTCCTGCTTTAATAATAATAATTGCTTTGAGCGTGAAATTCCAGTTTGTCACAGCAAGACTCTTAAAAGTCATGGATAAAATATAAGAGCAAAATATGTGTATGTGGCAATAATTATCAGTGTCTCTGTCCACCAAATATTACTCGCATTACCATATATATATATATCAATACAGGGTTGCTATATAGTGGGTAGTATGGGGATTATTATATTTGGAGAAATTTCCCCACTGATTTATTTTGCCAATACTTGCCAACTTGCTTTTGTGTTTTCTATAGTTAACCAAGTACACTTCATTATCATTACTGTAATTGTTTATATATTTTAAGGCCTATCGAGGACTGAATAATAAAAAAAAGTCTATCTCCCATCGTTCATAGCGTGAACCAGGCGTGAACCACTATCAATCCATGGTTCCAAATTTTTGAACCAGACCACGTGACTTAATTGGTTCGAACAGAGGGTGAACCAGCTCACGAAAACGACTTTGGTAGGAACCAGTGGCATGTGACTTGCGAGAACCAGCCTCGCAGAAACAGAGTCAAGAGGCGGGCAGGGATTAGTTTGCATACCAGTCACTAGGTAGCAGCACTAGACATTTTTGTACTACATCCAGGCCTACAATAAACTACTTTATATATCAAACAAGATAGACGCCAGTGGCGTCAAGAGGTTGATTCCTTGTATGTCTTTTTGTAGTTAATCATTTGCAATTTTTCGTTTTTTTAATATTTTGCTATTTTGAAATTTTTCTGATTTTTGTGTTTTTTCGTTAGTGGTTACAGACTGATACACACTTGTAATGCTGCTGATGATACTTACAGACTTTTTAATCAAAAACCAAGTTTGTGAATAGACATTAATATCAGTTTGGAGCACTATAAAACATTTTCCTTTTTTATGAAATTCTTTATCTTTTTATCATACCTAATAGTGCCAAAAAATACATCTGAAACACATATCTTTCAAATTTTTCATAAGATTTCTATCTAAAACCCTCCCTCAAATATTTTCCAAAACTATAACCCACTTCTAGCTATCCAGAAACTCACCACCCACCATCACCTATCCAGTAGATCACCAAACATGAACGGGAAAAGCCCACATCCTGCACTGCAAATGACAGTCAACAAAACCCCACCAATAGCATGCTTGCCACAACTTACTTAATGCTGCCTGAAGAACTTTAGTCCGTGACTTACCCTTACATGAAAATGGCCAAACACTGCCAGAATGCAAACATGCACAGGGATCAACCTTATGGTCCCTTAAAGGGCATATGCCCCTGAACCATGTGATTTTGCTACCAGATGATGAATTATAGGAGCCAAGTTTGTGAACGGACATTAAATATCAGCTTAAAGCATTTTAAAAACTTTTCCTTTTTTTGAAATTCTTTATCTTTTCATCATACCTAATAGTGCCAAAAAATACAGCTGAAACACAAACCTTTCAAACTTTTCCCTGGGAGCATGCCCCAAGATCCCCAAACCTGGACAATGCACCCCTGGCAAAACCATACCGTCGTGGTGGCCGCACAGGAATTTAATAGCCCCTAAACTTAAAATCCTGGGAGCCAAATCTGCTCCTGTCTGAAAATGTTAAAGTCAATCACTGATGCATGTAACAAACTGACTGGCTGCCTGCAAATAACACCACATCAAAATCAAACATGTTGCCAACAGCCAAAAATCCACTCCCCCTTAACAGAGGCTTGTGACTCTCCCCCACAACACAAAATGTTAACACATAAGCTAAGTATATACAACAAAGCCCATGCATTAAAATAAGTGCCGGCTCTCAAATATTAAAAAAGACCAACAATTAAACAGCGAATAAAAAATTTCATCATAACCTAAAATTCAGCACGCATAAATAAAATGCAACTTTTGACAAACTAAACTAATCACTAAGCCTATCCGCCAAATATAAACATGAACATTTTAACACACATACTTCAGAAAAAGAGAGCGATGGGGGGCGGGGTTAAAAATTTGACATCTGACATATCATCAAAGTAACACAAAACATTTACATGAAGATGGCCAAACACTACCTAAAAGCAAACATGAACAGGGATCAACCTTATGTACCCTTTAGGGGCATATGCCCCTAGTTCATGTGATATTGCAACCAGATGAAAAAATATACGAGCCAACTTTGTGAAAGGACATTAAATATATGTTTGGAGCATTTTAAAACATTTTCCTTTTTCCTTAAATTCTTTATCTTTCTATCATACCTAATAGTGCCAAAAAATACATCTGAAACACATATCCTACAATTTTTTCATAAGAATTCTATCTAAAACCCTCCCCCAAATATTTCCCAAAATTATAACCCACTTCTAGCTATCCAAGAAACTATGACAAACCCACCATCACTCATCCAGTAGATCACCAAACATGAATGGGAAAAGCCCACATCCTGCACTGCAAATGAGAGTCAACAAAACCCCACCAATAGCATGCTTGCCACAACTTACCTGCTGCTGCCTGAAGAACATTAGTCCGTGACTTACCTTTACATGAAAATGACCAAACACTGCCTGAGTGCAAACATGCACAAGGATCAACCTTATGGTCCCTTAAGGGGCATATGTTCCTGGATTATGTGATTTTGCTACCTGATGATGAACTATAAGAGCCAAGCTTGTGAATGGACATTAAATATCAGCTTAGAACATTTAAAAATAAATTCAACTTTCTTGAACTTCTTTATCTTTTTATCATACCTAATAGTGCCAAAAAATTCATCAGAAACACAAACTATTCAATTTTTTCCCTGGAAAAATGCTCCAAAACCCCCAAACCTGGACAGTTAAAACATTTCCCTTCCACTGAAATTCTTTATCTTTTTATCATAGCTAATAGTGCCAAAAAATACAACTGAAACACATATCCCTCAATTTTTTCAAAAGAATTCTATCTAAAACCCTCCCTCAAATATTTTCGAAAACTATAACCCACTCCTAGCTATCCAAGAAACTATGGCAAACTCACCACCACTAATCCAGTAGATCACCAAACATGAATGGGAAAAGCCTACAACCAGCACTGCAAATGACAGCCAACAAAACCCCACCAGCAGCATGCTTGCCACAACTAACATGCTGCTGCCTGAAGAACTTTAGTCCGTGACTTACCTTTACATGAAAATGGCCAAACACTGCCTGAATGCAAACATGCACAAATATCAACCATATGGCCCCTTAAGGGACATATGCCCCTGGCCATAATCTTCCGCCACTAAAGCAGGTCCAGCACTACCAGAAACCCAATATGCATGCAATAACTTTGTACTTAAACCTAAAATAGACTGATACACACTTGTAATGCTGCTGATGATACTTACAGACTTTTTAATCAAAAACCAAGTTTGTGAATAGACATTAATATCAGTTTGGAGCAATTTAAAACAATTTCCTTTTATTTGAACTTCTTTATCTTTTTATCACACCTAATAGTGCCAAAAAATACATCTGAAACACATATCTTCCAAACTTTTCATAAGATTTCTATCTAAATCCGCACTTAAAAAAACTTCCCTATTTTTGAATTTCTTTATCTTTTTATCACACCTAATAGTGCCAAGAAATACAACTATAAGAGCCAGTTTGTGAATGTACATTAAATATCAGTCTAGAACAATTTCAAAAAAAATTCCCATTCTTTGAACTTCTTTATCTTTCTATCATACCTAATAGTGTTAAAAAATACATCAGAAACACAAACTTTGTAATTTTCCCTTTATTTTGATCAGTATTTTCGTTTGTTTTGCATCTTGGGCGATACAAATGCAGGGAGATGCTGCCTGGGCCCGAGCACTGGGTTGAAGGGGTATGGGACCGGCATCGGCATCATAGGGTAGAAGCCTGCATACTTCAGGTCTGCTACTTCACTCATGTTGAGAAGAGTTTCTAGGGACAGAACTGCAGGCGGCACTAAACATCAGGTAGACTGAAGGTACATCAGAGAAATTCAATACACCATGCAACCTGAAAAAATAATCATACATACCATCAAAGCAACACAAAAATATCAACACAAAACATATCTCACCAAATGCAATCTTATATTATCACACCGACACAATATCTTCTTTAAACAGAAATTGTTTTGTTTGAGGGACAGTGAAGATTTGCATGGTTTCTATATTTTGTGGATGTGTTTTTATAAAATTGTATATTGAGTGATAGTTTTGTATTGATACTTTTGTATTTATTTCAATTTAATGTATGCTTACTATTTTGGGTTGTCAGGTGAATCAAGTTCCTATGATGCTCTTTGGTGTAGATGCAGTATGATGTCGAAGCCAGTTTCTATGAGTGCTGCCTGCAGTTATGTCCCTTGACACCCTTCTCACCATGAGTGAAAATGCAATCCTGAAGTATGCAGACCATTAACCCTGCCATCCCATGCATTCGCATTACATGCTCTTTGGGCTTATAAGTTTGTGACCAATAAATTATAACAGTACACACTTTTCCTGTCACCCAAAACAATTAAAATCATATCTTTATCTTAAATACAACAACAGTGAGAACGGAAGGGATGGCAGGGTTAAAGGTCTGCTAACTTCAGGACTGCATACTACACTCATGGTGAGAAGGGTATATAATATTACTGACTGCTGAAATCGCGATAAAAATATTTACTACTTCCGTTTTTTTCAAAGTTGTTTTCTTACGATTGTGGGGATCAAAAAAAATCCACAAATGGGCAGGATGGATTATTTAGAGTCTGTTTTCTTGAAGTTGAAACTTTTTTTCCGGTTTTAGTGGCGAAATTAATAAGTAAATTTAGAATTTCGCCAGGGTTCCTAAATCAACATTCCAAAAAGCCGTTTTTGCCGTTTTTTTCCGAAGTCGCCATTTTTTTTCAAAAATTACAAATATAACCAATCAAAAACAAAAGTCAAATATCTTTTTTAATTTGTAGTATTTATCAAGCCATAATATGCCAGAAGAAAAAATGATAACAAGGAAGTCGTAGCATGGAAGAAATTCTGAAAACGTATCATCAGGAGTCTTGAAAATCAATTACCATGTTAATAAAGCGCTTCTGCAACAGAAAAATAAACAACCTGAAAAATAAAACCTAGATGTATTGTATAATATCATCCCCCTCAATCGACATATGTAGTTTTTATTCTAATATATGTTTGTTTTGTGCCAAAAACTAATGATTGAATGTAAAATGAAAGTGGCGAAATGTGGCGGCCATTTTAAGACTTAACATTTCGCCAACTTTCTGACGCAACAAATCAACATTAAACATTCATCTCTCCTTGAAATTCAGCATGAAAAGTAAAGAAAATACATGACTTGATTCCCTACCTCCTCCGCTTCTCGTACATGTCTTTATTTTAGGTGAACCATGTTTTTATAGCCAGAAATATGGCTCCAGTCAACATGGTACACCTCTCCCATCAGCATTATTTACGGCGAAATCGATTGACAAACCGGTTTGCCGTATGAATCACACCCATTCACTGTCAGGTTTCCCCACAGAAAAATAATGAAGAATACCTATTCATAAGTTACATTTTCAATATATTCATATTCTGCCGTTTCAGAATATATAAATACTTTATGGAATTGTTTATGATTAGTGTTAATTTTGATCGTATGAAGTGAGGAAACCAACGAAAAAATAGGCCGCCATTTTAGGTTTTTCTAAATGAACAAGCCCTGCGGGGAGTCTGCTGGCAGTTAAATTGCACTCAGAGAATGGAGTTATATTCAAAGGAAAATATGAAATATTAATATCACTGATTCTTCAGTGGCAGGACAACCCTAGAAAAACGATGCGAAATCAATTATCTTAATCATTGGTTAATGCAGGTGGTTAATGTGGGTTAACAATCAAACATGATGCCCTGGACATGTCAAAGCTTTCACAGTAGTCACAAAAAGGCCCTACCATCCAGGTGCATGTAATAGCTCGCGTAGTGAGTCGGCCGTCAGGCCGGCTCAGCGTAGCGAGCATTTACGGTATATATATAGTGTAATGCCTAATGGCAGGATACACACTATGGCAGGATTTTTGGTGTTGACGTCTGTCTGTTCGTCTCTCGTCGGGCTCGCTCGCTCGACCCTGCTCGGTCGATTACCTCGGAAAAATGAGCATAACTTTTTGCTTTAAGAGCACATTTTGCCGCCAGATCGTTTCATGTTTTAAATATTTCTTAATCAAATAATAAATTTGGATTGTTTCCTTTAAATTGTATTGAAATAACGTTTTGGTCGCCGACTATCGTGCAACACGCGCGGAACTATGCAACAACTGAAACATACATGCTCACGTGCGACAAATGCTGACGTCTTGAAATGACGTCATATGTTACGATGGAATTCCGCGGATTCCAAAGTCGTAACTTCGATGTTCAAGGTAAAAATGACTTTACTCATCTTTCTGTGAATCGATTTCAATGCAGTTTAAATCGCTACAATCGCCACAAATAATTCTACATGTCTCTTAATTCTAGATGAAATCGGTCGTGAAATGACGATTTTGCAACAGGTTGAAGTCGTAGTAATTTTTATGCCATATTTTCGGTCAATCGCTACGCATACTGTGTGGTTTCAGCGAAGTTCATGTAAAGAATGACGTCACGGATAACAATAACAAACACTTTGTGACTGCATTTGAAGGGGAATGCAGAAATATCATCGAGCTGCGCGAGCATTTAAAGCTTTGCTTTCTCATCATATTATCTGCCTAATAAAGGCATACTTTGGGCGAATTTCAAATGGTGCAAATGCAAAAATAAAAACAAAACAACAACTATTGATTTATAAATTTGTACTTAACTGGAAAGTACCCGTCCTGCAGATAGTTACCATGAAATATTTCAAATTGACCAAAAAGATCAGAGCACCTAGATATCTGATTGCAACATCACTCATGATTAATTCTAGTTCTATCTTGGGCGTCTTCGCATCGGTTGAGTTTAGATCCCAGTCAGATTTGAGCGTTCCCGGCATGCTTTGCAGTCTAGTGACGTCACTGTCATTATGGGTGCTCCTCATGTTCTCGATGTAGTTCTACCTAGTCCTTTCATATAAATTTCGCGATTAAACTCAAATATTATTTTTGGCAGCGATATATACGCATATATTGTTCGCAGAAGTTTGGAAAATATTCCTTTCGTTTTTATTGAGATCTTTCACCACAAACGTGCTCGACAATGAACGTCGTAGCAGTCGCGGAAGACCAAGCCGGTGTAACGCAGATGCGAAAACTATGTGACTTGTTTTTCAAAAATTGAATTAAAAAGACTTCATTTCAAAACGAATAATATGGCCAAACATATAAAGAAAATTTGTTTGTTTGTCAATATTGTCTTTTATATGCCATTATGAAACTAAGTGTAGCTTTATATGAGCTTTGACCTTCCCGCGGATATCTAACACCGCAAAGCATGCCGGGAACGCTCAAATCTGACTGGGATCTAAACTCAACCCTATCTTGTTCGTAATTTCATAACGCTACGAGTATTCTCGAGGGTAGGGTAGTGAAAGTATCGCATTCTACACGAACTGCAAACTTGCAGTTGGTAGACCCTGCCTGTGCACGTTGAGACCAGAATTTGGAATTTTCATTTTTTGTCAGTTTTTTCTGCCAAATTGCGGCTAGGGCGTATTTCGGCAGTTGTAACAGGTGGAGAAATTAGAGAAATCCTTTTTCTTTCGTATGCCAATTCTTTTAATGAAACTACGAGTATTCTCGAGGGTAGGGTAATGAAGGTACCGCATTCTACACGAACTACGATCTTGCAGTTGGTAGACCCTGCCTGTGCTGCCGCTCAGGAACACGTTGAGACCAGAATTTGGAATTTTCATTTTTTGTCAGTTTTTTCTGCCAAATTGCGGCTAGGGCGTATTTCGGCAGTTGTAACAGGTGGAGAAATTAGAGAAATCCTTTTTCTTTCGTATGCCAATTCTTTTAATGAAACTACGAGTATTCTCGAGGGTAGGGTAATGAAGGTACCGCATTCTACACGAACTACGATCTTGCAGTTGGTAGACCCTGCCTGTGCTGCCGCTCAGGAACACGTTGAGACCAGAATTTGGAATTTCATTTTTTGTCAGTTTTTCTGCCAAATTGCGGCTAGGGCGTATTTCGGCAGTTGTAACAGGTGGAGGAATTAGAGAAATCTTTTTTTTTCGTTTGGCAATTCTTTTAATGAAACTACGAGTATTCTCCAGGGTAGAATAGTGAAGGTATCACATTCTACACGAACTGCGAACTTGCAGTTGGTAGACCCTGCCTGTGCTGCCGCTCAGGAACACGTTGAGACCAGAATTTGGAATTTTCATTTTTTGTCAGTTTTTTCTGCCAAATTGCGGCTAGGGCGTATTTCGGCAGTTGTAACAGGTAGAGGAATTAGAGAAATCCTTTTTTTTCGTTCGGCAATTCGTTTAATGAAATAAATATTAGAGCACGCAGATATCCCTGCGACCACACACGTAGGGCTACCTAACTTATGTACCAAAAGTTCAAAAAGCTCAGCTATCAGATATGAAATTGATAAATGAGATGCTAAACCGGCTGAAGCTCATGTCATTGGCAGTCGTCTTAGTTATCCTCCACGAACTTTGGTCATTCAGTTAAATTTACATATTTGTTCGTAATTTCTTAATGCTACGAGTATTCTCGGGGTTAGGGTAGTGAAGGTATCGCATGCTAATGCGATCTTGCAGTTGGTAGACCCTGCTTACGCTGCCGCTCAGGAACACACTAAAACTTAAATTTTGAATTTTCATTTTTGGTCAGTTTTTCTGTCAAGTTGCTGCTAGGGCGCATGTAATTAGGTGTGGATGATAGGGTAACCAAACCTCCGCTTGCTTTTATGTCAAAGGCATCAATCTTTCATGCCCCAGCAGGGACTCAAAATTCGGACAGGGCCGTGGTCCAAACGGCAGGCCACGGTCAAGGTCAGTGGAGGGTATCGAGGCGAACCACCGACACACCCTCACTCATAATTAGCAATCCCCTCGCGCTCCCAATCTGATGACGAATCGGAAGGGAGCCCAGGGAAGCGCAACAACCATCGGTTGTGCTTACCTTAACAATCCCAATGATGCTATTTATATAGGTAGATTGGAGTACAGTAATGTGCTTAGAGTAGTTGACCTAATTAACTTTTGCAAGTTATTTGATTGAATAAAACTGTTCAACTTTAACTTTATCGAAATTGTAAATAGTTTAGAATATTTCTATTGAAAGAAATATTCATGATTTTGTCACATTACCGAATTAGGTACCTTTTACACCTCTGTGGGTGTATTTGCATCTTTTATCGCCGCTCATGGCTATTAATAGAGCACAGTCCCGCATTTGTCATTCGTCGACCGTGATTGGGTCACATTTTCGAAAATTATTTACTTTGCGTATGCCACGATATAAAAACACATTTGAAGTTAGTTAGTGGTATACTATTTTTATCTGTCTATTAAAGGGTTGATAACTGTTGTAATGTAATACTTTTGTTGGGAAATGTTAAGAGCTGGTTCTTCATCTCAATTCAAGCATAACTAAAATGACTGGAGAAGAGTCAGCAGGAACCAGTGACTTCTCCTGAAAATGTGTTTTTAATATAGAGGGTAATGACCTAGTTGAGTGCGAAGGCCGTATCTTCGCACTAGACTTTAATCTCTCTTTCGGTCATTATAACTTACTACATAACTTATATATTCCTGATCCCTGACATTCAGTGTGTTTGATTATCATTTTTATTAACTTTATTAAGTCAGGGTTCGATCGTTGTCAAGATAAATATAGTGTGGCTGCACTCGATAAAGGGAGCCTCGCTTTCGTGCCGTGCTGTACACTGGTAGCGAAAAGATTGTTTTCTTTCGCTATCAGTGCAAATAAAGGTGTATATCTTATGTTTTTCTTTGTCATAATGACAAAGAAAGACATATGGGGATAGATGAGGATCTCATCTATCCAGGTAGGTAGTCATATTGTGATCGGGGGGAGATAGCTTGATGAAATTGACAGGAATCGGCGAGGTACCATTGAGAATGTACTAATCGCCGTGGTCATCACGTGCACGCCACCATCGATGCGTGTTGACAAATATCTCAAAATATTTTCGATTTTCCGAAACCAAAAGAATTAATCTTAATAAAATAGATACTTGGCTTGTTAATTCTTTTGGTTTCAGAATTTTAGAGTTAGAGATGGCCACAAACGAAAGCTTTGAAATCGGGGTGCAAATTTCGTCAAACCCGACCCATCGCCATGTTCACGCCACCATCGATGCGTGTTGACAAATATCTCAAAATATTTTCGATTTTCCGAAACCAAAAGAATTAATCTTAATAATATAGATACTTGGCTTGTTAATTCTTTTGGTTTCAGAATTTTAGAGTTAGAGATGGCCACAAACGAAAGCTTTGAAATCGGGGTGCAAATTTCGGCAAAACCGATATTCAAAACGGCGGAGGGTAACCTAGCCAATGTAAAAAATACGTGAATGAACACGTGAGTAAAATAGTAGTAAGAGGGATACAAATAGCCGCTCATTGGTTAATAAACCGCGGGAAAGAGTACCACGCGGTGTGACGATGAGGCAGTGAGACCGCTCATTGGATAATTCACCAGAGACAAACCACGTGGTGCTGTCACGTGATTAGCCGATCGCATTAAATATGCAGAAAACCCACGCATGCGCATCCACCACGCATGCGCATCCAACGGCCGCCCCACCAGACCAGACGCGCTACAGAATCGTATTGGAGTGAAGAAAACGTAATGTATAAACACGTAAAAATCCACCAAAAAAAAACTAGGCAACCCACAGAAACAATGAAACAAACATTATAAACTACACACCCAACTCTAACAGAAACATTAAACAAAACGACCCCACCACACCCCCTCCAGATCATTCGCCTAGAATTTTCCAAAAATGCCATGTAAGACAACATAGGGAAAATGCATCAACCAGCTCCCAGGACCCCCCCCGGGAATGCAAGACAACAAAAGCGAACTGAATATAGGTTGTTGTTTGTACAACAACCTCTAAAAAAAAAGTTTTGTTACTTTGTTCTATCCATATCACTGGGTCCATGGTAAATGATATTAGTAAAAACTGTCCTGTATAATGTTTCCAATATGTAAGGAATAGTTTTGTAATGCTGCCTATTGAGTATTATGATCAATAGGGTGGTCATATTGATAGCTTGGGTTTTGCAATATGTTCTGTAGGTCAACCTCAGAAATATTTGAACATAATTCCTTAATTGTACCCACTGTAATCTCACAGTTCTTTACGGCTTAATGCATATCCATCTTTATACCTAACCCGATGTAAAATAGCAAAAATGTTGTGAACAATATTTGTAGCACTGAAAATTGTTACTGTCAGTGTCCACATATAGAGTTTGTTTTAACTAGAGCATATCAAGCATATCAAGCCCATGTTGGCCTTTGTTTTTCGTATTATTTCGGGCAGATATTACGATTATCTTCTGCAGTTTCTTGGCTTAGTAAAGCCATGTTTGGTGGTGGAAAACAATTCAACATCAAGAACACAGTTCCTATAATATTGTGAAACCATGCTTTAAAGTTTACCTGTACTAAGTGGCACTAATGAATTTGTTTCAGGACTGTCTAAGGTCAAAATGCCTGTCGTGCCATTTGAAATTTCTGTCGCAAAATAACATTTCTACCTATTTTCCCCGGCCGAGGTGGCATAAGATCAAAAACAATTTCCCTCTAGGATCAGTCGGTTTACAACGAGGTCCAAAGTAGACTAAATATATATCAGTTAAACATGCATGTACGATTATGCACACAGGTTCCGGATGTTCACAAGCTACAGAGAAAGCAAGTTTAATCAGCTTACTATTTCTGATGTAATATATCATCTGAAGTAGAAGTCCTCCTAGAATACCTTAACCCATTAATGCTCACAGCGGCCAAAAGCAGTCTAACAATGTGGCCAAATCTTTCAGACAGATGCATAGTTGGGAAAATATTTGAATGAGAAATGTTAATCAGAACATTATCAACAACTCTCCTTCAATTTTTCTTCATTTTTAAGTTATCATCAAACATATCATAGATCCAGACGACAATTACAAGAGGAGCTCACCAGCATTAATGGGTTAATAGGTGTGGATTTATTAATGTGTGCATTTGAAATGCAGACATCCGGAAATACCACCAAAGCAGTTTGACTTTTTATTTCTATGACACTTTATTAACCCCAATGAGGTAATGTCAAAGTTAGTATCAATTGAACTCCAACAGAGTGATTGCGTCTTTACCAGGTGCTCTCATGAGTTAAACATATGGCTCGTGGTAGCAGTTTCTTAAGGACCTGGATATTTGTTTATTGCAAACTGATGCATTTATTTTGATTGTCGCACTAATATGCGACAGCTTGAAAAAGGGACTGTGTTTCGGTGTGTTTTGATTAGACGCAAAAGGTTAGCTCAGTTGGTTCGGTGTCGGACTAGTAAACAGTAGGTTGCTAATTCAATTCCCGGCCGGGGCACTTTGGTCTGTTCTTGGGCAAGACAGTTTATTCCATATTGCCTCAGTCTACCCAGCTGTAAAGTGGGTATCTAGCATTAATATGGCAGTGCTTAATGCTTTTGCGCTATATGCTGCCAGCTGCTCTGGAATATCCCTCGGGGGATTGAAATGGTCTCTGTGTGTACATGCCTGCTAGGGAAGGAAGGTCGTGTGTACATTTTGGTGGATACAAGACTATAAACCGAATACCTTTATATACAAAAGAAATGATATTTAGAGGATTGTAAATCAAAAGCTGTTGTTAAAAGTCTGCTCAAAGTAATTCAATGGCTATATTGAAAAGCTATCATATTGATGCCTGCCTTGTAACATTTATTGTTTATTGATTGCATGTATTTATTTCATTGACTTTGTCATAAAGGTACAAACGCACATACGTATATAAATATATCGAAAAATATAAAAACAACGCAAAGAACACAAAACACGATAATCTATGACGAAATACCGGGACAATGAGATTCTGTGAAGTACACAAATATAATCCAAAACTTAAGGGTGGAAGGTTCGGAACACTTACATAAGAAACGTTCGCAATCTGAATGCAGAATTGATAAGAATCCATTAAATAATTCAACAGTAAAAAATAGAATAATGTCATGCCCTGCCCTCCGTCTTTTATATTTGGATATTGCACTATGTGCAAATGTGATGTTTATTTTCAACAAGGAAACACATACAACTGCGACCAAAGACACAGAAATATCAACAACATAAATATTCTCATAAGACCTAGCTTTAATCTATTACAATTCATTATGTGGCAGTCTCAGGAATGAACTACAGATGTTTTTAGACGATAGAGCTACAATCTTTCTATGATAAATGTGTTGATACCCTTTTCATAACTAGCCAATGTTCTATTAGATTCAGCCAACTATCTTCGAATTGTTGTATCAAAATTAATTCCTATTTTGAGAGGAACTTTTCAAACTATAATTCCATTTCTGCTTTGCATTCTTTTTTTTTTCAAATAACACACAACTGAAGATCAAGCATATTTGTCACATATGACAAAGGTTCGAGTTGTCATGCTCATAGTTGTAATATCGTTTAGAAATTCAACAGAAAATCGCAACAGGTTTGTACAATAAGAAAACCGATACCACCAGCCGGTCCTGCCAACAGTTTACGGAATATAGCTGAAATCATCAACTCTGGTGAAATTTACTAACGTGCAGAGTGATCTTCGCATAATCTTGGATTAAGAAAAGAATGGATATGTAACGAGAGACCAATTACTATATGCCCTATAGTTACATGCTGGCCTCATGCCAGGACTACCAGATAAGGCAGCAGGGCGAGGTCACGTGGGAACAAGGACCAATCAGGGCTCTTGCATCGATTACATTACAGAGAAACCTTATCTCCACCACCTGCTGGGGGTGCCCAGAGCACCTATTAGCGACTGTTAGTTGACACTGGTTGAGGCTAGCATGTTCAGGTTGACCGGCTGGTTTCCATTCCATGTGTTTGGTCTTCTAAGGCATAATGTAACAGAAAAAGTAGCCTTATGCGAGGTTCCCACTGTCATGAACCAAAATACTTGTAAGTTCTTGTCAAAAACTAGGATTTGGTGCATGCCAAACGAGCTAGGACTAAACTACGCCTGTTCTAGGAAGGTGAAAGGAATGTTTGAAGAAAGTATTAAGACTGTCGAAGATTATGATAAGAAAGTGTTAAGATGATTTCAAGAACTGTGAAGAATCTATTAGGAAAATCATCCATAGAGCTAATGCCAGTCTCAAATTCATTTACAGAAAGAAAATGTTCCTAAATCAGTACTGCAGGAAAACTGTCTGCTTGGCAATGATTCAGTCGAGAATAGACTACGCCTGCAATTTCTATTACCACGGTCTACCAGAATTCTTACAGAGTCGCCTTCAGGTTGTACAAAATAAAGTGATTAGATATGTTTTAAACTACTCAAAGAGACCACACTTGGTAGCCAACAACTTTAATGAGGTTAAGTGGATGAGCATTGAAAACAGAATAAAATATCTGGCCGCAAGCCATGTATTTAACTGCATTGATGAACAGGCTCCGGAGTACCTTCAGGTTTTTGAAAGAGTAAATGTATCCCACCTCTATAACACCAGACACAGTGTTAATGCTTTGATTTTACCAAAGGTTGGTTCACATGGTATAAAGTCCTTCCACAACATAGGTGCCAAAATCTGGAACTCTTTGCCAGACGAGATCCAGACACTACGTTCAGTAAATCTCTTTTTAAAGTGAGATGCAAAAAACATTTCATGTCAGTCCTCTCTGAGTCATAAAAAAAAGAAATTCATCAATTCTAGTCCGAACGTTTGTATTATACTATATGATATTGTTGTTATGTCAATCTTAAGCAGTGGAGTTGATCATTACATGTGATGCCATTGGACTCTGTGTAGACTGGGGCCACTATGGAAATAAGTTTCTAACTTTTAGTGTACTGTATAACTGGTTAATTTGGCGTGGTTTTTAATGCGGCGTTTTTTGGCGAATGCCCATCAACGCGAAATTAAAGATCGCATTAAAATACAGTTTTAGTATGTCTTCATATAGATGGCGTTGTTCTGACTGCTCCAGACGCCAAAATAAATACAGGGAAAATAGTTTTTTTGAAAAAAAACGCCAACTTAAATACACGCCAAATTAACCAGTTATACAGTATATATCCTGTGCCTGGTTAGAATCCTATTGCATAGCAGTTAATGACTCCAATTAGTCACCTTTATATATGATTCGTCTGTGTCCAAAAGCTATGTAATATACATCGTACTAGACCGAATAAAATCAAACCAAATCAAAATCCTATATTCGGTAATTATATTAGGCAATTGAAATGTGTGAAGAGCCAAACTTTATCTAAAAAGTTAATAATATCTTCATTTTTTCAGCAATGATGGTATTCACTATATCGAAATAACACGCACTGTTTTAGGGTAGTGGTTGGGTTTTCTCCAGTTATCGGCTAATAATGATTCATCTTAGCATTACATGGTGCAAAAGAAACGAGACCAGAGCTGAGGTTGCGAACTGTTTAATAAACAAAACCGATACATTGTATCAAAAACTTGTTACATAGTATCTATCTTAACTACCATATTTTACCAAACATGCATCGTGAACACAACTATAACCAACAACATACATGCGTGCAAAGCGTATCGTGCTACTAGAGCAGTGTAACCAAACAAAGGGGGCCCAGGCTATCAGGAACGGGCCAAGTGTGAATACAAGTTATGCAAACGGGGTATAGTGGCCTCTGATGCGTGTAGCCCCCTCTGTAGCGTGTCAATTACCCTAAAACCTGGCGAGAGGTGAGCCCAACTGTGGGGAGCATAATTTGGAAGTATTTACTAAGTGCTGACATTAGGAGTTGGGCCCACCTGTAGTTTATCGCGGCTATTCGACCCAACTGGCGTTCGCTGTCGGCCTAAGGGGCAAAGCCCTAAAGTTAATCAAAAGGAAAAAGGGGAGGGTCGGGTGGGAAATCGCTAGGAGTAATTCCGGTAGCTGAGAAAGTTGAAGTGCCGCTCAGCTGGGGGCCCGCACTCGACACTCCGAAGCCCCGCGCTCGCGCAGCCAGCAGGCCCAGCGATTGGTTGGTGCTGCCAAAAGCACGCGCGGGAGCTGTTGTAGGTGCCTGGGAATTGAAAGTCACGTAGGCAAGAGGCGAGTGTCAGCGCGTGTGACCGCAGCACGCGAGCTGTGCAACAAAGTAACAAGGCTGGAGCTGAGCGGCTTGGGGAAGTTACGGGGGTCGAAACCAACCTGGACCTGCCTAGCCGGTAGGCTGGCCTCGACCCGCGTGTGAGGACTTACGACAGCGAGCGGTTCGCTTCCCGCACCCGCAATGCCGCAGAATGAAATCATTCTACCCACATTACATGGTGCAAAAGAAACGAGACCAGAGCTGAGGTTGCGAACTGTTTAATAAACAAAACCGATACATTGTATCAAAAACTTGTTACATAGTATCTATCTTAACTACCATATTTTACCAAACATGCATCGTGAACACAACTATAACCAACAACATACATGCGTGCAAAGCGTATCGTGCTACTAGAGCAGTGTAACCAAACAAAGGGGGCCCAGGCTATCAGGAACGGGCCAAGTGTGAATACAAGTTATGCAAACGGGGTATAGTGGCCTCTGATGCGTGTAGCCCCCTCTGTAGCGTGTCAATTACCCTAAAACCTGGCGAGAGGTGAGCCCAACTGTGGGGAGCATAATTTGGAAGTATTTACTAAGTGCTGACATTAGGAGTTGGGCCCACCTGTAGTTTATCGCGGCAAAGTTAATAAAAAGGGGCAAGAGATATAGTTAAGGGTTAGCAAGCACGGGGTTGCCTGAGAGCAGGCCAGCGACTCGCAACCGAGCCCCTTCAGCCGGGTAGTACGCGCGCACTGCCGAGCTCCTCCAGTCGCCGTGAAGAGCGAGGTCCGATTCGGCCGCCCCTTTGTCAAAAGCAAAGGAGCAGCCCCCCCTCCGAAAAGAGTGGAAGGAGTACTGGTCAGGGGGAAGCTGCAAAGCCATCAGACAACGCTTAAGGAAAACCCTAGCCTGTGTCTGAGTGAGGGAAACGGGACTCCCTCCCCCACTGCCAGGTGCCGCGAAAAGCGGGGACGCAGAGGGGAAACTCTCCCTAGACGCCCGCTCTCGCAGGCAACGAGCCAACCCCACCGGGCAGGGCAGCTCAGCAGCGGGGAGAAGAGGGGCCCAGAAACCCCCGTCGGCTGCCTGCCTGGTCTTGGAAAATTTGATGCGGAGATCGGCCCTGCCCTGCCCGACCGAGAGGTCAGCCAGGGAGGGGTACCTGGAACCATCAAATAAACCCACCGAGACTGGAACCAACGACCCCAAACGTGCGAAAGTGAAAAAAGCAAAAACGCACAGGGCTCGAAAAGCAAGTGCCCACGTACCGAGCACTCGCGCAGCCTCGACCAGAGGTGTAAGAAGGGACGGTGGAAAGGGGAGGGCTGGCGAGGGGGTCGCGCGCAAAGTGAAGGGTAGGGAGCGCAACGCAAGCTTGAACTGTAAGTGCTCGAACTGCTGCACAGGGTAACCCAAGCGCTGGTGGTGAAAACGCAGCGAGCTAAGCACATTAGAGACAGCCTTGGGGGTGGAGTAAGAAAGCGTCAAGAACTCCACGAAAAGCAGCAGTGTACTGAGTGCAGCGGGGAAATCAGGCATCGAATAAAAAGCTACAAAAGAAAGGAAAAGCCGCAGGTGCGAACTGTGGTTCTTCCTGGTACCTGGTGCAAACGCCAATGTTTGCCTGGTTTTGGCCCTCTCCTGCAGCCTCCGAAGTCCTGCAATAAAAGAGAATGTTAGTGAGCATGTGGGACAGGGACGGGGGTCAGGGGGGGGGGGGGGGGGGGTTGGGGGGTTTGGGAGTAGTGGGTGGAGGCCGTAGCCTACAGGTGGTTGTCAATCCTGAAAAACCCAGGAGGCACCTGTACCCGCGTGGCTGTACGCAAGTGGGGGTCTTCCCTGACAAACTTGGCATGTACAGCACCTGTGTGCTCCCTGGAAAGGGCGTCTGCCCACACCATCTGTGTACCGGGCCTGTGACATATTTGGAGTTCTATGTCGCAAGCCGCGGTGTGCAGGAAAACCTCCCTCGCGCACTCGCGCATAAAGAGATCCCGGGATCGGCCAGACTGCAAGACAAAAACCGAGTTAAGGTTGTCGCAGTAAATCTGGACCGACCAGCCTGCCCAGCGCTCCCTCCACACCTTGACTGCAACTACTATGTTTAGTAGTTCCAAGTGTGCGATGGTGTGTTCTGCCTCCAGCACCTCCTGGGGAAAGGGGGTCGCGTAAAACTGGTCCCCCGCGACCGCCCCGCATCCCGTGAGGCAGGCATCAAGTTCTACCTGATGTTGGTAAGGGAGGACTTTCTTGCCCATGATTTTCCTGCCATTGAAAATCGGCAAGAGTTCTTGAAAAAACCTGACGTCCATCTTGAACTGATGTGACAGGGAGGTCGCCCCGGCCGGGGGGGTCTCCCGCAGGTTGTCGAGCATGCGGTTGGTGAAAAGCCGCACTGGTGGGGCCACACTTGCCACAAAGTTTAGTAGGCCTAGGAGGGACTGGATTTCGCGTCTAGTAGCCCTGACTTTGCCGCTCCAATCCCCCAGGCAGGCCATTATCTCGGCCATTTTTTCTTGTGGAATGGTCATGGACATGGCCATGGTATCAAAACTGATCCCCAGCCACACCATGACCTGGGCCGGAAGGCAAATTTTACCCTCAGCCTGCTGGACGCCCAGTGCGTCCATGATGCCCTGCAGTGTTTCCAGGGCCGTTTGGGCCCTGTGCTCTGCATGTTCGACCCCTCCAAAGTCGTCTATATACGCCCTTGAGAGGAAGCCCCTCCTGCCGTGGAGGTGAACAATGGCCTGCGAGACTCGCTGCATGGCCATGGCCGATGAGCGCAGTCCGAACGGGGGACAAATGTCCATAAAGTGACCCCCCTTGTGCTGAAAAGAGAGGTAAGGCCAATCCATGGGGTCTACTCGCAACTGCCGGTAACCCCGCGAGAGGTCGGTCTTGTACATAAATGCGCCCCTTCCGGCCCTGACAACTGCCCTCTCCATGTCGTCATGGGTCGGAAGGGAGATCGTGAGGGGGCCGTCAATATAATCTGTTCTACTGATGCCATCATTGACTGAGAGACCCCTAGGCCACGACAGATCGATGATGACCCTTCGAAACAGGGACCCCTTTTTGGGTCTGGTCATTAGGGGACTGAAGTGACACGTATTCGCGGGGGGGCCGGCGAAGGGGCCCAAGAGCGCTTTGTGGCTCAATTCCGTCACGATATAGTGCTCTATATCGGCTGGGAATGCGCGCGCAGAAGCATGATTTTTGAATTCAGACAATAGGGCGGCTTCGCGATCTATGCCGATCGGCCAGCCGTACTCTAGATATTGCACGATACCGAAATCGTTATAACCCCTGAGCATTGTACGCCACGATTCTATATGTAAACCACTGGGGAGAGGAATTCTTGCCCCCTTATGATTAAATTGTCCTCGCTCTACTACCTTATCAAAAATCTTCTTGAGTTCATAGTTTGTACGCTTGACCTGCGCTGGGTCAAGTTCTGCTAGGGTCTTATATGTGCCCTGCTTCGTGCCATTGTCCTGGCCTACTCTATTACCCAGAGCGTCCCCCGTTACACCATTATACTCACCGCCCTCTCGGGCTGTGTCCGCTCCGGGATCCTGAGCAAGCTGCTCAAAGTCACAATATTCCGAAATGTTCACATTGGTGTCCCCCTGGCGGGCACCGGACGAAACAGAAGTATCCGTGGCAATGCTCGCACGTGTAATGTTCCCCTGCTGTCCGTGTAACACTTCTGCTGGACGCTGATTACTCTGTGCACGCTGCTCGCCGTCTCTGTCGCCCACCTTCTGTGCTGTTTGCTCAGAGAGAGCCACAAGTTCGAGGTCCGCCTGCCTATCCATAGGCCATCCGCGATGTCTTCCCTCGCACGTTGCCCGGATGCGGCTCAAATCATCCCCATGATCGGTGCACGCTCCGTCGATTAGCCCCCCACCGCGTGGAGTGTGTTGCAGTACGCTCACTGGGGGCCCGTTGTCCTCACCAACCTCGTTGTCTCGGGGGGGGAATGGGATCACTCCCCCCCGTTCGCGTTTTTTGCCGGCTCGCCCGCGTTTTTACGCCTGCACTCTGCCTCGGGATGTGGATACGGGGCCGCTTTGACCCTGTAGCAGTACGCACAGATGTGTCGGAGACCGGCATGATCCCCTCTCTCCGGACATGAGCCTTTTTGGAAAGGCCCGCAATAACGCAGCTTCTCCTTCTGTGTAACCGCAGGAGTCGCAGCCGCGGGCTGCGTCACGACCTCGTGTTTCTGGGAGTGTTTCACCCTCAGCTTGGCAATGCTGGCGGTGTCTGACCATTCCATACGGTCATTCTCGACGTGGGATCCCACCACCCAGAAGAAACTGCGCACATTCTCCCAAGGGTATTCCGAGGCATCCTCCATGAGTATCTTTAACAGGTCCCACATGACCCCTCGATCAAACGACGCGTCCTGCTGGTCCACCATGTGGAGGAACCCATATGTGAACTCCGGAATGGATAAGCGTTCGTACGTCATGGGTTCGGTACCCGGCTGGGTATAAATATGAAAATGTGGCCAGTCAATGTCTCGGACAACCTTGTCCTGCACGGTTCTGGCGGCCCCTGACCGCTTACCTCGCACTCGTCGTGAACCCTGCCGCGGGGTTTCCAGCATATCGTCGTCCATCTCCAGTTCGGCTAGCCGTCTGTTCACTTCTCTCTCAACGCAGTAATCTCTCCTGAGATCGCGAACCGAGGGAATCTCCGGGTCGTTCTGTGTGGGGGCCTGTACGCTTGCCCCCCTCTCTGGTTCGAGTGCCACCCCAGCTAAGCTTCCGTCGCTCGCTGGCTGTCGTATCCCCCCTATCTGCTGGCTTAACGAATCCATTTGCTCTTGTAAACCTTTGAGTGTTCTGGCCAGGTTAATGTCTGGCTCGGGCCGAGTCTCGTGTTGCCCTTGGTCATCTTGTTGCTCGAGGTGTTGCCACTGACAATGCTTGCCAGTTGGTCGTTCATGGGAACGCCCGCATGCTGTGCATTTGTAGACTCTGGACTTCGGCATTTCGTGGACGTGTCCGGATTTGCGTGTGAACAAATCCTTTACGGAGCCCAAATCGCTAGGAGTAATTCCGGTAGCTGAGAAAGTTGAAGTGCCGCTCAGCTGGGGGCCCGCACTCGACACTCCGAAGCCCCGCGCTCGCGCAGCCAGCAGGCCCAGCGATTGGTTGGTGCTGCCAAAAGCACGCGCGGGAGCTGTTGTAGGTGCCTGGGAATTGAAAGTCACGTAGGCAAGAGGCGAGTGTCAGCGCGTGTGACCGCAGCACGCGAGCTGTGCAACAAAGTAACAAGGCTGGAGCTGAGCGGCTTGGGGAAGTTACGGGGGTCGAAACCAACCTGGACCTGCCTAGCCGGTAGGCTGGCCTCGACCCGCGTGTGAGGACTTACGACAGCGAGCGGTTCGCTTCCCGCACCCGCAATGCCGCAGAATGAAATCATTCTACCCAAATGATAAAACTATACCGGACAGAAGCAATTCACCAATTTAAGCAAATATGCGAAAGATTCTTACTTATATCTTAGATGACCAAACACAAGTGGATTCGAAACCAGCCGGCCAAGCTGAACATGCTAGCCTCAACCAGCGTCAACTAATAGCCCCCTAATAGCCCTAAATTGGTGCCCAGCTGATGGTGGAGATCAGGTTTCTCTGTAATGTAATCGATAGGAGAGCGCTGATTGGTCCTTGTTCCCGCGTGACCTCGCGCTGCTGCCAGTCAGCGACTCCTGGCATGAGTCCAGCAGCTCACTGTAGTGCATGTAGTAATTGATCTCTCGCTACATATCCATTCTTCTCTTTATCCAAGCTTATATTGATCACTTCCCAACACTCGCAAAATGGAATGTCCGCGGTCCAAAAATGTGGATATGAGCTCCGTTTTAAAACGTTTCTCTTTTTAGTTTTTTCACCCCAAAAACATTCCATCCAGCTTTGAATTCACTTTTGTGATGCTTAATGTACATAAATTGTAACATCGGTATTTTGGATATATTCTTTCACTTTCGTCATTTTTCTCATTTGTTAACATACAAAGGCTAATATATGTCATGTTTAGGCACTAGAAGTCGCACCATACGTTTACTTTCGCTAATAATTTGCGAAAGTTTTACTCTCAGTTGCGTGCACGTTTTGATTTCACCCTGTTCACAAGTATTTTTGCCTACGATTTGTAAGTCATCTGCTGTTTGTGTGGTTCAGTTGTATTCTATCTTGGATGAAGAAAAGAGTTGGTCATCTAAGATTCTATGTTGTTCGCAATATTTTCCTTTTTCTGCCGTGTGATTTGGAAGTTCTGTGTTTATTTTCTCTGTCACACTTACATCGCCATAGCTCCTTCCTACATACATACATACATACATACATACATAATAAATACGTACGTACGCATACACGTTCATGTATACACACATAGTGTGTGTGTGTGTGTGTGTGCAGCGACCATATACATATATATATATATATATACATATATGTATATATATACACACATATATATATATATATAGTATATATATATATATATATATATATATATATATAGTATATATATATATATATACTATATATATATATATATATATATATATATATATATATATATATATATATATATATATATATATATATATATATATATATATATATATTTATATATTATATATATATATATACATATATATCGGGCGCGGATACACACCGGTGCTTCCGGTGCCAAGTCACCGCTCAGTTCAAAAACTGGATGTTTGGCACCGGTCAAATCCGTGTGATGATCGCTACCTGTTCACACCACCACGCCACCAGTGATGAGAAATAGGAGCTAAACTAATCGGCTGCAGACGGTTTCAGTGCAGCAAGCAGGGTCATTACCCACGATAAACAGTACAAAAGGTCGCCATACCTTGTGGATAGATGGTACTGTGGTATGCCAAAGTGGTCAGTGAATAGCCTGTCTCCCAGGTCTTACTTTTTAAAGGAACTCTTCAGCATCACCGGGTTAAAAACTTGCGACAAGCAAATACCAACTAGCACTGCAATTTTCGCCCACACTAGCTCATTTAACCTTTCAAATAATTACTGTGTTTGTTATGTTTGGTACATACATCATCCGACATGTCAACTCCATAAAAAGTATATTGTTTATTTACTGATCCAAACCTTTCTCATCAGTATGTCCATGGAGGCGTAAAGTACAGCGTCACCTAGTAATTAATATATTAACCAATTTCCTGTATGTCTGCTCCTGAAAATCCTGTGCTCTCGAATTGATGTTTTGCCTCCAGGAGTTATAATATTATGAAACCCCTATGTCTGTCTCGAAAAATGCATCTCACCTTATACATGCACCCCTGGCTCTCTCTAAAAATACACCCTGCCTGAAACGCTTATTTCCATGTTATGGTCAAGATTTGCACCTTTAGTCGTCAGTCTAAAAATACATCTACCCAAAAAGGGATATATATATATATATATATATGTATATATATATATATATATATATATATATATATATATATATATATATATATATATATATATATATATATATATATATATATATATATATATATATGATTGCATATTGAATTTCGTTTATCGTCATTTTTTCTCTCTTGGTCTATGTCTTTTGCTCAATGTATTGCATTGTATTGTCTATGTATTGACGGTACTCCGGTTCCCTCTTATCACTTACAACTGGCTAGCCATGATATGGCAAAAAGTGAAGATAATCGAAAATCCAAATTCCTAGGCCTTTTGTTATTGGTAGAGTGATCCGGAGTACCCGGCAAAAACTATAGCCTAACCCCAAGTCACTGGCATCCTCTGAGCCGCCCGCCGGATTGTGATGAGAGACAGCAAATATTTTGTGGCAAACCCTTAGAGGACCTGGCTATCGGAGTACATCCATGCCCTCCAAACACCTGCCCAACTATAGACATATATGTACAATTAAAACACTGGTTAAAAGCGGAGAGATAGCACGTCTATTGGTCTTAGTTCAAAGTAAATAGTACCAAAGAAAGTA
>OZ012691.1:30799111-30920744 GCA_963942565.1 Maea johnstoni
TCAGCTGGGTGGACTCGTGCATTAAGCACACATCATATCATGGGATCATATCTAACTACAACAAAAGCTCGTTTGTTCAAGTTATCAATAGAGTGTAGTGAGATACAACTATAACAGCCATTGACATGCGGTCGCGGGCGCCTTTCTCCGCACAACTTCGCGTTTTCCATCAAAATATTTCATGCTCAATGCACACTTTCCCTCTAGAATTGAGTCCTTCTGGTTCCTTGCTCATATTACCAGCTGTAGAGCGAAATGATACAAGGCTGTTATGCGAGTAGACAACAAGAAAGCATCATGGCAGGTGCGACTCGCGTCTCAGTGCTCCACATCATACCTATCTTTCTACTGTTTTTGCGGGTTTGCCAAGGGTTGCAAGGGGGCATGTTGTACCCCAGAGATTCGGAGAGCAGAACTATCAAGGATTTGAACGGGATGTGGAATTTCAGGGCGGACACATCCAGAAATCGTAGCGAGGGTTTTGACAATTTCTGGTACAAAGCGCCGCTGTCGGAGGTAAGCCGTAACCAGTACTGCAAAAGCCTATGAACATTGAAATGCAAGCCGACACTGCAACAGGTAATGCGTACCTGCAGAGAGGGTGTAACAGGGTTGTCCAACTGTCGCATTGTCGCACAGGGGCTTCAAAAGTGCGACAAATAGAAAAAAATTAAAACATCATTACAGGAAATGCGCACATAGATTCCCGTCCCTGGAACTCCACTTGTGGAGTCCCCAGTACTGTAACAGGCTATGCATCCTGTCATTCGCTCTCCCCAGAGAACGCTACCCACCTGGCAGGTACTGGCATGCAGGTCCTTATCTATATGGGTCAAATGCGGCCAGCTAGTAGCAGTGAAGGAGGGAGTGTTGACGCAAGATTAGACAGTCATACAGATTTCCACTTGCAGCAGAAATTGAGTATAAAATCGGTTTTAATGGAAATGACTGCAGAAAAGTGGTATATTTAGGTTAGGAAGTATATGATACTCCGGCGTGCAGCTTAATATAGGAGTTTTAGCGTGCTCTTGAGGGTTGAAAGTTGTAACTAGTGACTTTAAAAAGTTCTATGTGACATACATTTCCTGCCATGACTGATTAACTGGGAATTTTTCGCAAAACATGACTAATTGAGCCTGTCATGTATATCACTTAGATTATTTTTGATACAAATTGTAAAGAAAAGCCAGTGAGCTCCATTCAGTAATACCTAAGATGACCAAACGTAAGTGGATTCGAAACCAGCGGGTCGACCTAAACATGTTAGCCTCAACCAGTGTCAACTGATAGCCGCTTATTTTGCTGTGGGCCCAACACAGCAGCCTGGCTTGATCATAATCCCTATGAGGACCAACGGAGAGCTCCCCTACCACCCCGGGCATAACCGACAGCGATTCCATACCCTGGGCACAGGTGATCAATACGTGATGACAGGGGGCCAGAAATCCTCGCAAAAGACTGAAAACCATGGTCTTAGCCAGCAGGGCGTCTGGGTGTCTTTTTGGACACCCAAACCCTTAAAAAACACCGCAGGACACCCAGAAATATTTGTGAAGGATTTCTTAAAATGTCAATCTCAAGCATATAATTGAATTTTTCCATCTCCATATAATTCTCATGATATTGTATAAGGATATTATGCCTTATTTTGATAGATTCATACATGTTAATGGTTGAAATCTGAGTATATTATGGTCCCCCTTAAAAATTTGGACGCCCAAAAATTTTACAATTGCCAATTTTGGGCACCCAGTTTCTGAATCCTGGCTAAGACCCTGCTGAAAACCCATGAAAAATAAAGGAAAAAGCAATAATGATAACGTAGTAGTCTCTATATATAATTTAGAAATTATATATATATATATGTATATACAGTCACACACAAACACACATTCTGTGAGGATGTGTGTAGCGACCAGTCATCCTGTACATTCACTGTTCATCTACTATTTATGAATAGTCAAGTAAATCAATAAATCAATACCCTGCTGAATGTGGTTCTCCCCTACAAGTGACAAGCCCGGTTTATTTGCACCCTTGACCTAGAACCAGTGATTCAAGTATATATGCACTATGTTTATGATGATGATATAGTGATAATAGGGGGACACCAAGGCATGGGGCGTATACAAGATTTTTTTCAAATCACCTATAGTTAGTATACTTATCATGTGTGGATGTCACTCGTGCTATTCTTTAAAGCATGTTACAATAGTGATATATTAACATTATTACCCTTTACAGTGTTTATAGTGCCAGATAAATGCATTTTTTGTTTTCTAATCGTGTTCATTGCCCTTGCTTGCTGTCCTGGCAACGGTATAGTATTAGCTTTTTAAACAAGGCCTTTACTGCATAAAGAATAGACACTTCTCATTTATATGTACAACTTTCAACTTCAAATATCACCATGAGAAAAAGATTTAGACAACTCACACATACAAAAATAAATTGAGAATGTTATCATTTATGGCCCCCCTTAAAAATTTAGATGCACCAAAATTTGATAAATGATAATTTTGGGCACCCAGTTTCTAAATGGTAGGAAAGGGTAGGAACCAGGCCAGTGGTGAGAGACAGTGAGTAGTCAGTGGCAAAACCCTTTGAGCACTGCAGGCTATCAGCAAGGGCAGGCCTAGACTTGCTACAAGTCTGTGTTATCTGGCTATTTCCTTATTCGAACTGATCTAACCTGAGTTGATTTCACTCCAGGTTTATAGTTCTGAATAAATCCTCAAGGGGACACACTTGAGCTGATGTCTGTAACACGTTAGCAACTGCAACACATGAGCACAGTGCTGCCATCTAGAGTTTTAGAGCGATATTAAACTTGGGGTATAGAAAGTGGTGGCGGGCATTATACATAACTCAGCCTGAGAACCAGGCTAGGGCAAGTTGGCCAGCAGGGGAAATAAAGACACTTGTCCATAGCGACAGGTAGTTCACCTGTTGACCCACTTAAAAGGGTTGTGTAAGAACATGGAAATAATCAGTCATTTATTTTGGGTTTGAACTTGCCTTGCTACAGGTCTATGTTGAACGATTGTTTTCTGGGTTTAAATGATATTCTCTGAGTTGATTTCAGTCTGGGTTAAGTTCTATACTAATCCCAAAGGGGAGCCACTCTAAAAGTTTTTATAAGTTTCTTACCACAACACCTTAGAATGTCATGGTGCTGCCATCTATATTTCAAAAGAGACATCAAACCTACTTACCTGATGTAGTAGAGTAGTGGCATATCTTATACTCAGCCTGAGAATAATGCCACTTAAAAACCTGCCCAAACCGGAAATTATCGCAAATTTCAACCGCCCTTGGAATTAAGGCTTCTATAATCATTTCAATAATTACTGGGAAATCTGGGCAAAAATTGATCTATTATCAGTTGTCATTTCACAAGTTATGAACCTAGCTGTAAATCTCGTTGATACAACATCAATGTATTTTCAGAAAAGATGGGCCACCCTGAACCATGGTCTTAGCCAGGATTTGGAAACAGGGTGTCCAAACAAAGGTTTCATAGACTTTTGGGTGTTCAAAGTGCGGTAAAAATTTCATACTACTGATGAAATGAACCACATATATCTACAGATTTTGCTTTTTTAGGCCAGTAACTGTGTTGATTGTATTGTAGGAGTGACACTACATACAATATCTTCTAAAATTGCCATCATCAGCAAATCCTGACCTAAACCTTTAGGTGTCCAAACTGTCAAAAAAACAGTATTCTGCCCTGAACCCATAAAAATTGTAATTATTAGAAAATGTCCCAAATTACTGAGAATTTACGGTAGGTCTATTTTCCCTTTCAGAGTGGTCCTGTGATCCCCATGCCGGTCCCGTCCAGCTACCAGGACATCACAGAGGACAAGACCCTGAGGGACTTCGTGGGCTGGGTGTGGTACGACCGAGGGCTCTTCCCCCCTGTGGAGTGGAAGGACAAGCGGATAGTGCTCAGGATTGACAGTGCACATTACAACACCATTGTGGTAAGATATTCACTGGTACCATTGATAAAAATACACATAGACAATCTGTCACCTCATCATATCTAAAGGTTTGACAGTGCACACTACAACACCATTGTGGTAAGATATTCACTGGTACTATAAGGCCTAGAAAAAAATGGTTTGTTTCCTGTAACGGTCCAAAAATATAGGGTAGGTAGGTCGGTAAAAATGTTTTTTTGCATTTTTAGAGGTTGACCTACAAAGGTCAACCTATATTGTTATCGCTTATGTTGTCTTGCATTCCCAGGGGGGTCCTGGGAGCTGGTTGATGCATTTTCCCTATGTTGTCTTACATGGCTGTTTTGGATTTTTCTAGCCGCATGATCTGGAGAGTGGGGTGTGGTGGGGTCGTTTTGTTTATTGTTTCTGTTAGAATTGAGTGTGTAGTTTATAATGGTTGTTTCATTTTTTCTGTGGGTTGCCTAGTTTTTTTTTGGTGGATTTTTACATGTGCATACTTTATGTTTTATACGCTCTAATACACTCCTGGTTCCTGGCTCTACTCTGCTGACTGTGACACGGGAGATCCGGGTTCAAATCCTGGCCGGTGACATTTTTTTTTTCACAACTTTTTTTTTTGTGGAGAGAAAATTTTATTTTATTTTTCCATGATCATTTGAAAGAGAACCAAATGATTTATTTTCCCATTTTTTTGCAAAAAAAAAACAACAAAAAGACTTTTCACAACCATATTTTGGGATTAGAAAATAAATATGTCCACACACTGGGTTCAAATCCTGGCCAGTGACATTTTTTTTTTCACACCTTTTTTTTTTGTGGAGAGAAAATATAATTTTATTTTTCCATGACCATTTGAAAGAGAAACCAAATGATTTAATTTCCCATTTTTTGCAAAAAAAACACAAAATAAAACTTTTCACAACCATATTTTGGGATTAGAAAATAAATATGACCACACACATTCTAAGACACAAACACACACACAAATGTTAGGATCCGCATAAGTGTTGCCATGGTTACTATGGGTTTGACCTCAAGTTTACAAGTCAGTTTCATTTTTTTTATACCACAAGACACACAAAAATATATATTTAAATATATATATATTCAAGAAAAAAATGATTAAAAAAAAAATAAAAAAATATTTAAAAAAATTTTTTTTTAAAAAAATTCAAGATTTTCAAAAAAAAAATTCTAAATTTTTTCAAAAATTAAAAAATTCTAAATTTAAAAAAAGAAATTCAAAATTTAAAAAAATTAAAATTCTAAATTTTTTCAAAAAAAAAATTCTAAATTTTTTCAAAAAAAAAATTTCAAAAAAAAAAATCCTAATTTTTTCAAAAGCAAAAAATTCAAATTTTTTTCAAAAAAAAAAATTCAAAATTTTTATTCTTAAGTTACCAATGTGTCATATTGTAATGCTTTTGTGAAGTAATTGCATGCATTTCCTTACGTTTCAGCCCAGAACCGGCTACGAGTGATTATCACGCTATACTGCCAAATTTACTCGCTAGCTGCAATTGAATTCAATTTGCAGCAGCACCAATATCATTATTTCTTTAACATATCTTTTGTTCCGATAATTATCAACATACACCTATATGTATGTTGATAATTGATCAATTGTTTCCATCGCAATAGCCGTCTTCCATTTGTGATAGTGTCTATCATAACAATGACGGCGGCCATCTTGCTTCACGTAAGAAAACCATAATTTTGCACTGGTATTCCCAAAATTAGAGAGGTAAGTATGCGAACTATGATATGATACACTGGTAACTTATTCATAAGTTACCAATGTATCCTACTATAATGGTTTTGTGAAGTTATTGGACGTATTTTTCTTTGTTTCAGCGTCGACCGTCTTGGCGTGAAATTCGCTAACCGACGCGCCATCACCTACAGTGGAGGATAGCATAACTATGCATCAATTGATCATGTGTGATAAGTTTGCGTGGGCAATACTAGTTCGCGTATTCGCGAAATAATCGCACACGCGAACTTTGCCTGTTCTACAGTATTTAGGTGCTTGACAGGGTCAATTTCTTTTATTGCTTAGCACTAAACTGTTCAACTTAGAACTCTTCAGTACTATAATCTCCCCATCAAAGTGGTTTATACTTAAACAATGACAGATTCACCGTTATTTTGCAAAAGGAGATGGAATTTTTTTTGGATTACTTCGCATTTTTGATCAAAATCATTCTATAATAAATGAAACAAAGTGGTATAAACTCAATCAAGTCCCATCCACTTAAAAATGTCTGAACAATACATAAACACGCCAAAGACCTTGCATTTGACTTCAACATTAAGGCAACAACTGTTCTCTGTGTCGCAGAAACAAACTTCAAAATAAAAACGAACACCAAAGCCCTTGACTTAACCTTTCCACATAGATACCACAACCACCCGGTATACTAAAATACTATCCCAAGCACAAAACATGGCGTATCACTCTATGCCAAGCACCAGCTAATAGAGATCAAACACATGAACACAAGCACACTGGAAACCACAACTGCCTTTGACAACAAAACACAAACATACATCACATGCATATACCGCTACCCAAACTCTTCCATTCCAAACTTCATTAATGACATCACAACAATATCAACAAATCATCAAAAAATACTAATTGGTGACTTTAACATCAACGCCCAAAGCAAGCACTCAAACACTATAGAAAAATATGCAAAGCCCTAGGAACAAAGCAACTAATAAACCAACCAACAACAAAGCAAAACACAACAATAGACCACATACATACCAACATTACCACAGACCACTCCTCAGGAGTCATAAGAACATACTACTCAGACCACTATCAGATATATATAACATTTAAATAAACAACATACACCTACATACAGCAGCCACTCATCCCCCTGACAAAAAGACAAAGAAGGCCAATGCAGGGATGCGCAAAGTATGCATTAATTAAACTGCTGCAATATTAACAAGGTATAGATAACATGTTATCATTACATTTTCAGTGGTTGAATGGCGTTCGTATTATGTCTCATGTTGGAGGGCACTTACCGTTTGAGACGGCCATCAACGATCACCTCCAGTACGATAGAGAGAATCTCATCAGCGTGGCCATCAATAACACCATGACCCGCCTCACACTACCGCCGGGCTCCATAACATTCAAAACAGACACCAGGAGGTAAAGACACCCTTATGTTCATATAAAGATAATCTCATCACTGTAGCCATCAATAACACCATGACCCGCCTCACACTACCGCCGGGCTCCATAACATTCAAAACAGACACCAGGAGGTAAAGACACCCTTATGTTCATATAAAGATAATCTCATCACTGTAGCCATCAATAACACCATGACCCGCCTCACCCTACCGCCAGGCTCCATAACATTCAAAACAGACACCAGGAGGTAAAGACACCCTTATGTTCATATAAAGATAATCTCATCACTGTAGCCATCAATAACACCATGACCCGCCTCACCCTACCGCCAGGCTCCATAACATTCAAAACAGACACCAGGAGGTAAAGACACCCTTATGTTCATATAAAGATAATCTCATCACTGTAGCCATCAATAACACCATGACCCGCCTCACCCTACCGCCAGGCTCCATAACATTCAAAACAGACACCAGGAGGTAAAGACACCCTTATGTTCATATAAAGATAATCTCATCACTGTAGCCATCAATAACACCATGACCCGCCTCACCCTACCGCCAGGCTCCATAACATTCAAAACAGACACCAGGAGGTAAAGACACCCTTATGTTCATATAAAGATAATCTCATCACTGTAGCCATCAATAACACCATGACCCGCCTCACCCTACCGCCAGGCTCCATAACATTCAAAACAGACACCAGGAGGTAAAGACACCCTTATGTTCATATAAAGATAATCTCATCACTGTAGCCATCAATAACACCATGACCCGCCTCACCCTACCGCCAGGCTCCATAACATTCAAAACAGACACCAGGAGGTAAAGACACCCTTATGTTCATATAAAGATAATCTCATCACTGTAGCCATCAATAACACCATGACCCGCCTCACCCTACCGCCGGGCTCCATAACATTCAAAACAGACACCAGGAGGTAAAGACACCCTTATGTTCCTATAAAGAGAATCTCATCACTGTAGCCATCAATAACACCATGACCCGCCTCACCCTGCCGCCGGGCTCCATAACATTCAAAACAGACACCAGGAGGTAAAGACACCCTTATGTTCCTATAAAGAGAATCTCATCACTGTAGCCATCAATAACACCATGACCCGCCTCACCCTGCCGCCGGGCTCCATAACATTCAAAACAGACACCAGGAGGTAAAGACACCCTTATGTTCCTATAAAGAGAATCTCATCACTGTAGCCATCAATAACACCATGACCCGCCTCACCCTCCCGCCGGGCTCCTTAACATTCAAAACAGACACCAGGAGGTAAAGTCACCCTTATGTTCATATAAAGAGAATCTCATCACTGTAGCCATCAATAACACCATGACCCTCCTCACCCTCCCGCCAGGCTCCATAACATTCAAAACAGACACCAGGAGGTAAAGTCACCCTTATGTTCCTATAAAGAGAATCTCTTCACTGTAGCCATCAATAGCACCATGACCCTCCTCACCCAAAAGTAGCTCCAGCTCATGAGATATTGACCCTCCCAACGGGGAGGCTACTTTCATTCAAAGCACAAGGACACAAAATCACCTAAACCCTGACATGTTGGTATTCATTGGAAAGCTCTCACTGAATACTCTCAGATGAGTACCCATTTACCAGGGTTTCAGTTATTTTTTTAGGTTTTTCGCATCATTTTGTATTGGCCAGATTAGCCTCCATCAGCATAAGGGTTAATATTCACTGCGCCCAAATACCACCTGACCATTTGTGATTTCTCTCTAACAAAAAGAATGTTTAGAAAATTTCTGAAGGAGAAATGTTGATTAAAATCCAAGCCACAACTCTAGTAATATATTTTGTGAATTTATGGTTAATTCCGATGTTATTTTCAAAATCCTAAAACACATTTAGGATGCAAAGATTTAAAAAAATCTAAACCTTGACATGTTGGTATTCATTAGATAGCTCTCACCGAGTACTCTCAGATGAGTACTCTTTTACCAGGGTGTCATTCATTTTTTAGGTTTTTCGCATCATTTTAGTATTAGCCAAATTAGCCATCAGCAGCATAGGGGTTACACTGTTCAAAAGGGCTTTTTGATTCAATCACTTGGCCTAGACAAATGGAGCAGTTCTGTCAGTAAATCCGCTACTAAATCCACAATGCTGTGTGGCAATTCAAGGCGAGGACCAACATTCCATTTAGAATCAATTTGCCAATTTTTTGGCAAATAATTACTTTCATAGATATTTCTTGCCAAGGAAAACCTTAGTAACAATGTTTTATTGTTTTTTTTTCTAGGTATCCACCAGGTTTCTTTGAACAGACACTTCAATTTGATTTTTTCAACTATGCTGGCATTCATCGTTCAGTCAGGCTCTACACAACCCCAAAGGTTTACGTGGATGACATCACAATAGTAACCACTAAAGATGGTGCCACTGGTGAGAAAAATATGCTTTAGTAAAAACCTTAGATGAATAGAACATGGATTGGTCCCCACACACCAATTACCATATGGGACCGTATTATAAAGCCCTGGACACACCTAATCTCTCTGAATCTAGTCTCAGTGTGACATCACTAGCGGACAAAGACCATGCAATGAGGGCTCTTGAATTGTTTACATTATAGAAGAAGTTGCACAAGCACATGCACAGAACTCACCTCTTGAGGCTGTTGAGCGAGATCTGCTGGTTGTGTATCCGGTGATCGAAATTCATGGTAAAAACATAAGCGTCCACAGTTGCCAAACAAAGTCCTTGCTCACGTGGCTTAGCAAGTAAAAATAGATGCCAGGCAAGTGAAATTTATCTCTAACTTGCCCGATTATGGTTAGTTGATAATCAAAAGATTGAACACATTATTTGCCTAAATAAAATCTGATTATTAGGGGGTTAGAAATATTTGACTCTATACATCACAGCTGCACCTTAACAGAGCGATCAATTTCAGAAGTGCGCAACCCTCACATAGGGCCTGCCCTGAAGGCTGTGTTGTCTAAGGCATATGAATATGGGCTTGGGCAAGTGAGAAAGTTGCCAGTGACTTGTTGCTGCAATATGGCAGTAAAAGTGATAAAAAAATAGAAATTCCGACCATAGGTAGTTGCACCAGAATGTGACAGACAGGCAATCTGTGTAAATTCAGAGATTGTTAAGTGATGCATTAACCCAATTACACTCAGAGCAGCCAAAAGAGGCCTGGCAATTTTGGAAATATTTCAATTACAAAAGCATTTCCTTGTAAACATTTGAAGGAGAAATGTTGTTAAGAAGCCAAACAACGAATCTCCTTCAAATATTTTGTGAACTTTCACTATATTCACAAATTATTTTCAAAAGTATAAGAGAAGCAGACGACACCATCTACAGAAACCCTTGAGTGTTAATGGGTTGATGTTGAGCTTGAATGTTGTAGTTATTCCAATGATCTATTTCTCTGATCAGAAGTATGAAGCCTCTCGGTGACTCAGTCTGATAATTTGGTCAATTTAAACTCATTAAAATATTTTTTGATACATATTTCATCGATCATGCAATATTTATCAGTCATCATTGTCTATGAATTAAACAAGTTCTTTATTATTGATATGGTACTGCCATCTGTGAGAATATTTTTTCTAAATTTGGTGCTCCAGAACTTCTTCGCTTGTACATATGTGACTGATTCAGGCCTCAAAGCTTATTCAAAATATAACTGGTCCCATAGGACCAGTATCATCTAGGATCTACTGGTCCTGCAAAATCTTTACTGATCATTCAAATTTTTCTTTGAAATAACAAGAAAAGACATTGCATAAAATTAGCTGACAATATTTATTCTTATTTACTTAATCTTTATTTATTTCAAAAATATTTTGGGGCATTCTTGAGGTGAAACTGATAATAATAATGTCCCCAAATGTTTACTGGCCCTGTAGGTAGTTTTTTACTGACCCGAAGACATTTTTCGGATTTTTTACTGGCCTGGGGCCAGCAGTTCACTGTTAGTATTAGGCCCTGCTGATGAGTGTTTTTTCATCTTAATGTAGGTATTGTCAATTACAAGGTGTCTGTGGTGGGTGCAGGAAAGGATGTGCCCTATAAGGTATCTGTGAATATTCTTGACAAGCGGAAGCAGTCTGTAGCGAGTGGATCTGGCGAGGAAGGAAAATTAAACGTAAAAGATGCTATCTTCTGGTGGCCGTACACAATGAATGCAACCCACTTTGGATATATGTATGCATTAGAGGTAAGAATTTGAAATTGAAGATTTTAATTTTCATCATTTTTCTGCTACTTCCAAGCTCAACCCTTTTGCTACTGGTGGCTAATTTGGCTAATACAAAATGAGGCAAAAACTATGAAAGATTACTCAATGAATACCAACATGACAGTTTAAATGGTTTTCAAAAATCTTTGGGAACTTGTGTTGTGGACAAAAGTTGTCTCTGCATTGGAAGGTTTAATTGTAACTTGCCAGAAAGTAACATGAAGTATCTACCTGTTTAGATGATTCAAAATATGTATAACACACTTTGAAGTTTAAAAGACAGACATTCCTCCAGTTTCCTATCAAGGTGCTCATTTTCTAAAACAACAAAAAAAAATTAATTCAAAATTAAAGATGGTATCTCAATCACTATATGATACATGCACAGACTATCAACCCCTTATGCTGGTTGTGACTATTTCGTTCAATACAAAATGATGAAAAGAAACTGAAAAATGATTGAAACCCTGGCATACGGGTATTCAAATGAGAGTACTCAGTAAGAGCTACCCTGAGAATACCAACATGGCAAGATTTAAATAGTTTTCGAGAAACTTTATGTCCTTGTGCTTTGGACTAGAGTAGCCACAGCATTGGAAGGGTCAATAGGACTTCAATTAAGTGTTAGCATATCACATGCTCAATTATTTCTTTCTACTTAACATGCGTAGGCTAGTCTGGCTGATGGTAAATTCTTTCCCATTGCATTTATTTTAGGTTCGAGTTAAGACTGATGATAGTACAGACATCTACAGACAGCCTTTTGGTATCAGAACCATTCGAGTCACGGAAACTCAGCTACTGATCAACGAAAAGCCATTCTATTGTCATGGCTTTGGCAAACATGAAGATTCAGATGTAAGTAACACACACACACACACACACACACATTAAGTTTATACTCCTATTATGAAATGCCTATCCTTACTTCTAGGTTGCCTTGAAAAATTGTCTGACCCACTCAGATGTTTGTTATAAAACTTTTTAAAAAAGGCAAAGATTGCATCGTATTTATATATATATATATATATATATATATATATATATATATATATATATATATATATATATATATATATATATATATATATATATATATATATATATATATATATATATATATATTAGAGCTGCACTCACGGAGGAAGATGAACTCATGAGCTCACCACCCGTTTGACTCGTGAGCTCATGAGCTCACGGACGTTCCGAATTTCCAAAAGCATACTTATTTTCCATCCCAGCTATTAAGAAATAAATATTTATTGGCGGAGATTTATTGACATTGCCATTTTTATTATTTAATTTTAAAACGTGCTGACGAGGTACAAAGGTCAGGATAACACTCAACACCGCTTGAATGTATACATCGGAGATTGTCAAGAAGACATGACAGTGATAAGCAGTTATGTATGTTAATAATGTGTGTTAGTTGCTCTGTGTTACGTTTGTGTTCCCAACATAGACAAGCTCACGATTTGAACATTTCAGCTCGAGCTCGGTGAGTTTGCCCCAGGGCTCGAGCTACTCGAGTCCGTGAGTGGTGAGTGCAGCTCTAATATATATATTTATATATACATTAAAATTCATATCAAAAGCATACTATTTTGATTGTGAGATGTGCAAGGTTGAAGTCTACATTATGTGTTTTAGATTTGGAGAAGGGTCCTTAGTGTGCCATTGATTGTTAAGGACTTCAACATGCTGAAATAGAATTTTTCCATTTCTAACATGACTTATATTTTTGGAAGTTTCTGTTATCTTATTTCAGTTTCGAGGGAAGGGTCTAGATCTGCCGTTGATTGCCAAGGACTTTAACATGCTGAAGTGGCTGGGCGCCAACTGTTTCCGTACGTCCCACTACCCGTACGCGGAGGAGATCATGGACCAGGCTGACCAGCAGGGAATTGTCGTAATTGACGAGTGCCCTGCGGTAGGAATGTAAGAATAACCTCCGTAGATCGGATCTAGTTCCTAGGAATTTTGTTTGTAATTGTTGTCGTTACTGTATAACTGATATTTTTATAGGCATTTAGTTTTCGCTATTTTCACGCTGCCCAAGATAGCGCCAAAATAACATCCTTCAAATAAACATTCTGTTTTGTATCTGCTTTGTTTGAGTGCTCGAATGCGCGAATTTAAAATCGCACAAATACCCTCCAGCAGGGCTGTAAAGCAAGATTTTTATCACTCAAAATTAAAGCTGTATGCGGTTTATCAAGGCTATATTGTGACTTGCCAGTCGTTATTTGTGGAGAATGCAAACTGTTTTTAGGCGGTAAACCACCCTGTAGCTCCCAAGTCAAAGCATTATACTTATAAGAGTATTATAATTGTTTAACGGGAGCCTTAAAGCTTCTCAATACCCCTAGGCCTGAGGCCAAAGGATGACCAGCAGACCACAGTTGAATACTTTATTACATTACTACTACTACATTGAATACTTTAATACTTTGAGGCCCAGATTTGGTTTCGAAATTCCAACTTTGTCACTTTCTGCCATACTGAGGCGTTTTTGGGACTAGCAATTTGTTATTGTTGCAGAAGTATCTAGGAGTATCTAATGCTCTTACAAAAAAATGTTAATGTTCAAAAATGGTTAACACTTTCATTTATTTAAAAGTTCATTGAAATTTTGCTTCATTGTGATTTTCCAGATTATGGTTATTTATTTCTGAACTATTTTCCAGATGTGATTACACTATGGGTCCAGAGTATAGTTATCACAGTTTTCTTTAATCCTGTACTATTTTACAGACGTGAATACAATATGGGTCCAGAGAACCTGGCCCACCATCTGGAAGTGATGGAGGAATTGGTGCGACGGGACAAGAATCGTCCGTCCGCTCTTATCTGGTCCGTAGCCAACGAACCCAGGTCCTGGTTCGCTTCATCTCGGGATTACTTTGGGTAAGCTATTCACACTAGAAACACACCTGATTATGGTATGCTAAATATTGTATTTGGTAGGAAATTGATTAATCAAAAGAAAATTGAGTAAAGTGTCAAATTTGTGACAATTTGTAACCATTTTACTGTTTACAAAGCAGTCAATGGCAGTGTCTTAGCCAGGATTTAAAAACTGGGTGCCTAAAATTGGCAGTTGTAAAACTTTTGGGTGCATGTCCAAATTTAAAGGGGGATCACAATATACTCATGTTTCAGCCATAAACATGTATAAATTCATCAAAATAAGGCATGATATCATTAAACATTGTCATGGGAATTATATGGAGGTGAAAATATTTAATTATAAACTTGAGATTGAGATTTTTAGAAATTCCACATGTAAATAAATTTGGGTGTCCTGAGGGGTTCTTTTTAAGGGTTTGGGTGTCCAAAAAGGCACCCAGACGGTGCTGGCTAAGACCATGGTCAATGGTACATATGGTACATGTGAGAATTAGTTTTTGTTGGTGAATTGATTTAAAAAGAAAAATGTAAATTATCTTACTTGTGGCTATGGTTGAGCATCACCATGAGTGAAACATGATAACGATAGCAATACTCTTACATTGAGCCTCAGGATACCTTCAAGAAACATGACTCCTCTTTGTAGGAAAGTGATAAATCACACCAGATCGTTAGACTCCACCCGTCCAGTCACCTTCGTTACGGTTGTGGACGTTTCAGCTGACCAGGTGGTAAGTAATCCAACTTTCTTGAAGGTCCGCCTATTTTTGGTCTTACCTTATATTCCAACTCCCTGGAGTGCTAATTCTGAGTCAACGGTATGTGCTAGTTCTCAGTTTTAGATTATGAACGATCGTTTCTAGTGCCTATATCCACCAAAACACGATTGTTGCGCAACTGGAAGTACATATCATTTCTGGGTGGAGAGTGAAATATAGTGTGGGCAGCGCCATTTTCAAAGTCAGACTTGTCAACAAGTATAATTCAATGGGTAATTCGCATGCGGCAGCAAGAATAAACAAGTAAACAATGGCAATGTTCAAATTTGCAAAGTCTGCGATTGGTTTTAGATTATAAACATTCTTTTCTAGTGCCCCTACATGCAAAAACACTATATAAATATTTATATATATATATACATATATATATATATATATATAAATATTTATATATATATATATATATATATATATATATATATATATATATATATATATATATATATATATATATATATATATATATATATATATAACGGTCTTCTCTTTAAACAGTTAAGCTAATTTGCATATAAAATTGGATGGTAGTCTATAAAAATAGAAGATTTGAATTTGTAAATAAACTGTTCTTTTTGTCTTAAGGCACGGTATGTGGACGTGTTGTGTGTTAATCGCTACTACGCGTGGTACAGCGACATGGGTCGTACGGAGGTCATCAAGGCACAGCTGACCCTTGACCTCCACGCCTGGCATAACAAGTACAAGAAGCCGGTGATGCTGACGGAGTATGGCGCGGACACCATAGACGGAATCCACATGGTGGGTATATACTGCATTAACCATTAATACTTAAGAGTTCCTGGATCCATCATATTTCTGATTATAACTTTAAGAGAGAATAATTTTACAAAATATTTGGAGGAAAGTTTTTGTTGATTTCCTGATTAACAATTTACCATCAAATATTTTCCTATTTATGCTTTTGCCTGCAGGATTTCATCAAAGTTGTTAGGCTATCATTGATATGAGAAGAATCGATCGAGCAAAATAATTTTTTCAATTAATCAAAAAAAATATTGTCAATTGTTATGCCAAAGCGATTGTAAAGTAAAACATATTTTTGGTCTTTTACACCATTTGTTTGCCATTTTTAGCCAACACTAATAAGAATTCTGAATAGAAACTTTCAATCAAAACATGTTTAGAACTTTCATTGTGTTTGAATTGTGAGAATCTCAGTATCCTAGCAACAAACACATTGTGTGGAACATGTGAAAATATTCTTTTAGTGCAGTTCTTCAAAATCAAATCATAATAATCGGAATCGAAAAAAAAAAAGGTCAATGATTGAATACAAATAATGAATGTCAATGACAGCCCTATTTCATATCCTTCCCTGGCTTTGTCTATGATAATAATAATGAGAACTGAGAAGTTTATAAACGGAAACTATAGAATATGGGAAAATCCCAGATTCTTGATTTGGCAGCCATTTTGACCTTGAATGACCTTTATTACATCATGGGATTGAATTAGTTATGTGTTTACTATTTCAAAAGATACTTCTCTTTCATACCAACATTTTGATACCAAACACTCATCCCTATGTTTGGTTTAAGCTGAGTTATGAGTGTTTAAGGATGCCTTTCCTACCCCTATACCTATTATTTTGACCATTTTTGGGCCTTTTTACATATATTGGGGTGTCTAAGACATGACCCCATAAAAAAGATGTGCACCACTTCTGAAGTCTACATCCACCCTGGCGGTATGCCCCAAGTATGGGCCTAAAACATGATACCAACGGAAATTTTCTAGCTCTTGGGTTAACCTGAATCCCAAAAATGGGTGGCTGGCTACTGTACTAAACTGCTGGCTTTGTATTCTTTGTGAAACTGAAATAATAATGATAATAATAATGATAATAATAATCTTTTTTTAAAGAGGGTAACTCAGTCCAATGGTAAGGATCTTCCCTGAGGCCCTCTGGCATGTTTACAAGAAGCCTGAGGGCCCCAGGGTTACAAAGTAGTACAGTACTTTGCTTACTAGGAACGAGACTTAAAGGAAGGTAGAGATGGTGCACTACTGATTGCTTCAGATAAGCCATTCCAAACTTTGGGCCCTGAGTATGAAATGCATTTTTGGCCAATTGATTTATTACATTTTGGAAGAGTTAATAGTGGGGAGGTTGCATTTCGAGTTCGTCTCTCTCTGATTTGCACTTTTCCTTTTATCTTCAAGGCTCCATCGACTTCTTATTCGGAAGAATTTCAAGCCGACTTCAACGCGGAATACCACAAAGTTTATGATGACTTGAGAACCAAGTTCCTTGTGGGAGAATTGGCTTGGAATTTTGCTGATTTCATGACCTGTCAACGTAAGTATTGTCCCCAGAGCTTGCTCATACCTAGTTAATGCACCTATAATCATTGCCTCAGATGTTTCCTCCAATGAGAATGCTCCATTTCTGTCATGTGATTGAATATTATTACATGATGTCACTTCCTCCACAGTTTAACCCTTACGCTGCTGGCGGCTTATTTGGAGAATACAAAATGATGCAAAAAAACCTAAAAGATTATTGTAACCCTGGCAAATGGGTACTCATCTGAGAGTACTCAACGAGAGCTATTCAATGAATACCAACATGACATGGTTAAGATGGTTTTTAAAGATTTTTGCGTTATTGTGCTTTGGACGAAGTAGCCTCAGCATTGGAAGGGTTAACATTGGTCCTCGGCCCTAGGGCTGCTGGCCAATGTTAAATATGGATCCTTCAGGCTTTAGTCATTGCATTTCCCACTTGGTGGCAACACTCATCTTAGGAGAAGCAAACAAATCTCCTTATCAAAATATATAACACAAATGATGAATTTTATTTGATCTCACAATAAGTTAAATATGTGATGCTGTAAAAGTGCTTGCATGCCATTGATAGGTCTGCTGATTGAGCAGGCAGAAGATTGTTTGAATTTGCTGCAAAATGCACTAAAAAGATGTTTTCGAAACTGTTGTAAGCACCATATTATTAGGCAAATAGTAAGGATTCTTGAAGTGTACAGTACATACTGTGGCTTTATGTTTGTTGATTTATATTATGACTCTGAAGGATTCTGTGCGGCCTATACAGGCACACTGTGCCCAGTTGCATCAACAGGATGTAGGCTTGCATACAGGTTGTCTATAATAATCATATGTTGTAGGCAATGGATTCACATATTAAGCCTAAGTCTAAGCTTTAACTTCATTGGTGCAACTGATACAGACGTCAGCACAATTAAGTGTGTACCCCTTGAGGATTTATTCAGAACTAAACTTAGAGTGAAATCAACTCAGGTTAGATCAGTGAAAGAGTCAGATAACACAAACTTGTAGCAAGTTTAACTGCCCCCCCAGCAGACTAGCTGTTCAGACTTTGTTATGCATGGCAACTGGATAACTGCTGGCTCAGTATTCTTTGTGAAACCGAAATAATAATAATAATAATATTAATAATAATCTTTATTTAAAGAGGGTAACTCAGTCCAATGGTAAGGATCTTCCCTGAGGCCCTCTGAGTAAGCCGGATTGCCACCAGTTATCCTCAAGATAAGCCAGCTAACCTATGAAAAGATTTTTATGAGTCAGGCCCCAGGTGTAAAAAACATGATCAAAACTCTTTACTTGACTTTTGTGCCACAGTTTACAAACGATGATGAATCAGATTTTGGAAGGTTTTTTGAAAAAAAAAGAAAAAAAAAAGAAGATTTTTTGAAGTTAATCCAAACTTTTCTTTCAGAGCAAGGCAAAGTCGTCGGAAACAAGAAAGGTCTTCTAACAAGGCAGAGACAACCCAAATACGCAGCCCATAAGATTCGGGAACGCTATCATAGACTCATCAACGAGAGTCTCACAGAAATGCAGGAGCCGAAAAAGGAACCGCAGAAGGAGGAGGATTACATGACACGCCTCCTTGCCTTAACCAATCAGGTGACACTAAGCGATCCTTTTGACGTGTTCGTAACGAAACTGTGTAAAAGTCAAGAGGTCAGCAAAGGTCAAGAGGTCGCCTCGCCCGATAGCATGGAAAGTGGGGAGAAAAGCGAGAGGGATCAGAAACTCGATGAAATGAAGCAGCGGGATGAGACTGAAGATGGGGCTATTCGCTTCAACAGGTTAAGAGGATGGCAGCAGCATATGAACGAAGAGGAAGGGGAAATAAATGAAGGAGAGACCAAAGATCTATTGTAAATTACTTAGCAGGATGATACAGGGTTATAGAATTTTTCTACAAACCTTCAAGCTGCGGGTACCTAATTTGGCTTATACAAAATTATGCGAAAAAAACTGAAATTGACTGAAAACTTGGCACATTTGTACTCATCTGAGAGTACTCAGCGAGAGCTATCCAATGAATACGAGGTTTAGATGGCCTTTTAAAATCTTTAATTCCTTGTTATTGGACTAAGGTAGCCTCATTATTGGAAGGGTCAAGATTAGGTTTAACATTAAACAAATTAAGAGAAATGTTATTTCTAATGCTAAAATCCTCAGTTTGATGAGAGAAGAGTGATTTGCCAAAATCTACAGTGCTATTGGGCAGATTAGCCACCACCAGCATGAGGGTTGAATTCTTAGCAAATTGGATCATCACTATGTGTGTCTAGTTGTCTCGGCTAGGCTGCCAGGGATGCTCAGACAACCAGTTGACCGGTGCTAGAATTAAGTGTTGTCCTGAAGGTGATGGGTACCATTGCAAGCCAGTTAAAAGCCCTGTCCCAAAACACACCTTAAAGCAGCATAATCCTATAACTAGGTGTATCTCCAGGTTCCTGAGTGTTATCAGGTAGAGAATATCATCGCCACCTGTCATTATTCAATCCATATTCTGTTTTATTTCAAAATTTACAACTTTTTTTTCGAATGACATATTCTCATTAATTATGCAGTTGATGGTTACTGTAGGTTCACAGGTACCTTAGGGATGTCATTGACTATGCCCAATAAAAAGTATTTTTTTGATTTTTTACTGCTGAAGACTTTTACAGGCCATAACATTGAAAATTTTAGTGAGAAGTTTTGACGCCAAGTGCATTAAGTTCGAGCTTCTCAACTATTTATACCATGCCCAATTCTAGGCATTGTTTGACTGTGACGCGCGACCATCGAGGTGTGTCTTTGAACAGCCGTCTTTTGTTCCTAGCCCCATGGGATCAGCGTCGCCTGTCCACCACTGGATTATAGGCTCCGCACACAAGATATCTCACTAAAATTTTCAAATGTTATGGCCCGTTAAAGTCTTCAGCAGTAAAAAATCAAAAAAATACTTTTTATTGGGCATAGTCAATGACATCCCTAAGGTATCTGTGAACCTACAGTAACCATCAACTGCGTAATTAATGAGAATATGTCATTCGAAAAAAAGTTGTAAATTTTGAAATAAAACAGAATATGGATTGAATAATGACAGGTGGCGATAATATTCTCTACCTGATAACACTCAGGAACCTGGAGATACACCTAGTTATAGGATTATGCTGCTTTGAGGTGTGTTTTGGGACAGGGCTTTTAACTGGCATGCAATGGTACCCATCACCTTAACCCATTGGCACTCAGAGCGCCCAAAACAGGCCTGACTATTTTGTTGATATCACAAAAGCGATTTTATCAAAAATATTTGAAGGAGAAATGTTTATGAGAATATTACCAACAACTCTCCTTCAAATATCTTGTGAGAATTTGCTTTATTTCCAAGTTATTTTCAAAAGTATGAGAATAGCAGACGATACTTTCCTGGGGAACTCTTGAGTCCGAATGGGTTAAACACTTTCTATCTCTGCGTACACATGGATATATTTGTGTGAACAAACTAGTTCTTTTTCAAAGCATCATCAACCATAATTAAAAGATCATTCATGTGTCTATTTTTCACAGCACATTACTAGATACTCAGACAGTGCATTATTAGCTGGGCAAAGGGATTTCTACCCATAGCCGCAATATTTGTATACCATTTTGATATTAGTAATGATATTTTGATAAGAAATTTTATTTCTCATCACTGTGCAGGCGAAATGATAACTTGCCCATTGTTAATGATTGAGAAAACTGGAGTACCCTCCCGGAGAAAAATTCCGTCTGATCCCAAGTTACTGGCTACTTTTTCTGATTTTTTCTGCCGTATAGATATAGATCATGACCAGCCGGAGGGATCTGCCGTGACCTATTGGTTACGATGCCTTGTTACCAAGCGTGAGGTCGCAGGTTCGAGTCTCTGCTGAATCCCATACCAAGTTTGCCTGGTCGCTATATAAATGTGCGGCATTGTGGAGGGCTGCCTATGGTCTCAATACCATGGCTCTTATTGGAATTCAAAAGGTTCTTATTAGGTTTCCATACCTCATAGACATAGCAATAAAAAAATGCATTTATATTTCTTCTCACCTTGAAATATTCATTCAGGAATGGGAATATGGATATACTTTATGTACATTTCATATAGAGGTGACCCCTTTATAGCATAGGTATGTGCAATATTGCAAGTATAGTAATACAGACAAATATTCTAGCAAATATATCGCTATTAATACAATTGAACACTTTGTAGCAGAAATATGTGATATTTCAAGTATATTATTACATATAGATATTGTTGCAAGGATAGTGTTACAGATACATTTGAATACTAATAAACATATATGTGATGTTGCAAATATGTTGTTACAAAAAAGACAAATATGATGTTATACTCATCTCTGTTGAACAGATATTTTTTTGAGCTTTACATGACGCACATATGAATCATTAATAAACTTCTAATCCCACATATGCATATATGTATGTATAGGAACACTCACTTAGAGAGACATGGACACTTTTACATGTGCAAGATGATCAATTTCATTTTCAGAAAAGGATTGGCCTTCAAGTCTAAAGAGACCTGCCAATAATGCTCAAAACTCAAGAATTTGCCTGTGGGGTGTCAGAATAGTATGTCCAATTCATGGTTCATTTTTGTATGCCACATGACTGGTGGGCCAGTGGACGTACACAACCTAGAACTCGACTTTGGCCAATTAGCCATTACAACTGAGCATCAGGGATATGTGGACAAAATTACAATTTGGACTCGCAAGCATTAAAAACCATATAAATGCAAATGAAGAATAGAGAGGATTTGTAGATGATTTCTGTTGATTATTTCTCTAACAGTTTTTACCACATATTCAGCCCTTTATAATCTCACTCAAAGCAAAAATAGGCAAATTAACACTCAAACCTTTTCCAGAATTCTTTATTTATTGATTCAAAAGAAAAATGAGTGAGACATGCTTAACCAGAGTGAATGTGTGTAGTATGGTCAAAGCCAAAAGATTTTGAAAGATTTTTGAAAAAATCGTGGCATTTTTGTGCACCATAAACAGCTGTGGGTGCCTTAGTTTCTCAGTATCTACTTGAGATTAATTTTGAATTGATATGTTATTGTTTAATGACTCTTTTTTTTATTATTTAACACTTTCTTTTATGTTATATACAAAGGTTTCTTTATTTTGATGACTTCAATAAAAAAAGCTGTTAAAGGCAATTTTTGTTTGTTGTTTATTATTATGTAATGGCCTTGCATACCGTATTCTTCCGATTAAGCGCACATGCCCAAATAAACGCACAGGGCCTATTTTTCATGGTTAGAGGGGGAATGGGCAGTGCAAATATCATGAAAAACTCGTAAAACTTCCCCAAAGAAGAAGTAAGAAAAGCGAAATGACATATCCCTTTCCTCTTGCCGTGTCTGCAAACCAGCGCTGAATTCCGCAATTTCAGCAGTTCCTTCGCGCTCTCACTGTTGGAATACGCCGCATGATCGCACTATTGACCAATTAACAATCTTTTCACATGTGGTATTGTAGCTGCAAACGTCTAAGCAAACTGAACAGTGAAAGCGCAAAGGTGCATTAATGGCCAATACTCTCTGATCGGCAATCATTGAGTTGTGCAGAAAAACGGAAGATCGCCAACACCCCTACTTCAGAAAATTTTCCCAACCTCTACCTGCACCTAGCGCTAATTGGAAGAATACGGTAAGCCAAGTACACAGTAAAGACATTTAATGGCATGGCACAGTATTCCACAAGGTGACAGTGGCATCTAAAACTTAAAATCCATTTAAATCCATTTAGAATATATCCCACATTCACAATTCCATTAAACTTTGCATAAGCTGTCATTGTCAGTTCCCCTTTGAGAATCTAAAATAAAAAAGGGGGGTCACCAGTTCCTAATCGGATTTTTTTTTTAGATTTTCAAAGGGAAACTGACAATAATAGCTAATGCAAAATTTAATGGATTTCTTAATGTGAGCCACTTGTGGGGTATATATTAAATGACTTTTGAGTTTTAGATGCCGCTGTCAACTTGTCAAATACCGTACCATGCCTTTAATTCCTGTTCTACACAGACAGAGTAGGCATTTTCCATGATCTTATGCCCGATCGCTACCCAGGTGCCTAAGCATAGAAAACCATACATGCCCCCATGATGTCATAAACCAAAGATAGGTTTGGCACACAGCCAAGTGGCTTATGAATATGCATGCCTTATTATCTAAACTTCCCACCCAGGCATGCGAGGCGACTGTGACTGGTATAGAAGTTGAATATTTTTACTGTATTTTGCTATATAGAACAGTATACACACCATAAGTATTCCCACAATAATATTTATTATAAAATTATAATAATAATAATGATAGTAATACATAGACAAAATAAATAAATAAAATGAGTAGGTAAAGGATTTAAAAACACCTTTAGAAATACAACATAAAGAAGGATGTACTTATGTAGGTCAGTACCGAAACCCTAGCACCCTTTTTACGGATTTCTGTTATTGTATAGCTGGGTTAGGTTACATGTGCAACACCGAACATCCGCAATAAAATATTGTTACATACAATGTATAGTAAGGTTCACTATCACTAAACTAGCATTTATGGTTCTTAGTATATTGTACGTCATCACAGAAGCAGTCTTACTACTACATCTAGTATTTAAACACAAAGCACCTGTTTATGGGATGCATTAGGTTAACTAATACATACCTTCTTACCTTTGGAGCCAAAGTGTCCATTGCCAGCGGTGCAAAACCTGGAAATATTCTTCTACGTTCTATACATGCAGCTGGATGGATAACCAGATATTTTTGCACAAACTATATTCTCTGGGATAGGGGTTTGAACCTTTGATGTATATTAAAAAGTTTACGGTGACTTCGGTTTGTTTCTATAAGAGACGAAGTTTTAGAAAGGAGTGCCTTTATTACATAAGTTGGCCTAGTATAACCCAAAATACATTTTCCAAAAACAAATGGGCAACGGTAATACAAATTGTAAATGAACATTTGTTTCTACCACTATGGGGCTGAAATACCCATTGAAGAAATTCGATTCCCAATGGCCATTCCCAATGGGCATTTGGAATGATTTTATTGCCATATTTGGTAAAGATTGCCATATATGGAACAATGCACAACGCTCGTTGCTCAGCAACGTGACCTAGAAATGCCAGGCACGTGCTCAGGCACGCTCATTTTATGTGAAGCCTCCCCGATTATTTACTGTTTATTTCTCTATGGGACGTGCCAGAAATAGGTTCTTGAACTTGTGTGCTAGAGTATGAATGTATGATATTTCTTACACTCGGGGACAGAATTTTCATCATGGAACTCGCCAGAGGCTCGTTCCAAGATGAAATATTCTGTCCCCTCGTGTAAGAAATATCATTCTCTAGAACACGCGTCCAAGAACCTCTGTCTTTATTATAAACTTTTTCAACATGCTATGACTATTTGGTGCCTTTAAACTTTCATAAAGATAAAGTGCATTTCAATTGCATTACTGCTCCATTTAGATATCGAAGGGCGTTTAGTCATTTGACATGCTACTACTACTCATATCCTAAGAAGACGGCCTAAAATCCCTACTATGAATGTCAGTACGTTACATAATAAAATGGTTTAATAAAGTCGGTATACAATTCCTTTAAAATCTTGAATGACACAACTAAGAACTAAAAAATAGTCGACTGATTTAGATTTATGATAAATTTTGTGCTTATAATATAACCTCGTTCGGATACAATTAACCATTCAAGCGTACTAGCACGGCAGAAGATATATTTAGACCTTTAGCACTTATACATGCGACTAATTAAGCCACTTTAGATTAGCCGGTGGTGTAACCCACATGTTTTGCAGTCATTCATAATTAACTGATAGTCAATTCCGATTAAGCCCCAAAATTAGGCGATATCCATACTTCCTTCCTTCTCTAAGATTCCTATATAATCTTGATTGACACCACTTGGAACTAAAGAGAGTCGACTGCTTTATATGTATGCCAAATTTTGTGATTATTATTTAACCTCCGTCGCTTGCCTCGTTTGGCAATTAACGATTTAAGGGGGGGGGGGGCACTCAGGTACAGAGGGGGGCCGCACCCGCGTTACGTATTTCGCGGAAGAAGGGGTCTATTTTAAAGTCCTCCGCATGTCCGCGATTTTGTAAAAGAAGGGTACTTTTTTGTACCCAGGTACGAAGTATGGGGGTCAAAATCCCCTTACAATCCACAAAATATACGCGGCTCTGACGCCGGGTGACTCCCGAAGTGACTGGGCTTCCGAGTTTGCTGCCGCCACCTGCTGCCGCTAAACACGCAGAGGATTATAAAATCTTAAGTTAAAATACGTGTCCCCGTTCATCCAATGTCAGTGTCTTGATAAAAGAAGGGGTGTTTATTTAGTGGAAAAAAATCTTCGTTTTCTTAAAATAAGGGTGCCAGAAATCAGTGCTTGAGGGATATTTTTTAATTTTGATAACGAGCGTATGCGCCCCCTAAATACCCAAGTGCCTCCCCCCCCCCCCCCCCCCGCCGGGGACCTAGTGGTGAGAACCGGACAACCGATGCGTGTTAAAATCTCCGCTTGTCTCATGTCTCCTACATAAAACTAATGCATCTACATGTGCATACTTGTATGCAATGGCAACTCCTAGGACAAAATTAGGTAACCCGAATATGAATTGATTTGGTCGCCGACCACAGCACAGCGTTTTCGTTCGGAATTAGTGTCCCGGGATTAGTGTATTCTTCACTAAATCACAAATCTGGCATAATAGGCCAAAATACAAGCACACATAACTATATGAACACACATTACTTGGATGTGTGTTTATATAGAGAAAAGTCTGGAGTCTTAAAGGAAAATGTCGAATATCTTGTTTCTAGACAGGGTTTAGACAGCTTGGGATGAGTTAATGCCGGGACTAGTTTTATACGCACTCGTATACAGACAAACAAAACACAAACAGACATTCTCAAAGAACATTTTATTATCATTAACAAGGAAAATAAAAAACACTACACAAATCATATTGGAACCAGCCAATACAAGAACATAAAAGATAAATGTATCAATACACACATATTACTCCATTGCTCATTTAGTCATAATAACTTATGCAGGACGTTTTAATGCCGCCATTCCAAACCCTACTACGTGTAAATCTCAAATTAGCACTACCTCTCTTTTCTTAAAGTTTATTTATTTTATCCTGAAGATGTGTTTTCGCTAGGCTGAACGCATATTTGGTCCTCTTTGTGTTGGTATCACATGACCATCATCATCCACTTGGAGATACATTGATGCCCGCAATTTCTTCGCCATGTCTTCCTTAGCAACGGCGCCAACTCTATCGGCATCACCTTCGTAGATATGATGATATTCTTCGCTTGTCTCAATATCGCTAGCTAGAGCTTCTGAATCGTGGAACTTCTCCATCTTCTTTCCTTCCACACTCACTCTATCATTCGTCTGTTCCATACGCATTGATTCAGACTTGAAATGACTCTTGGTGACACAGGAATCGTCTGCTTCTGCAAGTTGCATACTTTCGTCTGCTCCATCTACGTTTCGTTCATCGTTCATTCCGCGCAAAACGCTGGAAACATTTGGCAGCAAGTCTTCGAACATTCTCTGTTGAATGCCTTTAGAATTAAACGCCATTTTGTTTTCAAATTCCTTTTTGATTTTTCCCATTTGCTCATACAAGCCTGCGCGTTGTAGATGGTGACCACTTCCAATGCTGCTCATACTACTCGCCGAGAGTGAGCTGAAAGATTGCTCTGAGCTGATGACTTTACAACTGGCCATTTCTTCCTCTTGTTCCGTCTTCTTGCTGTATGAGGAGAAGTCTGTTCACAAGCAGACGATTTTGTATTCTTACTCTCAGTAGTCTGGTAGTAGTAGCTGTTCTGTTCACTCTAGTAGCAGCGAGTTACATTCACAGGCAGACAACTTTAAGGTTTCTTACTCGCTGTTGCAGAAGCTTGTGTTTATATAGTACTGCTGATGATGAGTTGGGCTATTTCTGGTAACAGACAGGTGATGGAAGATGATACATACAGAATCACTGCTGCCAGTCATCATAGGTCAAAGGTCAAGAGTGCCAAATAAGGCGAATTTTACCTTATTTAGCACAAATCAGGCGTTTCTCAGAAAGATGAGTAATCTCTGCATGATTAAGACAACTACGCTATCTATAAACAACTAATTAGCATCTGCTTCGTTATTCATAAATGAATAACACGATAATTGTTATTATTTAAAAGTGCTTTGGATGTTTTTTTTATATTTGCCGAAGTACGAAAAAGATGTGCACCCATTGACTAATATGTATCGGAAGGGGCCCTATTAAGAATCGGGGCCCTATTAAGAATCAATTTGGTTTTCTTCCAGTGGAAATGTCATCACAAGATGTAAGATCATGATATTTCCTGTGTGAATACTAATGACTTTGGGCCTATAGAAAATCTAATTGAGATTATTTGATAACTAATAAATTTGGTGGAAGATGGTAGTGATGTGATGACCAAGCCACAGACTTGAAGGCTGCAATGGCCAAACATTGACAGCCTTCCATTTTTCCACAAAAAAACACGGAACTGAAATTACTATCTAACCCTACCTAGGCTTGCCTCTTTCTTACAAATAAGAATGATTAAAAGTTAATATTTGGTCTGTTTGTTAATTCAATTGAATTGCAAAAAAATATTGGAAGTCAATTAATTTACAAAAAACATTCTTTTAGAACAAAATCAAGGTGATTCCTAATAGGGCCCTTTTTTCAATAACACACATATGAGAACCATATTTTCCGAGCCCTCAAGGAGGAGCTAAGGTGGGGGATCCACATCAACTAACCGTACAGCATAAACACAAGTACCTCACCTACCTAACAGTAGGTGGATCTGGTATAAATTCTAAACGCTGTTCTTTATTTCATGAGAAACCCTCAAATTGATTCTTAATAGGGCCCTCTCCTATATCATATCTCTACGTATCAGTTACGTACTTTGAACACTTGGGATTGTTATAAGTGCTCATGATCGTTATCTATCTTCAACGTGATAAACTCATACGTTTGCGTTTCCTTAATTGTGGTACTCAAATTATGACATGTGTTAGGTTGTTATATACTTTTATTCGAGATAAAGAAAACTAGCCAGTCGCCGTGCCGAGCAAGGGTTAGTTCAAAATCATATTCTTTCACCTATATTCACATTGCTACACTAACCAATGTTGCAGACATTTGAAAGTAGATGGCGCCACCAGGTCCATGAAACACCATTTTTCTAAAATAGACTGTAAATGCACCAATTCACAAAATAATAGGAAACCTTCCTAGCCCAGCTTTGGACCACGGTGCAGTAACCCATAGCCATAGTAGCTTATCCACATGTGCCAGGGGTCCTGAAATCCCTGACCAAAGGTCTGAGGATGCCTCATGATTGCACATATAGTGTGACAACTTCAAACATAACTTATCAAATAGTTTCGCTTGGTATATATCTGAGAGGAACTTTTAAACGCAAATAAGAACACTAGCATTCAGTCAAGTCAAGTATTGCTCATGACTTTGCTCATAGTTTGTCATGTCATATGGAAAGTTCTCTATTTGTTAAATCACGTATACGCTTCTGATGTAAATAGTGTTATGCTCCATATTTCGCCTAAAGTCAACCATTCATACACTTTTATGTTCGTTTTATTTGAATGTTTTATATGATTTGTAATATCGTATGATTGTGTATATCACATACAGTCAATAAACAGACAATGCAATAAAATCGGAGGTAGATTTCTTTTTTCAGAGTTCAGCAACATCTGAAATGTGCTGCATGCAACCACAACTGTTATATATATATATATATATATATATATATATATATATATATATATATATATATATATATATATGTGTGTGTGTGCGTGTATGTATGTATGTATGTATGTATGTATGTATGTATGTATGTGTGTGTGTGTATGCATGTTTTTGTGTCTGTTAACTACATGCTTATCATACTTTATACTTATTCATCTAAGTATTTGCAAATACATCTTTCATGTACCTCCTGATTATATTACAGATCATTGCTAAACACAAAACTAGGAGGCAGGTTGGCACTTTAGAAAACTTTATTAAGGTCTTTATCTACAAGTAATAAATAACACGAAGCGTCATAATAACATCCAAGTATTCACAATTTGATCATTTATGTAACTCACGAATATATCACAAAAAACATTGCATCCCTACCAGGTGCTTTTGCTAACAAAGTTCGTGTGCTTCTGGGAATGCTCCTCAAATTGATATGTATATGTGACCCATGAATATTACGAAAATTAATATTCTGCGCATATGATAAATACATGAGATATTCCATGCCTTGCTAGGATTATTCTCCTTTGTTAATCCCACTTTTAACACATGTCATGCCAAATATTTGTAATGGGATTCAATGCGCAAGATCCAGTACCAGAGTGTACATTTATTACATGAGGAATGTTTCAAGAATAGGCATTTTGAGAAATGTTTCATAAAAAAGAGGTCTCTGTATTTGAAAAATGTTTACCAAATAGATATTCTGTGCATCTGAGGCAACTTTCATCACTATTTCTCCAATATTGTGGCTAAGTCGTGACTTGCCAGTTGTAGGTAGAGGAATATTTCATGAACATATAATCTGTGCAGCTGAGGAATGTTTCATGAATATATAATCTATGCAGCTGAGGAATGTTTCATGAATATATATTCTGTGCAGCTGGGGAATGTTTCATGAATACTAGTACATATTCTGTGCAGCTGAGGAATATTTCATGAATATATATTCTGTGCAGCTGAGGAATGTTTCATGAATATATATTCTGTGCAGCTGAGGAATGTTTCATGAATATATATTCTGTGCAGCTGAGGAATGTTTCATGAATATATATTTTGCGCAGCTGAGGAATATTTCATGAACATATAATCTGTGCAGCTGAGGAATGTTTCATGAATATATATTTTGTGCAGCTGAGGAATGTTTCATGAATATTTATTCTGTGCAGCTGAGGAATGTTTCATGAATATATATTTTGCTCAGCTGAGGAATATTTCATGAACATATAATCTGTGCAGCTGAGGAATGTTTCATGAATATATATTCTGTGCAGCTGAGGAATGTTTCATGAATATATATTCTGTGCAGCTGAGGAATGTTTCATGAATATATATTTTGTGCAGCTGAGGAATGTTTCATGAATATATATTCTGTGCAGCTGAGGAATGTTTCATGAATATATATTTTGCGCAGCTGAGGAATATTTCATGAATATATAATCTGTGCAGCTGAGGAACGTTTCATGAATATATATTCTGTGCAGCTGAGGAATATTTCATGAATATTCATTTTGCGCAGCTGAGGAATGTTTCATGAATATATATTTTGTGCAGCTGAGGAATGTTTCATGAATATATATTCTGTGTAGCTGAGGAATATTTCATGAATATATATTCTGTGCAGCTGGCTGAGGAATGTTTCATGAATATATATTTTGTGCAGCTGAGGAATATTTCATGAATATATAATCTGTGCAGCTAAGGAATATTTCATGAATATATATTCTGTGCAGCTGAGGAATGTTTCATGAATATATCTTCTGTACAGCTGAGGAAGGATTCCCTTGTAGATGTTCCATGTATCTGAGGAATTTCGCTAATTGAAAAACATTATGTTTTGATGATGAACCTGTAAGAATATATCTATTTACATCTAATAATGCTTTTCAAATGAATATTCCATGTTGGTAAGGTATTTTATACTTAATGATACTCCTTCGGTCTCAGAATCATCTCAAAGATTTGTTTACGAATGATTTTATACATCTGAAGTATATACCCTTTTTGTTGTTCACTGACATTCAAAGTGAACTTTGTGTGAGAAACATATCTGAATATTGGTGGGATAAAGTTGTTGTAACGGAAATGTTGACATGAATACAAATAGGTGTATTTGAAACTGTTCATCACTTCCAAGATGGTCGTGATCAGTAAAGATCCTTTGACTCTGCACTTTGCCGTTGCTTCCACCTTAAGTGTCACTTCATGATGTCCTAGACTGCTACCGCTCCTAAGCTTGTAAAGCGGCTTGGCCTGGTCGCTTTATAAATGTGCGGCGTTGTGAAGGACTGTCTATGGTCCTTCTGCAACTGAAAGACCCCCTTGGAACTATTCGTGAAGAGTAGAGAATTTCTTCCCGGTTCCGGGTTACTATCTCGTCGCGATATGACCTAAGCTGTTGAAAGCGACGTAAAAACCAATTCCTTCATAAGCTTGTATACGTTGCCTAATTTCCAAAGTAGTACAGGTAAGCATCCCATCCATTTGACGTTATGGGCGTGTTTGTGCAGGAATTGAAAAGGTCACACTCCATCGATGCATCATTGAATGCAAATGCAACACAGGATTCATGTAGAAGGCAGTACCTCGCACAGACAAAAACGGAGCCACCCTGAACAGACTTAAAGATGTTTCCCTCGGGCTTCTTATTGGAACCGACGCGATAGAAGCTGTTTCCAACTAAAATGAGAAATGATGATAAATCATGTAACATACAAATTGACACACATACATATGTACACGCATACAAACATACATACATATGTGAATGTGTTTGTGTGTGTTTAATGTATGCAAATACATATGTTTGCTTTTATACACCTGCATGTATGCATTAATTCATGTATGTATGCATGCATTGATGTAGGTAGGCTGATAGGTCTTTTAACATATTAATGAAAATTTAGAGAAGATGGTATGTTGAAATGACATATATTACACAAAAAATACCCAGTATATAGCTATGACGGTACTCATTAGTCAACATTGGATTAAAGACCATTTGAACTTAATGTTAGATAAGGCACCATTCAAGATTCCTTTTAATTTGCAATGTTTGAATAAATTAATGTCTAAAAACATATACACCATTGTCCTTGCAAAGCTAGGATATTAAATGACCCTGTTGTGTACTTACCACTTTTTGGCCCAGGATAAACCTCTACTTCACAAAGAATTAGAGCATCTGGAGCTCGCGGACGTAGGATTATCAAGACGTACCTCGAAAGGTAGTCCTCACCATGAGTACATGTCACTGAGAGTTGTGTGGCTGTTAGTGTACCATTGTGACGATGGCAAACGCGATGAGTATGATCATTGGAACCAGTATTAGGAATAATTGGCTTATCATGTAGGAGAATATCAAAATCACGAAGACGATTGTCTACAAAAAATAAATACACAAAATAGATATGGTATATGGAATCTTTGAATCTTTGCCAATACTGTTCACGTATCATATAAGCAAAAGAAAAATCAATATGACATCAAAAAGAGCTAAGTCAATCTTGTCGCCTTAAGGTAGAACCCTACTCGATACCTACGTCATTTTTAAAACTTAGATATCTGAAAACTGAGTTAAATGAAGACAACGGCACTTATGCTATTGTATAACGTACATCTCATAGTTTCAGAATAATGATAAACTTAGCAATAACTTGCTATTTTTGAGTTGATGTGGCACCCTTTACGAACATATCTAGCTGTGTTTTGTTTTTGGCAAAATGTCAAGACTCACCCTTCACTTGAAAATCAAACTCTACCATGTGATCATTCATGTCTTTGGCAAGATGCAAGGTCCTACCTCAACCGGGAATCTGCACGATGAGTATTTTAAAAACATTTTTGAATGTTCTCATACGCGTCGAAATTACTAACAGCACGTGGTTTACGTAGTTAATGCTGATTTTCAGGTCCTGTCATAATACGAGGTACTTGTGATATGAACTTGCACCTAGACGGGGTTCACATCTATCATATTCTAAAACAATGGTTTCGAAGACAGCATCATTATTCACTTTCAGCCAAAAAATGAGATGAAAATATCGGTCAAAAGGGTCTTTCTAGAAGGGATCTGCATGGTCGAAGCAGATAGAATGTCGTCTGGGACCAATTTAACACGGAAGGCCCAAAGGGGCCCGTTTTTTTCTCGTCACCGTACCACAATAGGAAGTTACTAGGTCGAGATCCGTGGCGACTGATCACTACTCATGTGTAATCTTTTGTTTTGATATCCATTCTTAGGGGCCAGCCAAGGACATCACCTAGTGGTGATTATCTAGGTGTACTAAATTTTCACCTTAAACCGTATATGTTGAGGACGAGGGGTGATCTGGTGTGCCCAATTTCTGGGATTGATACTGGATTAGTGAAGAAGTAATCCCTTCAAAGACATATGATAGATAATTTCGAATAGACTATTGGGATAAGTGTTATTTTCAGAAACATGTCTATAATGTTCTTTATATCAGTATTATGAATGCTGTCATCGTCATCTTCACAACTATCGCCTAGTCATCTTCATCATCAGCGCTAGCAGCAGCTGACACAGTATGCCAGCATCACCATCATTGGCGGGGCCCTCAGGCCACGCCTATATGGGAAGCCGGTTTCAAATGTCTATAGTCCGGACGGCCATGTTGGAAATGCTGAGGCCGGACTGAATATAATTCTCTATTCTGATTGGTTATAATATAAATGTTGGCCAGGTACATTACCTTTGCCGCGGAAAATCGTGCCTTCCTTATTTTAATTTAGCATGAAGGTTTCAAATATAAAAAATATTTTAAGCGGACATAAAGTATATTTTTCTGTATAGGAAGGTAAATTACTAAAGAAAAAAATTACTAAATTACTATGTGAATAGAATGGAATCAGGAGACTTCGCAACCAAACTGGTTCGTAACCAAACTGATGCGTACCCAAGTAGCTTCGCACCCAAGAGATTTCGAAGTCTCCAGCTTGCGCCTATAATTCCGATATGTGTTTCATTTCTACAAAAATGATACAAATCTAGTCATTATAAATTATTTTCCTCTATAATGTTAATGTTCTTTATACATCCGGTTCCCTCACAAGTTCATAAATAACTTGGCCCCGCCTTTTGACTATTGATGCTTTGCATAGATCTACAACCGTACTTATTTTTGTAATATGTATCAGTTACGAAGATGGAAATCAGTCATGGTATCTTCGTAAGAAATTAAGTGAAATGTTCTTACTATGGTTACGTCTGTTTGTAATGATGACTCTCTTGACGTTTACCAGTTGACCTAAATCCACCATCCACCAGGGTGATTTTTGGATCCCTGTGTGGGTACAGGACCCCTTAGAATAGCGGTTTGCAGTATTTCCATCTACTGCGTGAGTTGCCGACCCACCGTGCTTTGTTGTACTTTGGAATGCTGGGCGACTGAGTGCCAGGTTTGGGTACCTTAAATCGGCTTTAAGAAAAGAAAAGTGAAGATAGGCTTATTTAACTGCAAATATTTAAATTAAGAGTTTCTTTCCTTTTTTTCTAATGCATGAGTTGCTACCATAACATATATATATATATATATATATATATATATATATATATATATATATATATATATATATATATATATATATATATATATGTGTGTGTGTGTGTGTGTATAATATAATATATATGTATGTATGTATATATATATATATATATATATATATATATATATATATATATATATATATATATATATATATATATATATATATATATATATATATATATATATATGTATATATATATATATGTATATATATATATATGTATATATATATATATGTATATATATATATATATATATATATATATATATATATATATATGTATATATATATATATATGTATATATATATATATATATATGTATATATATATATATATATATATATATATATATATATATATATATATATATATATATATATATATATATATATATATATATATATATATTAATCTATTTTAAAGCTACATGACCAAGTGCCAGATTTTGATACAGTACAAATACTATAAGAACACACTAGACCATTGACTTCTTACGTTACCATTTTGACTATACTATTCTTAAAGGCTCTTTTGGGTGTCCTCTTTCTAAAAATCATTAAAAAGGGGGTACCCCGTGCCAAGTTTTAAATAAGGTTGCCCCACCTTCAGTATATTCAAAGCAAAGGAAAGGTTGTTTAGATATGTTGTATTTTAACCTGCCACTGATATATTATTGTACGAAAAGTTTTGACAATTTTTAAGCAATCGGACAACTAATATACAATTATATTTCGTGAGGATATTACTTGAAATTCCGCTGTGGGTATTGGGAAACAAAAACATTTTTGATTCACCACATAGGTCTGCACTTACGTGCGTCATACAATGGATTAAGCATGTTATTACGTTTTATATAATGAAACGAGAATGTACTCACCGTTACCAAAGATCCCTCCGATCATGCAAACACAAAGCAAGCCTATTAATTTACCCATTTTAAAAGAATACTGAGTGTTAACTATTAGAAGTAAAATCTGTTCCTTATTAGGTACCGTCTGGGTGTATCTGAGGGAATGGGGCCTACTCTTTGGGGATTCCGCGTTTCATACTTTGAGTGTTTGTATGGCTTTTAAGTGTTATTGGCATCCATAGTGCAAGTGATATGTTTAGCTTTTGTTGGGTCTATTGGTTGTACCTGTAGCCTTTGTATGTACATACAAGTGGTTAAACACAAAAGCTTAATGGGTATTTACTCAAACCATACATTGTCGATAATGTTGCTGCTACCCCATAATTGGATATGATATATGATTATCAAGCAATTAAATAACAATTAAATAGCACTTCTCCCAATGATTAAGCATATTGTTGTGTCTGCCTCTATGTTGGAACTTTTAAATCAGTTTCTACATCACCATGGTTATTATGTATTACAATAACCATGGCAATGGCAATGCATCTTCATTGATCAATGTGAAGCTGTTCTCGGTAGTGTTTACTCTACTTTATATGCAAAATCTGTCTTTTCATATGATAGGATTAATAATCGAAATTCTATTTGCAAAATATTTACTGGTACTTGTTATTTCGCAGAAAATACGTTGGCTATAATCAGTACATTTTCAGCATCTGTGTCTACTTACATTCACATGAAGCAAATACATGTTGCTTAAATAATGCTTATCACTTGAATAGTGGAAGTTAAATTGTCATTAACCCTTACTGTTGAGAATTAGAGTCCGAGGCGTATGTACTATGTGAGAGCAAGGGGTGTATATCGAAAGGGGATATTTGATATTGTTCTAACTTATTATACTGGAAATTTCCTCTTTCCATTTTATGTTCCTGTTTGAGTCAAAGTTTCTACAAAAGGTTGACAGAACATGGTTGTCTCGGAAAAGCCGAAAAAGTAGAGGAAAAAAACGTATGTATATATGACTACTTTAGAGAAAGATTGGAAACAACCCGTTTCAATCACGACAGGGCCCTCAACTCCTATCTTTACCTATATAGAAATGATGCGATGTCCCGTAGGAGGAAAATGACTGCATGTTATCTGAATCTTATATTAACATGGACAGAGACGGCCAACTTCGCCGAGGTGGCCCTCGGTTCAGGCGAAATGTTGGAATTTCCTCCTGTATGTGACCACGCTATCATCCGCCACTGGGGGCTACCATTCATGGTTCTGTTCACGGATTGCCAACGGGAGATCGACTCGTTGATACTCGTCTCAACTTAAACAATTGAGCGAGGCCGACTAACCATCCTCGGGGACTTGATGAATGGTGAATATGAGGTGGTCTAGCCTACAGTGTACCCATATCATTGTCATAAAGTACTTATATGATATACTGTATCTTTGATTTAACTAGTCCGGATTAGTCCGGGAGTAGACTGTCTCTATTTGAGCCCACCAACTTTGTGTATATCTTGAATCTATGTCATTTGTTTACCTAAAATGGGACTAATTATTTTGCATAAAATAGTCACTTGTCGGATTGAAAATTACGTGCACACCATCACTTTTATGGATCCATAGCTAAGGGAAGATCATATACTAGTATATTTAAAAAAAATACTCTGTTCATTCGTGTAAATACTTCTATTTTTAAATATATAGCTGCATCATTATCCTTAAGTATCAATATATCTATAAAAGACTCTCTTCCCACACATCTCAGTGATACAAATTATTCTATTAAGATTTTACTAGAGGATTCCATTTAACATACACAATTATTTAGTCATCCCTTTCAGTTCAGTGGACCAAGTTAGTGCGTTTTTTTTCTACTCCGACAATTTAGAAAATATCTAAAACAGTATACTACTAATCAAAACATTTATTCTGTTCCAACGGACTTATTGTGTGTTTATATATATAATTGCTTGCGTCTAGTTGACGTACTGTGTGTTTTGTTTTTGTTTTAGTTTGCCCATTTGAACCAGAGTCCCCAGGGGGGGGGGGGGGGGGGCACCCAGGTACAGAGGGGGCCCCACCTTCGTTACATATTTTGCGGAAGAAGGGGTCTTTTTTTTAAGACCTCCGCATGTCTGCAAATTTGTAAAAGAAGGGTACTTTCTTGTACCCAGGTACGAAGTTTGGGGTCAAAATCCCCTTAGAATCCACGAAACATACGCAGCTCTGACGCCAAGTGGCTCCCGAAGTATCTGGGCTTCCAAGTTTGCTGCCGCCACCTGCTGCCGCCACTTGCTGCCGCTAAACACTCAGAGAATTATAAAATCTAAAGTTAAAATACGTGTTCCCGTTCATCCAATGTCAGTGTGTTGATAAAAGAAGGGGTGTTTATTAAGTGCTTTTTCGGCCAGAAATCAGTGCTTTAGGGGTATTTTTTAATTTTATGCGCCCCCTAAATACCCAAGTGCCCCCCCCCCCCGGGCCAGAGTCTGTGTATTGCTATACCTCGTATTTGGTGTCTGTTTTTTTATTGTGGTACTTTTGTGTCTTGTATCTTGCGATTGAACTTGATTAGCTGAATTTGATTGGGATTGTGTTTGAGATAGCTGAGTAGACAACTGTTTTGCGTATAATTCGATCACTATCACCACTGTACTCAAGAAACCACCTTTGACCACAGTTGATTACACTTTGACTCTATCAAATTGAATATTTAGTGAATTTGTACCTCACCAACTATACAGCTATCTCTCTCATAATTCAGATACTCAAGCACGCATTTCTGTTTTGCTTAGTAATTTGCGTTTGAGTTCAAATTAATTACTGTCTTGTCCTGTATTTTACGTCTGAATTTGTTTGGTTAAATTTGATTATTTGCGTCTTGCATTTATTTAGTTTAATTTGATTAGGATTTTGTTCTATTTAGCTGGATACACAGTCTTTTTGATTATACTTAGATTACTGCCACCTTCCTATTCAGACACTTAATTTAATTTAAATTTCTCAACACTTGAAGTTAAAATCAATTAATTGGTACCTCGTTGGTAATACAGCTACTACGTTCATAATCCAGTGAAATAACCCAAGTCAAGAGGTTGTGAGATAGGTGCTTATATTATCTGTTCAGGAGGGAAATCGCTCTGTTTTGAATGGGGCGCCCGCGGTTGCAAAAATAGGGCTTGTTGTAGTGTGGTTGTGGGGATCCGTGCGCCGAAACTGATAGCCGGCGCACGGATCCAAGGCCCAAATACAGGGCATCACTGGTTGCACACTCCATAATTGTGGAAGTAAACTGTTTGAAATCACTTTGTATGTCTTACATTCTTTTACACCACCCACCCCAGCACTAATTCTAATCATTTACGTGTATAAACTGGTTTACTTCCTAAACAATATCTTATATAAGAATACTAGTCTTTTAACCATTTTAATTTCCATGAAACTCTGCAAAGAAAATCCTACTTCATAAATTTCAACCATCTGAGATTCAAAAGCTAATAGAGTGACATGTAATTTCCTTGATGTTCCAGCTAAGAGCATTGCGTAGATAGTTCAGACAAATTTTAGAAACATTTTAAATGAACAATTCTGATTTTTTTTCATTTAAGTAGCACATAGGGTTCAAACCAGGAATTCAAGAAACACCATCTTAACCCTACTCATGAGTGGTAGCAGGTAGAAAATATCATAACCAAGCGTCCTTAGTCAACCCATATCCTATGTCATTTCAATATTTACAACTTTTTACTCAAATGACATAATCTCACTACTTGCACAGGTGCATTTAACTAGCTTACAATGGTTCTCATCACCATAACTTAAGTAAAGTATCATATTAAGTAAATTACCTTGATTCAGATATTTAATTAGTTTGATATACTGGCTAGATTTACATTTAATACATCTGAAACAACTTAAAAGAGAGCCAAATCTGATTAGATAAATTAGCCATCCACGCCAATAGAATAAATCTTTTCTAAAGATAAATTCTGATTTAATACATTACTACAAGTTAATGTTCCTATTCCATACTTAAAAACCCTTATACATCCGTGAAAGGCAGTCAGTAGCGTGTCATGACTGCACGATTCCGGGATAAAGTACATGCAATTACGAGACGAGTGTACAGGCTTGGTACAGTATTTGAATTTGGCGCGACATGGTCTGTCTATTACGTGTTCTATATTTTTGTCTTTATGTATTTTTGATATCACGTCTGTTGTGTTATGTCTTTTGTATATATTTTGGAATTCTTTGTTTCCTTTGCCTTTGGTTCCGTTTTGTAAGTGGGTATGTTTACAAATGCATAGACATATACGGATATACCTAAGAGAATTCATTGTTTCGCGTACTGGGAGACAAATAACTTTTTTTTATTTCTGTATTAATGGGTGATTGTACTATCAGCATAGACTCTATAAACTGCAGGGGATTAAGAAGAGCTCTACCTAAAGAGGTGCGACATTTTACTAAAAGCTAGAGAAGAGGTAATCAACATACTGTGCCTGCAGGAAACACATCTAATTAACTTATATGCTCCAAATTGTTGACTATGCGATTAAGAAATGAGACCTTATAACGGACTAGTAAGTTAATGTTCATAAATACGGTTTAGGAAATTGGTGTTTTGAGACGTTCTCTCCTCACAGAGACCACCTTGGGTATTTCATCTATTTATCAAATACAATACGATAGGGGTTTACTCATGTATGCAATAAGAATAAGAAATGTTATAGATCCACAATCATTACAGCATTTACATTTAAAATGAAGTATTGGTAAATCATTATACCTTAACAAATTACGTCTCTCACGTTAATATTTTATGTGGCTTATCGCTGCATTAGTTATCTGTGTGTGTGTGTGTGTGTGTGTGTGTGTGTGTGTGTGTGTGTGTCATTTGTTCATGTGTGTGTGTGTGATGAAACTATAGAAAAGAAATTAGGAAATGGGTAAACCTTGTCAAGACAAATACAAATATTCATAGAGCAGAGTTTATTAAGTATGTACAAATAAAAAAGATACAAAAAGACCATTTACACTCTCGTACAAAAGACATAAGACATTTCCTTGGAAGTCCTTCTGAAAAGCAATTGCGTCAAACAGCAAAGTTACACCATATACAAAAGATATAAACAGTTATACCATCTGATTTACATAGATCAAAATCATTAAAGAATGAAATAAAGAAATGATAAAAATACCAGTATCTCTCTCATTCATGCACTGTTCGCTCCGAGGTGCATGGATGTGTTGTCACCTTTCCTACACAATTTGATTTCGGTTGAAAATAACATGCAAATTTGAGAAAACGACCAAAACTTTCCTGCATATAACGATTTTCCAAAATGCATTTTCGTTTTAACATGCATCACTTCTGTACAGTTTGTGTCTTGTACCTGATCTTCTTATATCAGTTCACTATCAGGGATCACTTTCTTAGTCTTATTCAGATATTTCCGATTTCATTGTTCGGTTGTTGGAATCACCTGACCATCTTCATCCACGTGGAGATACATTGATGCCCGCAATTTCTTAGCCATGTCTTTCTTAGCAACGGCGCCAACTCTATCGGCATCACCTTCGTAGATATGATGATATTCTTCGCTTGTCTCAATATCGCTAGCTAGAGCTTCTGAATCGTGGAACTTCTCCATCTTCTTTCCTTCCACACTCACTCTATCATTCGTCTGTTCCATACGCATTGATTCAGACTTGAAATGACTTTTGGTGACACAGGAATTGTCTGCTTCTGCTAGTTGCATACTTTCGTCTGCTCCAGCAATGGTTCCGGTCAAATCGGAGTTCATTCCGCACAAAACACTGGCTACATCTGGAATCAAGTTTTCAAGCATTTTTTGCTGAATGTCTATTGAATTCAAAGCCACTTTTTCTTCCATTTCTCTCTTCATTCTCTCCATTTGTTCGTTCAGATCTGCACCAAGTAGATGGTGACAACTTCCGGTGCTGCCCATACTACTCTCAGAGCGTGAGCTGAAAGATTGCTCAGAGCTGATGACTTTGCAACTAGCCATTTCTTCCTCTTGTTCTGTCTTCTTAGCTGGACGAGGAGAAGTCTGTTCACAAGCAGACGATTTTGTGTTCTTACTCTCTGTAGTAGTAGCTGGTGTTTATATAGTAGAGCTGTTGACGTCATGGGTTATTTCTGGTAGCAGGCAGCAGTTAGAAGATAGTGGTGCCAGTCAAGGTGACTCACAAGATTTAGATATGGCGATGTTTACCATATCCAGTCACCAGGGGGCGTTTCAGAGAAGCAGATATATTTGTGAATAACTACGTCACTAGCGAACACCCAATTGGACGCCTGCTCAGGGAATGAATGAAGACCTCCCTGCCGTCTAGATGCCTCGAGGAATGCATGACTCGCTACTATATGTATCATAGCTAAGGAATATGCCATTCTTATGCAAATATATCTCAAACAGGCTTACCACCTGTTGGCTTTAAATATTTCTATGATTCAGAAATGAAATTTGGAAAAGAGAAAACAACGTTAACCATCATCATTTTATGCTTTTGATGCCGCTTGTTACTTGTGCTGCTCCTACCGCTGTTACTATGTTACTACTATCACTACTACCAGCACCACCATTTCTGCCTCTTCTATTTCTGCTGCTGCTGCTGCTCCTGCTTCAGCTGTTGCTGCTACTACTACTACTACTACTACTACTACTACTACTACTACTACTACTACTACTACTTCTTCTTCTTCTTCTGATTTTACTTCTGCTACTACTTCTACTACTACTACTACTACTACTACTACTACTACTACTACTACTACTACTACTACTACTACTACTACTGAATACTAGTATTGCCATGACCTCATTTTGTTTTTCGTAGATCTGATAGCACAATTAATGTGAGTGACAATGTTTAACCATTTGTAAACACGCAGGCATGTTTGTTTGTTTGTAAACTAGTCTGAATGCTTTCTAAGTAGGTTGTTAGGAAGACATTTGCACACTAAGTGAATATATATATATATATCTATATTATAAGAGAGGAGGCCCAATCCTTTGAAACGCATGATCTCCGTTGCCGCGCCTGTTTGCCTAATTCTGAGTTGGCAGTTTGGTGGACGAGTGTATCTAGATGGTTCTTAGTGTAAATAGATTTCAAAATGATTTACAAAAAGGTGCTTTTGATGCTGATTTCTCAATCTCGAGCGCGGCCGGGTTTGGTATGACCACCCGGCGTAATTGGTACTACCGATATCAAACTTCTGCTTCCACAGTGTATATATGTATATATATATATATATATATATATATACATATACATATACATGTATATATATATATATATATATATATATATATATATATATATATATATATATATATATATATATATATATATATATATATATATATATATATATATATATATATATATATATATACACCTCCTAATGTGAACACTTTTTTCCGGTCCCATTTGTATCTTCTACATTGTGAAAAGACCTCTGAGATGTGAACACCCCCTAATGTGAACGTTTTTGCCCTGGTCCCAAGGTGTTCACATTTCCGAGGTTTCACTGTATATATATATATATACATATATATATATATATATATATATATATATATATATATATATATATATATATATATATATATATATATATATATATATATATATATATATATATATATATATATATATATATATATATATATACATATATATATATATATATATTTATATATATATATATATATACATATATATATATATATATATATATATATATATATATATATATATATATATATATATATATATATATATATATATATATATATATATATATATATATATATATATATATATATATATATATATATATATATATATCTATATTATAAGAGAGGAGGCCCAATCCTTTGAAACGCATGATCTCCGTTGCCGCGCCTGTTTGCCTAATTCTGAGTTGGCAGTTTGGTGGACGAGTGTATCTAGATGGTTCTTAGTGTAAATAGATTTCAAAATGATTTACAAAAAGGTGCTTTTGATGCTGATTTCTCAATCTCGAGCGCGGCCGGGTTTGGTATGACCACCCGGCGTAATTGGTACTACCGATATCAAACTTCTGCTTCCACAGTGGGGTTACACTGCACGAACTTTGTTCGTTGTACGGTGGCAGAAGTGCGCTGACTGTAGTAGCGTTAAGCCTACCCGGGTGATTAAATCAAGAGCATGTACAGAACGGGTTGAGGCGCCATGGAGACCCTGGACATTGCCTGCATGGGTGCTTAGGGACAAATCCCATGGGGCAAAACACAAACAAGGGCAGAGTGCTTCGACGGAGATTCGTCGAACAAACCCAGACAGTGCAGCATACTACGGTGGCGCATGAGTAACATGCATATTTGAGCTTAAGAAAAATCTGGACTTTTCTATAGTTCAAAAAATGTTTTTCAGACAACCAGTATATAGGCTACGCGGGCTCAAATAGTAACCATTTGAAAATGATCATTATGAAAAGAACTTGAAAATTGTGACGAAATTTAATGTCTTTATAAACTTAGAACTACCTCAAGCCGTTACCACACTTTTCGGAAAATGAAAGGTCCGTTTGAAAAAAGTTCTTAAATACAGCCACTAAAATGTTATAAACCCTTTTTATATAGCAACTTCGATAAACATTTATATAAAAATAGATGGACCAAATACAAGTATCTATTCATATATACATATATATATATATATATATATATATATATATATATATATATATATATATATATATATATATATATATATATATATATATATATGTATATATATATATATATATATATATATATATATATATATATATATATATATATATATATATATATATATATATATATATATATATATGTATACAGAGAGAGAGAGAGAGAGAGAAATGATATATTACGCCATACTCTAACTTTGAAAATAGTTTTGAGTAGAAATGATTAAGATTATATGTATCAGTGAAATCATAAATGTCCCATCTTTTATTACAGCCGGTTTAATAACCCATGATCTTATTTATGAAATGGTATATCTATATGCCAAGTTTCTTGAATTATTGATACATAGGTTAGGGTTAGGTGGCATTCAATGTGTGGTCTTACGGATATCCGAGTGTGACATATGGTTTTTAACGTAAACAAGTTTCAAAAAGTTAAACAAAAATGTGCTCTTGATGATGATTTTTAGAACTGCATATCTCCCCGGGAGGTCCGTTGAGGAGAACATGTGCACCTGATCAGGTTGAAACCAAGTTAATAGGCAAGCCACCCCAAAATAGCTGCGAACAATGAGGCCCTAACCACAACACCCACTGGTGTGCCTGCGGTTTTATTTGCGAGGGGGTCGAGCCCGACGCAACGAGAACATAAGGCTTAAGTGGAACAAACAGGACAGGGTTTGAATGACGTCTAGGGCATACAGACGGCAGTTTAACTTTGACTGTTCTCTTCGCCATTGATAAGGAAGAGGAGAATCTTAGGAGAATGAGATAAAAACAGGATATTCGGGGATAGATGGATAACTTGGATTTCATTGAAGATGGTGAAATGATAAGGTGATATTGCCTCAATATATGGTGGGTTTACATGTAATTTAAAACAGTATTTTGTATTAACCATTGCACTTTCTCAGTTTAAAGAAAATGAAAGGTCAGTTTGATATAAACATTTTAAATTGCAGCTGTTAAAAAGTTAAAAAAAACTTTTTATGTAGGTATTTCAATAGAAAATAGCAAACTCGATAGATCGGAAACAAGTATCAATGTGAAATAGATGATACTTTGTAACCATCTCTCAGCCCTTCTGCTGTAAAGACGATGTGGGCCAGTCCGGGAGGTGGCACCTGAGACTCAAAATAGCAAGCGCTCAGTGCATGTACTGTAGGACTAAGGAACGTGTGTTCAGGTGTGACGAGGGAGAGACAGAGAGACAGACAGCGATACAGAGAACGAGAGAGAGGGGAGGGAGAGACAGAGAGCGAGACAGAGAACGAGACAGAAGGGAGGGAGAGAGAGATACAAAGAGAGAGCGGGGGAGGGAGAGAGATACAGAGAGAGATACAATGAGAGCGAGAGAGAGAGATACAAGCGAGAGTGAGGGGCAGGGAGATCGATACAGAGAGAGAGATACAACGAGAGAGAGATACGAGCGAGAGAGGGGGGAGAGAGATACAATGAGAGAGACATACAGCGAGAGAGATACGGGGGGCAGGGAGAGATACAGAGAAAGAGAGAGAGAGAGAGAGAGAGAGAGAGAGAGAGAGAGAGAGAGAGAGAGGGGGGGGGGGGGGGGGAGAGGGACATTCGGACAGACAGACAGATAGATGTACAAATGACATATGTTACGCCATACTTTCACTTTGAAAATAGTTTTGAGTGGAAATGATTATAATTAGATATATCAGTGATATCATGAACATACACAGCACTATATTCTTATTACAGCCGGTATGATAAACCTTGATCTTATTTGTCGATGGTATATCTGTTTCTTCTTGAATTATTGATACATAGGTTAGGTGACCCTAAATGTGTGGTGTCAGAGATATCTGGGTGCTCTGATATGTATGTCGTTATAAGATATTTCACGGTTTCCGTCCGCAGGACGGGTACTTTTCTAGTATATATATATATATATATATATATATATATATATATATATATATATATATATATATATATATATATATATACTGTAGAATAGGTATATATCGCGCTACAAAAAATTCGCGAAAAGCCGATTTTTCGGTTTTTCGCGTGTACTTTATTTCGCGTGTGAGCATGTTCGTCAGCGCCATCTATTGAACCAAACAGTAATCTAAAAAATGAAAACATTCGGCGGCCATCTTGCGGCTATAATCTGGCAGAAGTTTCAACAAAATTGGACTGGTAAACATGCCATTTATAATATGATACCTTGGTAACTTTTTCATAAGTTACCAATGTGTCATATTATAATGAGTTTGTGAAGTTGTTGCATGTATTCCCCTTCGTTTCAACCTAGGACCGGCTACGAGTGAGAATCACGCTATGCTGGTATATACTCGTCAACTGCAAATACACGTATTGCCGTAAAATCTCCAGTCATCTTCCCATATACCTTGCACGGCCATTTGTTAGATCACGTACAGGTAGTCAAGTATCTTGGAGTTACCATCAGCAATGGAATGAGGTGGGATGCGCATGTCAACAATATCACCGGAAAGGCCAATAGAACCCTGGGCTTCCTTCGGCGCAACCTTAACATCAGCAACATCAAAATAAAGCAGCAGGCCTACCACTCCCTAGTGCGTCCCATCCTGGAGTACGGTTCATCGGTTTGGAACCCCTACACTGACACCCTCACCAATAAGATCGAGGCGGTTCAAAGAAGGGCAGCCCGGTTCGTCCTACAGCGGTACAGACGGACGTCCAGTGTGGGAAATATGATCGGTGAGCTGGACTGGCAATCCCTAGAAGAGCGACGCAGAGTGGCCAGCCTGATGATGTTCTTTAAGATCCACAACAACCTTGTTGCCACAGAGATGCCAGGCTCGCTTACCCCTAAGCAGCACGTAATACCAACACGGAAAGAAAACTCCCTAGCATACCAAGTACCAGGTTCGACCAGGGATTATCACCGGATGTCATTCTTCCCACGCACTGCCAGGCTATGGAACTCACTCTCAGACTCCACTGTGAGACGCAAGTCGCCTGAAAGCTTCAGGGAAGCCCTGCTAGCAGAGTAGAGGGTCCAGGAGGTACTCCACTGCTGTACCAGTGTCAGGGTGTCGCACCCCTGCCTAGAGTAGCCTAGTTAATTCTTAGAATTATCTTTTATCTGTACAGTTTTTTAACGCTGCGCGAAACCCCTATTCCATGTCAGAGCCGTCAGCAAGTTGACGTTGACATGTATTGGAAGAAGAAGAAGAAACAGTAAATAATTGGCAACGATTCAATTCAAGTCAGGAACAATATCATTATTTCTTTATAATATCCATTATTCTGATAATTATCAACATACACGTGTATGTATGTTGATAATTATCAAATGTTTCCATCGCATCACCTGTCCGAGTCTATCGAACAATGGTGGCAGCCATCTTGTTTCTCGTAAGAGATCCATAGATTGGCCCAGGTATCCTAGAAATTTGAGATGTAAGAATGCGAATTATGTTATGATACATTGGTAACTTATTCACAAGTTACCAATGTATCATATTATGATAGCTTTGGGAAGTTATTGGACGTATTTTTCTTCGTTTAAACCTCGACCGTCTAGGAGTGGAATTCGCCGACCGACGCGCCACCACCTCCGGTGGTGGGTAGCGTTACCATGTATATAATTGATCGCGTGCGCTAAGTTCGCGAGTGCGATACTAGTTTGCGTATTCGCGAAATAATCGCACACGCGAACTTTACCTGTTCTACAGTATATGAATTTCTGGGAAAATGCATGTGTTTTATTGCTTCGTAACACACACAAAAACAAATACCTACTGGTACATATAAGACAGCAATGCCAATTTCTGTACAAGATTAGAGGATTATCGTTAAGAGAAAGAAAGTACCCTTAATTTCGTCAACATTATATGTGAGTTTTGATATTGCCCTTAAATGTGAAATAAGCCTGACCATTTTTGTTCAAATATTGCAAATTGTCCCTACATTTCTGCATAATACTCAGCATACATTAGACAGCCTACCGTTCTGTCTGTTTTTTGTGTACGTTCTTTTTTTCAGAGAAATCTGTGTATCAATTATAGAGGTCATGTATGCAGTACCAAACATTTATTCTGAATCTGTAATGTTGCTCTTATCTTTTAATAAAATACCTAACAAGAACTTAACCAGTCGCCATAATGTATGTATTTTCTACCATAATCACAATAAATCATCAATTGTATATAATTCCATTCAATCTAGTCATAATATAGGAAGACATTAATATAAGAAGAGTCTAGGTCAAACGTCTCAATTTTGAGGACATTTCGACATATTCTAAAAAAATACAACTATTGGTTTTCTTTTTCTGTAAACCACCTTCTTTCTGGCAATAAAAATGGTATTTTCAAAGGGTTACTGGGGGAAATCACTAAACTGAATCTTATTGAAAGAATTCGAAGATCATATTTTTGATTAAGATTTGTCAGCCTCGACGTTTGACTCTCATAGGCAGAACTACAATGTATGCCAAGAAATGAACGGATTCACTCAAAATGCAAAGAATAAGGACTGTGTAAATGCTTCAAGGCAGATCTTGGCTGCACTTCTCTTTTTCTGTGTGCAGGAAACTGCCAATAGTCACCAACGCCCAAGTGAACCGGTAAAACACATTATTTGGTGGTCTTTATACTTTCAGGTAAGGATATATTGATGTCAAGCATATTTGTTTTAAGCAGCTGTATAAAGAAGTTACAAATTCAAAGGTTGTTTTAATAAAATCATAATTAGGTAAACGTTGCTATAATCTTCCAACCAAAAAAATAAATGCACTGAATATTGGTTTGACATATCCTTTAATAGTGAGTTAATGTTGGTGAAGTTGCTGTATAATTTGGCCTTGATTTGACCCAAAAGTGACTTTGTATTTTACTCAGCACTTACTCAATTTTAGATCTAGAAAAAACATATGATATGATAATAGAATACTGGCCTCTGATTGGTCGGTTATTTTTATATTTTGAATTATTGGCCCCCAGGAACGTGGCCCAGTGCGTGTCACGATCTTATATGATAAGTAGTATATATAAACCATTATGAACCAAGTATATACAAAGAAGTAGATATAAACCAATTTCTACATTTTTATAAAATAGTGAACTTTCGCCAAAATTTGGAGCTTATCCGCTAGACTATGGTGCATTTCCCCGATACCATTTGGTATGCTTGTTGTGAAAATGGTACATGGCAAGATGTCTGCGAGAAGCCATCAGGTATTGTATGGGGTGGTTGAATGCGTACATCGGCCGTGTACCATTTTCACAACAAGGGTAACAAATTTATCATAAGCTCCCCCCCCCAACCCTCCATATGAATTACGATAAGCACAACAAGTTCAAAGTTCAAGGTTCTTGAAGTGAAGATCAGCGACAACAAGAGTGGTCAGACTCAGATTTCTTACATACCTAAATTCATCTTGATTAATTCCTGCCATCTTATCCTCCAGATATATACCATATTGGCAGATTATAATGCGCAGATACTGTTTTCAAGACCTAAAAACAATTTCTAATGGGTAGCGACTAGCGGTGGCTGCCATCTTGTTGTTATGGTAAAAGCGACATATGTCAGGGTTCTAACAATGAACGTTGTGAACAGCATTGATATGATTCCAATACAGGATTATTATTGGGCTCCTAACACTGACACAGTACAGTACAACGACGAAATTGACCAATCAGGTGCTAGATTCTGAGTGGAGTTGATGATAAAGTATGGTAATGATAACTGTTCGGATTTGGGTCAGAATATATCAAAAGTCATTATATTGTAACGAATAAGTTTCTTAGTATTTTTCTGAAGTGTACCTCTATTTACAACCCAATAATGATTACTAATCTTAACAACGAGACTTGCCTCTACTCAATGGAATATTTATGTGGTATTCTAATTTCCCCTGGTCCATGTGGTCTTTACTTCGATAGCTATTCGCAGGAAGAATGGATTGTTCCAAAGCCATTCCAGGATATGATAAATCAGATATCTGTCGTAGAAAAGACTTTCAAATTATATAAGGCATCAGATTCCATGGGACATTGTTTCATGGTTTTAAAGCCTAATTGCCAGGGCATGGAGAACCAGTTTCAATAGATTTTTCTTAGGTATGATTTTCTCTTGTCCGGTAAATGTTTGTAACGCTCGTTCGTCAATGCTGCGGAACCAGCAAACCATTGTTACAAGGACAAAAGTGGTAAAGATGCGAACAAAGGTATATAAAGAAAAGTATTTATTATACATAGAAAATTATATACCGGTATATACAATGTACATACAATTCTGTCGAAGGTATTGATGATTACCAGCGTATATGTGAGAACCTTTTGTTGTGTTATTTTCAGTCTTTTTAACCCTAATCGGAATTATAACAATGAATTACCCATCCTTTACAATACAGACAAATTGGAACCAGCCAATTTACATTAACCAACAATAATTAGGCAAAAAAAACTTCTAAAAGGAACGCTTGGCGTACTGTGTCAATGCTCACTTGCCAGTTTTATTATCGCCTAATAAGAACTGTGTATAGATATGAGACACTATATTTTGTATGCAATTTACTCCCAATGTGGATTACTTAAAGTATCAATATTGTCCGTGGAAAAACAGGATTTCCGTTCCATCACATCTCTTGAGCCTATGTCTGTTTGAGTTTTCAGGTAGTCTCATAGTCATTGGTATGTTTTAGGCATGCGAAATATCATTGTCCAAAAATTTCAATTTCTGAAAGTATCACAACTGTCCTTGGTGTCACAGAATTCACATTCCATCAAAACATTCAAGTAAATGTCTGTTTTCAGGCCACTCTATCAAGTAGTGACTTAATCATTGTTTATCTGTTGGTATGACCTGACCATCTTCATCCACTTGGAGATACATTGATGCCCGCAATTTCTTAGCCATGTCTTCCTTAGCAACGGCGCCAACTCTATCGGCATCACCTTCGTAGATATGATGATATTCTTCGCTTGTCTCAATATCGCTAGCTAGAGCTTCTGAATCGTGGAACTTCTCCATCTTCTTTCCTTCCACACTCACTCTATCATTCGTCTGTTCCATACGCATTGATTCAGACTTGAAATGACTTTTGGTGACACGGGAATCGTCTGCTTCTGCTAGTTGCATACTTTCGTCTGCTCCAGCAATGTTTCCATTGAAATCTGGGTTCATTCCGCGCAAAACAGTGACTACATCTGGAATCAAGTCTTCAAGCATTCTCTGTTGAATGTCTGATGAATTTACAGCCACTTTTTCTTCCATTTCTTTCTTCATTCTCTCCATCTGTTCGTTCAGATCTGCACCAAGAAGATGGTGACAACTTCCGGTGCTGCTCATACTACTCTCAGAGCGTGAGCTGAAAGACTTCTCAGAGCTGATGACTTTACAACTGGCCATTTCTTCCTCTTGTTCTGTTTACTATGATTGTGGTGAGTTCTGTTCACAAGCAGACGACTTTGCGTTCTTACTCCTAGTAGTTCTAAGCTGGTATTTATATACACCAAGCAATGACGTCATGGTTTATTTCTGGTAGAAGAATGATGCGAAGATATGCGCAGTCAGAGTCTGTTATCTCCATGCTGTCAGTCAAGTCGCGTCAGCAGTCCTATATACGGTCATTTTCACCTTATTTAGAGACAAGAAGGCGTTTCTGGGAAGAGATGGGCCATTCTGGTGAATGAGTAGAGGATAATGCATCCCATGATATTTACTGTGGCACGTGTGTGATGCGCAAGAATGCCGTCGGCGAAAGAGTGCCGTCAGCCCAGAAACCTCCAGGCGCCCCCAATGTGGATGCATCATCAATATGGCATCCTCTTCTACCCATTATTTCCACCAAGTGGAATAATTACGATATCTTCGATGGAACCATTAAAAACGGATAACTTTTTTTATTCATGAAATTCACTTACATCAGTTTCTGACGTTTGCCTATCAAATATTTATTTTTTAAATTTCGCAAAGCATTGCTGTTTTTTATTCATCATTTTTTTTCAAAAACAAAAACGACACACAAGACATACATTACATAAAATGTAGACTTATTAAGATGACTACTGGTTCCATCTCCTCAAAGGAAGAGTAGTTGCCTATCAAATAGTTGGCCAGCTAAAATCTTCTCAGGCTGGCATATATTATTTACCATACCATGAACCATTAAAGTCCGCAGAGACCAATACCAGACTGGAAATAAGTTCAATTATGGGCGAAATCATTTGAAGAAAGAATAGCTCGGAAAATATTTGAAGGAGAAATATTCATCAATACATTACCAACACATCTTGAATAATCTGTAAATTCATTCTTAATTATCATTGCGGCAGTTATAGATCCAGGCGACAATTATGATGATAATCTTTATTTATAGAGGGTAACTCAGTCCAAGGGTAAGGATTTTCATGCTACTACAAACGTCGGCGCCTGAGCATGAAATGAATATTTTGGGCAATTGATGTATTACATTTTGGAACAGCGAAGAGGAACTCTTAAGCATATTTAGGTTAAAGCATGCATTCCCCCAGAACACCCTGACTATTTTAGTGTTATCTTTTTGCTATATCATTTTCAAAGGAGCATTTAAAAGGAGGAATAGTGATCAGGACAGCACAAAACTCTCCTTCATATACTTTGTAAATTTGGCCTAAATTATAAATTTATTTCCAAAAACACCAAAGGTACATAGGAAACTTGTCGATGAGATATACGTAGATAAATAGATATATTTTTTGGCTATGAGCTAGCATTACACAAATTGAGTTAATCATACTTTAATCATCAGACATTAACGAAATAGTTCAACATGTTACGAGGACCTTTACTAACGATGATACTGATGCGAAGGGTTATTTTCTGTATAAAATCATTACAGAAAAACGATGACTCTAGTTACTCGAGAACAAAAGGATAGAAATGAATCACATGGATATCAAGAAACACTTCCATCAATGTAAGTGTTATATAAATATCGACCGTCAATATATATGGCCATGCAGGAGAAAAAATCCCCTATAGATATCATGATTATATCCATATGCGTAGTCCAAATAATACCTTCCAATTTTATAAAATGTAATATGCAGGCTGTAACAACAAAAGATCAAAAAAGGTTTTGAGTACAATTAAAAGTGTATTCATCTTGCAATATAACATTGGCTTGTTATAGCACGGCGGTGTTTATTTTTTAAGACCGCGCTAAACCTATAATATACAATTAATAACCCTCTGAATCTGAAGCCAGGGGTATTAGATACGTCATCAATCTTGATAAGAAATGTGGTTGAGGAAACGTGTGTAGTTGATTGATATTATAAATGCTGGAGACATACCATACGGCTGATTTATTACAAAAAACACAGAGGATTACGAGAACAAACATTTTTTCTCACTGAGGATGACATAATATGCTACTACTACTACTACATACCAATACTACTACTACTGCTACATACCAATACTACTACGACTGCTACTACTATACTACTACTTCGTCTACTACTACTACTACTACTACACACCAATACTACTACTTCTACTACTACTACTACTACTACTACTACTACTACTACTACTACTACTACTACTACTACTATTCTACATGTACTACTACTAAGTACCTATACTACTACTACTACTACTACCACTGCTGCTACTACTACTACTACTACTACTACTACTACTACTACTACTACTACTACTACTACTACTACTACTACAACTACTACTACTACTACTACTACTACTACTACTACTACTACTACTACTGCTTCTACTACTACTACTACTACTACTACTACTACTACTACTACTACTACTACTACAATAACAAGTACTTCTGCGGCTGCTGCTGCTACTTCGACCATTGCTGCTGCTGCTCCAGATTGCTACCAGAACCAGCTGCCAGGCACCAGTCAAGGTAGTGAGCGATGCTGTCAGCTGTGTATTGGCACACTGGTGACGAGTCTCTCTGACTCACTGCAGAACATTCTACTACGAGTAATAAGTTATCGTAGATCTCTCTTCGCCACACCGCCCAGTAGTACCCAATTAAGGTAAAAATTGCCATATATAGCACAAGTGACCCTTGACCTCGACATCTTGACTGACATACCAACCTGAGTAAGTTTCATCTTCCATCACACGCCTGGTACGAGAAATAACCCATGACGTCAACAGGTCTTCTATATAAACACCAGCTACTTCTACTGATAGTAAGAATACAAACTCGTCTGCTTGTGAACAGACCTCTCCTCATCCAGCTAAGAAGACAGAACAAGAGGAAGAAATGGCCAGTTGTAAAGTCATCAGCTCAGAGCAATCTTTCAGCTCACGCTCTGAGAGTAGTGTGAGCAGCACCGGAAGTTGTCACCATCTACTTGGTGCAGATTTGAACGAACAAATGGAGAGAATGAAGAGAGAAATGGAAGAAAAAGTGGCTGTAAATTCAACAGACATTCAACAGAAAATGCTTGAAGACTTGATTCCAGATATAGCCAGTGTTTTGCGCGGGATGAATCCAGATTTGAACGGAAACATTGCTGGAGCAGACGAAAGTATGCAACTTGCAGAAGCAGACGATTCCTGTGTCACCAAAAGTCATTTCAAGTCTGAATCAATGCGTATGGAACAGACGAATGATAGAGTGAGTGTGGAAGGAAAGAAGATGGAGAAGTTCCACGATTCAGAAGCTCTAGCTAGCGATATTGAGACAAGCGAAGAATATCATCATATCTACGAAGGTGATGCCGATAGAGTTGGCGCCGTTGCTAAGGAAGACATGGCTAAGAAATTGCGGGCATCAATGTATCTCCAAGTGGATGATGATGGTCAGGTGATACCAGCAGATAAACAATGATTACGTCAATACTTGATATAGTGGCCTGAAAACAGACATTTACTTGAAAGATTTGATGGAATGTGAATCCTCGGAAGCCAAGAACAATTTTGATACTTTCAGAAATTGACGTTTTGGGACGATGATGCATCGCATGTCTAAAACATGCCAATGAATATGAAACTACCTCAAAACCCAGCCTGAAACAGACATTTGACTCAAGAGATGTGATTGAATGTGATACATATGACACTAAGGACAATAATGATACTTTCACATAAAATGCATAGAATATAAGTGTCTCATATACATACACAGTACTCATTTAGGTGATAATAAAACCGTCAAGTGAGCATTGATGCAATATACCAGGTGTTCCTTTTAGAAGTATGGTTTGCTTAATTCTTGTTGGTTGATCAATGTAAATTGGCTGGTTCCAATTGACTGTAAACGGTGGGTAATTCTTCGTGGGAATTCTGGTTAGGGTTTAAAAGACTGGGAAAATAGGACAACCGAAGGCGCTCATATATCTTTGCTGGCGATTGTTTATACCTTGGAAGAGCTGAACGTACATTGTATATTTCTAATTTTCTATGTATAATAAAAACTTGTCTTTGTATATCTTTGTTCGCATCTTTACTTCATTTGCACTTGTAACCACGGTTTGCTGTTTTTGCAGCATTATATATATGTTTATTGGCTGTAATTTTGCAATTACAAAATCATATACAAGTACAAGAAAAATAGATAGAAAACATATAATATAAATTAAGTACAGAACTAATATTGATGTATGTTAATATGGAAATAGATAGTGTTCTTTTAGGGTGGACGGAGGCAAGGTATAGATAAGGGATGAAAGCTTTGCCTGATTCAGAGCAAAACAGAAAAAACTGTTCCCTTGTATGGGGAAAACTTTCTCTTTCTGGGTCAAGCAGGAGAAATGTAAATGTATTTGATGTTAGGAAATAAAAGCGTATATCATCTAAAAGATAATACTTTCCTATCAAACACATTCCCAATATTCCCTCTCAAAAAAACAATTTCCATATTACCATAATATTTAAACACATACGGACTACTAGACATGTTAACAGTGCCCTGAGGAAATTGGCACCTATGCCTTATTTTATCATCCTAGATAAGCTCTGTACCGATTACACAAGCAGAACATTAAATTATTGCAATAGTAAGTGAAATATATACATGTATACTATCCTATATGTATCATCTATAAATATCTTATCATATATACCAACATAAAATACATACAGATATAGAACAATCCACACAAAACAAATGTACTGTATGCAGTCTTTATCTTGTTTTAGACACCACATCTATCCCATCCTTTATCAATTAAAAAGATATATATTTACCTCACAATCATATTCGTCGACTTTCATTTCATTGAACATCAAACTGATAATTTCTATTAGGCTCATATTATATTATCAAATCAGATTCACTTCACATCTTACGTATTTGGATTTGCTGTAGAAATTAATCTTGGAGAACAATAAATTGAAACCAGTTATCTATGCTTTAAACCACAATTTTCGTTCATGTTCACACTTGACATATTTCCCTATTCAGTACGTGTTAGTCAATTACTAGTATTCAATTTAACTATATGGAAAATAATATATGATTTTAGTTCATTTGACTCGGAAGTAAACTATATAACACTTTTATCACATATGATTGCATGGCGTGAATATCATATAAAGAGAAAGGGTACTTTGAATTAGAGAAACAACTCGAACCCTCTTCTTACCAAATTTAATCGACTCGACCTTTCGGGGATCGTTGATTAATTTTGATAATCAACAGTTCATCGTTGTTTCTCTAAAACATTGCAACTACATGTACGATTTAAAACCATGAAATAATACCTCGTACAATTGCCTTAGATAATGTTAAGGTTTTTTCTACGCCAATTTCTTGATCTATCCTATCAGTGTATGGCTTCAGAAGCATCCATTGCACTTACTATCGAAATAAAGGCCAAGTGTGTCAGAGGGGATTGGGGTACCATGTAAGTAATAGTATTCCATTACGTAGAGGCAAGTTTAGTGTATCAAAATGCTCCACTGGTGGCGTAAAGAGTGTAATCCGATATCCCTAGAGTATAGCCTGTACGTCCGTTATTAGGTATCATATCAGAGGGTCCATTTAATACACACGTGCAGGGCACGTAGACACCCAACATGCCTGAAGACCATAACATTAAACTTCTGGATAGTTCAAAACAAATGAAAATATTCATCAAAATAAAGGGAAAATGGCAGCATCCAAACGTTTTTATTTGACGAGCTAACTTTGCATCAGTACGGTATTTAAATGCCAATACGGGTTTGTGTGTAACCATACCTTGAGGCATACCATATAATAAACTGATATTATGCTGCCATCTCTGTACAGTTCATGCCTGAAGTGACCAAATGCACTATACTCACTTACTTGGTCACCATTTGCATTATACGCCCGTCGCCGGACGCCCGACATGACTCCATACCCGAGTTAATGAATATCTCACTAGTCACGATTATGGTAAGCCTGTGCACAGTGATGTGAAATACATGATGCTTCAATAAAACTGTAATTTGGAGTTGTTGTTTATCTTAAATTTATCTTATAAAACGGCACACGTGTGTATTAGATTTGTGCTGACATCTAGTGTTGCCTGAATCGTTTTTCTCGTATTTGATTTTTAACCACTCCAAATTTCTTTGATGCACAATATATTTCAATATCAAAAAATTAAGAATGATGTTGTATATGACCAAAATAAACTTGAGTTCGGCCGTGCAATAATAGGGGTTGGAAAAGAAATATTCTTTGATTCATTTACGGTTCTCATATGAGTTAAAAACTAAACTAAAATAGCCAGGTCAATGTTTGGGCTCACACGCATGAATGCGGTCAAGGTTGAAAAAATGCGTCCCTACTTGAAAGTGTGCTGTCTGCGGTCGAGACGGCTGACCCCCACTCTCCACACATAGATCCCGCTACGCCGTGTCACTCTGCCAGGGCGGCGATACCGTTTTCCGGTTGGATTGCTACACGACTAGCTGGACCCACGTCGGCATAGGACTTGCGATAGGGTAGCAAGTCGTCCGTAGGACATGTATAGATTCACCATTCTGCCACTCGCCAAGTTGGCAAAATACTAGGTGTATAGGGAAAAGTGTCAGATCTAAATTCGTCGTTATAACGGTTTATGGTAGCGAGTTTATTGATGAAACTGAGCGGCCAAAAAATCAAGTCATGCGTGCGATTGAAACATTGTCTAAAGATCATATGTGGGAAAATTTTTGGCATATTTTCGCGCCCGTGTACTTCTAGCTAATATGTCGAAAAAGGGGAACGACTTTACGGTAATTCCGCGCATAGCGAAACAGCGAAATATGTATAGGACGTACACCTACGGCATACTATTATACTACGGAGATGCCTCATTCTGAGAATATCGCTAAACTGGCCATAAGTTCTTAAATCATGGTACGTGTGTGTTATGAATTGTTCAATTGATATTGTGCACGTACGTTGGCATACCCGTCAGCATTCAACAATCCAAAATCAGGATATTTCACGTATCAGGTGGTTTACTATACTGCGACGTCTTTTGGTTTCATTTTGTTTAGTTCCAATTCTTGGAGGGGCCAGGTTAGTACTTTTGCTTAAGGAGCGGGCCTTTAGAGTTGGTAATCATGGAAACATATGTTAATAGGATAACTTTAATTTTAGCAGATCACAATTGCTGCATGATAATATACACACAGTTTTCAAAAACACGCAGATAGCTTTGGAACTGAAAATGTCTTCATCAACAACATTTACATTGTGTGATCTTTACAGACATTGTGTGATATTTCCAGGTCAGATACTTACTATGTTCAGCATATTATGAAATTCTTGGCTCTTGGCTAGAAAATAAATTTATTCTTGAGGAATGGTGGATGATTTTTGAAAGTTGGCAAATCAGTAGCTAATCTGAAGATTTCTGACCAAGTTATATAATTCATACCTGTTAACATTCAACCATCCAAAATCAGGAGATTTTATGCGGTTCCAATCCTGGCCACCAGGGGTCAGATTAGTTTATTAGTTTAGGAGTGGGCTATTATATTTTACAGGTGTTGGCAAATTGATAACCATACAAGTATGATTATGAAATAACTTTAATTTTATGTAGCAGATCACACTTGCAGCATGATGACAAATTCCCAGTTATGAGAAACACACAGAGATTGCTTTTGAACTGAATACATCATAATAGTCCATGACCCAGAGGTGGTCAGTATCATATTGGGGGGCGGGGGGTGCAAATTCTGGTTAATGTTTTTGAATTCCCCATATTCTCACCTTTATGGTGTTTCAGTAACAAATATTTTCCAAATCAGATCTTTTTTTCCCAGGTGAACTTAGCTTTAAATATTTACACGATCACTAATTTGCTTTTACTCACTACCCATATTCCTCATATTTCATAACTATTACATCTCTATCAATCCCCCTTGAGATATGGATCCGTGCGCCGGCCTACATATTTTGGCGCACGGATCCATTCCTCTACCATACCTGCCTAACCTCTGCGCTGTGTTGCGCCCAGCGCCACTAGCTTCATACTACTTTCCATTCCTTTCATTTCCACTCCTATCACCTTGTATCGGACTTTCTCTGGATCTATGGGTCGGAGAGTGACGCCGTGTAGCAATCCAGCGGAAGACGGGATCGCTGTGTTGGGCTGACCCCGTCTGCAGCCGATTGAAATGAGAGCAGTGGCGCCCCGCTGTACTGAAGTACCTTAAGATTAGACATTATTTTGGGTAATCCCCAAGATGCTCTCAGATGCATTCTCCCCATGTCAATTCCCCATATTTGCGATAAAAGAAATCTTTACATTAAAAAAACGAAACTTATTCCTTACAACAGAATCTTGTTTGACATCTCCTGACCCAAATTCGAACAGTTTATCAATACCAGAGTGAATCCGAAAAATGCATCAGCTGGCATGACTTTCGTTTATTCTCTTGACCAAATATACTTTCATGACTAAATCTAACACCTTCATCATTTGGTAACATAAGCCACTATTTCTGACTTTCGCTTCTGGAATCTTTCAGCTACGTTTGTTTCGTTTATCGTGCCATAAAAATCCTTTTAAAATGTGTTTAATTTGTAAAAATAATAATGATTCATAATTGATAATAATAATAATACTAGTAATTGACATATGATATAGCGCCCTTTCCACCTGTAATGTTCAAACGCGCTTTAAAAGAATAGTCAGTGGACAAATTTTTGTGGTCCATATACTAGTAGTCAAATAAACTTCTTTCGAAATAGCAATGTTTTCAGCTGTTTCTTGAAGTTTTGCACACTATCAGCAGCCTTGATGTTGTCAGGAAGCTCATTCCAAAGGCGTGGTGCATAGGCACAGAATGCCTTGTCACCAAACCTCTTCAGATTAGTGTTTGGTATCTGTAATAAGTTTAATCTTAGAATCCTTGTATTGGCTTGTTTGACTAACAGTTTTCTCAGTATAGAGGGGCATATCCTTGCATGCATTTGAAAGTCAAAAGCAGAATCTTGAACTCAATCCTTTTCCTGATGGGCAGCCAGTGAAGATCTTTCAGAACTGGTGTAATGTTATCATACTTTTTGCAGCGGCTAACCACTCTAGCGGCATTGTTTTGGACTTTCTGGAGCCTGCACAGCAGCTCATCAGTGATTCTACAGAGAAGTCCATTACAATAGTCATTGTGTGATGTCACGAGTGAGACAATGACACTCTTGGTTGTGTCAGTATTAAGAAATTTTCGTATTTTTCCAATGTTACTAATGTGGTAATTTGCAGACTTGATAACTTTTGATACATGTGCAGACACATTCATGTTCGGGTCAAAAACAGCATCCAGATTGCCAACTGGTTCATTGCTGGTACAGTACAGACATTTAATCCCTGCACAAGGCGACCGGACGTCTGCCAGTGCCTGGCTGTACAAACACCCTAAGATAACATGTCAACAAAATAGGCCAAGCACACTTATGACGCACGTTACCTTCCGAATCTAAGCTTCGTTTTGTTGTTAGGTCATCCATGCATTCATGGCCAGGAAACTGGGTGGAAATCGGGTGTACGGTCGTGTATTATATTCGGACTGTCCAATCATTTAGTGCAAGAATTAAATACCGGCACTGTATTATTACACCAATTTACGGTAATATTAGGAATAGAGATTAACAAGAGAGTGCTATCAGGATAGGACGGAACAGTAGGGCATTAGTAGCTTTGGTCAATACTATATACTTTCAATTATCGTCATTTTGCATATGGGAGTCAAAAGTCGAGGCTGTCAAATCTTAATTGAATGCTTGGTCTCCGAGTTCTTTCAATAAGATCCAGCTTAGTAATTTCCCCCAAGTATCACTCTAAAAATACTATTTTAGTTACCAGAAGGGGGATAGTTTACAGAAACAGAAAACGGATAGTTGTATTTTTTAGAATATGTAGAAATGTGCTAAATATTCAGAAACAAAATGAAGACTGTTGTGCTCATTTGACTCTAAACCATTTTCATTAAGAATGGTTGCCTTCTTTCACCGACGTTTGACCTAGACTTTATTTATATTGAACCTTACTATATCATGACAAGATGGAATAGAATTATGTGATTATTTGAATTGGAACAATAACAAGAATAGGCATACGTTATACAGACTTATAAAAAAGAATAGGATATATTTTGGGATGACCTATTTCTTATTTTCGAACCAAATTAGAATTACGTCACAATCAGTCATGTATTAATAACTAGGAAAACGGGCATGTCAGGGAGTTAGCCAGTGTCAGCGTTCTCACGTGTCAAATTGATGTATTATTTTTGATTTTCTTTCATTGACTGCATGCCCATGAGCTACGTCACATATTGATGGGTGAAAAAACATAGTTAAGGCAACGCAATTCATAGTAACAGCGGCAGGAGCAACACAAGTAGCAGAAGGGATAAAACATATGATGGTGATGGTTAAAGTTGTTTTCTCTTTTCCAAATTTCGTTCCTGAATCATAAAAATTTTAAGCCAACAGGTGGTAAGCCTGTTTGAGATATATTTGCATAAGAATGGCATATATTCCTTAGCTATAATTATACATAGTACTGAGTCATTCATTCCTCGAGGCATCTAGACGGCAGGGAGGTCTTCATTCATGTCCTGAGCAGGCGTCCAATTGGGTGTTCGTTAGTGACGTAGTTATTCATAAATACATCTGTTTCTCTGAAACGCCCCCTGGTGACTGGATATGGTAAACATCGCCATATATAAAACTTGTGAGTCACCTTGACTGGCACCACTATCTGTGTGTGTATCATCATCTAACTGCTGCCTGCTACCAGAAATAAACCATGACGTCAACAGCTCTACTATATAAACACCAGCTACTACTACTACCAAGAGTAAGAACACACACTCGTCTGCTTGTGAATAGACCTCTCCTCGTCCAGCTAAGAAGACAGAACAAGAGGAAGAAATGGCCAGTTGTAAAGTCATCAGCTCTGAGCAATCTTTCAGCTCACGCTCTGAGAGTAGTATGAGCAGCGCCGGAAGTTGTCACCATCTACTTGGTGCAGATCTGAACGAACAAATGGAGAGAATGAAGAGAGAAATGGAAGAAAAAGTGGCTGTAAATTCAACAGACATTCAACAGAAAATGCTTGAAGACTTGATTCCAGATATAGCCAGTGTTTTGCGCGGGATGAATCCAGATTTAAACGGAAACATTGCTGGAGCAGACGAAAGTATGCAACTTGCAGAAGCAGACGATTCCTGTGTCACCAAAAGTCATTTCAAGTCTGAATCAATGCGTATGGAACAGACGAATGATAGAGTGCGTGTGGAAGGAAAGAAGATGGAGAAGTTCCATGATTCAGAAGCTCTAGCTAGCGATATTGAGACAAGCGAAGAATATCATCATATCTACGAAGGTGATGCCGATAGAGTTGGCGCCGTTGCTAAGGAAGACATGGCCAAGAAATTGCGGGCATCAATGTATCTCCAAGTGGATGAAGATGGTCAGGTGATATCAGCAGATAAACAATGAATATAAGACTATTTAAAAATGACTCCAAAAAGGATGTGAAGATCAGACAATTGCATGAAGGGGGAATGTGAAAGAATGATTTCGAGGAAAATCTACTCTTTCCAAACATTTTCACGAGAGTAAAATATACTGTGTGTCAACAATATTTATGACATGATGAATTGCTTGAAATAATGCAACAAATCAATGGTTGCCTTTTGTAACATTATTTACCTTTATTTATAAATTGGCTGGATCCAATGTTTGTCTGTGTTGTGTAATTGATAGAATATGTATTTGTCGAAAGTGTGTCCTTAGAGGTGTTAAGTTTATACGGAAAAATAGCAAGCAAAAATGTTATTCTCAACAATTTGTTTGGTACAAAGAATGATTTGTTTGTTCTTAGTCAATAATGAAAAATAAACACTTTTCTACATATTTGTTTTTGTATGTCATCGATTACATGTTTTGTTTTATATTTATTAAGAATAAATCAGTAAGTTTAAATATCCACTCGTTTAATGTTTGTTATCCGACAGTCTTTGACCTGAAAGCAAATTTGCTAAGATACATATGTGAAGATATGATTAAGTGGCCCATAACTGTTCCAAAATAGTTCCAAAAGTCTTTCAGTTGCAGAAGGACCAAAGACAGCCCTCCACAACGCCGCACATTTATATATGGACTAGGCCAACCCGTTTAAGGGGATCTTATTATACCTTGGAACTATGCGTGAAGAGAAGGGAATTTCTTTCTAGTTCCGGGTTTCTATCTCGTCGCGATATGACGTAAGCTGTTGACAGCGACGTAAAACTACAATTCTTCCTTCCTTCTTCCGAGGCGTGGTGCTCAGAGTAGGGGCCATTAAAGGGTTTGATTCCTCTCTGCACTGGGACATCCATTTGAAACCTTTATTTCTGACTCTTTGTCATTAATCGCCAAGCAGTAGTGGAAGAATACTTAAAACAGCTTTAAACCCAAAACATATCAACGTTCTTGTTCGTGGGTCAGCAAAGTCACTACATCTCAACTTTGTGTCACAACCATCTTAAAAAGAGGTTGTGAAGCCTTTCAAAAACTGAACATGTTTTTAAAACAAATGCGTTTACAAAACTATTGGATATTTTCACTCTGAATTGATGATTTTTGCTAAATTTCCAAGTACATCTACGTTTCATAAATAACAAATCATGAAATTGCATTTTCACTACGTGCTATCATTGTTTGATTTGGTTGTTTGTAAGGAACTGTAAGATACTTATCTATTCCAATGTAAAATATGCTGTATTTAAACTCTGCTTAGTTACGTAGTATTACGTAGTCTTTTCTCATGATATGACTCTCATATATCATGATCTGTGTGCAAAAAGACTAAAAAAGATATTCTGATTATCATCTTTAATAGAATAAGCTGGCCTTATTGGCCCAATTTGTACAGACTACTCTGCCTAGATTCTTCATGAGTTAATCCTCAAAAACATTCCTGAAAGGACAAATCTGAGAAAATTGATAAACTATTATATAACATGCACAAATATAACTTTTCAACTTTCCTTTTTGTTTCCAATGAGGGGCCCAAAATCAACAAAGGGTCTCTCCTAAAACAGAAAAAGTGGCCTTATAGGCTTACAGTAAGGAACAATAGAAGCTTCTATGTACACGGCACTTAAAATGACTGAAGAGCTTCCAAACCTAATATCTTGAGGAACGAAAATGGCTACTTCCACGAATAAATCATTATCAGCAATCACTCCTACACTTCCTGAGGTTAGCAGTACATCCGTGCAATGTACGGTACATGTACTTGTTAAGATTGACAGCATATTGATTCGCAATACTTGTGCATCTCTGCCAACTTACCATCAAGTATTGAACTTTGTACCAAAGTTTACAAAAAACTATTTTACACAAGTTAACGTAAGGCATTCTCAAGTTATGCAAGCACTGATGAGAAAATGATTATTTGACACTCTGATCTAAGATATAGTTTACTATCTATACGGTTAAAATATTGAGTAAAAATCAATATCAACATTATAATTTGATCACATAATAATTTAGAAGTCGGATTATCAACACAATTTTGTAGAAATTACCTTTAAGAAATCCCAAAACTTTGTTTTTGGATATCTAAATGAGCTAAGAGAAGGTTAGGGAAGCACCCTACCATCTTTAACCTTAAGAGAGAAAATAACGACCTGAAGACATTTGGGATGCTCTGTTTTACTGGCCTTAAATGCTAAGAGAGACTTAAGCTGACCGTTGGACATACAAGTGTTTACTATTGTCAAGGAGTGTTAGTAACGCTGGGCAACATACTTATGCGTCTACGGCGCACTGGAGCTAATGTGATTGTATATTATACATTGCCCCTCGCTGCATCTTCTTGGTATCAGCATATTATATATATATATATATATATATATATATATATATATATATATATATATATATATATATATATATATATATATATATATATATATATATATATATATATATATATATATATATATATATATGTGTGTGTGTGTGTATATATGTATATATATATATATATATATATAATATATATATATATATATATATATATATATATATATATATATATATATATATATATATATATATATATATATATATATATATATATATATATATATATATATAAAATCTCCATTCCTAGTATTACCGTAAACGGTGTAATAGTACCAGTTCTTAATGAACCCGTCGGTAATCTGGGCGCTGTTTTTGATCCGAACATGAATATGTCTGCACATGTATCAAAAGGTATCAAGTCTGCAAATTACCACCTTAGGAACATTGGGAAAATAAGGAAATTTCTCAATACTGATACAACCAAGAGTGCCATCGTCTCACTGGTGACATCACGCCTTGACTATTGTAATGGACTTCTCTGTGGAATCACTGATGAGCTGCTATGCAGGCTGCAGAAAGTCCAAAACAATGCTGCTAGAGTGGTTAGTGGCTCCAAAAAGTATGATCACATTACACCAGTTCTAAAAGATCTTCACTGGCTGCCCATCAGGAAAAGGATTGACTTCAAGATTCTGCTTTTGACTTTCAAATGCATGCAAGGATGTGCCCCTCTATACTTGAGGGAACTGTTAGTCAAACAAGCTAATACAAGGACTCTAAGATCAAACACTAAGAACTTATTACAGATACCACTCACTAATCTGAAAAGGTTCGGTGACAGAGCATTCTGTGCCTATGCACCACGCCTTTGGAATGAGCTCCCTGACAACATCAAGGCTGCTGATAGTGTGCAAAACTTCAAGAAACAGCTGAAAACATTGCTATTTCGAAAGGAGTTTAATTGACTATATGGACCATGACAACTGTCCAATGACTCTAAAGCGCTTTTGAACATTATAGGTGGAAAGGGCGCTATATCAAATATCAATTATTATTATATATATATATATATATATATATATATATATATATATATATATATATATATATATATATATATATATACGAATAAATTGAAATGTGATTTGATTTATATAAAATACATTATATCGCGAATCCAAATATGGATTTTAGTTCTTTTCGTATAAATGTCAGCTCTTTACTCATATTTATTAAGTATTTTGATTATTACAACCATAGCTCCATGGTCCGCGGAAAAGCCTTTGCGAGACACCGCCCTAGCAAGACTGGTGGCGCACTCTTTTGTCCGTAGTGCTTGTTACATTAGAAGCGATATTCTCGTTAGATCTCGCGAGATCATTGCAATTGCAAGATGGCGACTTCCGTGCACTTTGATCCACTTCCTAATCTCCAATATCTGTCTTAATTTTCCGAAAATCATGGAAGGAATTTGGTACTAGGATGCCATGCACGTCTTGGTTGGAAGGTTCATGAGGGTATTTAAACCCAGGAGTAGGTGACACAATGCCGTTTTTCAGGAAAAAATCGGGTAAGTTAAAGGGGTGGAGGGTCACCAAATCTTCGAGTTCGACTGAGTGATTGACATCTCGCAATTATCCTATTGCCTTAGGTCGGGATATCTACGTCCACATATTGATAAATGCAAAATAATTTTAGTATATCCATGTCCTAAATATATTTCCACCTCGATTTTTCACGAGCTGTCAATTGACATATTTTATCCTGGCAGAAATTAGCATGTATTTTGATAAACAAACCAACTGACTGATCATAACACAGTCATTGAAAGGTACGCCCACCGTTTTATTTTGGATTGCAGTATTTTATGCTAGTCAGTATGATTATCTCTCCATGCTTATTTCTAGTGCAGTGATATTTCTGTTTGGATACCATGGCTGAACGTGTTTTTTTTAGTCACTACAGTAGGTGACATTTCCTTCTTCGTGAAGTGACATGATTTATTGTGCATTATGTTTTACACTTGTGTGATACATATCTTCCAAATATCTGTCATTTGCATCTTGCTAATATGTTTCATTATTTGAACTGTTAAGTGTCATTAAATTCAGCTTTGACATCCTAATGTATAATTGGGCATTTGTATTTCTAGTTTGCATTCCTCAATATTCATTCATTTTAAATAATTTTCTTTATTAAGAATTAAGGTAAGGAAAGTAATCTAAAGTTGCCTTCACAAAATTCACAGGAAGTCAATTTTGTATTCTCAATTAACTAATCTCAGCTGGTCCTCTCACGGAGGAAATTAGCATTGATTTTATAATCCCCCAAGGGAGCCTCCCAGAAGCAATTGGCTTCCTGGATGCAAGTGACTTGCTTGGGGGTCATTACATCAATCAGGACTGGGATTGGTGTTCGGCACTGGGAGATTGGGGCCACAGCAGGGTTAATCCTGCCTGGCATATATGTATGCAGAAAACCCTTATCAAGGATCTACAGGTTCAACCATGTCAAATATTATAATATGCACGTGTACATTGTGTTAACTATTTTAGTCCATTTCCTGTATAAGATATCTTTCTGAAATTGTATTTATATGGTCTAAAATACGTCAAGTGCAGTCTAAATATTACAGGTTTAAATAGTTATTTGAGTTAGGTGGCAGCCAAGCCCCAAAATAAATAAATATGAGGGGCCCTAAGAAATCTATTGCTCGCTCAGAAAATATTCATATTCATTTTTTTTCTTTCAAAATATACTGAAAATGGTAGTTGCTCAAATTTACTGCCTGTATATTTAAAAACAGGACATTTTTTTGACAACTAAAGTTTACTGTTCTTGATGTTCTATATAACTATATATTCATGAGCTAACATTTAGTAGAACTATCTAGCATTAGCATTTAGCAGACCTAAGCAATTTTTAGTTCAGCCCCTGAATCAGCCTATTTATTGAATCCTCCAACATTTGGGGTACATGGCCTACTTAAAGTTGTTTATCACTGGTATGGAAAGCATTGATAGGTTATCAAAGCTACACAGGTTTACCTTAGTAAAATATGGATTTGCAGTTATTGGATACATACTGCGGGGGGGGGGGGGGGGGGGGGGGGGGGCAGAGAAGTTCATTACAGTCCTGGGCAAAATTTCTATGAAGAATTTGCAAGTGTGACATTTTGGGGGCGATTACCTTTTTAATTTTTTCCTAAATAAGAAACCATCTTTTAAGACATGGTTGAAGTGTAAATTGCCCCTTTTGACACAATAGGCTATCAGACTCAGATGTACTTGGCATAAGGATTTGTAGCTGAGTAGCCTAACGTGGACAGGAAGTGATTTCCTTATTCCTGTTTCAAACAGGCAATTTTAATACCCTGGGGGGGGGGGGGGGGTTCTTGGTTTGCTAAACACCCCTTTTTGTGAGATACTAAATAATGTTATTGTTGTTCTATTCCTACAGCATAGGAAAATAGGTATGAAGTATTATAAACAGGGTGCATATTTCATCAGGGTTATATGAATAGAGAGTGAGAGCAATTAGAAATTGTTGTGAATTATGAAAGTGTGATATTAGGTGCTGTCATGGTAAAAAAATAAGTATTGAAAGACGCCCCCATCTTGGTGCTACCTATCTATTTGACCAGGCTCTATCTTAGTTGAATATTTGTAGAAGAAATGCTGCTCAGAACCCCACCACCAATACCCTTGAAATATTTTTTCTTCATTCTTAAGTTATTTCCTATTGTATTATAGTAATGTATAGATCCCAACAACACTTGTCAAGGAAGTTATTTTCATACACATATTATTAGTATGTTGTTTTTATTTCAGAGAAGAAAACCAGTCCCTCTTCTCCCAAGCCCCCAGATGCCAGTCCAGGGGACCGCAGCCTACAGAATAGTGCATCATGGGTAGCCAACTCACATTTGCCAAATGGAGATATAGGTAAGAAGTTTTTCCTAATAGAGAGGAGTACACACTGCTGTCACAATCTTTTTGTGGATCCATATTTAATTATCAGACAACAAGTCAGGTTCTAAGACTCTTACCTTCCTCAATATCTGATGAGCTGTTTTTACGTATATGATTTGCCATTTCAAGCATTCCAAACTGGCATGGGAAGCCACGTTTTATATTACCAAGTCAGTCAACTCTTTTCATTTTTATTTTCCGACTCATTAATGCAGGTATTCTAACTACGAAAATCAAAATCAAAAGTTTTCTTACCTCCCTCCTTGCGAAGCAAAAAGGTATGAGAAAGAAACTAACCACCTGGTTTGAACATACATACCACCAGAATCTTTTTACATGTTGGTCTCAGGTTAACCTGAATCCCAAAGGTGGGTAGCTGACTACAATGTATTGTACTGACTAGTGGTGGGTCGAGCGCTCGGAAGCTCGACCATTCGGTCGTTCCTCCTGAGATTTCGTGCGCTCGACTCTAATTTTACACGCTTAAAAAAAAGAGCTTTGTCACCTGTATCTAACAGGTGATGAATGGCGGCCAGTGGCGTGTGGAAACGATCTTCACACGCTGACTTTGGCGGCCAAAAACAGCAATAATATCATTTCCCCCCAGAAATAAACGTAATAAAACGTATCCCTACCTTGTCTTGTGTTGTTTCTTGTCTTTCCGGCGCCTTATTTAAGCGATTCAAAACAAAATTGCGCCGCAGCATACGCCGGCACATGTCAGGCACGCATACGGTGTACCACAGCATTGAGAATCGGTGCACCAGAAAATGGCGTAATACGTAATTACACATAAAATTTTGGGACGATTCCCATCACTAGTACTGACTATATAAGGACACTCCTCATTGTGAGATATGTAGAAATTGGATGGTTCCCAGTTACGGATACAGAGGGGGGTTCAAATGGGATTGGACAAACCCCCCTTTCAATTCAAATGTTGATTGCTTTCTTTAAATTGTCACTATTTAGTTTTTCTTCAAGGCAACAAGGTAGATCTACCTCTTTGTTAAAACGAACACCCTACTAGACAGAAACCTTGATCCAGCCATAGATGCGCACTAGGCCTGTGAGACCTTTAAAACATTTTGGGCACCCTTCAATTATTATAAGGTGGCTGAGGTGGATTCATAGTTGAATAGGTGGATAGGTTTGTTTGCACTTATTAATATGATGCAGAAATAGCTTCTTATTCCTGAATCAGTGAGCACAAGAACAGCTTATTCATTGCACAACAAATACTCAATTCTGGACAGCCAAAATCTAGGCAGGGCCACCAAAACTTATATATCGGTAGCCCATTGGGCCATTACACTGTCAGAAACTGCTTTCATCCCTGTCTGAGCTTGCACACATCTAAAAAGGTGTGTGAATATGTTTTGAAGGAATACACATGGTTCTTGATGGTTGTGCAATATGAATCATTTGGAATGTAACAGCTTGTAAAGTGTCAATATTGGTTGATGTGTGTGCAGACTACTAGTTTTATATTTTTTATAATGCCAGGGCTTGAAATTAGGGAATGCTCGGAGCCAAGGGCTCCCTTGAATGCTCCTGCGGCTCCCTCAAATTTCTGGAGGGAGGCCAAATATCTACTGCTTGACATACAGGACACTTCTATGAAGCTTATGAAGATGCAATTTGGCTCCCTGGAAAAAATCTTAATTCAAGCCCTGAATGCATAAGGCTTCAGGGCTCGACGTTAAGGCTAGCCCCGTAGCCCCGGGCTACTTATTGAAAGTCAGGGCTAGTAAATTCTACCTGTGAGTAGCCCTGAGGGGCTAGATAGAATTAGAATATCAGCGCTTAAAAAATTATGAAGCCCACCTTTGGCTCTGCATACCTGGATGATAATTTAACTCAATATCACAATACACTGTATTCTTTTCATGTTATCAACAGAGGCTATGATTTCAACAGAGGTCACTATTTGAAAAGAGTTGTCATTGATATCAGGGCTAGCAAAAAATATTTCAGGGCTAGTAAAAGTTACGGTAACTAGCCCTGCTGGGCTTATGAAGTTTTTTCTTAATGTTGAGCCCTGTGCTTTAACTACTGCAAAGCCTATGATGGCTTTTGGTCTACACTCATGACAGGTGGTGTCCTGTTCCTGGGTAAATAGATTTGTTCTCGATGACACTTCAACTTCCACTAGCTTGTTTTGTTGTTTTTAGAGAATAGAACGATTTCAATTCTGGGCAATCAGAAGCTACACTGGGTCGACAAAGCTTGCATCCTGGTAGCTCATTTGGTTTATAGTTGCCAAAAAGTGCTTGCATCATCAATATACAATAGATACCCCATGATCGTCACATTACCAACGAGGGTATTTGGGTTTCATTTGGACATCCAAACCCTTAAAAATTGAATATCTGCATGCGCTATGTAGGGCAGTTTTACTTCTATAATTCTAGTGATTATACACAAAGTTCTAGTGAATGAGTAAATGCATTTAAAAATTGTTGTTGGAATGATGTTTAAAGTTGGAAAATATTTGAGGGAGAGTTGCTGGTTCAGTTTAGGTCAATATTTCTCTTTCAAATAATAGTTATTTGATTACCAGAAAGATGCCACTTTAATTGTGAGGCCATTTTAGAGTACTCCGTCCTAAATAGAATACTATGTTAAACATGAGGGAACTGTCAGTCAGTCTAGGTGTTTTTATCCAGGGACCAATGGAATACCAGATAATAAGGGGAACCATAGATGAGTCCTGGTGTTTAGAACTAGTTTATACCAGGATAATATCAATTGACTATTTGTCATACTAGGCTGTTGAAATACAGTTATTAACCTGGTAGTTAACCTATTATTCAATGATATGTTTATGTCAAGCTCACATCCAGTCAGGCTTCCATATGTTTACAGTCCAGATAAAAGCAATGTCTATACATTTTGGCACATATTCAAGATTTACATATATATATACATAAATTTCTCTGACACTAAATGATATGATAGAGTTTATAAATATCTCAACTTGGCTGCATAATTTTGATATTCGAGGTATACGGTAACTAGTTTTTGGCGACTTAGGGCCTTTGCCTGCAGGGCATCTTGGTACATCCCAAACCCTCAACAATCACACATCAGGACACCCAATTTTATCTGTGAGGAATTTCTAAAGATGTCAATACCAAAACGATATTTTAATGTCTTCACCCCAATGTTACTGAGCACTATGACATTTTGTTACTAGGCTAAATATTATGCATTTTAAAGATGTCAATACATGATTATGATTTGAGTATATACTGTGATCTCTCTGAGAAATAAGAACACCCAAAGGTTTTACGAATGCCAAATTTAGACATCCAGTTTTAAAATCCTGGTTAACACCCTAGGTGCAAGTTCCCATACTCACAAATGAATTTTGAATGTATATCTGATCTTGAATACAATGGCCCACCTTATCTATTTGGCTAGTCAGGGCTCAACGGTCCCCAGAAGGAGCAGGTAGGCTGGTGGGGCTACCTGAACCCAAGATCAGGTAGTCCCGCCAGCATTTTACGTAGCCCCCCCATTTATTCTAAAAAGGCAAAATAGTTCTTTTTCCCCCTTTTCATGTTAGTAATGGTACTTATGCTTTTTTCTTCTATTTTGTAGGTTGCATGCTTAAGGGATGCTATATTTTTCTTTTTTTCTGCTACCATTTTATAGCATTTTAGTGAGGAACTTCCCCAGGATTCAGGTAGTCCAGCGGGACTACCTGAATCCAACTTTAGGTAGCCCGACAGAGCTTTTTTTGGAATTCAGATCTCCTGGGAGATGGGACTATGCTATATGTTGAGCCCTGCTAGTAGTTCAGAGGGCATTTGGTCAAAACATATGATTGCATTAGATGTTTTGGTTGCCCTACAGTATATATTTCTGCAGTGAGGTCCTATTCTTTCAAATAGAACATGATTTTGCAAGTTTGTCCTACTCAATCTGGCATAGACACAGAAAAGGTTGTACATATATCTATTGTACATTTTATCCAATTTTTCCATCAAATTTAAGCTAAACTATTGAAGTAATGAACTCAAATCAAATATAGCTGGGACTTCCAAGGAAATCCTGGCATTTTCCCAGCATATCCTTAGGTATTTCAAGCTCCATATGGAATCATGGGAATGAGTTCAGGAGAGGGTTATTGTATGTGGCTCAGTGGAGCCCTGTGGAAATAGCTTGTATTTTCCCTGCATACCCACTGACTCTGTATGTTTTTCTTTACCAGCATCACAAGCAGCACCAGCAGCTGTATCATATTTGCTGAACTGAAACGTTTAACCCACTCCACCCACATTATACCAGGCACCAACATGTTACATACTTGCCTGCTTGCCCCGACAAGTGAATTTAAAAAAAAAAAGGGTCATGACAAGTACATTTTACTTGGCACTTGCCCAAATGGGCAATTTGATTTTCTTTACACTACACATTTTTATATAGAAAATGGCATAGATACCCAGAAATATGTAAACAAAGCAACAAAATTTAAAAAGAATATGATTTTCAAATCATTCAATTCATGATAGATAATACATGCCTTTTAAGCATTTGTTATAATTTATTTTGGGCAAGCCATAAATTATATTGTCAAGTAGATATCATTTACATTGTGTGTATGTATCGGTCATATTAGAATTGATCAGGCATTCATAGAAATATTTTTACCCTCCATTGCCATTAACCTCCATTACCAAGCTATCTAAGTTAGGAGCTAAGAGCTAACTACTTGTCCGGCATGGTAAGTTAGCTCTGAAACTTAAATATAATGTTGGTGTCTGTATGCACAAAATGTTTGCTAGTTTGGTGAATATTTCAAGGACTGGTTAAGTACAATGCCACCGATAGGATGATGTCCCAGAACAACAGTGTGATTTATCAGGGCCAGAGTGATGGGTGATCAGCACCTGCTGTGTTAGGAATCATGGGACCACAGGTGATGACACTATCACCACTAGACTAACAGCTAGCTATGTATTGTCTCTGGTTAACTTCTACATGCCTGTAGTTAGTGTTCGTCCGATTGTTCGAACAAGCCGAACAGCGTTTGTTTGTGCCTCCGATTATGATGATCGAACGCAATTTCACATGTTCGAACAAAAAAACGAACATGGAAAAAAATTATATTCAAATAAATAGCTGGACTTTCGGTAGTCCTGCCTGTCAGAAAATCTGAGAAAAAAAGTTTAGTTACCTATTTATTACCCCACCAAAGAGGAAACACTGCTGGACCGCTCCAGATCCACCTCTCTGAGCATGCTGAGGCGATGTTACGATGCCGCCATTGTTGTTGTGGTTATCGGCACACCATAGAGCAAATGCGCATGACGCAATTACGCTAGTGTGTGTTGATACCGCTAGGTGTCGCGATACCTTATGACTAAAGTAAACAGCAATGGCGACATGGAAAACCATGTACACAACTTCGATTATTAATCGGTCATCGGTCATTCAGATGGACCGATGATCGATCTTGAAAATTGTGACCGATTCCGAACACTACCTGTAGTGCTCAGCCAAAGCCGACTGGCATTTCTGGAGATATCTTTCTGACAAAAGCATAATTGGGAAAATATTTCAAGGAAAAATGATATCAAGAACTTAACTCCTCACAATTCTCCTTCAAATATTTTGTGAATTTATGATAAACCCCCAAAGTAATTTTCAGAAGTATCAAAGGTCAAGATGACAATTTCTCAAAGAACTCCTATGCATTAATGGTTTAACCCTCATTCTGCAGGTGGCTAATTTGGCCTATTTTGGCCAAAATGAAGCAATAAACCTGAAACTATGATTGAAACTCTGGCACCAATGAATACCAACATGACAGGTTTTAGATGGTTTTCATAAGTCTTTGCAGGTTTGTGTTTTGGATAAAATTAGCCGTATTGCAAAGGTTAATCCTCCACTAACCCTCGCAGCCCTATGTCATGCAGTTTTTACAGGTACCAGGTACAGATTTTTAAGAATAGTATTTTCAGGTGTTCATTGTTTGTTTTATTGTAATATGAAATATTTCCATAATATTTAGATAAACTTATAATTTCAAATTTTAAGAATGCAAATAATTCCTGGACGCTAATGTTCATGCAGCGCGTAGCGCCCCCACAAAGTGAAACGGCGGCAAATGTAACTAATTGAACCCCAGGATAGGAAGTTCATAACACTAGGAAAATTGGATTGCGAAACTGGCGATGCCATAAAGTTAACGACATGTAAAGGCGTATTGATATAATCATTATTCTTTATCTATTTGAAAAGGCATTAGATTAAAAGATCAAATACAATTTTTCAGCTATTTTGGCGCTCCTTATTGGGTTCTAACGTCATTCCGGCTATCCCGAGCCGGTTTGGAGTAGTTAGATAACAGGCGCCAGATTTGATTTGGCTATTTTACTCGCTCGCATGAGGTAGGTAGGTCATAATCAGTTTCGGGCCTTATGTAAATATGTGGGGTCATTGATAAAAGTGGCCTGGCGGTCTTTTTCAAAGATTTACTTCGGTATTCAGTCACGTAAATGACAGGACTAAACTCGGAATGCAAGGAACGACCCAAAATAGAGTTACGGGATTTCATCAATATAGCTCTCTTTTCAAACCTAGCTGTCATACAGATGGCGCCGTAGCTTAGTGGCTAGAGCGCCTGCCTGCAGGGCAAGAGGTTGCGGGTTCGAATCCATCTGACCGCAACTAGTATTATCTTTTCTTGCCCAGTCCTTCGTCTGGCACTTTGAAACATTTCCTACTCCAAATAACGATGTCTATATTTTTATTATTTTTATTTCACTTTACTAAAATGAATTGTTGGTCAAATCCACTGATCCCAGAGAGAAGGTCTGCCTGAATTGGCGTTCGCTATAAGGCCCGATTTGATTAGTGTATGAAATTCCCTGGTTATAATAAACATTTCCACAGTTGTGAAGTTAGGAATTTTTTCGAAGGTCTGCCTGAATTGGCGTTCGCTATAAGGCCCGATTTGATTAGTGTATGAAATTCCCTGGTTATAATAAACATTTCCACAGTTGTGAAGTTAGGAATTTTTTCGAGAAAATCTATAGTTTAATGAATGTAAGTAATGCCTAGCCTTCATATAAAAATTGAGCTCTGTGAAGTTTAATGGGTGTAAGTATTAATTTATATCTGTTGATGAAGGAAATGTTCCATTAAGTTCCCTATGACGTTGGTATTGTCACTTTCATGCACACTTGCGGCACATGACTATTACTTTATGCAACTCCCACCCATTTACCTTCTATCTGCCCTTTCACACATCTCTACGTGCTGATCAGTGCCCTATCCAATCCCATGTACCTTCCACCTGCACTTTGGGCTTGGATCCGTGCGCCCGCCACTCACTTTTTGGGCGCACGGATCCTTATTACATCGACAACTTCTACTCCTCCTGCGGCCTTAAGCGCCTTGCCGCAACACTTGCCTCCCCCTTCTCTGTAATTGTACTGTCCTCCCAGTACCTCTTTCAACGGGGCCCTATCTGGATTTCCTAAGGTGGGGCTCGGCTAGCCTCTTGTACAAACAGTTCAATGTAATGCATGCCATTTGGATCATGGCAAGAGAAAATCTTGAAGACAGTGTCTAAATGTGACACTGACACTGGATTCATGATTTTCTCTTACCATGCCCCAAATGGCATGGGTTGGCTTGAACTTTTGTATACAAAGCTAGCCAAGCCTTATCCTAAGAAAATTGGGAATCAAGGAATTCTTCTTAACACTCAGAATTTTAAGTTCTTTAACCCTTTAGCTGCTGGTGGCAAATTTGGTCAATACAAAATAATGTGAAAAAAGTTGAAAAATTACTGAAACCGTGGCAAGTGGGTACTCATATGTTAGTACCCAATGAGAGCTTTCCAATGAATACAAACATGACAGGATTTAGATGATTTCCAAGACTTTTTTAGTTCTTGTTCGTTAGACGAAAGTGTCTCCGCAGTGAAAGGGTTAAAATGCTAGTGAAGGTTGTCCCGAAAGATTGATTTCCGAGGACATCAAAGCAGCTCAGGGAAAAGCTTTCTTCATCCAAAGGTTTATGTAGGTAGTCAGAGCTTTATTTTCAACTCAAGGAGTTATTACTCTCAACATTAAAAATTTTAAGTTCATTAAAATGTTACTGAAAATGTGTTTCATTTGAAATATGTCAGCCTAAGTGCTAGGCTACTAGTATATCATGTGGAGGTAGTGCTGATTGCCGCTCACTTGTGCTCAGTCCCTACACAGCTCACGAGCTCTGTGAGACTGGTACGAGCCTAGCTAGTGAGGGTTGTCTGGAAAGATTGATTACGAGGACATCAAAGCAGCTCAGGGAAAAGCTCTGTTCATCCAAAGATTAATGTAGGTAGTCTGGGGTTTACTTTCAAATGTTTTCTTGCAAGTCCGATGGACGGACTGGCTGCTTCCAGATTCTACAGGTCCTGCAACTTTTTTGCCAGTCCCACCACTTAATGACCCCAAGAAGAGGGTTTGAAGTACAAGTACTTGATTCCCTGATTCCCTGCCAGTCCCTCGAAAGGGCTATTATTATTACTTTCAGGCATAAATTCACTAACTCTGTACTGACAGACTGACAGGAATGTAGAGCTCTGGGTAGTTTTTGACAGAGGTTTACTACCATTTTCTTTTCTTGCCAGTCTTGCTTCTTACTTCTAAGAAGAACTGACAGTTTCATATCAGCAAGAACTGTACATAAGAAATAGATATAACAGGCCAACCCATTCTATTTAGGTCGTGATAAGAGAAAAGCTTAAAGACAGTGTCTAAATGTCTAAACAAGTTCACATAGTAGTTATTTGGCCATTAAAACTTTGCTTGTCTAATTTTTTCCAGGTTTAGTTGTATAAAATTGTTAGTAGTTACTCGTAGCATAAATTGGTACACAATATTTGACCACTAAAACTTTGCTTGTCTAATTTGTCCAAGTTGTCTAAAAACTGCTTGCAATTCTGTAGATTACACATTTAGCCTTACCAGGCTTTTAGACTTACAACCACATATGCAGAGATTTTACACTTAGTTCATTATTAATTACCATGTTATTTTCAAAAGTATAACTGATCCATTGACCAAACAATAATTTCTAGAGGAACTGTAAAGCATGAATGGGTTAATCAAACTAATAAATTTTACTTTCCTTGTGTTGATTTCACTCAAAGAATGCCTTCACAACCACCCCCTGAGTTGCAGAAGTGGGGAAACTTACAACCACATGTGCAGAGATTTTAACCCTTATGCTGCTGGTGGCTTATTTGGGCATGGGAATTATATTGAGGTGAAAAGAAAAAATATTTGAATGAAATTGTGACTTTTATATAAAATCCTAACACATGTTGGGTGTCCTGACATGTGATTTCTGAGGGTTTGTGTACCCAAATGAACCCGAACACCATGCTGGCTCAGCCTTGGCTAGAAAGGAAGAATGGATTGATATAAACAATATCATGTAATATGTACTAGGTAAATATTTATGATTATTAAATGAATATCTCATCTCTCTTGGGAAATTGGATATGATTCTAGCTATTTCTTTCATGAGAAAATCACAATATTTAGATAAATCTTCCAGAAATATATACATGTTTATTATGATACCCACTCTGTTAGTAGCACTCCTTTCAAGACTCATGCTATTCCCAGCTATCAAGAAGATTTAATCATGAAAACAAAGCCTCATGCTACTGTTCTAGATCAGTTAACCTGGATCACCAAAAGAGAAATACTGACTGCTAGCTGTCTCTCACCACCGCCAGGGTTTAGATCTCGGCCAGGGGAAGTAAGAAAGTTATCAGTGACTAGGGGTTAGGCATTGGTTTTCGCTGGGTCCTCTGGTTTTCTCCGCCAGTTACAACTGGTTAGTCACGGCTTAGCTGCAATATGACAGAAAACGTGACAAAAAAGAACAAAACTCCATTTGAAAAGAAAAATCACAAAAAAGAACACTCCACAAGGGACATGTTTCCAGGGCTCTGACCTGTCCATCATGTCTTTGTAGAAGTAGTTTCTTAAAACGAACTTAACTCCTCGGAGAAGCTTAAATTTCAATTAAGAATTTTGCATAATGACTTTTTTAGGTAATATGCAAACCTTTTCTTGAATAGTTGAATGTGCAGGTTTCCTAGATTTGAATGGTCAACAATGAAGGAGTCAATGAATATTGTTTTCATGTAAAAGTTATTGTATTCTGTAGGTTGTTAGCTGATCAGGGTGCAGAATAGGTCAAATGTAATTAGAGCATGAATAACCAGCATTACATGGTTCAAAGGTTGACACTAAATCCCAAGGCACTGGCCTTTTACACTTTTCACCCTGCGTGCAGGCACCCAGGTGGCTGCTCCTCCACACATACCCACTTCTCAATGACACACAAAATGCCAACAGATATTACGCTCACACACACACAGAGAGAGAGAGAGAGAGAGAGAGAGAGAGAGAGAGAGAGAGAGAGAGAGAGAGAGAGAGAGAGAGAGAGAGAGAGAGAGAGAGAGAGAGAGAGGTGTTTGCGTGTATGTATGTATTACATGTAAATTTGTATTTATATATATATTTGGATATGTGCTAGACCATTATACTCATATCATTGGCTTACTTGGTTTGGCAAGGCTAATTTATGACATATATAGATAATGTTTAATAAAGGTAGGATTGACTTAAGATAGGCCTGCATAGTATGTAAATATCATCATGATAAATTTATGAGGGAAGAAGAATAAATACTGTTTTACCCTTCCAATGCCACACACACATATGCGTTTGTGGTTTACAACATGACCTAGAGAACTATGCAGGCATATATGTAGGGGTCCATACCGTTAAAATTATACGGTATGGTACGGTTCTGGTATTTTTTTATATGGTTCCGGTATTCTAACGGTACCGTTACTGGTTACTTTCTTTACTTTGTCGATGTTTTCGAAATTCTGTCGCGTGCGTTAGTGCTTTGAAAAGTGTGGTGGGGCTGGACTAGCACCATGTAAAATACATAGCGTGGCCCTCTCCACACTTTTCCAAGTACTACTGCGCGCGTTAGTATCTATCGTAGTGCAGTTTCAATGGCGGCCGGCACTGGATGACGCGATCGCGATGTATTTTCCCGCCGATCCCGCGTCTCTGCAATCTTTTCCGCCTTGCCTGTTATATCAGCAGCGAGGCGGCTTATTCATAGTACCGGTAAAAAAATACCGGCTACTATTTATACGGTTTATTACCGGTATTTTCGGGCGGAGTATTGGTACCCTCACGGTACGGGTATACCGGTGTGGACCCCTACATATATGCATGCAAGATAATCAAATTCATTTTAAGAAGAGCCTAGCTGGCCAGTCTAAAAGACATCCTACATAGCTTGAAAATTTGGCAGTTGGATGATGTTGTGCTCAATTCAAGATTCATTTTGACAAGTCACATCGTGGTGGACAAAAAGTAAACTTTATGAAATCTTGTTACTGGATTTCGACCAATTATTCCTATTATAATTTTGCATCAGACATTTCTGGGGAAAATTACAATTAAGACATGGGTTTAGTGAGTTGTTTACCATGGTCTAGAACAGTCATCTTCTGTTATCTCATTTGTGGTTAGATTTTGATTTCTAATGGCTATTTTCTGTGTTCGCAGGTTCACGGAGGAGCCCGGTCCCTGGTCAACATGGCGGAGCGCGTCCAAAGACCTTGCCCCTAGTGCAGGCACAGGGCATGGAACTGGGAGATACAGGTAAGGAAAACAAGCTCTCTACGGTGTACCCCCTCCCCCTTTCCCCCTCCTCCACCCCCTCTCTCCCCCCTGTCCCTGGTCAGCATGGGGAGCGCGTCCAAAGACCTTGCCCCTAGTGCAGGCACAGGGCATGGAACTGGGAGATACAGGTAAAGAAAACATGGTCTTAGAAAGTGTCCCCCTCCCCCTTTCCCCTCTCCCCCCTGTCCCTGGTCAACATGGCGGAGCGCGTCCAAAGACCTTGCCCCTAGTGCAGGCACAGGGCATGGAACTGGGAGATACAGGTAAAGAAAACATGGTCTTAGAAAGTGTCCCCCTCCCCCTTTCCCCTCTCCCCCCTGTCCCTGGTCAACATGGCGGAGCGCGTCTAAAGACCTTGCCCCTAGTGCAGGCACAGGGCATGGAACTGGGAGATACAGGTAAAGAAAACATGGTCTTAGAAAGTGTCCCCCTCCCCCTTTCCCCTCTCCCCCCTGTCCCTGGTCAACATGGCGGAGCGCGTCTAAAGACCTTGTCCCTAGTGCAGGCACAGGGCATGGAACTGGGAGATACAGGTAAGGAAAACAAGCTCTCTACGGTGTGCCCCTCCCCCTTTCCCCTCTTCCTTCCCCTCTCCCCCTGTCCCTGGTCAACATGGCGGAGCGCGTCCAAAGACCTTGCCCCTAGTGCAGGCACAGGGCATGGAACTGGGAGATACAGGTAAGGATAGCAGGCCTCAAACAGTGTACCCCTCCCCCTTTCCCCCTCCTCCACCCCCTCTCTCCCCCCTGTCCCTGGTCAACATGGCGGAACGTGTCCCAAGACCTTGCCCCTAGTGCAGGCACAGGGCATGGAACTGGGAGATACAGGTATTAGGAAAACATGCTCTCTACGGTGTGCCCCTCCCCCTTTCCCCCTTCTCCACCCCCTCTCCCCCCTGTCCCTGGTCAACATGCGGAGCGCGTCCAAAGACCTTGCCCCTAGTGCAGGCACAGGGCATGGAACTGGGAGATACAGGTAAGGAAAACATGCTCTCTACGGTGTGCGCCTCCCCCTTTCCCCTCTTCCTTCCCCTCTCCCCCCTGTCTCTGGTCAGCATGGCGGAGCGCGTCCAAAGACCTTGCCCCTAGTGCAGGCACAGGGCATGGAACTGGGAGATACAGGTAAGGATAGCAGGTCTCAAACAGTGTACCCCTCCCCCTTTCCCCTCCTCCACCCCCTCTCTCCCCTGTCCCTGGTCAACATGGCAGAGCGCATCCAAAGACCTTGTCCCTAGTGCAGGCACAGGGCATGGAACTGGGAGATACAGGTAAGGATAGCAGGTCTCAAACAGTGTACCCCTCCCCCTTTCCCCTCCTCCACCCCCTCTCTCCCCTGTCCCTGGTCAACATGGCAGAGCGCATCCAAAGACCTTGCCCCTAGTGCAGGCACAGGGCATGGAACTGGGAGATACAGGTAAGGAAAACATGCTCTCTACGGTGTGCCCCTCCCCCTTTCCCCTCTTCCTTCCCCTCTCCCCCTGCCCCTGGTCAACATGGCGGAGCGTGTCCCAAGACCTTGCCCCTAGTGCAGGCACAGGGCATGGAACTGGCAGATACAGGTAAGGATAGCAGGTCTCAAACAGTGTACCCCTCCCCCTTTCCCCCTCCTCCACCCCCTCTCTCCCCCTGTCCCTGGTCAACATGGCGGAGCGCGTCCAAAGACCTTGCCCTTAGTGCAGGCACAGGGCATGGAACTGGGAGATACAGGTAAAGAAAACATGGTCTTAGAAAGCGTCCCCCTCCCCCTTTCCCCTCTCTCCCCCTGTCCCTGGTCAACATGGCGGAGCGCGTCCAAAGACCTTGCCCCTAGTACAGGCACAGGGCATGGAACTGGGAGATACAGGTAAGGAAAACAAGCTCTCTACGGTGTGCCCCTCCCCCTTTCCCCTCCTCAATCATCGCATTATTTCGGTGATTAGGTATGAGGTCTGGAGCGCAAAACTATGAAAGGCTATGACAATTTCTTGCTATTAGCCCCCGACTAACTTCGTTTTGAAGTCCTTTTGGAGCTTAGTTTCATTGCAAGAAAGCTGACAACTTGCTAGTCATTTAGTTCTATTTCTCGTCGCTAGGTCTCGCCTTTTCCGATTATTATTGATTGCCAGTTTCATAATCGATTAATCAGTAGAAAAGAGGCAACCGAATAAGCATCGGTTATAATCGATAATCGGCCCAACACTACGAGATACCCAATAACATTATTTGAGTTCAATTCTAGAAAAACCTAGCAAACATTTACTTATTTTGGTGAGCCAAGTGCATAGTTTTTTGGGGCAAACAAATCCTACTCAATTTACCCAGTTTTATGATAAATTATCAAAATATTGCATGATATCTTGTTATGTCCAAATTATGGCTAGTTAGTAGTTACCTGATACAGCTTTAATTGGAGTGCTAAAAATTTCGCTTTACAGCCCTGCTGGAGGGTATTTGTACGACTTTAAATTTCCGCATTCAAGCACTCAATCTGTATAGATACAAAGCAGGATATTTATTTGTAGGATGTTATTTTGGCGCTATCATGGGGATCGTGGAAATAGCGAAATGAATATGCCTATAAAAAATACCCGTTATTACCAGACATGGGGTAATAAGTAATAGGTAATAGAAAAGTAATAGGTAATAGACCGATTTTCAAAGTAATAGCCTGTAATAAGTAATAGATAGTCAAAATCTTCAAGTAATAAGTAATTGTAATAGCCTGACCCCAAAGGTAATAAGTAATTTTCTATTACTTTTCTATTACTTTCCCCATTTATGACCAAAAAAGCAACTGTACAGTAAACAAGTCACTTTTCCATATGACTCCATAGTCCTGTCCATACAGATACAGGATTGTCACTCCTTGTCTCAAAAAGCTTGAATTTGAAGTGAAGGATTGATTTCAGTAAAAAGTCTGCGAAAAGGTTTAGTAATTCATCTGAAAGGCAGTAGAATTTATTCACTGCATCTCCTAAAGGGTAATGTTGTCTTACTGCCAAGGTCTAGGTACTTCAATCTAGGTCAGAGGCCAAAGGAAGTTGATTTAATTGCAATTTGATAAAGATAAGAATAGCTGCCATTAGGTATACAAAGGAAATGAGTGCAACGAGCTGTAGAATCCCCAATGAGAACTACAAGGCTCTGAGATAAGCTGCCCATCCTTATTCTCAATTCCTCTCATAGGATAAGTATGGATGCCTTGCCTACAAGGTTTAAGACAGCAGGGTGCCAGAGTTATGTGGACACTCTAACCCTCAAAAATCACCCCTCAAGACATCCCCAAAATGTATGAGTTATTTCTCAGAATGGTTCTCCTTGAAACTTTAAAGGCTACCTGAAAGTTCTGTTTCATAGCCTTCATATTCACCTTTTAAACAATATTATCAAACCTCATTAGACACAGTTCAGCAGTTGTGCTCTAATCATGGTGACTTTGTAATGATCCGTTTGTCATATTGTGTTATTTAATACTTAAATGACTAGATGGTCTCCTATGTACAAACAACTTGCTCAACATACATTCCAGCTTATTTCTGACTATGTGTATGTGACACATAGTTATTATGATATATGAATAATTATATGTGGATTTCCAGTTGGAACTGGTAGATTTCAAGACTTAGAGGTATCATCATTTCCATGAATGATCTAGGTCGATGAAACCCCAGGTGATTAAAATTGCAATTGTAACTTCCTGTAGCTACAGACACTGTCAATCCTCACCTGCACATGCATGTACATGAGGATTTTGAGCATACTCTGAACTCAAGGAGACCAAATGTTATGCTCATTTGAAAGGCTTTTTGGATGGGTGAGCGAGTTGTTTATCAGATTATACTGTATTAAGTATTGTGGGTTTGGTATTTTTCAATATCTCTTTAATTTAAACACCTCTGTAGGCATAAGGTTTTCAGGAGGCCTGCCTCAAGTAAAAGCTACACATACTCTCTTGTCAAATGCATATCAGACCTTAGGTGGAACATTTTCTAAATCATTTTGTGAATGCGAGGTGCACATTTGTTCTATTACTGAATTACTGAGGGATTTGTGCATTAGTCTTTGCTCCAGGATTTAAATACTAGGACACCCCTGTTTGCCTTCATTATTCAGTACCTTTGATTCAGATGAACCCTTATTAGAAGAACTCCTGCGTAAAGTAAACATATTTTCTTGTCAACAAGGTATTTAAACAAAGCAGTGTCCACCTTGTGTATGGTAGACAAAATATTTATCATTACTGGGGTCCATAATCTTTGTGGGATTATAGAAATACAGGTCCCCTTTTCCAGGTAGGGAACCGCTTTATATTTTTGATATGTGTTTATCTACATTAAACTCTTCAATTCAGAACTATCAGCATATTACACACATTAAGAAGTATTAAACAGCTGTTATAAAACATACTCATGCTGAATGAAAGATAAGTTATCACATTTTGACAAAGGGTTTCATTCACCGTAGCTAGAAAAGTAATAAGTAATTGTAATATATTACATTTCAAAAGTAATTGTAATTGTAATAGGGATGGTAATTTCCAAACGTAATTGTAATTGTAATTGTAATAGGGTCAATACAAAGTAATTGTAATTGTAATATATTACTTTCAAAAGTAATTGACCCCATGCCTGGTTATTACAGTATGTATGATTTCTTTCCCAGGTTATAACAGCAACTCACTGACAGCAGAGACACCTATAAGGACGTCCTCTCGCCTGCACAAAACCATGCTGGAAATATTCCACGATAAAGACGCCCTGTCCTACTTCATACAATACATGAATAACAACAAGGCGGGACACTTGATTCGCTTCTGGCTGGACGCGGAGAGCTTCCAGGCCGCATCCTGGACGCGGCTGCGCTCTCGCTCACTCAAGGTGCCCTCTGAGAGGTCAAGGTCGAATTCCGGGTCGTCGCCACAGCACGAAGGTCAAGTTCAAGGTCAAGCACCTCAGGTTTATGTAGGTCAAGGTCATACTGCTGAAGGTCAACCCGTGCAAGGACGGGACAGAACGTCGAGTCAAAAAGGGGACAGTGAAGAAAATGTCCTTAATGGGGCGTCAAAAACTTCCGCTGTTCCAAACGGCACGGAAAACGATAAAAAGTCTTCTCGAGTCACGGATAGTGATCTTGGAAACGGGAGTGTGGTTACACGAGAGAGTGGAAACGGACTGAGTACAAATGTAAATATTGTAGATAGAACTGAGGGCGTAGTTGATGAGGAGAGTAAGAGTGTAACGGAAGACGAGGGGGAGAGTGTGTTTATAGCTGCGGAGCGCAAAGGAAGCGCTACCAGTGATAGTGACGTCGTCGCCAGTAGCTCGTCACAACAGACCCGGCTCGCAGAAAAACTCATACAAAGTAAGTTATAGAAAATTTATTTCTTTTTTATAAAATAAAAACATACTTCAAAGTAAGTTATGGGAATTTTATTTCCTTTATAAATGGTAAAAAACTACTACAAAGTAAGTTCTAGATATTTTATTTCCTTTATATATAATAAATAAAAACTCACACAAAGTAAGTTATAGAATCTGTATTTCCTTCATGTATCACTCTACAAGCCTGGTTGGGCTTTGAGGGTTGATATTTTTTAGCTGCACAGGCTCTTTTCATCACTCTTACTAGACTGTAGCACAATCACAACAATTTTATTTTTATTTTTGTTTTACTTCACCTGGGTCAACCAGCCACTCAGAAATTTCATAGTAGTTTACCTGTCTGCCAGCTCATTGTAAACTCTTCTAACGCCAGATACGCATTTATGTGTGTGTCTAGGCAGGGTTCGACGTTAACATTTGAAACCACCTGCCCTGCAGGGCAGGTGACCTGGAACTTTTGCCTGCCCTGAAACTCCCTCGCAGACTTTTTGGGTTTTGTCTGTAATATATTTTCTATTTCATATTTATTCAAATGTTCATTTCTGCTAAAAAATAAAATATTTTCAATAATAAACCTCATCTTAATGAAAGGGTTACAATTCTCGCCGATACAGTTTTGCACAAGCCGGTAAACATCTTTATTTACATAGTGAAATAGTTATGCAAACGCTTCCTAAATTTCAAATGCTCTAAACGGATCAAGACATCTGAAATAGCATGTGATCGTCTTCCTGAGCAATACCAGTATAAGTGCAGGAGGGTGGTAGCACATATCTGGTGGTATTGCCTCAGTTGTTTACATGGCCATCTGGAGAGGACATCACTTGCAGTGAGTTTTACTGTTTTGTGAATGATTGTTGGTGGGTTTTCGTGGTGGAGTACCGATCACACTGCAAATGATTACCTTCCCTGTCGGGCAGGTACAATGTCAACACCTAACTGATTTTTTGAAATTTTTACCTGCCCGGGGCAGGCGGGCAACGTCGATCCCTGGTAGGAACACTAATCTAGAGAGTCATGCATATGTATATATGCATGCGATATGATCAAATTCATTTCAAGCAGGGACTGGCTTGCCAATCTTAAGAGACCTCCCAACAATTCTCAAAATTAGCCTTTTGGCTGCCAGAATAATATCCCCATTCCAAGTTTCATTTTCTATGCAACATGACTAGTGTGGGCTTATTCTTATTTATTTGATAGCCAAATATAACCAAACTGGTACTTGATTTTGGCCAATTCACCATTACAATTTAGCATCGGGAATTTGAGGTCAAAATTACAATCTGGACCTACAATGGTCAAAGTATTTTCCTGCCAGTGCCAAGCATGCAGGCAGACTGGCAGTTGCTTCCTTATGTTGACTGGCGCTCACTGAGTGTATTTTGTGTTGTTTTCAGGTATAGAGCGTGATGCTGTGAGTATATACGCCAAGTACATTGCATTAGATGCATCCCATCCCATAGGCATAACAGATGAACTCAGAAACAACGCCATTAGTAAGTAACACTTAACCCTTCCAATGCTGAGGCTACTTTCGTCCAAACCACAAGGATGTAAAGATTTTTGAAAATCATCTAAACCCTGTCATGTTGGTATTCATTTGAAAGCTCTCGCTGAGTACTTTCAGATGAGTACCCATTTGCCAGGGTTTCAGTCATTTTCTAGATGTTTACGTAATTTTGTATTTGTCAAATTAGTTACCAGTCAATTTTGGGCACCTATTTTCTAAATCCTGGCTAAGACCCTGCATTCTTTTTTTAAGCAAATGTATATTTATGGTTGTAATCTGAGTATATTGTGGTCTCCCTTGAAAAATATAATGCCCCAAAATTTTACAATTGCCAACTTTGGGCACCCAGTTTACAAATCCTGGCTAAGACCCTGGTTTCAGGCCTGTAATTTAAAGTAGTGGGGAGCCCAGGTCTGCCATAGTATTGAGCATGACTATGGTGATAAGAATAAGAATGTTTTAAAAAGCATACATTTCAAAACCTTTTTCCTTTTCTTTATTTCAGGGAGGATTTGCAGTGAGGATGGGAAGGTAGACCCTGTGTGTTTTACAGATTGCCAAGACTTTGTTTTAAAAGTCATGGAACGAGAGTGAGTATTTAACGTGAATTTGTTCTATGAAACCTGCCTGAACTGAGTACCACCATTAGGGCCAAAGCGCATTAAAATTTGTGATACATTGCAGTTTTTGATTCAACGAAACAATACAGTTCAGCACTTAACCCATTTACACTCAGAGCAGCCAAAAGAGGCCTGGCGATTTTGGAAATATTTCCCTTACAAAAGTTTTTTTTGGGAAATATTTGAATGGGATATGTTGATCAGAAGACAAACAACCAATGTCCTTCAAATATTTTGTGAAATTTCGCTTCATTCCCAAGTTATTTTCAAAAGTATGAAAGTAGCAGACAATATTTCGAGAGGAACTCTTGAGTGTGAATGGGTTAACATGAATAAACCTTGAAGCAAGCACTGCATTCTGACATTCGATTGCCTTATAGTTGAGCTATATAGGAGGTCTTTTTGAGCGAGGCTCTTCTTCAAATGACTTTGGTCATCTCTCTATCTGTATGTGCATGGATCTCTAGGTTTAAGTGTTGCTACAAACACATAAATGAATGTGTGGTATTGGAAGGGTTGGATGGTCTTATTCATATTCATTTGGTTTGTTAATTTCAACCTCCAGTCCTTTTCTTTTGAACATGTCACAATGAGCGTTTAACTATCATAATAATATTATATTAATAATATTGTCATTTGATATTATGCCCTTTCCATATAAACATGCTCAAAGGCACATAACATTCATTTTCAAAGGATAGATGCTGATATCCACATAGCTATTTGATAAATACATCTTTGAACAGATGTGTTTTCAGTTGTGGTTTGAAGATTGCCACACTCACAGCTGCCTGAATATTATTCCATAGTTTTGGGGCACAGGCACCAACGATCTGTCACCGTAGGTTTTCATGTTGGTTCTCGGCTCACAGAGTAAGTTCTTGGATGTTTATCACAGTATTAGTGGGACATACTCTTTCAGCATTTCCCTCAGATAAGAAGGTGCAGTCCATGCAAACACTTGTACGCCAGTAGCAGAATTATGGGTAGCACGCTTGGTTTTAGTGCAGGAATTATTTGCCAAGACTGAATAAAAACCCTTCTCTCTCTCTTGGTAGCCACTACCAGGGATTTCTCCAGAGTGATTTCCACTGTCAACACCAGGTGAACGTACTCACCAGCGGCAAGGTCTACCTCTCCGATATCGTCTACAATGATACCGCGCTCTTCTACTTCATGGAGGTAAGAAAACAACATTTAACCCTTCCAATGCTAAGGCTACTTTCGTCCTATACACAAGGACGCAAAGATTTTTGAAAACCATCTAAACCCTGTCATGTTGGTACTCATTGGATAGCTTTCGCCGAGTACTATCAGATGAGTACCCATGTGCCAGGGTTTCAGTAATTTTCTTCAGGTTTTTTGCATCATTTTGTATCGGCCAAATTAGAAACTAGCAGTATAAGGGTTAAAAGAGGGATTACACAAATTCATCCCAGTGGCGCCCCAAAAGGCCCCACCATTTTGGTGCATCGCAACAACTGACAAAACTTTCTTAAGAAAAATATTTATGGGGAAATTCTGATCTGAAGCCCAAGTAATGACTCTCCTTGCAATAATTTGAGAATTTGTGATTTATTCAAAGATTGTTTTCTAAAGTATCATAGATTGTTGATGTTTTCAAGTATGACTATAGTTGATGAATGGCTGGCCACAGCCATAGTAAACTGGAAATGTTTGATGAAATGAAAAATTACAAATGGCATAATTTTCTCATTTATTTCCTGGATGTTGTACATCATTATATTGAGACGAGGGCGCTATGAACCTAATAAGTTCAGGCCAGTCTGGAAAACTTCTTCATTTGTTTTTTGGTTGTTGTATTTCAGTATATAGAGCAGGAGGGAGCTATGACCCTAATACAGTGCTGGCTAGCCTTGGAGAACTTCCAGCAACATCTGGCGTCCCAGTGCGGAAAATACGACGGCATTCAAGCACAGGCAGATGCCATGGTTCTCTATGAGAAGTAAGAATTATCATCTAAAAATATTACAAATTATTTTTCTGCATTTGGCATATGGTTGTCTTTTGATGATCATATTCCTTTTCATTCACTCCATTTCCCATCGATTTAGTAGCAGTTGTTAATTTATACGCACCACACTAAAATGCATCTTATCAATAACATGATGTACTACACGGTGGATACAAGACTTTAAACCTGAATACCTTTACAAATTAGAGAATTCCTGATGATATTTGCTTTATTAACCCAGCGTCCCCAATCAAGATTTTGGTAGCCCCGACTAGAGTTTGTGTTATGTGCAAAACTTCTGCTTCTTAATTTAAAGTATTAAAAGAAATTCCAAACTCAATCTTAGTGTTAACAAATCTGTACTGTTTTAACAAGTATCGTCTTGAGCCATCTTCACCCAAGATTATTTAAAGTCACCTCGGGCCTATGGGTGACCATCTAATTTCTCCTGTGTTTATTTCTATTATAGGTACTTCTCCCTTCAAGCCACATGTCCGCTGGGTTTTGACGATAAGATCAGGTTTGATGTTGAGCTGAACATCTGCCGAGAGAATGGTCCTCTCCCCGACTGCTTCGCCGTGCCGAAGGAGCTGGTCTTCAGGACGATAGAGAGGGTACGATTCTAGGGGTGGAATTGATATGAGGAGAATCTACCGAACAAAATAATTTTTCCAATTAACCCTTCCAATGATAAGGCAACTACTGTCCAAAGGACATGGAAGCAAATATTTTTGAAAACCATTTAAACCCTGTCATCTTGATATATATTGGATAACTCTCGCAGAGTACTCTCAGATGAGTACCCATGTGTTAGGGTTTCTGTCATTTTTCAGCTTTTTCGCATTATTTTCCATTGACCAAATAAGTCACCAACAGCATAAAGGGTTAAGCATATCTAAGTTGTATAAATGCCCCTGATGGTCTCTTAATGTGGCCATTGTGTGAATCATGCTTGAGGCATTTGAGAAAGTTGTCAGTAACTTTCCCTTGCACTTAAGTTTTCTTCACCATTAACAACACGCTAGTCATAATTGTGTTTCAATATATCAGAAAAGAATTATATCAGAAATTCTAAATGTTATATAGAAAGTCATACCAATAATGCAACCACTTAAACAGTAATAATCTATTTTGTGAAATAATAATACACACATACTGAGAAAACAACTATCAGAAAAATAACTTAGTATGTCTTCTTTTTGAGCAAAATAAGCTACTGTATTCACATTTATTTTGAAGATAAATTTTGTATGGCAAATAAGTTTCTCGCTGTATTTTTCAGGTGTATTTCAACTCATTTGTGGAGAGTGAGTTGTACTTTAAGTACCTGTCAGAACTGGTGAACACAGTACAGATGGCTCAAGACGTCCCACAGTTCAGGAGAAAGAGAACAGGTACAGTTAGGGTCTGGCAGTGGTACAATATGGGAATGCAGTGGTACAATATGGGAATGCTGTGGTACAATATGGGAATGCTGTGGTACAATATGGGAATGCAGTGGTACAATATGGGTCTGGCAGTGGTACAATAGGGGAATGCAGTGGTACCGGTACAATATGGGTCTGGCAGTGGTACAATAGGGGAATGCAGTGGTACAATATGGGAATGCAGTGGTACAATATGGGTCTGACAGTGGTGCAATATGGGAATGCAGTGGTACAATATGGGCCTGGCAGTGGTACAATAGGGGAATGCAGTGGTACAATATGGGTCTGGCAGTGGTACAATATGGGTCCGGCAGTGGTACAATATGGGAATGCAGTGGTACAATATGGGTCTGGCAGTGGTACAATAGGGGAATGCAGTGGTACAATATGGGGATTTAGTGGTACAATATAGGTCTGGCAGTGGTACAATATGGGGATTTAGTGGTACAATATAGGTCTGGCAGTGGTACAATATGGTAATGCAGTGGTACAATATGGGAATGCAGTGGTACATTATGGGAATGCAGTGGTACAATAGGGGAATGCTCTGGTACAATATGGGAATGCAGTGGTACAATATGGGTCTGGCAGTGGTACAATATGGGTCTGGCAGTGGTACAATATGGGTCTGGCAGTGGTACAATATGGGTCTGGCAGTGGTACAATATTGGTCTGGCAGTGGTACAATATGGGAATGCAGTGGTGCAATATGGGAATGCAGTGGAACAATATGGTTCAGGCATTGGTACAATATGGGTCTAGCTGTGGTACCATATGGGACTGCAGTGGTAGAATACGGGGAGCAGTGGTACAATATGTATGCAGAGGTACAATATGTGCGATATTTGCGTCACACACGACACACACTTATTTTCAATCGCCAAAAATGCATAAGTTTAGTTGAGTATATAGAAATGACAATGACAATAAACACAAAAATAAGAAGTAGCAAAAATCTGAAAATAACGCACTTAATACCAGATTTAAAGTATTCAGTGGTACAATATGGGAATGCATGCAGTCAAACAATATGGGTCTGCCAGTGGTACAATATGGGTCTGCCAATGGTACAATATGGGTCTGGCAGTGGTACAATATGGGTCTGCCAATGGTACAATATGGGTCTGGCAGTGGTGCAATATGGGTCTGGCAGTGGTACAATATGGGTCTGGCAGTGGTGCAATATGGGAATACAGTGGAACAATATGGGTCTGGCAGTGGTACAATATGGGAATACAGTGGAACAATATGGGTCTGGCAGTGGTACAATATGGGTCTGCCATTGGTACAATATGAGTCTGACAGTGGTGCAATATGGGAATGCAATGGTACAGTATGGTTCAGGCATTGGTACAATATGGGTCTGCCAGTGGTGCAATATGGGAATGCAATGGTACAGTATGGTTCAGGCATTGGTACAATATGGGTCTGCCAGTGGTGCAATATGGGAATGCAATGGTACAGTATGGTTCAGGCATTGGTACAATATGGGTCTAGCTGTGGTACAATATGGGACTGCAGTGGTAGAATACGGGGAGCAGTGGTACAATGTGTATGCAGAGGTACAATATGTGCGATATTTGCGTCACACACGACACACACTTATTTTCAATCGCCAAAAATGCATAAGTTTAGTTGAGTATATAGAAATGGTGATAAACACAAAAATAAGAAGTAGCAAAAATCTGAAAATGACGCACTTAATACCAGATTTAAAGTGTTCAGTGGTACAATATGGGTCTGCCAGTGGTACAATATGAGTCTGGCAGTGGTGCAATATGGGAATGCAGTGGAACAATATGGGTCTGGCAGTGGTGCAATATGGGAATGCAGTGGAACAATATGAGTCTGGCAGTGGTGCAATATGGGAATGCAGTGGAACAATATGAGTCTGGCAGTGGTGCAATATGGGAATACAGTGGAACAATTTGGTTCAGGCATTGGTACAATATGGGTCTGCCAGTGATGCAATATGGGAATGCAATGGTACAGTATGGTTCAGGCATTGGTACAATATGGGTCTGGCAGTGGTACAATATGGGTCTGCCAGTGGTGCAATATGGGAATGCAATGGTACAGTATGGTTCAGGCATTGGTACAATATGGGTCTAGCTGTGGTACAATGTGGGACTGCAGTGGTAGAATACGGGGAGCAGTGGTACAATATGTATGCAGAGGTACAATATGTGCATGCAGTGGTACAATATGGGTCTAGGAGTGGTACAATATGGGGTTGCAATGCTACAATATTCAGATGCAGTGTTACAATATGAGGTTGCAGCATTTAAGCACTCAAACTTTATATTCATTACTATATAGATATTTATTTGAAGGATGTTATTTTGGTGCTATCATGGGGAGCACTGAAATAGCGGAAATTAAATGCCTGTAAAATATACCAGGTACAGTATATGTTGTCCTATGTTGTGATTTTTAGGTAGTGACGCTAGCTCTGAGCACAGTGTGGGCAGCTCCAGTACCGGCAACGACAGCATCTCGGCCAAGAACCCTTACCTGGCGCTCGACACCAGCGGCAACGTGCTAAAGAAGGCCATCGATCGCGTCCGGGACGATCTCCGTATCGACGACTCCCTCTTCAACCCCGAGGCTCTGTACGACAGGACGCAGCCGCCCGTACTGTCCCTCGGAAGAATGAACAACCTCGGACAGTTCGTCTCAGAGTTCGATCCCACCCCTGACCATGAACGAAATAAGGGTAAGCCAGGCCTTCGCATACACAGAGTTTGACATTTAAATTGGGCCAGCCAGAGAGTATGCATTCAAAATTTGTAGAAAAGCAAATTTTGGCAATTTTTCTGGAGGGGGGGGGGGGGGGGTTGTTTTTCAGCTATTTAGGGTTATAGCCATAACATATTAGCTAACCGCATTTAGCTGGACATAAAAATTCTCTCATATTGTTTACCTTCATGCTAGTATGACAGATAACCTATTTTAGGTAAGTACACCTTTCTTAATGAAATTAGATACCCAATTAAGGTTTTATTTAATGTTTTAATATATATTTTAATGGTTTATTACTGTTTTATGATCTGAAAATATATGCATTTGGTCATTTACATTTCAGGCTCAGGATTTTTCAAAAAGAAGAAAGATAAAGATAAAGTAAGTTGAACTTTGTATGAATGTTTGAATAGAGGCACCTCCCAGTTGGCATGTTCTGAAGAAGAGCCAGAGTGCAGAAGTAAGATTAAATGTAAAAATGTAATCTTTATATTAAGTCGGTATATCAATTACAAGAAACACGAGCTACTAAGGCTCTTGGCTGACTGAACCGACAGCTTAAAGTGGCCTCCAAAGCACTGAGCAACGAGAAGTAAACTGTCTTGCTTAAGGACAGAAAGAAGTGGCGCCAGCCGGAAATCGAACCCGCGACCTTCGTGTCGCCAGCCGAACAAGTTACCACTACACCACTGCTCCTCCTCAATATAGATTCTCAATAGCATGAGAATCTATCCTGACCTCTCCTAACCGGGGGCAGGGATAAAAACTGCTACTCAATATGATACCAAATTGTTATGGGAAAAATTATCTTATAGAAAAAGTTAAGAATTATATTGTATTGTTAAGACTTAAAATGTATATAACTGCCTTAATTGCTACCTGGATCTCTGCGCACAAAAGTAGGTCACTATAAATCCTCTAAGGAATTGTAATATTGTGCACCGTATAGAAAAAGTTAAAAATCGTATTGTATTGTTAAGATTTAAGGTGTTTATATAATTGACTTAATTGCTACCTGGATCTCTGGGCACAGAGGTATTTCGCTATTTATTAGAAAAAATCCTCGAAGGAATTGTAATATCATACACCATATCGAAAAAGTTAAAAATTGTATTGTATTGTTAAGATTTAAAATATATATATAATTGACTTAATTGCTACCTGAACCTTTGCGCTCAAAGGCATTTCGCTATTTATTAGCAAAGTTCCTTTACGGAATTGTAATATCATCCACCATATTGAAAAAGTTTAAAATTGTTATTGTATTGTTAAGATTTAAAATATATTTATGATTGACTTTATTGCTACCTGGACCTCCGTGCACAAAGGAATTAGCTATTCATTAGTAAAATAAATCTGATATCACCTTGTACCTCGAAAAATGTTAAAGGTGCCAACTCCTCTTATACACCTACCAGGGGCATGAATATCAAGGCCATTGTTATATCATACACCATATCGAAAAAGCTAATTGTATTGTTAAGATTTAAGATGTTTATATATGTTGAAAACCATGGCATATTTATTGCATATGAAGTATTTTTCGCATCTGGCAATCAATTTGTTAATATTTATTTTGAATTTTTGCCCTTGCATTCAAGACATATGGAAAACATGTCAAATAGCTTTAACATTTCGAGTATGAGTGGGTTGGAGGTCATGTTTAGTCTGTATTCCAATATTTTTTCGCTCTTTTTTTCTCCAGCAATCCCAGGAGGAGATGGCCTTGCAGATAGCACAGATGATCATCAAAGACGTGACCAATGTGACAAAACCTGAGCATTTACTGCTGGAGGAGGAGGAGGCAGAGGAGGGGTAGGAGGAGGAGGGGGAAAAGGAGGAGGAGGAGGGGAAGGAGGAGGAGGCAATGAGGAGGGGAAAATTGGGAAGTAAAAATAACACATCGGACTATCATCATAAACATGTTGAGTTATAGAAGGAGAAGGATGAGGAGTATAGGAGGAGGAGGAAGAGGAGGAGGGGTATGAGGAGAATGGGGAAAAGAAGGAGGAGAAAATTGAGAAGTAAAAATAACGCATCCGACTATCATCATAAACATGTGGAGTTATAGGAGGAGGAGGATGAGGAAGTGTCAAGGAGGAAGACAAGAAGGAGAATACTTGTATCAAAAGAAGTGCTCATTTGGCTATCATCCTGGAGCCCTGAGTATAAAACCTTCCATATTGCTTGCAATGTGCTTCTGGTTAAAAAGTCCATTGTTCTCCCTTTGCATGCTTAACCACAGCATCTCTCAAGCATTGTGGAAAGTTTTATACTTAGGGCGCCTGAACATGCTGGTTCAGAGAGATGATAAGAAAGAAGAGAAGGATGATGATGAGGATGAGGAGGACATCTAAGCTGTTTCATTGGAAGCATAACTTTGCTTCCTATCGTTCAGATGCTGCATTTATGTACATTGGGTAATTTTGTCAATGGTATTAACCTTTATTCTGCTGGTGGCAAATTTGGCCAATATAAAATTATCCAAAAAATTCTGAGAAAATGACTGAAACCTTGGCACATGCATACTCATCTAAGAGTATTTATTGAAGGCTATTTAACCCATTCACACTCAGAGTTCCCCAGGAAAGTATCGCCTGCTATTTTCATACTTTTGAAAATAACTTGGAAATAAAGCAAATTCTCACAAAATATTTGAAGGAGAGTTGTTGGTAATATTCTGATAAACATTTCTTCTTTAGATATTTTTGATAAAAATGCTATTGTGAGGAAAATATCAACAAAATAGTCAGGCCTGTTTTGGCCGCTCTGAGTGCCAATGGGTTAATGAATACCAACATCTCAAGGTTAAGATTGTTTCCAAAAATCTGTGTGTTCTTGTGCTTAGGACAAAAGTAGCCTTAGCATTTGAAGGGTTAATTTCTCCTTATTTCCCCTGTTTAGATGTGAATTGCACCATCAAAAATGACAGATTGATATGGCCTCTATTCTTACAGGCAACTCATTTAAATTTAACCAAATAACAGAAACTAAAGTCAATCATATTCTGGCATCTATCTATCGGCAAAATTACCTGATGTACAGTATATAAAAGGACACTAAGATATTGGAAAATGTCAATACTCTTTAAACAAATAAATGTAACAGTAAGGTAGACTGGACAGGCTATTTTGATTGGTTGAAAACCAATGGACATATTATTTGGATGGGGCTGTAATGGTTATAATCATTACTTAAATATTGATAACAATTTATATTCACTTTATAAACTGGGTCACAAGATAACATTTGATAAGATATTAATTGCACCAAAATGATAATAATCTAACATTTCAAATGGTTAATTTCAATTTCTAGTATGTACAACCAGTTATTCAATTTCACAAAAATGTTGAAATGTTAAGTTAACTTATTGTGTATCTTAAAAAAATAACCCTTAATGTTAACCCTTATGCTGCTGCTGGCTGATTTGGCCAATGCAAAAGGATGCAAAAAACCCTGAAAAATGACTGAAACCCTAGAACATGGGTACTCATCTGAATGTACTCTGTGAGAGCTTTCCAATGAATACCAACATGACAGGGTTTAGATGGTTTTCAATTATCTTTGCATCCTTGTGCTTTGGATGAAAGTAGCCTCAGCATTGGAAGGGTTAACCCTTAAAGATTATAATTTTCTGAAAAGAGAACTTAAATGTTTTAACCTATATGCATCTGCTGTGTACACATGGTCTTATAATCTTGAAAGAATGGAATATTTAAATTATCAAATAGGTTTTACCTAAAAGATATTTAAAGAAGGACCCTTTTAGTCAAATTCTTCTCAAAATGTTGCCTTGTTATTAAGATATGTTATATCTTAATTGTTATTTTGTAGTCAGCCAAGAGCCATGGTAACTCGTGTTTACCATGTAAAACTATTACCGACCTGAAATAAAGATAATCTGTCTATATATCTATCTAGATAAAATAAAGATTATCTATCTACTAGTATCTACCGACCTGAAATAAAGATTATCTATTTATATATTTATCTAGATAAGATAAAAATTATCTATCTATCTATCCATATTTCCATGTATTTCTGACCATGTGTATGCTCCTGATGTGAATGGTTCATAGAGGTTTAAAGATATTTTATATCTACTCCAGTGCCCTCTATTGAGGGAAACAAGAAGTAGTCAAGGATTTTAAGTCTGGGGATTAGGTATAAAATATCTATGGAGGTGTAAGGAGTCCAATATGTCTATATGTTGTTTGACATAAGCCGTGGCTAGGACTCTGACCAGTTTCCTATTTTAGGTATCATTACCGGTATGAAATTGTGTCAATATCCCAATACCTATACAGTCAAACCTGTATTAAGAGACCACCCAAGGGAAGACCAACATATGGTCTCGTAAGACAGATGGTCTCTTAATAGAGGGTCATTAAAACTAATGTTGGACCAGGGGAAATGAAAATGTGGTCTCTTAATAAAGGTGGTCTCATAATAGAAGTAGTCTCTCGGACAGATTTGACTGTATATTTGGCATGGCAAAGCGCACTTTTAATGGCACCAGTTGGTTGGTGGGAGAGTAAATATGTGCATGTGCGATAGAGTAATCCAGCTTGTGGTAAATTGTGAAAATGATAGATTTGACTACTACGACATTTTTCCATTTTTTGGGGCAACAGTGCACAACATTTTGCATCATTAAGGCTGTGATGCTGGTGACACACTCAAAATAAGACGACTCCTAGTTTAGCACTCCTGTACCCTTTCTAACAATAGTTATCTAATCCCTGAGGTCTTGGTGTTTCAAATATAAGTTATCTTTAACTTACCTGCTTGAGCTGACCTCAATGTAAATACAGTTTTAATTTTACAGTGTTTTACCTCAAATGAGGTTTTCTTGATCAATAAAGGTTCATTTGATTTATAAATACCATACATGTCTGCGAAATATACTAAGCTAGGGCAACTGAAAGGCAGATTTGGAGTTCCTGCAAGAGAATACCTTACAGCACGCGATTTTGGTGGAAACTTTTACTTGAGAAAGTAGGTCACTATGGTCAGACATGTTGACACAATGGTCAGGCATGTTGACCTACTTTCTCAAGTAAAATTTCCACCAAAAGCGCGTGCTGTAGGGTATTCTCTTGCAGGAACTCCAAATCTGCCTTTCAGTTGCCCTAGCTTAGTATATTAAGCAGACATGTATGGTATTTATAAATCAAATGAACCTTTATCGATCAAGAAAACCTCATTTGAGGTAAAACACTGTAAAATTGAAACTGTGTTTTTATAGAGGTCAGCTCAAGCAGGTAAGTTAAAGAAAACTTATATTTGAAACACCAAGACCTCAGGGATTAGATAACTATTGTTAGAAAGGGTACAGGAGTGCTAAACTAGGAGTCGTCTTATTTTGAGTGTGTCACCAGCATCACAGCCTTAACCCTGATGTGCTAGTCACTACTTTGGCCAATAAAAAATTATGCAAAAACCTGAAGATTGTGGCTGTAAAGGCTGAGCTTATGTCAAACAGGGTATAGATCATAATAAAAGAATGTCTCAGGAGGTCTCATTTTAATCTACTAGGGGTTCCAGGTGATCTGGCTACTAGAACAGAATCACACACAAAAACGGGTTTAGATGTTTTTCAAAAGTTTTTGTGTAGTTTTAATTTTTAAACCCTTTAAAGAGATATGTGTTTACATCAGATCACCTGGGATCTCTCAGTAGGAATAGAAAAATGAAAAAAGTATGCTGGTGATAATGATGATGATGATGATAAGGAATGAGGATGATGGTAATGATGGTGGTGACAATGATGACAGTCATGATGATAATGATTGTCATGATGATGATGATGGTGATGATGATGTTCAGGATGATGATGATGATGATGATGTTCATGATGATTATGGTCATGATGATGATGATAGTCATGATGATGATGATGGTCATGATGATGATGATAGTCATGATGATGATGATGGTCATGATGATGATGATGATGGTCATGATGATGATGATGGTCATAATGATGATGGTGGTCATAATGATCATAAAGGATGGTCATGATGATGGTCATGATGGTCATAGCATTGATGCTGAAGATGAATTGCAGTAAATAAGCCCCTCCCACCAGTAAAATACTCAACCGTGAGGTTTATTATGTACATATAGGTTCTGCCAAAAGGGGTGCCGAAGTATAGTAATAGGTACCCGTGCTATTTTATAGAGTATACCCGTGTAAAACAGCTGTATGTAGACCCCCTACAGGAGAAAAATATGCTGGAACTCCCATAGATTATAGCAAAGAGAATTATTTTGATTCATCTCGGCTTGCCAGGAGAGACTATTTGCAATAGATGATATAATATCCTAACCTTTTAACGAGACTACTTATGATAAAGATATGATATATTGGTGAGTGAACCCTAATGCTGCTTTAATTTCATAACATGTCGTTTGGTCAATAAGCAATACAATACAATACAAAGCTGGTGGCTTATGTGGCAAATACAAAATGATACAAAAAACCTGAAAAATGACTGAAACCCTGGCACATGGGTACTCATCTGAGAGTACTCAGTGAGAGCTTTCCGATGAATACCAACATGACAGGGCTTAGATGTTTTTCACAAAATCATTGTGTTCTTGTGTTTGGATGAAAATAGTCTCAGCATTGGAGGGGTTAAACCATTCATCCTTTAATGCTTTTATGCCGAGAGATCTTCTTGACAAGGGTGTTCTGGAGAAATGTAACTCATGAAAATAACTTCAGAATTTAGTGAAACGATAATAAAATATTTGAAGAATTAAGTAAAAGAATTATGAAATATTTGTAGACGAGCTATTTTTTTGGTTTTGAACAACATTTCTTCAAATATTTCTTAACCCTTATGCTGCTGGTGGCTAATTTGGTCAATACAAAATGAGGCAAAAAAACTGAAAAAATGACTGAAACCCTGGCCTATGGGTACTCATCTCGGAGTACTCTGCAAGAGCTATCAAATAATTACCAAGATGACATGGCTTAGATGGTTTTCAAAGATTTTTTTGTCCTTTTCCTTTGAAAGAAAGTAGCCTCAGCATTGGAAGGGTTAAAAATAGATTTTTTGAAGAAATTATCAATGTAATAGTGAATTTGTTTTGGGTGCAGTAGGCATGAATGGGTTAGGTTTATTTTTCAAGGCACACTATATTCCTAAGTTGTTGTTCACAAATGTCATCGCTGCAGATAGTGGGTGAGATGCAGATCTCCAGGTTTGGATGAGTTAACCCTTATGCTGCTGATGGCTAATTTGGCCAATACAAAAGTATGCAAAAAACCTGAAAAATAACTGAAACCCTGGCAAATGGGTACTCATCTGAAAGTACTCAACGAGAGCTATCCAATGAATACACATATGACAGGGTTTAGATGTTTTTCAAAAGATTTTGTGTTTCTTTGCTTTGGATGAAAGTAGCCTCAGCATTGGAAGGGTTAACCTATTTATGCCTGTAGTGCCCGAAACCACCTGGCTATTTTTGTGATATCTCTACAATGAAATAAAATTTCTAGAAATTTTTGAAGGAGAAATGTTGATCACAAACTATTCAACATCTCTCCATCAAATATTTTTCTGATAAATGTTTAATTACAAAGCTTTATTCAAAACTATCATAGGTCCAGGTAACAGTTGTCAAGGAAATCTCCAGGCATGAATAGGTTAAACAATGTATGCTTAGAGATCCCATAGAAGGTATTTTCCGGGCCTCTCATACTTGTAAAAATAATTTCAGAATAAAGTGTATGCATACTTAATATTTTAAGAAGAGATATTCGGCTTGACATTTTTTCATTAATGAAGTTTTTTCCAAATAATACATATGTTGGTAAAGTATCAGCACTATAGTCAGGCTTTTTTCATCAGTTTCAAGTTTGGAAGGAACAAAGAAGGCCTAACAGTGTAGTTTTCTGCTTAGGCCACTCCAATTTAATTACTTGTCTTACAAGCTTCCCTCAGACTCCAAAAAAAAAGAAAAAAAAAGTCATCTTTGGTGTCTTACGGACGAAAGTGGTTTTAAAATTTTCTGTCAGACTCCAAAAAAAAAAAAAAAAAAAGTGCAAGTTTTAAGAATATTCTTTGTAAGTGTGATTCAATCAACTACAGGAAGCTATCATTGCTGTAGTAGAGCCTCAGACTTGAGGAGGTACACCTCCCACCCTTCAGGTTACAGGGATTAATAGATTGATTGATTTTATTTAGTTGAGAATAGGCTGGTAGAAACATATCGCTTCCAGTCCTAGTCGTCAGACTCTAAAAAAAATTTAAAAAATAAAAAAAGTCATATTTTTCAACTTTTTTTTTTATTCCAAAATGGCTCATTTCCTACCTCCTGAGCACGTAAGACAAGTAAATGAATTGGAGTGGCCTTACTGTTTAATTCCAAAGCATGTTTGGCCAGTCACGACTATAGTTGGCACTGTAACCCACGCTATTTTTCTGTCAAACAAATGAATTATTCATAAAATGAAAAACACCTCAATTATTATAACAGAATTTTTTTTCATAAGTCTTTATATTCTAGTGGCATCACCAGAAATGTGATTGGTAAACATACTACGCTTTCTGAAATCTGCGATAGTTTTTTGGTACACAGACAAAAAACGGAATTCAGAATATTAAGAGTTCTTTGAGATCTCCATTGATTATGATTAGAAATCAAAAGAAGCATAACAGATGAGGTTAAGAGATCCTCTTGAAAGTATTGTCGGCTACTCTCATATTTTAGAATTAAATCAGTTTCCTTCAAAAATAATCAAGGGATAAATTATGGGTTTATAAACTATTTTACGGAAAGTTGTTTCTTTGAATATGTGCTTTCAAAAGTTCCGAAAGATGATGCATTGAAATATTTCACCAAAAAAAGTCTGGCTTTTTTTAATTGATTAATTCCATATCGTATCAGGTAAACATTCCATGTATGAATGAATAGAATTTAGGTTTTATAGCAACTCCCTGATAACACCGGTAAAAAATCTGTTAATGGCGGATATTTGAGAAAAATGGGCATTTTAGTTATTAACCCTTATGCTACTGGTGGCTACTTTGGCCAATACAAAATGACGCAAAAATGATGAAAAATGACTAAAAACCTGGCACATGGGTACTCATATGAGAGTACACAATGTGAGCTTTCAATGAATACCAACATGACAGGGTTTATATGGTTTTCAAAAATCTGTCTCCCTGTGCTTTGGATGAAAATAGCCTCAGCATTGGAAGGGTTAACCCTTATGCTGCTGGTGGCTACTTTGGCCAATTCAAAATGATGCAAAAATGATGAAAAATGACTAAAAACCTGGCACATGGGTACTCATATGAGAGTACACAATGTGAGCTTTCAATGAATACCAACGTGACAGGGTTTTTTATGGTTTTCAAAAATCTGTCTCCTTGTGTTTTTGGACGAAAGTAGCCTCTGCATTGGAAAGGTTAAGATGACAAGTGAGAATCTCTTATAATTAACCCATTCATGCTGGAGTTTCTCTAGAAATTGTTGTCACGCCATCCATTTTTAGTCACTCTTTGGATCAATGGGTTAATTGATACGTTGAGACAATTTCACAGGATGAGTTTTTCAATCCATCTCCATATATTTTTCTAATAATACCGTATTAGATGAGTTGTGTACGCAGTACACAGGCTGTCATTTTTATTTTTCTGCCTTCAATTTTTTTCTGTTACCAGGCACCAAGTTGTCAAGGTAGCCAGAGTGGTCAATTTAATTTACATTTATCTCACCAGGTGAATAGAGGACTCTGCTTGAGTGAAACCACTAGAGATAGGAGGAGCATATGGCGCCATCTATCTGCCATTGCTGGTACTACATCACGCTGGTTGGTCCACACAATACCATGCATATGCTCCAGTCTCTAAATGGTCAAATTGATGCTTAAAATGCTCTGGGTTTTTGAGTTACATATTTTTTTGAGTTACATATTTGCTCGAAAAAACTGCTGACCTTAGATGGGAAAGATTGGAATGGATGTTGTTTTCTGTAAAGGAAACATTCTGCCTTCAAATATTTTTAAAATATATCCTTTATCTTAAGGTAATTCTGAAGTTAACAGGCTACTTAGAATTGTTGGTTTAAGTTAACCAATTTTTTGTGCGCACCGAGTTTCCCTCAACATATACTGTACTGGCTGGAGCTTTGATACTTTTGAAAAAAAAGCAAGTTATCAATTCACAAAATATCTGAAGGACAGAGTCATTCTATGATTGTTAAAATAATATCTCATTCATATTTCTTACCAAAAATGCTTTCATTTAGGCCTTTTTGGGTAAATATAGGCATGAATGGGTTAAGTTGACCCTTTTGATGCTGAGATTAATTTCGTGCAATACACAAGAATGTAAAAGATAATTAAATTCATCGAAACCAAGCCATGTTAGTATTCATTGGATTTAGGCATTTCTCATTGTTTTGTCACCATTTCATATTGGCCAAATTAGCAACTGGCAGCATAAGGGTAAAGCTGACATTATACTATTTTAACTCACTCTTGCCTGTAGAATAACTGGTAATTTCATTCAGCTTCACTCTTTCTGCCACATCAGGCTGAGTGGTATCTAGCCCTTTGTAAATAATGGAGAAAAGTGCAGCACCAGATGAAAACCCTAGCCTATGTCACTGGCAACTTTTTCACTTGCCCCGAGCATGATTTGAACCTAGCCAGTGGTTAGCGAGAGCAAGCAGTCAGTGGCAATACCTTACACCTATTGGCTATTTGGGTCGGTGCTTAAAATGACTAGACTATATTGGTGATATTTTTCTAACAAAAGTATCTTTAGAAAATATCTTAGTAAATAACGGTGTAAAGAAAATTTTGGTAACTTGAAAAAAATATTCCACTTAACCCTTATGCTGCTGGTGGCTAATTTGGCCAATACAAAATGATGCAAAAACCCTGAAGAATGACCAAAACCCTGGCAAATGGGTACTCATCTGAAAGTACTCAGCGAGAGCTTTCAAATGAGTACCAACATGACAGGGTTTCGATGGTTTTCAAAAATATTTGTGTTTTTGTGCTTTGGACGAAAGTAGCCTCAGCATTGGAAGGGTTAAGAGTTGATTCCATTCTGGTTTGTTTCTCTTGATTGCTACTTATGTGCTGGTAAGTTAACTGCTCAATGTGCTGGCTTTGCTTGAGTGTAAAGAATGGAGAATGACATGTACATTAATTAATTGTAATTATGATAGAAAAGTTCCCGAATGAGGAATCTATAGGAATAAAATTTCTGAAATGAGATGTATGATTTTTGACTTTTGGAACAATCGGCAAGTTCTTTTAATAGGCTGAAAATGATATACGGTATAATGGTATACGGTTTTAATTTGGAGTGCTAAATATTTCGCTTTACAGCCCTACTGTTGGGTATTTTTACTACTTAAATTTGTGCATCCAAGCACTCAAAATATATATTTATTACCATATATATTTATTTGAAGGTTGATATTTTGGCGCTATTGTGTAGAGTGGGAAAATAGCGAAAATTAAATGCCTGTAAAAAAGGTCAGTTATACAGTACCAAATGTCAGAATATTTGTTCCTGTAGCCTGCGAGTCGGGGAACCTATTTCTGCCACAGTTATACATTGTAATTATGATAAATAGTAGAATAATGCAGGCACAGAAATTAGCATAGCTACCCTCATTTGCATGCTATTTACATAGAGATTATATTGTATTGATTTCAACTTATTGGCCAGAGATGTTGAAAATGTATGAATTTTCTAGTAAAGATGTGAAAGAAAACTTGAAGGGTTTCTTGTTTACTTCAGCCTTCCTTAGGCTTAAAAAGAAAAGTTGTTTGATTCCTGTAACCCTACCCTAACAAGTTTTTATTCAAAAAAATCCCTACCTTAAAGGTTTTTCCGCCCTCCCAATCAACGTAAAACATGCATAAAACACACATTTTTGACTAAAAAAATTATAAAAAAAAATATTCTTACTGACCTACCTACCCTATTTTTTCTCGGACCGTTACAGGAAACAAACAATTTCTTTTTTTAGGCCTTACTTGTTTCCCTAATATTTCTAACACATTCGTACCTGAAGCACCCAAGATGGCTTTATTATTTAGGTTATATCTCTCATGCAAAGGCTTATTTTTGAAAATGTTTGACGAGAAATGTTGATCAGAATCCAACCAACAACTCTCCTTTAAATGTCTTGTGTATTCATTTTTACTTCAAAGTTCATTTTAAAATCATTAAGGACCCGGTTGACATTTGTCAGGAAACTTCCAAAAATGAACCTAATACACCCACACCCTAAAATACTGATTATTCATGTATTCACTCATGCTTGGAAATCTAAGCAAAGATGTCTAAAAATTTCTGAAACATCATGGAGATATTTTGCCAAGAAATATTTAGTGTCACTAACCCATTTTTCTTTCAGAGTACATGCTTGGTATGACAACGTACAACATCAATTATAATAGTAACTAGCTGCAACCCGTGCATAGCACGCGCTTAAATACACCGCATCTTAGTTTTATGAGAAAACAGCCAACAATAGCAGCCAGGGGAAGATCTCTCTATGATCTTTCTAACATAATGGCGTGATTTCTATACCCACAATTACAATTTTGATATATTTTAAACGACCGCCTTTCGAAATGTATTTAAAAAAAGTTGTGTTAGGCCCAGTAATAAGTGAGAAATCATCAAATGAAAACGGACATATTTTGCCGAGAATGTCAGTAAATCAAAACGTGTGTTCAAGGCGTTTTCATTCAATGATTTCTCCATGATTACTGGGCCTAAAATTACGATTTTATTTTATTCAGAAAGAACATATTAGGGACTTTCTAGATATATAAATCATGTTGTCTTAAGCCCAATAATGTATAAGTGCAATTTATATGATGTTTTGTGGCTGAGGCGATAGCCATGGTATATTGTAGGAATTGATCACGGGATGTAGGTGATTGTTGCAACACCTGAGTGCCCGGGCCAGTCAGCAGCCAAAACCCTGACCTATGGGTTCGGTTTTGGCTGCTGACTGGGCTGGGCCCCTAAGTATAAAGCTCTACGTAGTGCTTGCGATGTGCTTGTGGTTTGAAAGTCCATTGTTCTCCCTTTGTATTTCTAACCACAAGCACCTCGCAAGCACTACGTAAAGCTTTATACTAAGGGCCCCTGGGCACTGGTCTTGCCACAATCACCTACCTCCCGTAATCCAATCCCATTATTTCACAAGGCTTACAAATGTTTTTTGGCAAGTTTTTGCATTGAATGAAGCTCTAAACTAAGCTGTTGTTGTAACATTCTGCATGGTGCAACAATCAGAACATCATATAACAATAGGATTTCCTATTGTTCGAAGCATGTGACGCTCCCACTGTTGAGGGAGGAGTTTATTTACATTAATAACCTCCTGCCCCAACAATGGGAGCGTATCACATGCACATGCTTCCAACAATAGTAAATCATATTGTTCTGATTGCACAATCCAAAATGTTGCAACAATGTGCTCATGCACAGTTTAGTTTAGATTTTCATTCAAAACAAAAAACCTTCACAAAAACATTTTGTAAGTTATTTTTACTTCAAACCTAGCTATCGCAAAACTCCAGCCCCCAACTAATCGACATGCAAAGCCACAGCATCAAGCTTGCAGCCGTTTCGGATGAGTTACGGTCACAAAATATGGAACCTGCTATTAATATAGAGATAAAGATAATAATAATGATAATGATAAAAATGATGATAATTATAATCATATCATAATAATAATAACAATAATAATGATAATAATACCGGCTATAATAGCATTGAAACGCACATTCATCTTTGACAACCTTAAGTCAAATCATCCCAAAATATTGCTTTACATTGATTGGCCCTGTATAAGGCCCTGGAATGGTTCCAGCCAATTTTAAAAAGCTAGCCAAATTTATAAAAGGTATGACTTGTTCATAGGTTAGACATCAGCCTGAAATGACCCTCCCTGTGTGAGCTAAAAGAGGTTATAACTGTCAAGATAAGGTTTTTGACTTGTCCTTCACTTGTAAATACTTACCAGTGACTTCGGGACAGGAGCTGCTACTTAGGTGGAAGGTACTTAACCCTTTCAATGCTGAGACTACTTTCGTTCACAACACAAGGATGCAAATAATTTTGAAAACCATCTAAACCCTGTCTTGTTTGTATTCATTGGATAGCTCTCGCTGGGTACTCTCAGATGAGTACCCACATGCCAGGGGTTCAGTCATTTTTCAGCTTTTTGTATTATTTTGTATTGTAAAATTGGCAACCATCAGCACGAGGGTTAACTTTCCTCCTCCACTAGTTAAAGTAGCAGCCTCCATATGGCAGGGGTCTGCTCTGACGGCCGTGTGGTCTTAGGCGCCGCCACTGATTGCACGCTGTCTCTCACCACTGCCTGGGTGCGAATCCCAGCCTGGGCATGTGAGGAGTTGCCAGTGACTTGGGTTTAGGCAGTGGTTTTCGCCGGGTACTCCGGTTTCCTCCATTACTTACAACTGGCTAGTCACGAATAAGCCACACTTGGCATAAATGTGACGAAAAACGAAATTCCAATTTCAATTTCTTTGTGCAGGTTGTTTCGAGTTTAATTTAGCCATTCTTTATATACCGGAAAAGCCACAATGAAATTTTGGCAGCTTCACATATATTATAACTCAAGACCAGCAGTGGAGTGCATTTGTGACATGGTTTCAGTCATGTTTCATTTTGTTTGCATAATTTTGTATTTGCCAATTTAGCCACCAGCAGCATACTTAAGGGTTGATTAGAAGGCATGTATCGTAATTCCTTAGTATTGTGTAATATAATGTATACAGCATGCCCATAGTGGCCTGTTTTAACCTATTTATTTCGATAAATATATAGATGGTTTATTGCAAATTATGTAATATACAATTGAAAGGTATAAGGGTTGACACCAACTTTATAGATTATACAAAGAGTGGATTTTGATGGAGGAAACAAACAGAATTTCAATTCAAGGTCCAGACCCACCTTTCGTTCATAGATTAGCTCAAAGATAAAAACTCTGTTCCAGCATATGTTATAGAATGTAGAGCAAAAGCCTCTAGTGAAAATAAAAGCATCCTAACATTTGGCAAGTGATGAACATATTTTAGAGAGATATGTAGGCAATCATGTTTGTGTATTTTGTCATGCAAAGTGTGTGGTAGTAGCAAGATGAATCTAATCTATTGGAGCTCCATAACTAATTGCCTACCTGGATGTCACCTTGAGAAATATTCTGGAAATATTCTGAGGGTACAACTGATAGCTGAACATCATCTGACACTTGTCAGTATCCAAATTCTAAACAAAGGAATACTGCAAACTTTGACTGAAATTTATTGTGCCGGATGTTATAATAGTTCTTCTTCTTCAAATGCCTTTCATACATTACTTTATTTGAGGGATTACTTTCAGTAGTCAGACAATGTGTGCCCAAACTCAAAGATACAAATCAGCTAAGGTGAGTACATGAGTGAGTACAGTGAGTATGTGTGTATCAAAAAGGTATTTGACTTTAGACAGATCATAATGTGTTAAAAGATAAGATAAAACAAAGAATTAATCTTTTTCAAGTTTATTCAACTTTCATGAATCCTTATGAATAATTCAACATTCAATATCCTTCATGTCTTTTTCTTTTCAAAGGATTTAACCATCTACGGTGGCCATCTGGGCAGTCCTTTTGTCCATCACATGAATGGATCAAAGGGCCATCACCAAAATTTCTAAGGGTAACTGTATGGCTGTGATCCTCAGATACACTTGTGTTTTTAGTAATTGCATGGCCGGTTGCAATCATTGAATATTCCTCTGGTGTCAGTTCAATCTTATGAGTATGCTTTGGCGAGCTCTTGGACATGCTTGTTTTATATAAGCTGTTCTCTGGCTGACCAATGCGCTCAGTAAACATGTGAGCATAGGATTTGGTACTTAAAACAATATCCTTGACTGCCTCCAGCTCTTTCCAGACAGCTTGACCATGGCCATGAATAGGGACAATAGGATAGCGAGTCCTTATGGGACCAATGCCAGAAATACTTTGGATTGCTTTGATGCCAGAAGCTCTGACAGTCCTGACATTTCCTTTTTTATCAAGCACTCCTACATTACCACCACTCGTGTCTGCATTTCCACCATCTACTTCTCCCGAGAAGAATTCTGCTGGCGTACGGAAGTATTTATTGCGGTTATTACCATTGTAAGCCTTTTCAGGAGAAAAGCCACCATTACGACCATTAGCCACTACGGTGCGTCCTTGACGAGAATTTTGCCACCCTTTGTACGCTATATCATATGGGTTCCAATTGATTAGAGGTGTCAGGTAAATGATTTCCAATGGAATTGCATAGGACCATTTCTGCTCAGTTGTCTTTTCTTCAATGCATTTCTTTTTCTCCTTTTTGACACAAACCGTTAGTTTACTGGTGGCGATCGGTTCCTGAGTGTTCATAGCCATGTAGACTGAACCATCTGAAAAGCCTCGATGGTGGACGCTCTCTCCCATGGCATCTTTAACACTTGTTCTAAACCATCTGTTATAGAATCCAGAGTTGATTGTTTCACGTGTGAAAGGATCTTGTGCCAAGTTATCGAATGAGTTGTCTGTTAGATTTGCTCCATAATTGTCCAGCCCAGGAACTTCACCCATCAGCTCATCCAGAAAGGTCCTCTGAAGTGATCTGTCCTTCCATTTGTCACTATTTACTGGGTTAACCTCAAATCGTGCTGCCCTTGTCAATAGGTGTTTGTCCATTGGGTTATTCTTAAACATTCTTGCATGCATCTCGTTGGATAGCCTTAATCTATTCAATGGCAAGTCGTTTTTCAATGGATGGCATGCAATCCTGTAATTCCACTGACCATATACTGGGGTGGTTCCATTGGCAACTTCAAGTATGGTGGTTGGAAGGAAAGAGTAATTTTCTGAATTGCTTTTACGACCAGATGCAGATGCAAATCGTACCTTCTCTTGCATCTCAAACCAAGTTGCAGCATCCATGAAATGCCGATCACTAGGGAATGATTCATCAATTTTATCTACTGCCATTGTCCAGTAGCCCTCCATATAGCACAGTGTGGGTTTGAAATATTTGCGATAATCTCTAACAGAGTGATCCTGCTCTTTAAAGGCCCTGAACCATTCTCTAAGTTCATCAGTCTGTTCTTTGAGAGTGTCCTTGTTTGTGACCTCTGGGGGAACCTCAGGGTAAGGAATTTCTTGCAAGCCCATATATTTCTTGCTGGTGGTACTAGGCATAGACATGGCATAGTCATTGTGGCGGGTTGCAAATTCTACTCCATTCAGGACAACATTGAGTTCTCCCAGGCCAACTGTGCGAATGTTGTTTGCATGGTCATGGATGGCGGCCAAAGCCTTTCCATTGTGGCTGGTTGTCAGATAGGGCCGAGAGCCATCTCTGAATGTGCGAGTTTGTTTCAAACCAGAGTTGCTGCCGAGACGGGTCCTCTCTTCCAGGGAAAACTGTTGGAGTAACACCTGGCGTCCAAGCTGGCCAATGGTTTTCTGGAGGTCATCTATTGTTTTCCTCAGCTGGTCCAATTCATCCTGGGTGTCTGCTGCTGACAGGTGGACTAAGCCTGACAGGCAAAATACCATGGAAAACACCTGCAATATCTGAAACAAAATATAAAAATATATGTATAAGTAAAGTTTGGATTCTACGATAATCCTCAGGAACATAGGCTTACTCACAGGCAGACCAAATTTTTACCTTTCTCTAAAAATCAAATTTTAATCAATCATGGTCAGATCAAACATGAATTTTGAGTATCAAAAAAGACTTAGCACACGCATAGCTGAGAGTATAATGGCGAAAGGGTTTTGACTAAGACGCAGTAGTTATGTAATCTTGAAGTTGCGAAAAACAACAATTTTTATTTTATTTTCACAAAATGAGAAAGGAGTGCGATGTAAAAAAGAAGAGATAATTGCAAATGAGGTACCCGTCCCTTCATATTGATCTTAGTCCACAATTTTGAAAGTAGATGGCCTACCACTTAATAATGAATGGAAGCGTCATAAGAAGTCACTATGCATATATTTTATATTTCTATTCATGACAGCTTACACCCTGCTAGGAGGTTACTTAAATGATGCATAAAGAAAATGGTGTGAAATCAAGAGTCCCCTGATAGTGATTAGAGATCAGCCTTGCTTTGAATGTGTTCTTAAGTCTAGTAACCTGCCTGTGTCCTATGAAATGAGCATAACGAGGTTGATGAATAAAGGGCTTGGCCGTTATTGGCCTTTTTACAGTGTTTTTCTTGCAATGCACAACATAAGGACTATTTGACAAATTTGATATTGTCCGAACCTTTTATAACATTTAAGTGGCAAAACAGAATAATTTAGAATTAATTTCATACCCATTTGGCCACAACTTTTGACTAGTACAATATACATATATCTAAATATAAATATATATATATATATATATATATATATATATATATATATATATATATATATATATATATATATATATATATATATAATATATATATATATATATATTTATATATACATATATATGTGTGTGTGTGTGTGTGTCAAACCTACATGTAGCATGAGTGAGGACCTTTTACCCAAAATGGTCTCTATAACGACCTGAGGATTGGACAAGCATGAAACCCAGGGTTGTCAGCTTGAGACTAAGTATGTGACTTGCTCCTATATATATATATATATATATATATATATATATATATATATATATATATATATATATATATATATATATATATATATATTTCAACTAGAATAGATGTAATACCTGCCTGACACCCCTATTCAATTTCAATCAAGCAGTCATAGATGTGTCTAAACCTTTTGGAAGTTGGAAATTGTGTTGGCTCGAACACATCAAATATCCAAGTACCTTAATGACCTTTTCGCCGTAGCAACAAAACTTGCAATGTTGTAACATTAATTTAATAAGCGGAATACAGAACTACCAACCAACCATAGAGGAAGGGGACGCTCATGTGAGAAATCTTCTGCTATTAGTTGACAGCTAATTCGATCAGGGAAGTCATCAACTGACCTACGCATGTTCCCAACATAGATGCAATAATGCCCTACCAAGACAATGCAGGTACAACAGAGACCCGCTACAAATACTGTCCACGGTATTCAACAAATACGTCCAAGTTATTGCACAATGGTGTCAACTACGTCATTTATCAGTAATCACTTAAAACCTCTATTTAACGAATTTGTCATGACAGGAATTGCACACACTGAACTAAAGGAAGTCAATAAATGCCACTTTCTGACTACTAAAGGGCCCTAGAACTCCTACATCAAGTTGCTAACTATTGTATCATATAATTCCTTAAATAAATATCCCACTTTTGTGCAGCCATTTCCAAGAAAGATGCTTTTATACTCAATCTTCTTCAACGAGTGGAAATCTGTAAAGGTGTCACTCCTTCTGTTGACATCCCCGCCAATACACATAACAACCAGAACGTCCGGGCCTGCCAGAGGCAGCGTTCCCGAGGGGGTCGACTAGACAGGAAGCACGGCTGTATCACAGTGTGCCATCGTCCTGGAGACTACACAAGTGGAGTTTCCAGGACTGTTGGCAGTGTGGCCATATCCTGTAATGGTGCATTTTAATCATCTATAATTGAACATTAGAATGTAGGCAGAAGGTTCAAATACATTTTGGCCCCTAGTATACCAGAACATCCTGATTTATGCGACTATTAGCATAGGAACCTCCTTTTATTTAAAAGATAATGTATGCATCATTGAAGGAACCGTCATGTTAGCCAGTAAGAATTTATGTTACTAATCGCGTGGCCGAATGAGCAGCCTATCAGAATGTCAGATAGATTCAAGAATAGGTAGTCATGCAACGTTGCCTCACTCTTGCTGGCGTGTAACAATGCGTAGCAAGGGGTCATTTTTGTGTGATGTCATGTTATAATAGAAATAGTTGGCCTTCTTATTGTATAAATCAACATAGGCTCGACGGGTTGGTCAAACCACTCTCCTTTGGTCCATGGTTTGACTTTGCCCTTCGCAAAGCATACCCAGCACACTTGATGAGTGGATAGCACAACAAACACGTACCAGTCAGCTATGATCTATTTCAATATTAGAACACCTTTCAGGTGATAAACACTTTATATGGCTAAAGAGTCAAATAAAAGCAGAGTAGAGGAAGACGACTCAAAAATGATATGAGTCAATGATAATTAGCATGTAAGTGGTAAATTTAATTAATCCTGGATTATGATAAGTATAATCGGGATTAAGAGATCGAGATAGCCTAACCCTATCTCTATCTCCATCCCGGTATAGTGGCTTTTGGGTTCTGCCGTTCTGTCACTTTATGATTTAGTTTCACTCACTGCAAAACGATTCTAGACGGGAGTACTCTCTCTTTTAAGCTTTAAATAAGACACAAAATCCCCTTAATTGATATATCAAGTCTGGTTTGGGTAGTGTCTATTTATCTTTAAACTACGTTGCATGACAACTATGGCAAAGTGAGGTTTGATCGATAACCAACGCTTAATCCGAGCATCTCGTAAAATGTGATCAACTTCTAGCTGCGACACGTAACTGTTGATGACGTCACAACACTTTCCGATGACGTATTGTCTTTCTAGGTATTGTGAGCAGGATAGCAGAACTTCCCTAGTGTTTGCCTGGACTGAGATTATCCCAAACATCACAAAGATGGCACTGCTTAATTCTAAATGTGAGCCCCTTTTCTATTTAATTGTCGTAAAGGCATTACAGAAGGAACCTTTATGCAAATTTTGAAAAAATGGCAGCCTCAAAAGTGAACGCTCATCATTGGTTATGTATTCCTCATGAGAAGAACTTTCAAGCAATGTATAAATTACATATGCCAAATAGTCAAATAAAAACTGATTAGAGGTTTGTTTCTGATTAGAAGTTTGTACCCATATAGCGACACTAACACATTTCAAAAGAACTGACGTGCACACATGGTCTGACAAGTTTGGATATACTGTACTCGATAACCAAGCAACATTTCAAGAAATATTTTTATTGAAAGCTACTGGTCATGATGGGCTTAACAATCATTCTTTTAATATTTTTCATTAATAACTATGCTTGGTGAATTCAGAGTACTGTCCAAATATGTCAAATCATGTCTGCACACCATGGTCATGTTTAAGACTGACTTACCTTGAATCGCATATCGACCAGAACAAGTGATCTGTGATGGTTATTGTAGAAGCTGTAGGTTATTTTATAGCATCTGGTATCACAGTTCGTGATCACTGTCCTGATAATGCAATAGCGTGACAGGAAACTCTCCTTGAGAGAGAGAGAGAGATAACGATACACAGTTCTCTTGTGAAATAACGGTTCCACATTTTCCCATTTGCACATGTATTGTATTTGTAGGTGTATTGACTGTACCGATAAGATATAAAAATCACAAATGATACATTCGATTTCTCTCAAAAGAAACGAGAACACTAAGAAACTATAAGAAGTAGACTTAAAGAAGAGTCAAAGAAATACGCAAAGGGTTTATAGGATATATCCTCAAATCATTGACGTTTCAGACAAACATATAGCATATGGTAGTAGTTATACAGAGAGACAAAAGTATGCAAAACGAGCAAGGCAATCATACACATGAAATATATAAATTCACACCAATTCTAATTTGTAGACTCGGTCTTCCATTTATTAATGTAATCATTATGGCTTTTGAATGCCCAATGCCACACGACGGAAGGCTAGCCGTGTGACGAGTGTGACAGTGACTTTTTGGTTATTATGCGGTGTTTTTCTACGGGTACTCCAGTTTCCTCCCAAGCTGTCATCATCCAAGATTTAATTGTATTTTATGTCAGAAAAATGAGGATAAACAGAATTCCAATACAAATACAGACAAGCTGAGAAGATTGAAATCACTGATATATATATATATATATATATATATATATATATATATATATATATATATATATATATATATATATATATATATATATATATATATATATATTATATATTTATATACATATATATATTTACACATACATTTATATATTTACACATACATATATATATATATATATATATATATATATATATATATATATATATATATATATATATATATATATATATATATATATATATATATATATATATATATATACATGTATATTTGCACATGTGATGAGTTGGCATTTTATCCAGTGATTGCCTAATAAGTTTCCAGCCATTAGGTCTGAACACTAGGAGATAGCTGTATGCACATCGTACGGAAACAACGAACACAAACAGAATTAGTTTATTAACGAATGATCTAGTCACATCGATAACTGATCCGATGCTAGACAGTTGCAGGTGGTGGAGGAAACCGGTGTACCCGGCGGGAACAGCCGCATTGCCTCTAGTATCTAGCAACTTACTTTTCACAAATTTTAGGACAAAATTGATTGATTTTAAACGAATTAACATACGCTTCTTTGGTAAGGTTTTTCCCCATAAACAACGAGGTCTATCTTATGTGGATGATATGATCTATTGTGGTCAAAATAAGATATATGACTGACATATGATTTCAGCATTATCTCCCTTTCGAATTTCGTTGACTGTTAATTTTTTACAAATTGCTTTGATAACCGCATCGATTGTTATCTGTGGGGACACATATATATAGGACAGCCGCGGGGAAAATGTAACTCGTGAAGCAGCTGTAATTGTAAAGAGAATAGTTTCAATATATAGCGAGTAATAATCATATTCACTCTTTCTTTATTTATGTTTTGGTGTATTATGAAAAATAGTAAAATAAAGTTAATGCACGCATGCTCAATATACAAAAATTATGTATTTAAGCAAACAGGACGAGACTTCGTAAACATTTCTTAGAATAAGGAGATTGACCTGTCTAAGGGAGGCATTCAGAGTTATGACTGATCAAAAATAACGCCCTCAGTACTAATTGATGTTATGCACACACACACACACATACACACGACCTTTTTATTTGGGCGTGTTCTGAGTGGCTATTACGATAAACTTAACCCTAAACCTTGTGTATGTATGTACGTACGCACGTGCGTGCGTACATACATACATACATACATACATACATACACACATATATATATATATATATATATATATATATATATATATATATATATATATATATATATATATATATATATATAAATATATATATATATATATATATATATATATATATATATATATATATATATATATATATATATATGCATACATACATACATATATATATATATATATATATATATATATATATATATATATATATATATATATATATATATATATATTATATATATATATATATATATATATATATATATATATATATATATGTATATATATATATATATATATATATATATATATATATATATATATATATATATATATATATATATATATATATATATATATATATGTATATATATATATATATATATATATATATATATATATATATATATATATTTATTTAAATATATATATATATATATATATATATATATATATATATATATATATATATATATATATATATATATATATATATATATATATATATATATATATATATATGTATATATATATATATATATATATACATATATATATATATAAATATATATATATATATATATATATATATATATACATATATATACATATATATATATATATATATATATATATATATATATATATATATATATATATATATATATATATATATATATATATATATATATATGTGTGTGTGTGTGTGTGCGTGTTTGTGTGTGGACACACACATGTGTAAATACAGACGACCTCAGTGTTTATGATAAGATACGTGACCGACAAATACATTCAACTTATCAATTTCCTGTCTATTCTAAGAATGGGTGTGATGTTGGCTGTCAATTGTTATCTTTGCGAGATATACATTATACAAATATGACATCCCTGTGTGGTGTACAACAGGAATAACTCCCCCGAGAGACACTCCTCTCGAGGGGGAGTTATTCCTGTTGTACACCACACAGGGATGTCATATTTGTTTTATTATACCGAACAACATACAAAACACAAAAGGGGGAAAATTGACAAACACCAGAGATTTTGGATAAATACTCTTTTGTTAAAAATTTACAAATTACAATAACAGGGATTGTTGGCTGCATTGACGCATCAGAGTGAAAGAGAAGCCCCAAAACGTACAACAGGAGAAGATTTTCAGTTTGACTCAGAAAAATTTCTGAAAACATGAACAAATGAGTCTACTCGATGTTTCGCTTCCTTTTTCAAATAAAATTTGTATCAGAAAACGTTTAAACTGCATTTATTGATACCACCTCTTAATCAATCTATGTGCTTATGTATTAGCAAGACACTGAACCTTATTTGTTTGTTTGTACGTTTACTGTCTTTACTAATTCGTGCAACTCTAACTGTGGTACCGGCCGTTGTGTAGTATATGCTGTATATTGGCCTCATCACAGTTTTTAGACTCTAACTTAGAGATCCGAGCATTTATAAAATAGCATCTGCGCCAAGAAAACTGGGCGCTCATATGTATAACTTGAAACATCCCCCAAAACCAGTCACGTTCGTACCATACCTTTTTTGTTTGTATAATTCTATCTTTATTTGATAAAAATCCGTTGCATGGTGCCTGTTAGGCACGATTTTCAATTTGAGGCGGCCAGCCTTGTTGATTTCACGTCGGCGATGGCTGACGTTTGATATGCACGCATGCGCATCGAGCTCATTGCCCGGTAGCGGTGATTAACATGTTAATCACCTGCTGCATGTTGCCGTGATTAACATGTTAATTCCCTAGCTGTGCAGGACAACAGCCTGTTACTAAGTAGTGAGGAAATCATGACGATTAATCCATGGCCCTTGACAAATCAGAATCAAGAATCTTCACGTGAGGTACAATAAATATGTATATACAGGACAGTCGTGGAAATAGGTATCGCTTGAAGGGGCAATGTTTGTATAGGTGTTATACATATTTATCATGAAATTATTCATTTTTTTCATGGCACATATTCTTAGTGATGTAAGTTTTTTTCAAATCGCTGATATCATCCTTACAAATACGGTCACAAATTAACATGGTTAGCATCTAAAGGGCCTTCCCCGATGGCCGAGTGGGCTACGGCATGTAATATTCGTTGACTGCTCGCTGTCTATCCCAACTGCATGGGTTCGAATAGCGGCCGGGGTACGTAGGAAGGTTGCCAGTCACTTCATGTTATTCAGTGGTAGGCTTCGGGTATTCTGGTATCCCCAATCACTTACAACTGGCTAGTGACGACTTCGCCTCGGAATGGCAGAAAGGTTCCCAATAATTGGAATTCAAAAATGATATACAGTTATTGGCTTCTAAAACTATATTACACTTTATCGAGCAGAGTGCGAAGACGTATTGACGCAGATACAACGAACTCCTGGTCCATCCATTCTCCAAGATTATTCAGTTCTTTTGCCATAATGGAGTTAGTGTCATTATATTTTCAAAATCGTGTTTTAACAAGAAAAATATATATTTGAAGTTGTTCTTATACTTGATTGTTTGCAGCTCTCTAACACTAAAAGTTGCCACGCCGTTCTCCAAATAACATACGACCTTTTCTATTGTTGCATTGGCACTCTCTCTAGAAGTAGTACTCGCTATCTCTCACTGTCGGGGTTCGAATCTCGACTGGGGTAAACGAGAAAGTTAGCAGCGACTTGAGGTTAGGCGAGATTTTCGCCAGATCATTAATAAGAACAAGTAGTTGCAGGGTCAAGGATCATTTTAACACATAAGTGAACGTGAACAATATATATATATATATATATATATATATATATATATATATATATATATATATATATATATATATATATATATATATATATATATATATATATATATATATATATATATATATATATATATATCCTATTGTCTTGCTCAATGGTGGGCAATAGGAACCCTTATTCCGCTGGTGTGGCACCCTGCTCGCTTTATAAAAGAAGGGGATGTGTGGATCTGTCTGTGGATACCATTCATCTAAAAGATCACTTGGTCCTATTTGGATCTGAAGACTCTGCTCAATTACTCTCCCCCTTTTTCTTCTTTCACCTAGAATAATGATGATTTGTCATTTCTCTTCAGTAATGACAAAGGACCATTTTTTGGTATTAATTTACGGCACTAAATGGCCTTTGTGTGCCGATGTGCCTTTTAACCCTCATTCACCTCCTATCTTGCAATTAGATTATATAGAACAACGTATCCTGAGTTTATGAATGAATGGATACTACGACCCGAGAATGGAATGTACTACGATGCAGTACAAATATGAGTGAAACATCCAGGTCTATAAAGTTAAATATGGAAAGGTTTAAGAATACAAAAATATATCTTAACAAAGGAGGGCATGTGAGGGTGGGAAAATCGAAAGTCTTAGCTGCATAAACTCGAGTGGCTGGAAAACTAGAAGTAGCAACAGGTGCGTTGCCATTGTAAACACTCCCACTGATTGG
>OZ012691.1:30928444-30935944 GCA_963942565.1 Maea johnstoni
CAAATAGTAATGCATGGAATGTCACAGTAGGATCTTGGAGGTATTATATAGTACAAGAGTTATGGTGCCGGATTGACATATATATTTGACAACAAGTAGTATTGCTTCTCAAAAAGTTGTCCCTTACCTAATAAAAGGCATCTGTATTTTTCATCATAATAAAACTGTTTAACCTCATTTTTGACGTTTAATATGTGTGGACTTTGTTCTTTCTTCATGAGTTGTATATAACCTTCTTTGTCAGTAGTATTATTGTATTAATTGACATTGCATTTTCCAAATCTCCAAGAATGATTCTTGACTGTGAAAGGTTATAATTATTCATACCTAGAGCCTGAATCCAATCCTGAACCTCATTCCAGAGTTGAACAACTATTTCGCAATCCAAAAACATATGTTCTATGGAGTCTGTGTGAGAACGACAGAACCCGCACTGATCAGAAATTTTAATACCCATCTTAAATAGTTTCTCGTTAGTAAAGAATCTGTGATGTAGAGTACGAAATTGAATATACTTTAAATATGTGTCTTTATAGATTAAATGGTGCTTTTGGAATGATCTGCTTAGATCAAAGTTATTAAAATCAAGCTCAGAGTTAACACACCATTTATCCACAGCAGTGTCCAATACTGAAGAAGAAGTAATTTTCATTTGACTATACATCTTTGAGACTCCCTTTACTGTTTGGTTCAAAAACACATTCAGGGAACCATTTTTTGGTTGGTCTTCCTCATACAAAGGCATATCTTTCCATTCAATGAACTTTGCTATTCTGTGGGTAATATAATGATATTCCAAAAAGTTAGTTTTCAAACCATATGTCTCCATAAATAGATCAATTGGCATTATTACATTCATTACCCCCAAAAAATCAGACACCATTGTAATACCTTTAGAAAACCATTGCTTTTTAATGGGAAATGAGAAGGTGGGATTAAGCCAGATATGTGTATTCTTAATGAACGGTTTTCCTGTCATAGCATCTTTCTATGACATCAAGCCAAAATTTATTTGCTGTTGTCTCTCTAAGTTTATTCAGGATGTCAGGACCGTATGTGAATACTTCCCATAACTCAAAATTATTTGGAAAAATTGTCCATTTGCTTGTGGAACGTTGATACCTTTTCAACCAGCTTAATTTAAGAGCTTTGTCAAATATGTTCAAGTCATGTAGTTTTAAACCTCCATGAGGTATCTCACCCTCCAAGATTTCTTTTTTCCATTTTGGGGGCTTCCCACACCATAGAAATTTTGTAATAGCATCATTAATCTCTTTAAAGCAAGAGGGGCTCGGGCTTGGTAGAGACAGCAACATATGAGTTATCTTGGGAATCAGTAATGACTTTGTTATTGTGACTTTCCCATAAGGGGTTAAATTCCTAGAACTCCAGATACGAATTAATTGCTGGATTTCCCCCAATTTTCGTTGAATATTAAGGTCGGTAATTGCATTTAAATTTGTCATATCATAATGGATACCCAAGATCTCAAATTTAGTTGACCAATTGAAACCGAATTTGCCCTGCCATTTTATGTTGCTGTCTCTTAAAGCTCCAAGCTTCACCACTTTGGTTTTTCCTTTGTTAATGTCCAGACCCGAGACATTCTTGAACCAGTTCAGAACTCTAATGACACTTGTTATTGTTTGAACATCCTCTCTCAACAATAATGTGGTGTCATCAGCGTACTGAGACACCTTTGATTCCTCACCATGCACATTTATCCCCCTAATGACATCCATCTCCCTGATGACATGAGACAAAACCTCTGCACAGATTACAAAAATGTATGGAGACAAGGGGTCACCTTGCCTACATCCTCTCTCCAGGATGATGGGGCTTGAAAGAAAACCATTTTGCTCCACTTTTGAAGTGGAATTATATTGACAAAGTTTAATCATCTCAATAAAAGTATTGCCGAAATTAAAAAGTTCTAAAGATTCTTTAATAAATTTCCATTCAATGGTGTCAAATGCTTTAGAAAAATCGAGCACTAATAGTAGACCAGGTGTGTCATGTGAGTCACAATACTCTATTGTGTCGTACACCATTCTGGTGTCTTCTCCAATAAAGCGCCCGGAAATGAACCCAGTCTGATCTTCATCAATAATACTGGGTAGACAGCATTTTAATCTATTGGCAACCATAGACGAAAAAAATTTATAAATAGAATTTAAAAGTGTTAAAGGTCTCCAGTTTTTTAAATCGTTTCGCAGTTTTCCTTGTTTAGGAATACAGGTGATAACACCGTCAAGAGCAAGTTTGGAAAATTGATTTTTTGAAATAGCTTCAAGTATATAGCGGTAAATCCAGAATTGTAGTTCGTTAATAAAAAATTTAAAAAATTCATTTGAGTAGCCGTCTGGACCTGGAGCCTTGTTTAATTTGCTAGCCTTGATAGAACGTAAAAGATCTTCTATGGTATATGGAGCATCCAGTTTGGTTTTATTAATTTCAGAAAGATTTGGCAAATTATGTAGATACTGTGAGAACTTTGAGTTTTCTAGAACTACAGTCTCCTTTGAGGAGTATAGATCAGCATAAAAGTCTCTTTGTAAATTCAAAATGGTTGCTGAGTCTGTTATTTCAGAGTCGTTATGTAAGAGAGAGGGGATATTTTTGTTGACATGATTTCTTTTCTCGAGATTTAAAAAATATTTGGAAGGCTTTTCCCAGGTGTCTGTGAGTGAAGCCCTTGAGCGCACTATGCAACCTTTTATTTTCTTCTCTCGTAAATTCTCCAATTGCAGAGACAGTTCTCTTAGAGAATTTCTTTTGATTAAGTTATCGTTATCACTATCTATTTCTTCTTGTAAGTTTTTAATGGAAGAGACGAGAGTATCCTCAGCTTCTGTTTCTTGTTTTTTGAGTGTCTTTGAAAATTTGATAATTTTACCTCTCAGTTGGCACAAGAGGGTTTCTAGAAACAGAGTTGAGGAAATAGAAATATCAATGGTTTCTCCGTTGTCGGTTGCGACAAAAGCTTCACTGTAAACTGGTAGGGCATAAGTCTGATTAATTAATGAGATTTCAGCTTTTATCATGTCAACAAACTCTGAATTTTCCAGTAAAGCATTGTTGAATTTCCATAATCCCTTTCCTCTTTTTTGACCTGATTTTAGAATGGAGAGTTGTATGATATTGTGATCACTTTTATAAGCATTCAGAATAAAAGATTTTGGGTTGAGTGAAAGAATGTCCTCAGAAATTAGAAAATAATCAAGTCTGGATGCACGGCATGGTTTATCTGCTCTCCAAGTGAAACGTTTGCGTTTAGGATTAAGTAATCGCCATATGTCAGAAAGAGTATGTGTCGAAATGAAGTTGTTGATTACTCGACTCGCAAGAGGGTTTCTTAACTTTGCATAGTTGTATATGTCTGATTCAGACAAAGCTGCATTCCAGTCTCCAGTCCAAATTTCACAATTGTTTGAGATTGCTTTGACTTTTTCAAATAATGTAGAAAACCAGACTGGGTCGTCTTTATTTGGAGCATAGAGGTTAATAATAAAAACGTTGATTAAATTTGTAATTGATAATTCTAATATAAGGAACCTGCCTTCTGGATCTTTGATACACTGTTTGACCTTATGTTCAAAGATATTATTTATCATTACATTTACACCTCTACTGTTAGTAGAGCTGCCGGCAATATAATAGTCCAGGTTCCATTCTTTAGTTAGCATGGTCAGATCTTTTTGTACCAAGTGTGTTTCCTGAAGGCATATTATATCAGATTTTAGATTTTTAATATAATCAAAAATGTCTCGTCTTTTAAACTGTTGGCGCAAGCCCCTGATATTGGCAGAGAAAATGTCTATGTCATCATTACCCATTGCAAGTTAGGGAGAAGTATGCATCAGGAGGCAGTACACTGTATTGAGGAAGGAAAGGGTTTAAAAAACAATCAAACATAATAAACATCAAAATTGTGATTTCTGAAATCACAATTATCAATTATTCATACAGTTTAGTCAAAAGTACTGTACAACTTTCAGTTAAAATTTGAATTTGGATAGGCTGAAGAAAAAACAAAAAGACAAAACAAATCCCAGTGATAAGTTGATAGAAAAAGAGTTACTCTTAAGAAAAGAAAAAAAAAAAAAAAGTTGTAGATAAGTTTTTCTAGTATGGAAGTGGAACATCAGAGCTCCGATAACTATTTACTGTTGGACGAAATTGATCATAGAGTGGGAAAAGTCTGACGAAAGAGAAAAAAAAAGAAAAAAATTGTCTAAGTATTAGAAATACAACCGAAGAGTATTACAGTACAGTATCAGGTAGGTGTCATTAACATTCCTGATTTTGTAAATATAAATATTAAGAAGAAACTTAGAAGCAGTCCCAGAACCTTTCTTAGGATCTACTTCCAACACACAATAAACTCCCTTGACTTTAAGGGGTGTAAACCAAAAAGTAAGAACAAGCTCGAGAATAAAAACAAGTAATTGGACAGAGAAAGACTCATTCTGTGTCCACGTTCCATTATGTGAAGCACGTCAACCTTCCACATTCTGGATGCATGGCAATGAAACTAAAGTAGCACAAACAAACAGTATGCAATACCCAAACAGTACTCCTTAATAATAATAATAATAATATTACCCCTAGAGTGTACAATATATAGGCAATATGATGTACTATGAGATTCCTCATTAACAGTCTAATGGGGATTTGAATTTAAGTGCATTCCACTGACTGGGTCAGATTACTGGAGAAACCATTGAGGTTTAAATCATGCCCGAATGGCACTACAGTATTACAATTAAAAACAATAAGTGCTTTCCCCTGACTGGGTCAGCATACTGACATTAAAGTTTGGATTAAACATGACTGGGTCAGTTTAATTGAAAAACCATTGAGGTTTAGATCAGACATGACCAATCAGCATTGTAATTACACAATAAGTGTTTTCCCCTGACTAGGTAAACACACTGGAAAAACCTATAAGGTTTAGCTCAAACATGTCAGGTTAGCACTACAGTAGCACAAGTAACTAGTATGCCATGCTAAATATTAATCAGTAATAGCAATGATATTACCACTATAGTGTACACTACATAGGTAACTAGATATAATATCTCTTTGTACATACAAGATTGCTCAAAAAGTGGAGGTTTGAGGTAAGGTGATGAAGAGACAAAATGCTTTCCCATGGCTGGGTTAGCATGCAGGAGGACCCTTAATATTTTGTTGTTGAAACTTGATAGTACCAGTATACATGTCCACTCTTATTTGCCTGAGGAACACACGTTTAAGATATTTACATATTTGATATTTACAATATTTTCGTTCCATTTTTTTTATACAGCACATATTTGGTTAACAGTATCAATGTGCTGACTAATATGTCGTTGTCCTTGTTACCTAGTATGATTGATTTTCGGTTTAGATGGTTAATTTTATTTGTGACAACTTTTAGCCAACTCACGGAGGTGAGTTTGCCATTTTGATTTTCGTCATTTGTTTTGTCGCGTTTAGTTAAATCGTGTTTAGAAATTTGTAAGAAGTGTCTGACTAAATAGAACGCCTACGAAAGAGTTGCAAGGTGCTGGTGCCAGTCGACCGGTCGTATGGCAGCGACCTGTAGAGTAGTTGCCCAATATCATTTTTGGTTTAGGAAGGCCCGAAAGATGCACGTGATATTTCATGAAATATACACATACTTTTAAGGAGCTATTGTTGGTAGAAGAGGGCCAGTTTTCGTATAATTTATCTTTTTATTTGAGCTGAATAAAATCTCAAAATAATGATGAGACCCTCGATAAAAAAATAATAATGAGATAAAACAATACCTACCATAACATCACACATCACGATATATAATGTCCATGTACATGCATAGTCTTAGCCAATATTTGGAAACAGGGTGTCCAAACAGAGGTTTCATAGACTTTTGCGTGTCCGAAGTGTGGTACAAAGTACATACTTCTAATAAAATAAAACCTATATACTTATTTACAGATTTTGCTTTTTAGGCCAGTAACTGCTTTGTGTGTATTATAAAAATGACACAACATCTTCTACATCTTTTATCCTCATGGAAAAGTCATCATCAGCAAATCCTGATATAAACCTTTGGGTGTCCTAACTGTCAAATAACAGTGTTCTGACACGCTGGACGCATAGGCGGCTAACCCCCTGTGTACATGTGTAGTTGATATACGTATTATTCTCTTTTCAGATTTTTGTTCTGGGTCTAATTGTGGCGACGTTATTCTACGGTGGTCATCTGGTGCTGACTGACCGGATGCAAGGAGGACTTCTGGTGTCCTTCCTCTTCTACCAGTTCGAACTGGGATTCGCCCTAGAGGTTTGTTTTTAACCCATATGGAGTGGAAGCATGGTCTGACAGAGTAAAACATATCTCATCGTATTGAGTAATATTTGTAAGATAATTGAAGGGGGCTTGATAAACACAAAGGAAACAAGACGTTTCAGTCAAAGCTATCTTTAAAGAATGCCTGAGGAGTAAAAAACTCTCGCTCATATTGACATATACCTATAGTATTTATAGGTTTATGTCGGTTTGACTTGCATTAACATCGTGCTTAATAGCTACACAATCTTCACCTTGTATAATCTCTATACAATTTCCATACTATTGTACTATTGTTGAACCTTAATCGTGACTTCACAGATGTATACTTATATGAGTTCATGCACTTTTGCTTTGACATACGCCTGAATAAACATAATTTAGCTAGGATTTCAGAACTATTTCTCTGCTATCGAGTTATTTCATTATGTGTCAGACCATGTAGACGCTCCCTGCTTGAAATAGTATTATCATAGCAAGAAAGACAAGCATCATATTGGATTGCATCGTATCGTATCATATAAAATTGTATCGTATCGAATCGTAATGTATCGTATGAAATCGTGTCATATCGTATCATATTGGATTGCATCGTATCGTATCATATAAAATTGTATCGTATCGAATCGTAATGTATCGTATGAAATCGTATCATATCGTATCATATTGGATTGCATCGTATCGTATCATATAAAATTGTATCGTATCGAATCGTAATGTATCGTATGAAATCGTATCATATCATATCGTACAGTCAATAAAGATAAGATGCAATAGTATGATAATGACTAGTATGTTACTAACTGTTTTATCATGGACGTATTGTTTCTGTTGCAGTCAATAGGCTATGTCTATACTGATCTTATGAGGGCCATTGGAGCAGCTGAAAAGATTTTCCAATTTATAGACCGAAAACCAGAGATCGAAAACACTGGTACGTTAGCCCCAAGCACCATGGCCGGACACGTGGAGTTTAAGAATGTAACCTTTGCCTATCCTACTCGACCAGACACAGATATCCTGAAGGTGAGTGAAAGGGAAAGTATCTGGCGGAAATTATCCTGCATGGCATGATTGAGGTGAAACTGTCTATTTGTAGGCATTTCATGATATCAATAAATGTTATGATGAATATGATAGGAGATTCCTATAATAATCTTTGAGAAATGTTCGACTAAAAG
>OZ012691.1:30940944-30983444 GCA_963942565.1 Maea johnstoni
AGACAGACGTCAACACCAAAAATCCTGCCTCAGTGTGTATCCTGCCATTACACTATATATATACCGTAAATGCTCGCTACGCTGAGCCGGCCTTCGGCCGACTCACTACGCGAGCTATAAAAGGGTACTATGATTTCATTCCATTACCATTTTTCAATTTCACTCAAAACTATACATGTATATGCCAAGGACAATCTACTGTAGCCTTTTATGGCAGGAACGGGACCAGTTCTATGATTCCATTTCACCCGCCCCCCCCCCCCCCCCCCCCCCCCCCCCCCCCCCCCCCCCCCCCCCCCCCCCCCCCCCGGGCATTTCACGCAATACCATATATATAAATGTGACACAGTGACAGACAACCATTTCTCAGACGAGGTCACTAATAGTATTATCACAGTATTTACATTCTACAGTAGTTATCAACATTTCCTTCTTTATGTTAGTTGTCTGTTCTAGTTTTGTTATTGCACTATTACTGCATTTTCATTTTCGTTCTGTTATATTTGGATGCACATAGTTTGTTTGAACTGAAATAAGTAATTGTGCCTTAATGTTGATTTGATATATATATTATAAACAAAATAAAATCTGACTTTTTTCCGTTGTTGATTCTTTTTAATGTGTATGTTTATACTGCCAATATATTACATACATACTGTACATACATACATACATACAATCGACGTTTGAACTGAAACTATTTGCTTATTTTCCTTTTCACAACGGACGCATTTATATGCATCTAACAATGTTATACGTGTGTTCTGAATGTTTTAGGATTTCCTATCATTCTTGTTTATGGCTCAAGAATTGCTCAATTAGTATCAAATTTTAAACCAGAGGTCATGTTGACCCTATCATAATGATACGCCTCGGTACTCACTTAATACTTTAGCCTTCAGGCTTAATGTATGTATGTATCTTTATTGACTATATCTCGCGGACATAAAAGTGATACAAATAAACATAAATAATCAAATTACAAATAACAAAGAAAGTGAACCAAAAAAGAAGGAAAAAGTAAATATATAACACTAAATATGGACTGATTTCACATGAATTGAGTGGAACCAATTGACAACATCACTGGAAAACAGTTATGCATCAATTTTTATGAGCCACAGTCAGATGAATCAACCAAAATATAACTGAGAACATAAGAGAACAGAACACATCTCAAAGTGATACATAATCACCATACTGCTGGGTTTTAAAGTTAGTATGTAAAAACTACTTAACCCATTCACACTCAACAGTTCCTCTAGAAGTATCGTCTGCTACTTTCATACTTTTGGAAAAATCTCGGGAATAAAGCGAAAGTTTGCAAAATATTTCAAGGAGAGTTGTTGTTTATCTTCTGATCAACACTTCTCCTTCAAATATTTTCAAAAAAATGCTTTTGTAAGGAAAATATTTCCAAAATCGTCAGGCCTCTTTTGGCCGCTCTGAGCATTAATGGGTTAAAAAGACCCCAGAAAAAAGGGGGTGTCAGGACCAAAAAAGTCAAGAGGGTCGAACAAGCGTCAAAAAACCATCAGTGATAGGCAGACCAAATTAGAACACCTTGTTGGGGCCATAACATGAATGAACACAAAACATGTAAGTTGTCTATCGTCTCACGAAGAACATCATTATATGCCTACTGCTCATTCTCTGCTGTGATTGGTCAGATCATGGTCACATGACCACCTTACAAAAGTGATATTGGGGTGCAATATCATTTTCCAACACTCTGACTCAGAGCTGTCAGGTTCATGTGTTCAATTCTCAACTTCAACTCTTGAAAAGGAAGCCAACAGAAGTGTAGAAGAGTTTGGGCTTCTTGTAAAATCATGATTAGGAAGGGAATTAGTAAAACATTTTTAAATTAAATGAATAAATCATTAAATTTCTACAACTAATGCATGTGACTTCTTCGGGTATTTATAGTATTTTGATTGCGATATTACTGAATTAACACAAGAATATATTAAAGCTTAGAAATTTACAATAACCCAATGGTTTGTGGTAAAACCCAGAAATGGAAAAACGTATTAATACTATTTACATTTTCATAATTCTTTAAATTAGTAAATTATTTTATTTGAATGAGCAGTAAGCATATAATAAAACAAATATGGCATTTTGGTTTCGTGCAATATCAATTTTTATTGCACTCTGAAAAATGATATTGAACTCGGCGCAAGCGCCTCGTGCAATATCATTTTTCAGAGTGCAATAAAAATTGATATTGCACTCACCCAAGTGCCATATTTGTATAATATTCTAAGAAAAGCTCTATGTAATTTAGTTCACCTAAAGAACTGTTAGGACATCAGACCTATTGACTATTCTTTGAATTAAAAATACTTTTTAGATAATTAGAATTGACAACATTCATCTAAAAAAATTGTGCCGATCAGTCCCGAAATGTACCGATCTATGTTTTCGCTCCAATTTTCCTGATGTGAAATGATCAATTGTTCCAATAAGCTGTTCAAACCGTGTGGCCTAGACTATTACGCGAGTCTCCACCAATTGTCGTGGCTTTAAACACAGGTTCTACACTTAAAAAGTTCATATTATTTTTTGAAAATTCACTTTAAATATATATGACGGCAGAGAACGTTCACGATTCTGACTTAACACTCTTGCTAAGTACGCTTGGGTAACACCCTTGGGGTTTGGGCAGCTTTACAACAAAGTACAAGTACGGTTGTTGATGCAAAGCATCAATCGTCAATAGGCGGGGCCAGGTTATTTATCAACTTGTGAGGGAACCGGATGTATAAAGAACATTAACATTATAGAGGAAAATAATATACGACTAGATTTGTATCATTTTTGTAGAAATGAAACAAATATCGGAATTCTAGGCGCAAGCTGAAGACTTCGAAATCTCTTGGGTGCGAAACTACTTGGGTACGCATCAGTTTGGTTACGAACCAGTTTGGTTACGAAGTCTCCTGATTTCATTCTATACACATAGTAATTTTTTTCTTTAGTAATATTCCTTCCTATACTGAAAAATATACTTTATGTCCGCTTAAAATAGTTTATATATTTGAAAACTTCATGCTAAATTAAAATAAGGAAGGCACGATTTTCCGCGCAAAGGCAACATTTATATCATAACCAATCAGAATAGAGAATTATATTCAGTCCGGCCTCAGAATTTCAAACATGGCCGTCCGGACTATGAACACTCATACCTGTCAACATTCAACCATCCGAAATCAGGAGATTCAGACGGTTCACTTTGCGGTATTTTGTTTAGTTCTAATCCTGGCCACCAGGGGTCAGATGATTAGTTTAACTTATGAATAGGCTATTATATTTCACAGGAGTTGGCAAAAAATTGTTTTTGAAGACTGAATTTTTTTTTACGAAGTGGTGAATTTTCCTGGTCAGCTATTGAAGATTTTTCTTGAGATGCTAGCCCACAATGCACCTTTACCTCTTTATGCCATAGAACAATATGTGTCTGAATGATAATTCCAATTAGTAAGGGATTAGCTATGAGTACCTACTGAAAGGAATCAATTACTACACACAGTAATTGGGTCAGGTGAGATACTCTGAAAAGAGAGGAGCAGACTGACCTACTTGCTGAGGAAAAAGATGGAGGACTTTTAAAAGTCAGCAAAATCAGTAGCTTATCAGTATATTTCTTCAAATCAGGTGCTCAATCAGTAGACAGCAATTTTGGGGCCTGAAATCAGTAGAGTACTGCTCAAATCAGTAGAGTTGACAGGTATGAACACTTCAAAACTGCTTCTCAGATAGGCGTGGCCTGAGGGCCCCGCCAATAACAGAAAGGGTGTGGTATGTCATATTCCACACACTTATCGAGACCTTGGTTGGTAGGAGGCAGAAGAATGTGGTATGAAGAACTAAATGATTCCGAATTAAATCGCGTGGGTGGAATTGCTAGTGCCAGGGTTGGGGGAAAGAGTTATAAATGGTAAACATATACATTGAAGTTCAACAGCCTTTTGTTAGGAAGTGTGCGAATTTACTGATTTTCAGACCAACACTACGATGGTGCAGGTGTGAACGGCAGAATAAAGATTTCAATTTTTTCCTTTGTTTTTCTGGAAAACGGCAAAAATATATAGATATATATATTTTGCTGATGTTTTTGGAAAAACAGTGAAACAAATAATTCTTTTTTCTGTCGTCTTCCTGAAAAACAACAGCGAAAACTCCGGAAACTGCCGTTCACACCTGCACCATCATAAATGATCATGTCCTAGAAAATATCTAGGGTGATAGATATAGAAAAACTAGGGTATATCGCCAGAGGGCGCCACAGTGGTGGTTTATTCTGAGCTAAGTTTAATCCAGGACACGCGGCTGTCACAGGAGTAGACACGACCTGCCGTCTGCCTGGCTCCCGAGGAGCCAGTCACTTTGGAAATATATCTCAAATGCCTCAAATTCCCTCAGTCCTGACACTGTCTGCATCCCATTTACAATCCATGTTCCCAATACGCGGTGTACATGAGTGGCCGGGGAACGTGTATACCAAACGGGGATGGCGCACATTAGAAGTAGATGGGAGGACTTGGTTGTATGTATCAAAATACTTCTTGGCTTGCTTGCTCTTCACTGAAGTTTTAGCCACTTTTCTGTCGTGAAAAGTGCGCAGTTGCGAAGAGGTAGTGGAAGTGGGGTTTTATCATACTATTGGCAGGGACAGCGACGGGGACAACTCCTACAGGAAGTGCATTTTCTGCGGGACTGTCATCATTGCAGGGTAAGTAGGTTTAAGGGTTTCACTTGCCCTGGTTGTGATGAGTAACCGATGTTGACACACACTTCTGTTTCCATATTGGTAAGTCATCTCATTGTGCTGATGTGCCCATCAGTCAAGCCTTCTGCGCTCTGGGCACTTAAATACTACCACACAACTTCTTGAATACACTACCATGGCATGGAAAGTATATATGGCAGTCGCTTATTTCACTTAATCAGAGTAGTGTAGTATTGTATTGTATATTTATTGGCTATATCATAGGATACGAAAGTAATATTATGTTGCCTGAGTTCTTTTTCAAATATCATTTAGTATAGAGAATATATTACTCTCTGGTACTGAAAGGATTAATTTGAAGACCTCTTGAATCTATTAGTGTCATCGGGATGTTTTTGTTGTTACAGTGCTACCATTGCGTCTGTACCTTCTAAACGTTGGCTAGGGCTGTGATTCTAACCTATTCATCCCCAAAATGGTCATAAAACGGCATGACCATTTTGGTGACATAGCAATATAGAAATTGAGGAAGTAATTAAAGGAAAAAGTTTTATTGGAATCAAACGTAAAACTACATTCAAATAAATTTTCAAAATATATACAATCGTGCATCGAATACTACTGTCAACGTATTTTGGTATGCACATAAGACTTTTCCAGAGAAAAACCGAGCATAAACCTGCCAATATTATATTATCTTATTTTCATCCATGAGGCCCACTGGCCTGTAGGAAAAACATAACCATGACTAAGGCAGATCGAATCTCACACAATTATTCGTTGGAGAAGGGTGGATGAATATGACATATTTGCGTCGTTCTGTATCCTAATACGCGAGGGCAAGTTGTGTGGTCACTATTCAGAAGTTAACCCTTATGCTGCTGGTGGCTAATTTGACCAATACAAAATGATGCAAAAAACTTTTTAAAAAATGACTGAAACCCTTTACTATATATACCAACATGACAGGGTTAAGATGTTTTTTTCAGAAATCTTTTACTCCTTGTGATTTGGACAAATGAGTAGCTTCAGCATTAGAAACGTTAAGTGTTAACTATACATACTACGTGTACTCTGCCATGTTCATTGTGACAGCAGAACCTGGAGCTGGTCTCTATAATGAAAGTGGCACGGCATGGTGCCTGTCATTCGTGCTGATCTTCGTCCCAATTAAACGTTTTCGCTAATTTCTTGGTATGGTTTCTGGCTTATTCTTGGTGTAGGATATTGGGACCACTAAGATTGTCAAAACCAACAGCTTCCTCCGTCCCATGCCACACCGCAGCTAGGTCTTCCTCTTGCTCTTAGCACTCTCAATTTAACCCTTCCAAAGCTAAGGCTACTTTCGTCCAAAGCACAAGGGTGCATGCAACGATTTTTATTATATTGGTATTCATTAGATAGCCCTCGCTGAGTACTCTCAGCTGACTGAGTACCCATGTGGCAGGGTTTCAGCCATTTGTCAGGTTTTTACATCATTTTGTAGCGGTCAAATAAGTTACCAGCAGCATAAGGGTTAGGAAAACGGGGTTGTTCTACCTTAGAAGACCAAACACCAAGGTTCTACTCATAATAACGAGATTCCAAAAGTGAGAGTTGCTTTTTCTTTTGAGTGAGTTTTCTGTTGCGCCCAATTAGGCAGTTGGTCGCCCAGCGTTTACATCTTGATTCGACTCACCAACCTAGTTTAAAATCCTTTGAGGACCTGATTAATCAGTGAAACATCCATTCGTCCGTTCCTAACCAAAATTGGTTAGTTAATAGATAAATGAATAATTAGTTACAGGTATGTACGACTTGAAAGCTCAAATGCAGGAATAAAGGATGGAAGGAATGGACGAATGAATGAATGAATGGATGGATGAAGTGATAACAATTATCGAAGAATTCCATAAATAACTTAGCAATAAAGTAAATGAGTGGCAACGAGTCATGTATGATTTCGAGTTAAAAACTTGTAAAAACGTTTCACCTTTGGCATACTTGCTGATTCATTTAAGTATTCCGTAAACATCGCAAAAAGACGTAAAAGCCCCAAATACTTCACAAAATAGTCGCTGACATGTTGACAGCCTCAGATATATTTTGAACAGTTAGCACCATGCTTAAGACTGGATGAAAAAGTAGTAGGAGCAGTTCGGCAAGACTTTTTTCATGACGTATGTGAAACTCCTTCTATTAGTCAAAACAAACTGTTTGTGCTACATGTAGAACCGTAGAAAATTACTGAGTCGATTTTCTGGGCTAATGTAGTATTGAATGACTGTTGGATATCCGCTAGTTAAATTTGTACAGATGTACAAAGCTTTCAACAAGTATTGAGGTTGTATCGCGACGAAATAGAAACCCGGAACTAAGTTGTAGACTTCCCTTCTCTTTACGAATAATTCAAGTTGAATTATTTTAGTTCTTCCCAATGTTAAACATTTTTATATCGACCAGGCTGAGCAAACTATCGCAGAATCTGGGCTGCCCACGTATTTAATGTGGGAATCAAATGTCGGCACTGAAGCAACATTCGCTGCAGAGAATGGACAGCACAGTACTGCCGGAAGTGTAAATTCTCAATACAAGAGACGTGCTTTGTAAACAATGACTTGTTTTATCAGACTGAATATTATGCTGGGCTATACATGTTGTATACGGCTTTAATTTTGAGATTTCGCTTTACAGCCCTACAGGAGGGTATTTGTGCTACTTTTAATTCGAGCATTCAAGAACTCAAACTAAACCATACCTAAAGCAGGATATCTGTTCGAATGACGTTATTTTGGGGCTATCATGGGGAGCGCGAAAATAACGAAAATTAATGTCTGCAAAAAAGACCAGTTATACAGTACACGAAGGGTTTGGTGTTTCACACTCCATATATTTTACAGCACAGGTTTCTTATTGAATCTTTGACAAAATAAATCTTGACTGTATAAACTGGATACAATACAACTTTCCAATTCCTACTCTTTTATTCCATTTCTACAGTACAGGCATTTAATTCCTGCACCAGTTGACCGGACGTCTACCAGCACAGAGTAGGACATAACACGTATGCATGTCCCATGGCATAGTGTGTATTGAAAGGTGGCCGACCCTCTTACTAATAGTGTTTTACTGTTCTAAATCCGAGGACCTCGTGTGATGCCCCCTTTTGTTTTGGTTAAGAGTCAATCTCGAGTCAATAAGATAAAAGCCTCGGCGTTGGCTCGGCTTTCTGTCTTACTTAATACACTGTTTCTCGTTCTTTCTCTATTACCTAATAACAAGCCTATTTTCGTGTATGGAGTAGGAAACAAGTGTACCACCCAAGGCACTTGTAACTTTCTTATAACTATTTCCAGCAGTACATGACTCCTATAGCAGAGGTGGGAGTTGGCGAGCAGTCAATGAAAAATCCTCAGGCCAGTCAGGCTACCAGGACAGATGTTCTGTAATAGAACACCAAATTAATACTTAAGACACTAGACGTTCCTCTGTGCATAATGTTTCCAGCATCTCTTCTAGAACATGAAAGCGGAATGTTCAACCTACTAACTATCCAGATTGCATAAGAATGTTGTCCAAAGTGGATTTTCCGGTCTCAGAATGTTTTTTTGGAACCGTAGGTATGTGGATAGTGATACGCATCGTTATCAAACGCGCAGTTTTGAATTCGTATTCTATTTCCAATGCGAGGCAAATAGGCAGTAGTATAATTATGGTAGTACATGTAGTATGTTTATTAACAGTAATGTCACAATTACAAAATCATACTCACAACAAAATACAAATAATATGAGAAAATATATAATAGAAAAATAAGGAACGGAATGTACAGTATGGATGAAAGTAGAAATGATTGCGAAAAATGTCTATCATGAATGCCAGGAGTTACCTGATATGGTGCATATATGCTTTTTGCAAACCTCAAATATCTATAAAACCAAGATATCGGATTAGACATATATAACACGGGGCAAATACTATGATTTCAATGTCACGGATTTGGATTTGGTAATTTGTTGACAATCACTTGTCATTCGTTGGCATTTTGGACCTGGCCTTTACTTTTCTCCCAAACGGGTGTTTTAAAGCATTAAATCAAACAGTTGCTACAATATTTGTTATACAACAAACATCCAAAAATGATGGTATTTTCATTTTTCACGCATCAAATCGTACATTAACATGTCAATATTGCTTTTAACAGTCTTTCCTTTGCTCGGGTACAGACTTGTACGTACGATGCCATCATGACGGTTTAGACTTTTCTTCGCCAATTCAGCGCTAAACAATTTTGTCAAAATAGTCATGAGGATGCATTTACATTTCGTTTCCTGTTTATACTGCGCGTATTAAGTAATTAATTCGCGCATTTCAACTTTCTTTCACACGTTACCGTACACTTCGCTCTTTCTTTTATGGTTAAACATGAAGTAAATCTCAAGCCTTCGTTTGGTAGCTGTGGATTTCACATCATACAAAACATGCCTTAAAACGCTATACAATTGGAAAGATAAAGCATTGCAACATAACGCATTGTATGCGTAATGCTACTTACTACTTCTTAATCGAACAGTACAATCAATATCGTATAGTTAACATCAATCGTAACATAAAACGTAATTATCAGTATATACCACTTTATCAATACAGGAAATACTTTACATTAAACACATATCATGCTATAAGATACCTTATATAATAAACTGTAACTGTACTAATACATCAAAGCTTTTAAGAATTATTCTAAATGAAAATGCATAAGTAGTTAACTGTTGCATCTTTCACCCAATGCTTTAAAATGCTAGTGTGTGAACATTAGTGTTAAGGCACTCTATACCTTTGATGCTAACCTATTATTTGATGTTAGAATACAATATGAAAATACATAAAATACATTTTCCATATGGCATCATCTAGGGAAATGTCTTTTCATAATATAACGACATGAAAATCACATGTTTTACACCGGGTATCTACTATGGCTACTATAAGGCAATTATTGTTAGCCCTTATGGTGGTGGTAGCTAATTTGGCTAATACAAAATGATGCAAAAATCCTGAAAATCACTGAAACCCTGGCATATGGGTACTCATCGGAGAGTACAGCGATAGCTATCCAATGAACACCAACATGACAAGGTTTAGAATGTTTTCAAAAATGTTTGCATCCTTGTGCTTTGGCTGAAAGTAGCCTCACTATTGGAAGAGTTAAGATAGGACAAGTACGCTGTTTGTAATCATTTAAGCTGATGGAGGCTATGTTGGCCAATACAAAATAATGCAAAAGTCCTGAAAAATCACTGAAAACCTGGCATATGGGTACTCATCGAAGAGTACTCAGTGATAGCTATCCAATGAACACCAACATGACAGGGTTTAGAATATTTTCAAAAATGTTTGCATCCTTGTGCTTTGGCTGAAAGTAGCCTCAGTATTGGAAGATTTAAGATTTGCCAAGTACGCTGCTGACTGTAAGTTTGTTAACCCTTCCAATGCCAATGATACTTTCATCCTAAGAATTTTGAAAATCGTCTAAACCCATGTCATGTTGGTATTCTTGGGATAACTCTCACTTAGTAATCTCAGATGATTATCCATGTGCCAGGCTTTCAGTCAATTTTCAGTGATTTTTTGCATCATTTTTTATTGGCCAAATTAGCCACCAGCGAAAAAGGGTTAAGAGTGAGTCAACCCCCAGCTGAACAGGCATTGCCTCAACAAGAGATCACGAACTCTAGCATTAGAGAGCTAAATAGAGAAGCTGTGAGCAGCACATTTCTCCTGTAAATACACCCTGTGATGAAGTAGCTCTGGAGAAGAGATATGTGTGTGGACATTGCCAGACGGGTGATCTGGAGCTTGCCAACATTCAGGACTTTTGGCTGCTATCTACCTGTGGTGAAGTAAACAAGAGACATATGTAGCCCCCAAGGGGAAGGGAATATAGAGTTGTGCCCTAACCCGTACTAAATGTTTCATGCATGAAAAAATCGTAGCATTGAGTCCTAACACGTGCGAAAAGTTCCATGCATGAAAGAATCGTGGCACAGAAATTTCATGCGCGAACAATTTATTGTCATGCTTGAAAATGAAATTCCGCCAAAAAAGTCATGCAAGGAATTCTCATCCATGAAAATTTAGTAATACTATCATTTTCATGCATAAAAATGAAATTTTCATGAATGAAATTTTCATGCCACGATTATTTTATGCATGAATGTTTTTACGGGAAGTGTTGTGGGAGATATTCCCGTCATAATGCTATGCTATGAGCGTGAAATGATAAGTGAATGTATGTGATAAGTGTATGTATTTATGTATGTATGTATGTATGTATGTATATACATATATATATATATATATATATATATATATATATATATATATATATATATATATATATATATATATATATATATATATATATATATATATATATATATATATATATATATATATATATATATATATGTATATATATGTATGTATATGTTGTGAGTGTTATAAAATTATTACACTACAAGTGTACACTATGATGAGATTGAATGCAATTCAATGTTAAACAGTAAAGTGTGTTGTAGTAAAAATTAATATCTACGACCGATTCTCTGGTTTACCCTGTAGTCAGAGTTGTCCAGTACTGGTGACCATTAAATATGATAGTATACTATGTAATTCCATGAAAAACAATACTTTTACATTTATTGAAACACAGATAAATGAAATATTCACAATTCGAACATGACAGTTATGATTAGTGACCTGTGTTGCCTTGGTAAAGGAAGTGCGGCATTTCTACTAAAACCTATTTATGGCATCGTCTGAAATGCCAAACACATTAGTCTACGACGCCATCTATAAACAAAATCGGAGACTAGTTTTTCTTGTTGGCTGTAAGTGTAACACAAGGCCTACTTTATTCTATCAGGGCAGTCACTTCTAAGTTATTTACTAACAAGCAAATGATATCCCAACCACAAAAAGTAGGCTGAGGAAATATCTGATTCTACCTCCAGCCTATTTTTGTGCCGTGTTTGTTGAGAGAGCACATACAAACCTTGCCTCTCGTCTTGAATTCTTCGGAGTCAGCTTTCTCACATGACTTATACATTTGGAAAACTCTCTCTTGGGAAATAATCCGGGAAGTGCTGGATCAAGAACACATACCAAAATAAAGGAACCATGTACTAGATAAGGTTTATATGTCGATTTCTTTCAGTTTTCATGCGATGAGAACTAAAATAACACGAACTGATTTTTATCCAGATTAAACTTCCTGATTGGGTTTGACGGCTTCAAAGGACAAACCAACTTGATCAGTTTTAGAATATAAAAACATATCTCACTTTTTTTCTAATGTGACGTTGTTCAAAAATCTAAAGGTTGAAAAATGCACTTCTTTATTATCTTTAGCAAAAAAATCTGAATGAGAAGTAAAAATTGAACGGACTAAGCATTTGTGACAATGCAATATCCTTCTCTCTGTTGTGATCTTCTCCACATTTGTGAAATAAATATATTACAGTCTGAGGTTCGTAATGGTGGTTAGAAGCGTCGCTTGAAAACACTATGCATGTTTTTTTGTGTTATTTTTTTCTTGTTTTTTTTAATTGTTGTTTTTTCAGTTCCCCACAATCTTACACCCTGCTGGAAGGTACCTTTGTAATGCTTAAGGTATTCCTCGTCAGAAGACATTTTGGGCACATGTACTTTGTATAGGCCGAATTTTTATAGTAAAGCAGGGTAGAGGGTAATAGTGAGTCAAAGAAATTAATTCTATAAGCTAACGTAAATTCTAATCGAGTGTTACCCGTTACTTGATATAGATTGTTGTTTTGTCTTGTAATAATTCTTTTATGTGCATACATTCCTAATTGCACTTTTATTTTGCAGAAAGCTGATTTTCGAGGGGCCGTTTGTAAGGACCAGGAAACCGTAAGGTGAGTTTCGTACTTTTTCTTCAAATTCAGTTTCTTTCCTTACCGCTAGATGTCGTAGTTAGCAGTTGGCGTTTAGGAAATGAATGGGTGGTCGTGGTTACTGACCCGGCATGATCGATGACCACTGGAGATGTGATGAATGGGGGGGATGAACTTGATCCTGGCAACACTGACCATTGACTAGGTATCTACGGGGGACGTCAGTCCCACCAGTCAACATGTTCAGCCCGACCTTTTCAAGGATATGGGTGGAGTGGTACTCATCTATCTAGTCAGCTGGTACACGTGATAGATAGATCGCAAGGAATCTGTGGTGTATGTAACATACTCGAGGTGTTACGAGGCAAAGCCGAGTAACAGCGAAGGATAGCACATACACCAGAGCTTTCAAGGGGTTTGTGTGACATACCCGAGGTGTTACGAGGCAAAGCCGAGTAACAACGAAGGATAGCACATACACCAGAGCTTTCAAGGGGCATGTGTGACATACTCGAGGTGTTACGCGGCAAAGCCGAGTAACAGCGAAGGCTAGCACATACACCAGAGCTTTCAAGGGGTCTGTCTGGAATACCCGAGGTGTTACGAGGCAAAGCCGAGTAATAGCGAAGGATAGCACATACACCAGAGCTTGCAATGGGTCTGTCTGGCATACCCGAGGTGTTACGAGGCAAATCCGAGTAACAGCGAAGGATAGCACATACACCAGAGCTTTCAATGGGTCTGTCTGGCATACACGAGGTGTTACGAGGCAAAGTCGAGTAACAGCGAAGGATAGCACATACACCAGAGCTTTCAAGGGGTTTGTGTGACATACCCGAGGTGTTACGAGGCAAAGCCGAGTAACAGCGAAGGATAGCACATACACCAGAGCTTTCAGGGGGTCTGTCTGGCATACCCGAGGTGTTACGAGGCAAAGCCGAGTAACAGCGAAGGATAGCACATACACCAGAGCTTTCAAGGGGTTTGTGTGACATACCCGAGGTGTTACGAGGCAAAGCCGAGTAACTGCGAAGGCTAGCACATACACCAGAGCTTTCAAAGGGCGTGTGTGACATACCCGAGGTGTTACGAGGCAAAGCCGAGTAACAGCGAAGGATAGCACATACACCAGAGCTTCCAAGGGGTCTTAATGCAGCTTATACCAATTCCGCGGTTTTCCATGGATCATGAATTGATGTTGGAGAAATATTAATGACCTCTACAGGATTTAGTGAAACTTAAAACAAACGAATATCGACTGACATAATAAGAATTGAATGGTGATTAAGAATATGCCATTGTTGAGAAACGGAAGACAGGCTTTATCGAATGGTAATCACGAATGTGCATCGCATTTTGTTAAAGAATGGAAATAGAAATACGTTAATCAAAATGAATGATAAGTGTTTAGAATGATTTATTCGACAGTTTGGTGACTAATATATTTGAAGTATTTATACCAAATCAGGACATTTTTGGAAGTGCAATCTATAAATTACTCTTACATACCTTTGCGGTTAAACATAACCTGCTCTATAGGTATTCTCGAGCAACTTCCTGTTACCGAAATGCCAATCTTTGAAAAACACAAACTTTTTTCTATGGATTGAAGGTAATGCATACTGATATCCGAGTTATTTCAGGCACGATATCACAAAGTAGGTAGCTGTAAAACATGCCTACAGATATAGTTTTACAGCGTGTGGTGTCAGTTTCTTCCAATATTAAACCCATGAGTATTGATTTTACTCGATAGCTACGTACCTTGAATACCTTATTGACGCAATACCTACTGCAATAGCTAACCACTGTTTGATGTATGGTTTACACATCTGTATGATATGATACATGCCAGAAATAGACACGAAAGTAGTGCTATTGAGTAAACTTCAGGTAATCTAATTTTATAATGTACAATTTGCTACATCATACTTTAATTCTAAAGAAACAAGCCAATCTTATATTCAATAACCTTTAGATTGATGATATAACTACCTAATAGATATCTAGAGTTCTAATTGTAGTATAGCCTCACAATATGGTAAATATTTGAAAACATATTCAATATCAAATACATATATAACTACCTGAGGGGGATAATTGTATACTGGCCTTACAATATTGTAGATATTTGAGAATTTTTTTTGAATATAACCAGAAATATATCAAGCATAGCAGTCAATCGTTTTATTCCGTCTACAGCATGCTGTAGATTTATCAGAACTAGTAGTATGATTGTGGCATGGTTATGTAGTCGTCACACACACACACACACACACACACACACACACACACACAGGAAAAGCTTTTCTTACCTCACACTTATGTATGAGAGACCCCTGACACGGCCTGTGTAGATTTAGTTCAGACATGATCTACTTGCCTGCTATCAAAACATTATTTAAAGCTATTCAAGCATTACAATAAATAACCCAGGAACAGCGCTAAATATAGGAATCTCCGAGAAATAGATAAATGCCATAATGCATTTAACCTAAGGTGAACTTTCATAACTTAGTGTAAACCTCTGACATGGTAGAATCTTTAGATGTCGATTACAACAATCAAACAATATTTGTGATACAGAAAATCACGTCCCAAATCATAATAGGTTAAAATCTTGCAGCTTAACTGTAGCATCCATAGGTCGATAAGGTCATGTATTATTGCTTATATATATATATATATATATATATATATATATATATATATATATATATATATATATATATATATATATATATATATATATATATATATATATATATATATATATATATGTGAATTCTAAAACTTTATTTCATCAAGGAAACATATGCTTCTGTGTTAAATGACTAGGGAAATGAGTGGATCCGTGTACGTATGTGTTAAGCCTTCCATGTCCAAGGTCTCTATGAAAAGGGAAAGGCCAGTCAAAGGTTTTATTATAATTTTGAAACTAATTTGGTTATAGAATATAAAATTTGAAAATATTTAAATGAGAATCGGAAGGTGGATTCTTATCAACATTTCCTCTTAATAAAATGTTTCTGAATTTAATGTCTTCATGAGTAGGTCACCATCAAAATGAACTGGCAGTGTTTGGCCTCCGCGCGTATGAATGTGTTAAACCGTTTCAAGGGCACAATGCTTTGATCTCTTTTTGCAAGGTCGTAGTCCTCCGGAGTTCCTTGTGTTCCGTGTAGAAATGTGACATGTATGTGTACATTCCAAGATGTAGAATCCTGCAGTGCACCAGTATATTATTTCACATAGGTGAAGATCCCGACTAGCATGCCAAGGTCTAGAAAACCAGCTAGTGTTTCAAGTTACATGCTAAAATGATAAGGGTGGGTAAGTTACATGTAGATGAAATCTACTCATCTATTCCGGAACATCATGTCTAAATTACACATATTTGGCATATCATCATGAATAACACAGTCACAATGATGCTTATTCATATGAATGCTGTTTTTCTTTGGCTGTGTTTCTTTTTCCCTGTATCTCGCCATTAACCGGGTTTTATTACCAACTGAGGCGTGCGACAATGTTGCCAGTTACAATGGGTGCTTTTGTCTTTGACTTTGATGTACAAGTTACTGATACATGTACAATAAACAAAAAGGGCCAGATATGTTATGAATAAGTTCGCATCGCTCGAGTATTTTAAGGGTTTCTTGCAATTGGTACCTGTAAAACTGCCTTTTCAAAGGGAAAAGTCAATACCTTAAGCCATTCACACACTATGTGGCTCAAAAGACCTCATTATTTCGGTGATGTCTCTCTACCAAAAACATATCACATAATATGCTAATATCGAAATGTTAATGAGAATCTGACGAAAAACTGTCCTTCAATTTTTTTAGTAACCAATTCCTTTTTACCAAGTTATTACCAAAAGTATCGTTACGGCAGACGCCAGAGGTAGAACTCTAAGAACGAATGGGTTAAATAGGATTGGCAATCCTCATGTTTCCTGGGGATATAGAGGAAGGACGCCAAATGTTGCCACGCCTCTGCCAGTTACCATCATTTCGTGTGTGTTTTCCAACTGTGAAGAGAACTGTGAAGTTTTAAGGTTAGAGAATGAATCAAACTGTCTGGCCTTAGGGAAAGCCATTTCACGCCGAGTTCTGGGGAAATCACATAGCTGAGAGATGAATAATTAAGGCAACTATACACTTAGAGAAAGTTGCACACATATCTTTCAGTTGGAATATGCTCTAGGTAGTACTCTCCGAAATGCTATTGATTGAGGAATCGGTGTATCCGGGTAAAATCAGGAATGCCCCGAATCGAACCAGGGCATTGGTGTGAGACATTGGTGTGAGCATAGAGTAACAACGCCCCAACCCTTATGCTGCTGGTGGCTAATTTGGACAATACAAAATTATTGAAAAAACCTGGAAAATGACTGAAACCTTGGCACATGGGTACTCATCTGTTACTCAGCGAGAGTCTTCCAATGAATACCAACATGACATTTAGCAGGAGCATTGACCATATAACTCACATACATACATACATACGTACATACATACATACATACATGCACAAATGTATACATGCATACCAACATATAAACATACATACTTACATACATACAAACATATATCTTTACAATTTCTCTGCCAGGTTTTCTGGAATGAATGCATATATTTGGAGAGCCAATAATAAATTACTGTTCTCTAATAAAATGATTCAATGAAAATAATTTAGTTTCCTGTATTTCTAGCGAAAACACGTTTTCAGTGTTATTGAGACTTTGCCTTAACTCTGATTGATATGATTATCAAACGTTTTCATACACTACGTGTGGTGTCAGCAGGAAAAGGTTAACATATTCCCATTGCACGCTTATTTTTGTAAGGGTTCAATCCATGGCAAGAAATGATCATATTTTCATGGTTATTATATCCGTGTTATTACCCAGCTGTCCTGTATAACTGCCATAAATAACTTCTATGTAAGATATGGTCGTCTCTTTCTCAGTGGGGAGTCCTAAATATGCCAGAGGGGTAGACGTATACAAACGACAGCAAATACAACCACAGACACAAGACAGACAAAAGAATCTTTTCTCCGTTTAACACTTGCAGTGCCGGAATCAAATACAGCCAATGGTGTGGGACCTATTTGTAGGCAGTGGCAAAACAGTCGTCACCATTTCTCTCTATAACATCTATTTGACAAAAGATTATTTGGGAATTTTTCAAGAGAAATGTCAATCATTGCCTGACGTCCTATTTATAGAACCCGGTACAAAAGGTTACCTTTAAAGAGAAAATATGCGTTATGTTTTACTTGATATGGAATGTGTGTATGTGTGTGTGTGTGTGTGTATGTATGTATGTATGTATGTATGTCTGCATATAACATTGCTAGATGCATATAAAAACGTCTGTGTGTAAAAGAAGATAAGCAAATTACTCTCAGTTCAAATGTCGAATGTATGTTTGTATTAATATGTGTATGTGTGTATTATGTATGTAGTATGTATGTATGAAATCAAATGCATGTATGCATGCATGTATGTGTGTATGTATGCATACATGTATGTATGTATGTATTTATGTATGTATGTACGTATGTATATCTGCATGTTTGTTTGTACAGGTGAACTTGGATATGACGGACCACTGTAAGTATATAGGTATGTTTGTTTGTAGGTATGTATGTTTGCATTTGTATGTATGTATGTATGTATGTCTGTATGTATGTATGTATGTATGTATGATACGAAGCCGACCCGCGCATCCCATGCCCAAGGTAAGGATGTAGGGGGTGGTTGGGCTGTATTTCGAATGGTAGTGTAGTATCAGAGCAAGTGAAGCGATCCACTCGAATCTATTCCTGGTGAGCAGATAGGAAACTCTGCGACCTTCCACTACTACACTTGTCACTTCTCACAGGGCTCTGCTGCTGGGAGGCAGCGAAATGTCAAGACCACGTACCAACTGTTCACGAGGCTAGATACACCAGATAATACTGGGGCCTACCCTACCAGATACCCTTCCCTCAAGAATACCCTCTTGTCAAAGATGCCCTTTTGTCAAGGCACCCTACCTTCACATATACAGACAGATACCACTCTGATCAACCCCTGGAAACCCCTCTCTCTGGCCCCCTACTACTACTACTACTACTACTACTACTACTACTACTACTACTACTACTACTGCTACTGCTACTGCTACTACTACTTCTACTACTACTACTACTACTACTGCTACTACTACTACTACTACTACTACTACTACTACTACTACTACTACTACTACTACTACTACTACTACTTCTACTACTACTACTACTACTACTACTACTACTACTACTACTACTACTACTACTACTACTACTACTACTACTACTTCGACTACTCCTACCACTACCACTACTACTACTACTACTACTACTACTACTACCTTGGATAAATAAAACAAGGGAGGGCATTCGTGCTAATACTACTAAAAACCATTGGAGGGGATGTGAATAACATATAGCAACTTTTCCCCAGAATTCCATTTTGGTCTTTATAGATGTATGAGTGTGGCTTTAAGCCTTGCCGAGGTCAGTGTTATGCAATGGAAGATAAGGGTTAGGTATTCCTGGCGATGGGTTAGAGCAAGAGATCTGACCTTCCCTTTTTGTCATGGTTTGGAAGTATCTCATTCTTACTACTACTTCTACTACTATTACAACAACTACTAGTACTACTACTACTACTACTACTACTACTACTACTTCTACTACTACTACTACTACTACTACTACTACTACTACTACTACTACTACTACTACTACTACTATTACTGATGACGATTATGGTGATGGTAATAACAACAAGATGAATACTATAATAATAATAATAATAATAATAATAATAATAATAATAATAATAATAATAGTGCAACTGCTACTACTACTACTACTGATGACCGATTATAGTGATGATAATAACAACAAGATGAAAACTATAATAATAATAATAATAATAATAATAATAATAATAATAATAATAATAATAATAATGATAATAATAATAATGCCACTACTACTACTTCTTCTTCTATTACTATTACTACTACTATTACTATTACTACTACTACTACTACTACTACTACTACTACTACTATTTCAGATGTAGTAGACTGTAAAAGCACTGGAAAACGGGTGTTCAGCAACATGCCCTACAATGTACCATTCACCCTGTTCCGTCTAAAATAGTGAAAACAGTCCAAACAATCTCTCTCTCTCTCTCTCTCTCTCTCTCTCTCTCTCTCTCTCTCTCTCTCTCTCTCTCTCTCCAGATGAAAATGGGTTAAACTAATAAGTTTAAAGCAGTCTACATGGACCTCTCTCTCTCTCTCTCTCTCTCTCTCTCTCTCTCTCTCTCTCTCTCTCTCTCTCTCTCTCGGCCATCTCTAGAATAGGCGCCTAGATCCTGATAAGTTCCTGTCTAAGTAATCACCAACCGGTTTGGTATAATACCAACAACGGTAGGTAGATGGCGCCACACGGTCCTCCTATCTCTATTGTTTGACACTCCTCTTCCACCTGCTAAGATAAATGTGAGCTAATCTACATACCCTTTCAACCTTAGGTTTGTAAACAGAAAAAAACTACCAGCAGAATATAAAGACAAAAACATGTGTCAGCCTAGAATCTAGGCCAGGCCGTCCCCAGCTCACAGACCCAGCGAAGTGAGAACTCAATCTCTGCACTGTTTAAACAGTGCTTGCTGCCAGCCTTTACCTCATTACCCTCCCTGCTATTTATAGACATTTTCAAGATGACTGCCTGAAGTTTTCTTACTTAATAACGAAACACAATGAAGCTCAGCCTTTTAAACTTAGCTCGGGCTATCTTGGCTGTCGCACTGGAAATTTACTCTACTGGAAAATATTTGCTCCAACGATATGGTACTTAAAGCTTACCGCTCCGTTTTATTGGAAACCCACTGTATTAAAGGATACTATCTTCGCTTTTTTAAGTTTTTTTTAATCTCGTGCCAATCTCAAAAGATACGTTGCTTCATGACGTCATCATGGAAAAGCAAAGATTAAGTTATCCGCTTCGATTTCGGCTGCTCGTTGTAGAGTTGATAAGCAACGGAGCTCACAGGAGTGTTTTTGCCTGGCGATGAGTTGTCCGTGTGCTCTGCGCATGCGTAGCCGGCGCAGACGAGAGTATTTGGGGGTGGTGGTTTGATTGACGCGGTTTCAAACTTACTGCAGCTGGTACAGCAAGGAGCTAGCGGTGGCCGGCAGGACCGGGGAGTTACCCATCCAAACCATTCAATATCACAATAGTGGTAAGTTCCCAACTTCTTTCCAATCTCTCTTTTTTCATCATGAACGCACTTAGATGAAAATCCGCGCTAAAACACTCAATTACGCTAAAGATCGTCTGCCGAAACTCTCAAAGGCTGAGCACCCTGACACAGTGTCAAACTGAAATTGGCAACCCATTCATTCTCTCGTAAGACGACCGAACTTGCCGTCAGAATCGTCTGCTCATTGCCAATAATATGTAATAGGGACGAAACTATTGGTAACAGTAGGCTGGGTATGGGTTAGTCAATACCAGGGTGCCGTCCACACCCATGTGATATTATAGGTCGGGTATAGGACCCTGCTGTTTTAATAACAGGGTGGCACCATGTTTCTATAAATAGCCTCTTGGAGGAGGTGGATGACTCTGGGGCGCCTGCGCGGGCCGGGTTGAGGAGGCGGGCGTCGAGACGGGGGGCTATTTTAGCTCTCGGCTCCAGAGCCCAGATCGTGCCTGTATTATGTTTCATGTGATGTCCATACGTTAGCCGAAATCACTTATCTCTATGCTATAATCAGGCGCTCTTTTTTGCAAGAGGCTCCGGTGGGGGCTTGGCGTATGTAATATTATAAATAACAAATAGACAGAGGATGTTCTATATAGGCATTATGTTTATTACATGGGAACGTTATTGTTTAGCCATAAGGACGAGTTTTTGAATAAAATATGTTTTAATCATGCAGCTAATAGTGGTTTGGGTTGCGTGCTACACAACTCTAACTAGTCTAGAATTAGGTACCTTTGCCTTTGCTACAGTACAGACATTTAATTCCTGCATCAGTCGACCGCACGTCTGCCAGTGCCTGGTTGTATACACGCCCTTGGATAATATGTCAAAAAATAAACCAAGCACATCAATGCTAATGATGACATTCATGTATCCATGTCCGGGAAACTGGATGGCAATCGGTCCTGCGGTCGTGTATTATGCCCGAACTGCCCAGACATTTAGTGCAGGAATTAAATGTCAGCACTGTAGAAGTAAGACTGCCATGCAGAGTTATCATTGCCACAAGCTTTTTCCCATGCCAGACACTAACTGGAGAGGATGGTCACGTATTTACATATATCACATGATGTGTAGTTAGAGTGCTTGTTAGATACTAGTAATAGCAGAGACTGGACAGACCACGAAGAGCCATTTTCATTGGGACTTCCAGACTATATGCTATCGAATAAGAGGGAAGAAAGTCTTGCTACAAGGCTGTCTCAAAAATGTACACAGAGTCTCAATTATCTACCCTGAGTTGGCAACTTGTGACATCAGTCTATGTTTAGTTCTGATCTGTTAATCACCAAGGGGGAGCCAATAGAAATGAAGTAGATACTGAAGTTTGTGTTATCTACTGGTAGATAACATAAGAGTGGGCAGTTAATATCATGATATATTACCTGCCACCCCCTGGTGACTGTGCTGCCATCTATAGTCTATCTACTACCAGCTTATTTACTTGGTGCGTCATACCGCTTTAAGTAAACCTGAGAGCCAGATTAAGGGTAAGGATACAGTGTCAGCATTTAATTCCTGTACTTATTGTGTGGGCAGCCTGGACACAATACACGACCGCATGCCCGATTGCCACACATTTTCCTGAGCATGGATGTGACCACAGGTTCTTGACCTCACAACTGACCATAGCGTTGATTAGCAAACTACGTCGGTCATTGATGTGCTTGGCTTATTTTTTGACATGATATCCATGGGTGTTTGTACAACTAGGCACTCTCAGACGTCCGGTTGAATAGTGCAGGAACTAAATGACTATATCTTATCAAGCCATAGGAACCAGGAACACCCCTTACCTCCTGTCTACCCGCAGCTGAGGGCATTTGGTGTTCTGTTGGGGCACAGGGGTTGCTAGTTAACCGTAATGAGTTGATTAATCCGGGCTATTTCAGTTCCTTGTCTGTGTATGTTGGTACGTCACAGCCCGGGGGAGGCGTTGATAAATAGAAGAGACTTCTATACAATAACATGTGGAGTTCGGCTCGTGTTAAGTACCTCCCGTGAGCGAGTATGCGTGATGAATCCTATTATTTTCTAGTTGCTAAGTGTTACTGGGTCAATCATTTCAGGGTAATCAAGATAATCATCAATATAAAAAACAATGGATGGAAAACGTAATATAAACCATAACACATACATATCCAGTGTTCTTGTTCTGTAATTTACCTTCTGATGTTTCAAAACATGTGGCTTTGACGGTATAGTGATGTCATGACTGATCAAAATATTTTCCTGTCATCGGAACCAGTGCTTGGTGACAAATGTAAACAATTTCTTGGCATCAAGAACGAATTATCCTGAGCGCAAACTTTTGCAAGAGGGGCTGCCCCGATGGCAGAGTTGTTAGAGCAGTTCTGCTTCAGTTCGAATCACTCTCAGAGGTGCGTGAGAATGTTGCCATTGACTTGAGGTTAGTTGGTAGTTTAGGCTATCAATCTATGTGGATACAATATATATATATATATATATATATATATATATATATATATATATATATATATATATATATATATATATATATATATATATATATATATATAAACATATATATATATATATATATATATATATATATATATATATATACAGATATATATATATATATATATATATATATATATATATATATATATATATATATATATATATATATATATATATATATATATATATATATATATATGTATGTATGTCAATTTGGTGGTGGGCGCAGGTGATACATATGTACCTCGATAGCCGAGTCGTCTACCTCGCGATGCCTGTGATCACGTGCTGCTTCTCACCGCTGTCTGGGTTCGTATTCGGCTCTAGCCATGTGCGAAAGTTGCCAATGACTTTGGCCACATCCCAATATTCCTGCATACTGCTTCCATTGTTATGTGTCTGACTGTCGCTTCCAATTAGTCAAGACAAGGTAGCTAGCTCAGACTTGACTAATATACCAATGGTTCTTTGTACTACTCCCATTGTTATAAGGCTCTCAGACTGTCGCCTCCATTTAGCCAAAACAAGGTAGCTCGCACGTGACTTCCGAGCGCGAGCTGGACGTAAACATAAACAAATGCAATTGCACCTGATAACCCCGCCCACACCTCGGCGGCTAGTAGGACAGTCACTGGGTTAATACAAACATGGGACAATGAAGATAACGCCATTATTGTTTAAGAATTCATCTATCAAGGATTATGATAATTAAAAAATTGAAAATAGTTTTGGGACTGAGAATGATTTTACACAATATTTGAAGGAGGGTTATTGGCAATATACTGATTGTATTCAACTTTATGTTGTCATCTCTCTCTCTCTCTCTCCCCCCCCCCTCACTCTCTCTCTCTCTCTCTCTCTCTCTCTCTCTCTCTCTCTCTCTCTCTCTCTCTCTCCTCTCTCTCTCTCTCTTTCTGTATGTCGAGACTTTCCGCAAATTTCTCAATGAAATGTGTTGTATCTGTTGTGCTGAACTATTCCTTCTCGAACATATTTAGATATTGCTCTTATTTAAGGAGTTATGTTAAAAGTTGTCAGACCATATGAGCAATATACAGATGAAAATGGGTGAAATAGTAAATGTCTGACACCGTGAAATCTCTCTCTCTCTCTCTCTCTCTCTCTCTCTCTCTGGCTCCAACGAACATGACCTCTTCGCCTGTTAAACCTAAAATGAGAAGCCATACAACTTTGCAAAAACATCCTAACTGTGACAACGGTTGAAACGGCTCTGTGTTGGCTGCGTGCGGGGTCTGTTAGAATGCCGCGGCTGTCCTGTCTGGTGAAACGTACACCATTCTCCACTACCAGACGAACGTTAGAATTTAGGCGGCACGGGCCGCGCGCTGTCACAACCATAGAGTTATTTTTTTATCTTACGAACATGGAGAAAAATTGAGTGATAGTTGTCTCGTTCCGTTGTGGAAACCGTTGGCCTTCAAATATTTGCTTTGTATTTCTTTCGTCGGGAATGTCGGGAAGGTCGTCAGACATGGCAAATGTGTCTGGGCGTTAATGGGTTGTGTTGTGTATTGTGACAGGGGTGGGTCTAGCGTGCTCATGTAAAAGCAGCCATTGACTGCGTTATAGTGAGGGTAAATACACTTACAGGCTAAGTCACGTTGGTATGTTTGCCCAGGCAACACGGGAACAAAGCCTGGTACCCTTCGTACACATAAACGGAATGGCGTCAACCGTACTAAAGTTCTTGAATGGCGAGGACTCCTCTCAGAATGTACCAGTTTACACACATGGCTACGAGAGTGTAGTAGTTACCTTGGAAGGTTTACAGTTGCCAAGGGCGCTGTTTTTAGTCCTATAAGACACTCTCCATGCCGTAGAAGTGCACATTGATTGGTCGCCACAGACCAATTATCATAGGACTCATTGTAAAGCCCTGGACACACCTAATATTGCCGAATCTTGTCCAAGTATGACGTCACTAGGATACAAATACTAATCATAATACCCCGAAGCCCCACTTACAAACCTAAGAACCAACCTCACATCAATGACCTTTGACCTATTTAAGCCCACGGGCCTATTGGAAAGTGGTGTATGGAACTATTAACTTATAGAAATAATTTATGTTAAAGTTTACCCAAGAAAACAACTGATATTAAATTCTTATTAAGGAAAGTTGTTAGTTGCAGTTTATACATCTTTAAAATTGATAATTACTATTAAAGTTTACCCAAGACAACAACTGATATTGTAATGTAATTAATGAAAGTTGTCGGTTACAGGAGATACATCTTTATTGTTCGTACTATATAATAGGAAAGGCGCAAATACGATTTATGTAGTTGAAAAAATATAACATTAGATATAAGTCACCAACTACTACAACAGTGCAATTAAAGGATCTTCAATCTTTTCCAATATATTCATTCATTCAAAATAAATCTCAAAAGTTTAGGCCATTGCCCCTTTAGACTTGAATGACGATCTACAATGTAGGCAAAACTAATACCACCTAAAATATGTTTTATGACCTGTGTTTAATTGGGGTAAAGCCCTCAAAGCTAAATGCAAATGTTCTATGCCTATTCTATTTATTTCTTATTTGGTTTACCTAAGGTTGTTGAATTTTTTAAATCCTAAGAAATACAGGGGGATATATGTTGTCAGTGTAAACCCCAAAGAGACATTAAAAGATGCATTTCGTGCTAGATAATTTTATGGTTCAACTTGGAAGGGGTGAGAGTGTCCAGGGTTGGCGAGGTGTGGATTGTGAACAGAAAACCCCTGGAGAAATCATCACGTTGGCCCTTAAATGAATACACGAATGGATATGTAGCAAGAGTTCAATTACTATATGCGCTATAGTGAAGACCTGCCAATGTCAGGGGTCCCACATTTGACCTTAGTGTGACGTAACTAGGAAATAAAGACCAATGAGGGCCCTCTTATCATTTACAATACAAAGAATGCTGCGCACTAAAATGCGCATAGCGTAACTCATGGGCTATTCGCCGCTGGCTGTTTAAATTGACTGGTTGGTTTCATATCCATTTGTTTTTATCATCTAAGGTTTGACTTAGATCCTAATAGATCGTCCGTTCACAACAGTGACTTGAGCTACCTGTATGACGTCACAACTACATCCTATTAGCGGATGAAACATTCCTCGTGTCAATTACATTTCACAGCTGGCTAACAAAGCTTGACTATGCTCAGTCGTGTCAATAGAAGCTCTCACTACGAGCCACTGTTTAGGAAGACACACGGACAATGCAAATACTACACTCGTGTAAAGAAGAGACTCATGTGAAAAAGTGGGGTAGCATTGCAGGTGACCAAAATAGAAGCTGTTTCTGCAACTAGTGTCACTGCTGCTGCCATTACTACTACTACTAACTTATTACTACTACCGCCACTACTTCTACTACTTCAACTACTACTGCTATTGCCCACTGCTACTACTACTACTACTACTACTACTACTACTAATAATAATAATAATAACAATAATAATAATAATTATAACAATAATGATAATAATAATAGAAGTATTTCTTTGTCTACTACTACTACTATTACTACTACTACTACTACTTTTAATGATAACAATGATAATAATAATAATTATTATTATCATTATTTCTTTGTCTACGAATAATACTACCACCACCACCACCACCACCACCACCACTACTACTACTACTACTACTACTACTACTACTACTACTAATAATAATAATAATAATAACAACAAATGCCCTACCACTACTACTACTACTACTTCTACTACTACTACTACTACTACTACTACTACTATTTTTCGTTACGAGTTACAGGACAGGAAGAAGTAGTTTATATCTACACCGACGCAATGTTTTTGGATCTCATACATAACAAACCATCTTAACAGACTTAACAGCCACTTTCCTAGTGCTAGACTTAAAAAAGGAAACGAGTACTGCACTTGAGTATCCCTCTTCGCACGGAGAGAAAGAGCTGCTTTGTGATACCTTTTTTGTTTGCATTTATTTTTACTTTTAGGGGCTGTAGGTGCATCTGTGTCTGTACTGGGGCTGGGGTTAATCTTACTTAACAGAGGTAAACCCATTCGCATCTGGAGTACATATACTGTCTGACTACTTTGAACATAACCTATCACATACAGTTATATCTGTATATATATATATATATATATATATATATATATATATATATATATATATATATATATATATATATATATATATATATATATATATATATATATATATATATATATATATATATATATCAAGAGATATTGATCAACCCAGTAGGAAAACCCGCTTTCAGGCAAATATTTCTCAAAATTGATTTATTATTTTCTTACGTGTGTCAGAAAATTTGTCCACTCAAGATGTGAATAAGTAAACTAATGGTGCTCTGTCCAAAGGGGAATAGTAGGCCTTTATCTATTGATATAAGGTCATTATCTGAACTCAAGTTAGAACGCCGCAGTACTATGAATTACGTATAGGTGGCGCCACACAAGCCTGAATGTACTAACAAAATATCTATTCTCCATCTAGTAAGAAAATATAAAATGAATAAAATGAATAAAATGCATCCACGTGACTCTTTGCTATCCAGCTAGATTTAAGTAAGCAAGTCTAAATATTTCAATGACGATGTCTAACAATATATGCATATCAGGAGTGACTCTAGCATATAGAGTATTACGTTCTGTTGTGACTTATTATGCAACCAGCGTCCTTAATTACACTGTTGGTATTTACATCATAGCCTCACACAAACAAGAAGATGTTTACCATAGTCAAACACAAGGAACCCATCTATGTTAGGGACACCATCCATTATCCATCACCCTGTCAGGGTACCCCCCCCCCCCCCCTCCCCATAAATACGTAGACTAGCTCCTAGTCTTTGATTTTATAATCATATGCTTTTCCCTGTTTTCATGTCAAGAATATAGAGATAAAACTATTCTTGGCTCATAGCTAGGCTACATTCAACGCAACTGGGGTAGGGGAGCAAACAAGAGAGCATCGATCGCTTGATCGCTTTCAGGAATATAATCTTTCTCAGAAATATGTATGCATGGCAAACGACTCCTTAATGCATAAACCCTTTCAATATATATTTACTCTTTATGAATTCAGGAAATCTGAGATGAAGTCTAAATTCATCTGAGGAAATTATAGATTATATTGCATCGTTTGAAACAGGCATGTGTATTTCTTTGAAAACATTTCTATGCGAAAAGTAGACCCCAAGGAAGTTGCAGTGTAAGTGATTACCCGAGGTATTACAAGGGGAAGCCGATCAAGTACGAGGGATGTCACATACAGGTACACCACGGCTTCCGAGGGGTTCATGTAGTTGACTGCTTCTCACCCATCACAGACAAAGTAAAGTTTGGCTAAGAATTGTTTGGTCGATACCCTATGCAACACTCTAGTTTAAGTTTAGAAAGAAAGCTTAGGGAAAAATATCTCTGTTTGGTACTTTAAATACCCCACACTTTTCGAGGCTTGTTACTCGTGGAAGGCAGCCAACTGTGGTACAGCTGAGCTATATCTACGCGTATATCACATAAACCGCAGTTTCCTTTGGTTCTATTTGTCACATGGATATTTTCCTATAAACTGATCTACCTCATAGTACTCATTGGCGGCCTTTTCCGGGAGGGGGATGGATCTAAATCTCCCAAACTACTTCGATGAAGTCTTCATACACTGATTAACATTTAGAAATCTGTAGCATTTCGTTCGGGGGGATTTGGATATTTCAAACGACATATAAATATACTAGTATATTCTTTGCACTTATAGAAAGTATTTCATTCCACATGTTGAAACGTTAATTTGCTAGAAAAGACATATGTTTACATGTTGTAATTGAACAATCTGTGATGGTTCTAAGGGAGGCACAAACCCCCTTTGGCGCCCCCGCCAGATGAGGCTAGATTCTGTTTCATCTCGCTTGTAAGTGGTGGCCCGAGAATTTCCCGCTGAACCGTGGTTTTACATCTCCCTCCTCCCCCTCCTTCTCCTCCTACTTCCTACAGGAATAGGGTGGCCTTATTTAGACCATGCGCCTGCTATTTCTGTGCATGTAGACAGCCGCCGGATTAACCCCTTCTTGCCAGGAAAACCCTAGTAGAACCTCACTAATGTATATACTACATACATATAGACATTTTAATGGTAAAATCATCGTACAAAAAGTGATTTGTGTATCCAACTAAACTGTTTCTTATTTTTAGTGGTGTACTATGCGAGTGAAAGCAGCTATCAGAGCAGTTACTGTACGTATATTCCTGGAATGGAGAGGTTAAAATCCTGTTCACTTCCAGTTGAAGGATGTATAGGAGCAGATTAAACAGTCGTGACAAGAAAAACAAACCTTACATCCGAATCGGAGCAGGCAGACTCCTAATTCCATTGGTAGTTTGCCTGATACCTCGCGTGGATTCTTTTTTTTTTCAACTCAATAATTTGCCCATAAAACAAATGTGTGATGTCATTCGGTTCTAAGTTAAAACCTGCTTTCCCAGTAAGTTAAAATGACGCCATGTGTTGCCCACATGCCTGCATTGTAATTAATGCTGCACTCATGCATTTATGTTCTTGCATATCTAGTGCGACTATTGGCTGCAAGCAGGGTATATCAGAGGATCCTCTGCTGTGCCCCATGCCTAGTTCATAACGCGAATTTGTGCATGTGGCTGGTGGCGGGTCCACTCGTTTTTTGGTAGTCTCAGGCTAACTGCTAGCTGCATCACATCAAGCACATTTCCACCCTCACCTGCTCGAGACATGTGCTAGTAATTTGGGTAGGTTAGTAGAACCCTCGACGGACTTATGTTTCTTAAACCAACATACCGGGTTGACGCAACATTAAGTGTATGAGAAATGATGATCATCTGATCCAAAACTTAACATCCAAGATATGCGGATGACCGCCATGTCTGTGTCTATTTCTGTCCTTCGCGGGGACATGTTGGATCGCGTGTACATTTCAGCATGTTTGTTTATTTTTCACACGTGCGGAATCCCCACTAGATCCCAACAACAAATCCCATGCACTCACACATCACACACACCCTGTGACTCTAAATAGTGTGTTGTCGGTGAAGACATACATGTGATGTAGTTGTTCATAGCATGAGATCACGGAACAACGGTACCTTTCCCATACTTTCTACAAAGCAAACTGTACTGTTCGCGACAGGCACAGAATTTTTATATTAAATCCAAATCCTGTTTATTGATTCATATCAGGTCGATAGTAACCTCAAATGGCCCAAGCCGACCTTGAACAATTGTCGCAGATAGGTTATACATGTACAAGCAGTAAGATTCTAAACTGACTGTACATACAGAAACCATTTCAATCCCCCGGGGGATATTCCAGAGCAACTGGCAGCATATAGCGCACACACTCTAAGCACTGCCTTATTTATGCTAGGTACCCATTTTGCAGCTGGGTAGACTGAAGCAATATGGAATAAACTGTTTTGCCCAAGAACGACCAAAGTGCCCGGAGTGGCCGGGAATCGAACCAGCGACCCTCTGATTACTAGTCCGACACCTAACCAACTGAGCTACTTTGTACCGTACCGTAGTGACATCCTTTTATTAGGAATGACATTTCTGAATCTGTCAGTGGGAGACAAGCGAGTCGTCTTAGAGCTTTCCACTAAGGGCATCAAATTATATTGACTAGAAGTGACCTCTATGTAGGGCTGTCATTGACATCATTTTTTTTCGATTCGATCATTGACATTTTATTTCTTGGATTCCGATTATTTTGATTCGATTTTGAAGAACTGCACTAATAGAATATTTTCACATGTTCCACACTATTTCTGTGGCTAGGATCATAATATTCTCACAATGCAAAGACAATGAAGGCTTTCTCAATACTTTTTGATTGAATACTTGAGCTTCTCTTCAAAATTCTTACTGGTGTTGGCTAAAAATGGCCAAAATAAGTGTAAAAGGTTGAAAAAATGTGTTTCGATTAATTGACATAACAATTGACGTAACATTTTTTTCGATTAATTGGAAAAATTATTTCGATCGATCGATACTTGTCATTTCAATGACGGTCCTGCCTCTATGCTAGAGAGAATTTTGTGTCTAGCCTTGGTATATGAGTAGTGTTATCTAGACGCTTAGAAAGCCACTCTCGCGTGGATTTATTCACCCATAGTTTTTGCCGACAAGAATAGATTGTTTTTTGTCCTTTCCATCACATAAATACACCCTTTATCTCCTTCTTTGACCATAACAATTCTATATTTACGAAACTTGCAGATTTGCTGTCTTGCAGACAAATGATAGAGCCAGACCCCTAGGCCAGATTCAGAAATGTCATCCAGTCCAGCATGGATAGATGGTATACTTAGTTGATAAGGAATTGTTTTTACCTTACCTTCAACCGCTTACGTCAAAAAAAGCGAAGAGATCATCAACGGAACTTCCATTTTCTTTACGAATAGTTCTGATGATTTTTTCAGTTGCAGACGCACGACAGGCAGCCCTCCACAGTACCGCACATTTATAAAGCAACCTGGTCAACCCGCTAATGGGAATCCAGCGGTCTGCATAAAAAAAACTAATTTGGCAGTAGCATGAGGTAAATAGATCGGCAGGCTATATACCCTTAATCATGTGTGGAGATTGACTTAATATTAATGGCTTTAACACATCAACCCTTATGCTGCTGGTGGCTAATTTTGCCAATACAAAATGGTGCAAAAATCCTGAAAAATGACTGAAACCCTGGCACATGGGTACTTTTCTGAGAGTACTCAGCGAGAGCTTTCCAATGAATACCAACATGGCAGGGTTTAGCTGTTTTTTAATGTTTGCCCCATTGTGCTCTGGACGAAAGTAGCTATCACCATTGGAAGGGTTAAGTACTTTCAGGTAGACCAGCAGACAATTAGGGCTATCCCCACGAGTGTAAAGAGTTCAGAGACTTCAGACATATTGGTATGATCCTTCAGTTCCTCGTCAGATTTCCGCCTACCGGGGCAGATTTATGGCCCCTTCAGAGCCGTATATAACGGGTTGCTATCTGAGTAACCGGCCGATAAGGATGACTGTGATGAGTGTTTTCATGATTTCTAAGAGTGAAGAGTGACTGTTGGAGAGCAAAGGCGATAGCGGCCACAATTATCCTTCTTTACTCTAGTTACGTATCGGCGCTGCATACGGCAGTATTTCTAGTTTGATAATTTAAAATTTCATTTAACCTGTTTAGGAATATTATATTATTATGTATTTTATTATTCCAACACGGCATTCTACTAATTATTACACACTGAGAACATACTATGCCAATGGGCTTTGAATGTATGTATCGTATTGGTGTACATGTTAACTTGGATCAGACCAGTTTCCAGAGTTGCAGGCATTCTGAATTAACAATGTGGTCAAATAAAGATTTGCGAACTACGTCATCACTTTATGGGCAGATGGATGATCAATCTCTTGAAGATCTTTATCCAACAGTTGTCTGGAATGTCGTCCTGAATACTCGTGATCTTGGAATATCCTATAGTACAGACATTTAATTCCTGAATCAGTCGACCGGGCGTCTACCAGTTCCTGGTTGTAAGGAACATCCAATGAATACTATGTCAGCAAAATAAGCCAAACACATCAATAACCCACGTAGCTAGCGAATCAAACCTATGTTCAATTTTCAGGTCAGGGATCTCTGGTCACATCCATGCCCAGGAAACTATGTGGCAATCGGGCGTGTAGTCGTTTATTATGCCCGGCTGCACAGGCATTTAGTGCAGGAATTAAATATCGGCACTGTACCTATGGTAAGGGTTTGGAATCTGGTCCAAGGTTAGGGTCAGGTACACAATCATGCACCGGCAGATGTCCGGTCGACTTGTGCAGGAATTAAATGTCTCTACTGTAGTAGTGCAGATGCACTTCAACCATATAAACTAGTTTAAACCCGTGTGCCCCACAAGCAGTTGTTATTATGAACATGGCGGCAAGTTCCCTGTCGATTTACTGCTCGTCCCGGCTCAGACAGAGATGCCAGTGAGATAAATTTGGAAGAAATGCGAGCCCAGAACAATATGATTTAAGTTGACAGTCTCAGTATTTATTGTTGGTAATATGTTCACCTCCAATACCCCTAGGTCATATACATGTACTATGTAACAGCTGCGGAGCGGAGGGGGTGTGGGTGTATGTAAACTTACTTTTATGATAATTCCACACACTTAGAAGACTCTTTGAAATCAGCGATGTATATCTACACCTAAAAGCTTAGGTCACGAAGTTTACCATTGGGCCATAGCAATTATATATATATATTTTTGAAAAGAAATATTTGGTAAAATGAAGGTTTCCGTTTTTGTTCACAGTGTAAATGTTGGTTTTGTGACGTTTTATGACAGTATTAAGTTGTGGCATTCGTCTCGTTATTCGTGAACGAGTTACCACACTTATCTAAGCATTGCCAGGTAACATTCTAATATCTACATTGCTGATCTTATATTATTGTGAATCTTACTTTATGCACCAATATGTTTAACACCGGGTCAGTAGATATCATTTGCAATATAAACCACAGCTGGTAGCATTGTATTTATCTTGCCATCGTGTAAAATCACCCTCTTAACTAAAAGTTATTATATCACAAAATAATGTGTATTACTCATTTCTTAGTCATCGAGTTCTACAAACTAAGAGGTAACATATGTGCTGAACAATTAGATTACATTAGATTAGATTACAATTGTATTTTGACGATGTTTATGAAACGTATGTCTTAACCCTTATACTGCTGGTGGCTAATTTTGCCAATACAAAATGATGCAAGGTAGCTGGAAAATGACTGAAACCCATGCAAATGGGTACTCATCTGAGAATACTCGGTGAGAGCTTTCTAATGAATACCAACATGACAGGGTTTAGATGGTTAAATGCTTTTAGCCTGTTGCTCTGGACGAAAGTAGCCTTAGCATTGGAAGGGTTAACTGGTAACCATTTCTCGTAATACCTAAAATTGGCATTGGATTTCCTGCTAAAAACAGGCCTTGGTACCGGCAACGTGACTAAAGTTATGAATGGGACCGTAGTCCGTCATTATTGGTTCTCCTTGTAATAGCTACCGGTGACGTCACCAGGTAGATTGAGTAATAACACAAACAAACTATCTATCATTTGGACGACACTGTTTACAGGATACGAGCCATGGTACTTCAGGCAGTTAAGCTGAACAAATCACTCACTGACGAACTGGTCTCGCAAACGATGGTGTATTTATAAAGCAGCAGCATCATAAACACCCTCTCTTGTCCCTCCCCCCCCTCCCCCCAACAAAAGAAAAAGAATTATAAGAAATACACCAACAACATCCACTACGCTTGGATAGGATGTCACTTACTAACATCTACTTATTCTAAAGTTTTCCATCTGCGGTAAACTGTTCATAGTAATATCAAAGGCTTATGATTTTTAGAAATCATAAGCCTTTAGTAATATGTATACACGACGGCTATAGTTGGCAAGCAATTAAATAACCCAAAATTAAGTCTTTAAAAACAAAGAAAAGAAATTATTCAAATAATTTTAAATGGTTTTCACTCTTATTCCTAAATTCGTCTATCAAAGTGCGATACACTGAACCACTGGGTTATTGGGGCAGCCCGCTATCATTATTGATGGAATAAAACATAAAGATTGCCAATGATATACACAATTGCGCAAAATAAAAGGAGCAAGGCTCTATATTGTTTACATTTTCTTATTTGCATTGACTTCTGATTTGCTAAATTGATAGTTCCAACTATTATTTTCAACTTCCCTTGCAGCAAGTTTATTTTTTATTATATTAGTGTTCAGCGCTTTTGAACATTTTAATGGAAAAAGCGCTTTATAAGTGACCATTTTATTTATATCAATTGATCTATTCTCCTTTTTCTGTGTGCAAAAATGACATTTAGGCTCTCAATAATAGCAAGTAAGTGCATGATTCATATGCATCGTTTAACAAGTAAACATAAGTCATTTAAAAAAATTGAAACTCTCGCATTGTCTATTTGCTTATTTTCTCTAATTGCTCATGTATTGTACTCGCTATTTCTCAAATTGAAGTATCGCTTGAACTCACAATAGGTTCAGTATTTCAGACGCATGACTTCAAGTATATTTTTTGCACCCATGTACTATTTTTAAGATTCGTGGTACGGTTTAGGTGAGCTTGGGGTTAAAAGCGTACAGGCGATACTTATTTAAGCTTTCTTCTTGTGAAGTCTCAAGAGTTATACGTGTATTTTGAATCAGCAATGACGCGCGAACTTGGAACGTTTTGGGATATATCGAGCTACGTTATATAATGCATAAAATGACACATCAATCTTCGCCTTTTAACCCTTCCAATGCTGATGCTACTTTCGTCCCAAACACAAGGACGCAAAGATTTTTGAAAACCATATAAACCATGTCATGTTGGTATTCATTTGATAGCTCTTTCCTAGTACTCTCAGATAAGTACACATATGCCAGGGTTTCAGTCATTTTACAGTTGTTGTTTTTTTCATCTTTCTGTATTGGTCAAATGCGTAACCAGCAGTTTATACAAGCTGGTCGGGGCATGTGAGAGTAGTAGTACGTTTATTTGCTGTAATACTTGAATTACAAAATCGTACTGCCTGATTCACACACCTACATCTAGATACAGTGTCGTGAATCGAAAAACAGTCTTATCAAAAAACAACAGCCAAAAACTGTGTAACGTTAATACATACTATTCAAGGAACGCAAGAAAAACAACTTACAAAAGGAACGACGAACGAAAGTTAATATAGAAAAAAGACGTTAACATAAGGACCGATTACTTTACATTAATATGTGAGACCGCGTAAGGTGGACTCCTATAGCAAGTACGTACATGTGATATGCTAAAAAATTACAACATATAGAAAATTTGAGCCTGACCAAAGTAAGATACACTCCAGTGAAAAAAAGAGAGAGTACTTTTCTGGCACACACTTAGAAAGATGTGAGTGGTTCTTACCGGGTACCCCACTTTCCTCAACAATTTCCTACTGGCTGTGTGTACGTATTGTATGCTCTGGGTGCTTTTTGTTTTAATTGCTTCATAATTTGTATATTGTGCTCTACCGTGTGCCAAGATCCCGACCTCAATTTGGCCTGTACATGTAGTATTTTAACATTGGGGTGGCATTTTGCACAGTCAAAGTGCGGATCGTAGGGGTTCTGTGAGAATGAGGTCAGTGGCGTTTATTTAACCCCAGCGGTAGTCTGGCCACGTTGGTCAGTTCCCTAGAACTGTGTACAAAGGAAATGAACCGTCTCTTGGTCCAGCTGGACATACGTAAACAAAGCCTAACGGTTAGTTTGTGCTGCTTAAACGTTCTGAAGTGCACTACTAAAAAATCCAAGAAAAGGTGCTTTACCGTTATACGTCTAAAAGCATAAATGCTAGTAGATAACACAGTTAACGCTTTGTCGACTGAAGTATGCACAGGTCAATATCATCGGAATTTAAGATTGAAATATTGAAATAAATATTCTACAAAGATACATAATTTCAAAGTGAGGTTTGATAATTGTTCCAAAAACTTCACTCATTCTGATACAAGGAAAACTATTCAACAAGTTTCACCGACTTCTAAGACATGCCTCATTTCGAGCTTGCACCTAGATAGGTTTACATACCTACATGTAGCCCCTGAAAACTTATTCTTCTCCTTCTCTGAGGTGGCCAACAAGTGTAGTACTCTCAATGACCTACAGGTGTATTCTGATATGCTATGTTGGCGCCCCCAAGTGAGGAAAATGAGAACTAACTTGACCACCTCAGGTACTTGCTGCATGGTATACATACAGAATAGATTCACCTACAATAGCCTAGTATCTCGGCTAGACTGTACCTAGCTTGTGTAGGTTCTTGCTCATCGAGTGTGATGTTTATGTTGCTATAAGTACATACGTCAGAGGTTATATTCTGTAGATATTATCCTTTGATGTTCACAGCCCAGGGGAGACACACTGTAGAGCAAATGGGTAAATATTTTCTTAATGGTGCTTCTTGTAAACAGACATACATGTATAGAAATACCCTTTTTCTGCTGAAACCCATTACTCCTTTGCTCTGCCTGGGTTGAACCTGCCCCAATTCATTTTTAAAAAGGATGGATTGATTTTGAAAAAGTATGAACTTTTTAAGGTAAATTTGATTTCTCGGGTACTTTGATCTTTTGTGGATTTTGACAGTCTAGCGAAACCTCGAACCGAGATCTCGCAGGTGAGAGCCATCTGCATTACCACATGACCTCGAAACATTTATTGAATACGATTTCCTTCACAATTTTCTTTGCGGAGGTCGGTAGACCTTGGGACTCACACCTCGACTTTCTAGTGATATTTGAGATTAACTGGCTTTCAACTGGATTCAATATGCAGTCTGACTATTTTGCAACTTTGTACTGCACCAAATATATTACGATTAATAAGATATTCAGATATGGAGTGTTTAAGGTAACCGGGAGTACTCTCCTTCAAGCGTATCTGAAAATATTTATTCGGTTATCAATATATTTCCATGTGTGTCGGACTACTGTATAACTGGTTAATTTGGCGTGGTCTTTAATTTGGCGTTTTTGGCGAATGCCCATCAACGCCAAATTAAAGATCGCATAAAAATAGTATTAGTGTCTTTTAGGGCTGCTGGGGAGCTGCAGGGAAAATATTTTTTTGAAAAAAAAACGCCAACTTAAGTACACGACAAATTAACCAGTTATACAGTATACTCCAGCTGTACATAGGTTAAAAGTAACCCGATGTCAGAGTGCTTCACGTACGTACGTAAGAGGAAGTCGATGTCACCACTCGGCCATCGTAACATCCTCTTAAAGATATCCTCTGACGTTAAGATAAAGGATTATGTAATCGTCATGATAGAGGATCCACTACCCCATACCATGATACTGTGGTACTGCTACACCACAATACTTCCATCCCAATATACAGCTATATTCCATAATACTTCTATACTATAATACCGCTATCACATGTGAAGGCCCTCTTTCAACGATACTGATATGATAGTTGTCATTCATACTTCTATACTATAATATCGCTATCACATGTTAAGGCCTTTGAGGTGTATTACAATAATCATAGTTGCCATTCATACTTCTTTTAAGATCCCTACCATGATAATGTTATGACACGTCAAGGTCAACATTGGACGATACTGTTAAACTATTATCATAGTTGTCATTCATACTTCTATTCAGATCTATACCATAACACCGCAATGACATATTAAGGACATACTATTATCAGGGAATTTTAGAATGAATAGTCCTGCTATTATACTGTCAAACTATTATCGTAGTTGCCATTCATACATCTATTCTCATCTTATTCCGTAAGAGTGTAAGTCCATAGCACCTCTATTCTTTGTTACAGCTTTAGTTATAGGCCGTAGTAAGAATACTTATAGAGTCAAAGTTTACATTGCTTTATACATATGGTAGAGTGCTAAGTTGGTTACGGCAAAATGCATACATCTATGAATTATTAAAGCGAAAGGTGATTAATTATGCATTTTGTAGTGGACACACTCTTCAATGAAACATGGAAGACCGCTTTGATAAAATACAGCTCTCCCCTGTATCAAATACTTTTGATTACATGTGGTATACATATGATACAAATAGAAATAGACAATGACAATTGAGCGCTCATTCTTAGAAATTGTGATAGCAGACTATTCAATAGAAATAGACAATGACAGTGAATCCTACATTCTTCGAACTGCCCATTATATAAGCAGAATACCATTTAATGCATGCAGATGGTAAAACCTTCTACGAATAGAAATTCGGATTATCCCATTGCATGGGAGGCACTTAGCATTCTGCGGTGCCAAGTGTGTCAGGGACCCTAGATGGTTCAAGGTTAGCAGAAGTGATAAGACACATTAGGTCTAGATTATGGTGTGTAAAGATACAGCCTTACATGTAGTACTGCGGCTTGGAGTGGGCTATAGCTAATTAGAACCTCGGCAGGATTACCAGCATATTCTATTTGATCATACTCATCTTCTTTTCCTACATATCCTTCCAGAGGAAATCAGGTAATTAGGAGAGTTAACAGCATCTCTCTCTCTCTCTCTCTCTCTCTCTCTCTCTCTCTCTCTCTCTCTCTCTCTCTCTCTCTCTCTCTCTCTCTCTCTCTCTCTCTATATATATATATATATATATATATATATATATATATATATACTAGTATATATATATATATATATATATATATATATATATATATATATATATATATATATATATATATATATATATATATATATATATATATATATATATATGTATATATATATATATATATATATATATATATATATATATATATATATATATACTAGAATATATATATATATATATATATATATATATATATATATATATATATATATATATATATATATATATATATATATATACACACATGTATATATATATATATATATATATATATATATATATATATATATATATATATATATATATATATATATATATATATATATATATATATATATATATATATATATATGATTACGAGAGAAAACATTCACGGGGCTACTCAAAGAGTTCATTTAAGATAGTCCATATATCATTATTATGTGATTATAATCCAAGGGACCGGTCTCCGCAGGCAGTTAATTTTTCAAACAAATTTGACAAACAGTCCCAACAAAAGTGAACGGTCCAACGACCTGACACTTAGAAAACATGCACCTCAGAAAACATGCACCTCAGATCCCAGCTGGACTGAAAGAGAAGGAACTAGTAGTGAAATGTACAGATGTTTTATGTCAAGTTATCACATGCGCGAAGCACCTCTCTTAAACCCTGACCCTATTTCCGCCTGCTCATATCTAACCAAACTCATTTTCAACGCTGTGGTGTCCTTAGAAGATACGGGATTGCTACGAATCAAAGCAACCCCTAGCCGACAGGGTCTGCACCTACAGCCAAGTGGTCGCACGCACTGCGGGGTCGACTCCCGCTTGACGTAGGTGAATTATTAGCCTGGTCCTCAATCCGAGTTAGATAGGCGTAAATGCTACTACTATAATATACAGCAAACAGGATTGATGTTTCTTTTAAACTATAGATGGCAGCACAGTTGTCATAGATTTCGGATAGAAACGTAGTTATCAAATCGAATCCCCTTTGGGATTGATATAGAACTAAATTCGGACTAAAATCAGCTCAGGGTAGATAACAGAGACTCAGGAACAGCAGTTTCTTGTAACCAGGCGAGTGATGAAATTGTCAGTGTTGTAATATAGTTCGACGGTATACCCATGTCTTCCGGGTTACTCCAAATTTATGCTTAAAGGACCTTTACACCATGATTAATACATAAACCCAAAGAGTTTCTTAGAGTAATTCTCTACTTAAACCCAAGTTACCACCACTGCCAACACGATATTGATATTCTAAAATGGCCGCTGCCAGTTGAGCCCCATTACTTGTGTGTTAGGGTGTAATAGTATTAAGCAATACCGGTGTACCTATTGTATGAAGAGGTGTAATAGAGAGTACTAACATCATAAACGTAGAGCATGTTATTCAGTATTGTAAGCATGATTCATTAGCAGCAAGACATGCCAGAATGGCATCTAGCTTTCTGCTACTTGTGTGATATCTCTCTCGCAGTCGAGAAGAAAAACTATACTATTTGTTCCGAAACAGATGCGTTATTTCCTCAAAAATAGCAGAAGTTCCCTGACATCCATCGTTTATATGTCGCCTTGGCTAAACACTCTAGGTATAGTCATTTTCAAAATAGCGGATAAACTGTTGAACGCATTTCTCTTGTTTCTAAAATAGTGTTTCGAGTGTCATTAACACATGCTGCTATTTCTACTTTCAGTTTTTAGAAAGACTTGTGCAATCAATATAACTTAAATACCACTTTGGCAAGTGATTCTCCTATTTCACAACCGTAAGTGTAAGTGTCTGCTTGCTCAACATTATAGCTATCTTATTTTACATGTTTTCTTTGAACTTTTATTGAAATCCAATCGATATCGTAACATTAAAGTTATTTAATAAATACTTGAAATATAATTTCAATACCAATTTGTCCAATTGTTAACTAGATTAACAGAGCCTTTGTATATGGTTACTATACACAAAGAACACTTTGTATTTGTTCGGAGACCTGTGTGTATGTTCTTCAAAGAACAGCTAACCCTGTGCTAATTGATAGCAACCAGAAACAGACTTCTTTAATGGAGGCACTCAAAGCACAGTTGAATGTATATCTCGGCTAGACTCATGTGACCTTCAATTCGTAAACAACTGCCAACCTATGTCAATTTTCGGCAAATCTGGAACATATTCCTCTAGAACATGTGGGGTGTAAAACAAGTAACCAAACATAAACATAATATAGTGACTTGTCAAACAACCAAGGCTGCTGCAACCTACAGAAATATCAGTCGATGTTAAAATCTGTAGGATGTTACCCTTAACCAGGGGTGCAGCGATGGCTGGCCATGATAACGCATCCCTGGGATGTATTCCGCTACAACGCATCCTTAGAAAGTATTCCGCTACATCATCTTTCACCTGAGATGCCCTGTTTTCCGAGGCTGCCCTTGGCATGGGTGCTATTTCTGGGTGCATCATATTTGTCATACAATACCCTTTGTTCCCAGGCAGTCATTTGTATAAATACTCTGCTAATAGGCCATCGTTTTTCATCTTCCACGTATTTTCTAGGTTTTCTATTCAATGGATACTCTACTAGGATGATTGCATGTACTTTTTTACATTATTCTTAAAAGTCAAGGCAGACTATGCTAGGACTACTTGACTGTTTGAGGTATGATTTAAATGCATGTTACAACAATCTTGGTTCCTCATAAACTAGTTTTCGACAAATGATATCAGAAATACATTGATACTTTAATATTCAAAAATATCGAAAAAAAAAAAGTTTTCGAGTAACCATCATTTTTATCATAGTAGTAAAGGTCATACAAA
>OZ012691.1:30988562-31051020 GCA_963942565.1 Maea johnstoni
ATATATATATATATATATATATATATATATATATATATATATATATATATATATATATATATATATATATATATATATATATATATATATATATATATATATATATATATATATATATATATATATATATATATATATATATATATATATGATTACGAGAGAAAACATTCACGGGGCTACTCAAAGAGTTCATTTAAGATAGTCCATATCATTATTATGTGATTATAATCCAAGGGACCGGTCTCCGCAGGCAGTTAATTTTTCAAACAAATTTGACAAACAGTCCCAACAAAAGTGAACGGTCCAACGACCTGACACTTAGAAAACATGCACCTCAGAAAACATGCACCTCAGATCCCAGCTGGACTGAAAGAGAAGGAACTAGTAGTGAAATGTACAGATGTTTTATGTCAAGTTATCACATGCGCGAAGCACCTCTCTTAAACCCTGACCCTATTTCCGCCTGCTCATATCTAACCAAACTCATTTTCAACGCTGTGACGTCCTAAAAAGATGCGGGATTGCTAGAGATCAAGGCAACCCTTAGAGGGCGGGGTCTGCACCTACAGCCAAGTGGTCGCACGCACTGCGGGGTCGACTCCCGCTTGACGCTGGTGAATTAATAGCCTGGTCCTCAAGCCGAGTTTGATAGGCGTAATGCTGCTACTATCCCCCCTTTGGGATTGATATAGAACTACATTCGGACTAAAATCAGCTCAGGGTAGATAACAGAGACTCAGGAACAGCAGTTTCTTGTAACCAGGCGAGTGATGAAATTGTCAGTGTTGTAATATAGTTCGACGGTATACCCATGTCTTCCGGGTTACTCCAAATGTATGCTTAAAGGACAATTACACCATGATTAACACATAAACCCAAAGAGTTTCTTAGAGTATTCTCTACTTAAACCCAAGTTACCACCACTGCCAACACGATATTGATATTCTAAAATGGCCGCTGCCAGTTGAGCCCATATTACTTGTGTGTTAGGATGTATTTAAACAGCAGTACCGGTATACTTCTTGTATAAAGAAGTATATTAGAGAGTACTCTAAGAAACTTTTTGTGGGCCATTCATGGTGTAAATGTCCTTTAAGCTGCGTTCGTTCAATGTAAATTCAACCTTTGTGTTAGGAAAATCGTAAATGTAGAGCATGTTATTCTAGTATTGCAAGCATGATTCATTTGCAGCAAGACATGCCCCAATGACATCTAGCTTTCTGCTACCAGTGTGATGTCTCTCTCGCAGTGGAGAAGAAAACCTATACTATTTGTCCCGAAAACAGATGCGTTATTTCCTCAAAAAAAGCATAAGTTCCCTGACACCGATCGTTTAAATATCGCCTTGGCTAGGTATAGTCATTTTTCAAAATAGCGGATAAATTGTTGAACGCATTTCTCTTGTTTCTAAAACAGTGTTTCGAGTGTCATTAACACATGCTGCTATTTCTACTTTCAGTTTTTAGAAAGACTTGTGCAATCAATATAACTTAAATACCACTTTGGCAAGTGATTCTCCTATTTCACAACCGTAAGTGTAAGTGTCTGCTTGCTCAACATTATAGCTATCTTATTTTATATGTTTTCTTTGAACTTTTATTGAAATCCAATCGATATCTTAACATTAAAGTTATTTAATAAATACTGGGAAATATAATTTCAATACCAATTTGTCCAATTGTTAACTAGATTTACAGAGCCTTTGTATATGGTTACTATACACAAAGAACACTTTGTATTTGTTCGGAGACCTGTGTGTATGTTCTTCAAAGAACAGCTAACCCTGTGCTAATTGATAGCAACCAGAAACAGACTTCTTTAATGGAGGCACTCAAAGCCACAGTTGAATGTATATCTCGGCTAGACTCATGTGACCTTCAATTCGTAAACAAATGCCAACCTATGTCAATTTTCGGCAAATCTGGAACATATTCCTCTAGAACATGTGGTGTGTAAAACAAGTAACCAAACATAAACATAATATAGTGACTTGTCAAACAACCAAGGCTGCTGCAACCTACAGAAATATCAGTCGATGTTAAAATCTGTAGGATGTTACCCTTAACCAGGGGTGCAGCGAAGGGTGGCCATGAATACGCATCCCTGGGATGTATTCCGCTACAACGCATCCCTAGAAAGTATTCCGCTACATCATCTTTCACCTGAGATGCCCTGTTTTCCGAGGCTGCCCTTGGCATGGGTGCTATTTCTGGGTGCATCATATTTGTCATACAATACCCTTTGTTCCTAGGCAGTCATTTGTATAAATACTCTGCTAATAGGCCATCGTCTTTCTTCTTCCCTGTATTTTCTAGTTTTTTTTATTTATATGGATACCCTGCAAGGAGGGTTGCATTTATTTTTACTGTATTCTGAAAAGGCAAGGCAGACCATACTAGGACTACTCGATATTTAGGAGTATGGTTTATATGCATGTTGCAACAAGCTTGGTTCATCATAACAAATGATTGTGGACAAATAATGTCAAAAATACATCGATACTCGATATTCAAAAATACCGAAAAAAAAATAGTTTTCGAGTAACTATCCTTTTTATCATAATGGTAAAGGTCATGCAAATGCCAACTATGCACACAATGTCAAAAATCGTTCCAACTCTGCAAATCGCATTTATCGCCTGCAATGCTTTATCTAATCCCATCAGGTGTCACTCATGGCCGCAGATATACGTGAAATATTCATAACCATGATGTGAATCTACATGCATATGAACTCAAAAAAGTATTTAAACATTGCTGGAAGGATTCGTGTAAAGTATGCATAACTATCATGTAAATTAAGACGTACATGTACTCAGTACCATATTCTAAACATTCACGTATATATCAATGGCTTTCACCTACCCTTAGCCAAATTTGTTTTGATTTTGCAAATATATATATATATATATATACATATATATGTATATATATATATATATATATATATATATATATATATATATATATATATATATATATATATATATATATATATATATATAATGCGCCATTTTTGCTGCGATGGTTAATAAAACGACACTTGCCTAGTGCCGTTGCTTACGTAAATTGGCATATATGTAGTATTAAATCAATACTAACGTTGAACTTTTCCCCGGTAAGTCGACAAATTGATTTTGATTTTGATGCGTCACCTTTGCTGGGTCGGTTAGAAAAACGACGCTTGCCTTATGTCGTTGCTTACGTAAACCGGGCATATATATAGTAATCACAATCAACGTTGAACTTTTCCCCGGTAAATCGAAGGTTGCCAAACTCTACAGAACTTGGATGTAAACATATGGAGTTTCATACGTCATTGGAATGTGATAAGTCGAGTCGGTTTCTTAAATCCTCATTCCAATGTGTTTCCTGCAATGTCTGCGTTGAGCAATCAACGAGGCATGTTGAATGCAAAACATTCTCCTAAAAATAGCTCCGCAGAAAAAACGCCAACAACATAGAAGCCATGGATCTTGGACAGAAATAACCCCTTAGCATCTGGAGCGCACATAGGATCTGCCAACTGCAAGCATAGCTCATCCAATTAAATGCACATATATGCAAGGTATGTTAACTATAAAATAATTCATGACCGTGTGGCCTGATAGAGATGATTGCTTCCATGGGCAATCACAGGGCTGTTACTGACCCACCTGTGTAATAATAATAATAGTAATTGATATTTGATATAGCGCCCTTTCCACCTATAATGTTCAAAAGCGCTTTAGAGTCATTGGACAGTTGTCATGGTCCATATAGTCAATTAAACTCCTTTCGAAATAGCAATGTTTTCAGCTGTTTCTTGAAGTTTTGCACACTATCAGCTGCCTTGATGTTGTCAGGGAGCTCATTCCAAAGGCGTGGTGCATAGGCACAGAATGCTCTGTCACCAAACCTTTTCAGATTAGTGAGTGGTATCTGTAATAAGTTCTTGGTGTTTGATCTTAGAGTCCTTGTATTGGCTTGTTTGACTAACAGTTCCCTCAAGTATAGAGGGGCACATCCTTGCATGCATTTGAAAGTCAAAAGCAGAATCTTGAACTCAATCCTTTTCCTGATGGGCAGCCAGTGAAGATCTTTTAGAACTGGTGTAATGTGATCATACTTTTTGGAGCCACTGACCACTCTAGCAGCATTGTTTTGGACTTTCTGGAGCCTGCATAGCAGCTCATCAGTGATTCCACAGAGAAGTCCATTACAATAGTCAAGGCGTGATGTCACCAGTGAGACAATGGCACTCTTGGTTGTATCAGTATTGAGAAATTTTCTTATTTTCCCAATGTTCCTAAGGTGGTAATTTGCAGACTTGATATTTTTTGATACATGTGCAGACATATTCATGTTCGGATCAAAAACAGCACCCAGATTACCGACCGGTTCATTCAGAACTGGTACTATTACACCATTTACGGTAATACTAGGAATGGAGATTTTCGCCCGCATCTGTGGGGTACCCATGACCAGCACCTCTGTCTTGTCTGCATTCAATTTCAGTTTATTTTGAGACATCCATGTATAGATGTCGGTGAGGCAGTTTTCCAACTTAGCTACACCTTCGTCCACTACACGCTGATTGATAGGTTTGATATATATCTGTGTATATCAAAGCCATAACTGAAGAATGCCGAAGAGGACAAGTTTGAGGGAGGTCATGTTTGAAAGGTGGTACGACAGGCTCACTTTGAACCCAAACCATTCGTGTGATGTTGCATCTGTACCTGAATCATGTTATGGACAAATTAAGATAGGATAGAAATGCTGGTTACATACTAGATCTTATTATATTTTACCCTATGTCAGTTGTAAAACCTAAATAAGAGCATCGCCAGCTATTTGGTCATTTAGATCCTATGGCAATTTTACACTGCAGGCAGTGCCATCGCCATCTATCCGTAAGCGATGTGACTACTGAATCTGGCTTAGCCTCTCCAATGCTAAGTCTACTTTCATCCAAAGAACAAGGACGCAAACATTTTGAGAAAACCCATCTAAACCCTGTCATGTTGTATTCATTAAATAGCTCTTGCTGATTACTGTCAGATGAGTACCCATGTGCCAGGGTTTCAGTCATTTTTTTTAGGTTTCTTGCATCATTTTGTATTGGCCAAATAAGCCACCAGCAACATAAGGGTTAAAAGGCATGCCGACCCACTGTGTGTATGTTTTCCTCAGCATAGCATCACACCCTAACGGACTTATCATTTGATTTATTATGCGTACGATCTCCGCCTCCATCCTGTACAAATCAAACATGACAGGTCCTACCTAAAGTGTCGTACAGGATAGTTTCCAGACTACATGGGCTAGAGACAAGGCGACTGTATGCTATGGGATAATTACATCATTGATAAAACCCATCTGGCCAATGCAACTCTGACTAGTAGGCTCTTCGCTTATGATGTAAGGCGACTGTCTTGATGGCGTTGGAATGTAATGTGGTTTAGATTGGTTCTTGGGGAGAATTGAAGCCATATGAATTACCATTAGTGTTTTAAGGTTGTGGAGGCATAGGCAATCATATGCATCGAATAAATCATTCAGGTGTATCATGGGCTAATATGAATATATATGTATGTATGCATGTATATATATATATATATATATATATATATATATATATATATATATATATATATATATATATATATATATATTTATATTTATATTTATATATATATATATATATATATATATATATATATATATATATATATATATATATATATATATATATATATATATATATATATCAGCAGTAAAAAATCAAAAAAGCACTTTTTATTGGGCATAGTCAATGACATCCCTAAGGTATCTGTGAACCTACAGTAACCATCAACTGCGTAATTAATGAGAATATGTCATTCGAAAAAAAAGATACACCTAGTTATAGGATTATGCTGCTTTGAGGTGTGTTTTGGGACAGGGCTTTTAACTGGCTTGCAATGGTACCCATCACCTTAAGTGTGACTGTGTCCCTCTCGAGTATTTATCCAGAGCTAAACCTGGAGTGAAATCAACTCCGGTTAGATCAGTAAAAGAGACAGATATCACAAACTTGTAGCAAGTCTTACTTAGACTGAGAACCAAGCAAAAAGCCACCCTGAGAGACAAGACTCTCCATTTTCTTCCACCACATCCTACAGGTCATGTGGTTGTAATGTAATCGAGATCAGACACCTTACGAAGAAGCCAGCCAGACTCGTAGGTTACCTTAGGCCGTGAGGCCTACCATGTTCCCTACAGCACAACTGACTTATTAGAAGCTCACGTTTCTTCTTTTTGGCCACCTTGCAGACCAGGCGTGCACGTAATGGACGTAATGGACTGTTTATGATGCGCCACCTGGGTAGGACTGAGTAAGGGGTGAACTTAGGTCATCTAGGGTATTATATGACTTTGTTCATATAAATTACAAAAGTCTGTACACAACACATAATACCATGAATATACTTAAGATGGCAGCACTGTCAAGGGGCACCTCAGACCTTATCTACTGACATTTTTAGTTACGCCACCCAGGGGGAATAGAACCTAGCATGGATTGACGTCAACTCGTGATAGGTCATGGAGATGCGTATGCAATACGTTTTAGTACACATTTTGTCTATATGTTCATTGGCGCACCATGCAATGGGAATTAAATTTTAACCCATCTGTGATACTTTTGACAATAACTTGAAATAACTGGCATTTTACAAAATATTTGCAGGGTGTTGTTTATAGTTCTCCGACTAACATTCCTAATTTCATTTTCCAATTATGCTTTTGTCTGAAGGATTTTAACAAATTTTTCAGACTGCTTTTGTCCGATGTGAGAATTAGTTAGTGAGTTTTCCCTAAATGCAGAGTAGCCTGAGGTGTTGTCACGTACTGTTCGGTGTCTTGCAAACTGCCCGCGCTCGAATCCTGGCCAGGACATGTTGGGCCTGTGAGAAACTATCCAGTGACTTGGGGTTAGGCAGTGGTACTCTGGTTTCCTCCACAATTCACTGGTTTGTCACGACTAAGACCCAATATGACCTAAAAAGTGATGATAAACGAAATTCAAAATCCAGGTTCGTGCACTATGCGTACACCTATCCCTTGTGCTGGTGGTGGCTAATTTGCCAAAACAAAAGGATGCAAAGAAGCAGAAAAATGACTAAAAAACCCTGGCATATAGTTACTCATCTGAGAGTACTCGGCGAGTTCTATCCAATGAATACCTACCAACACGACAGGGTTAAGATGGTTTTCAAACGTCTTTGGCCTTTGGACGAGGGTAGCCTCAGCATTAGGAGGGTAAAGTTGGTATTAGTTAAAGCACATAAGAATTGGCCAGCAGGGCGAACCAAGAGCCGTGCGAAGTCCCGGGGTGCCTGAAACTCACATAGTGGTGATATGTTTATCTCCTGGCGACGGCTGGATTCCATAGAAACCTTGATAGCTAGCAACCACCCAGCTTCGCCTCCGAGTATTTTGGGAATTCCTAGTCGAAAACACACTTCCAAGATAACGCTCGAAAGTTTGCACAACTTTGAATTCTCATCCGTCGTTATGGTCCATGTAACCGCATCCGGTGAGTCCGTTGTCATGGTGACCGTTGCTAGGGTTTTTCGTTGATTCACACCAGCTGACCTATAGAGATAATGGACTTTGAAGGTGAATATTTGGCAAGTTTCCCGAGTTTTTCTCTCCTCTGGAAGTACTTGTCGAATTCAATATCTATGCCAGGCATGGTTTTAGCTTAAGGAGGGGAATCCTTCCTAGATCAGGGGGTCACTGTCTAGACATTGCTTATTTAAATAGAACCTTGACCCTCTGGGTCACCTAGACCGTGTACCGACCCAAGATGGCTTTTTGAATGAGTGCATGTAAAAAAAGAAGAACTCGGTTATCAACTCAAGTGGCAAATGCAGTGGTTGGTATTCACGTGTTGTTGTATTACGAAGTACTGTGAAATACTGAAGTCAAAATAAAAAATCTTAACAAACTTTTGCACCAATACAAGACATGAGGCCATATTTACGCTACTAGTGTAGAAACTGGTGTACAAAAATAGACATATTAGTCTAGAATTGGTTCTATGATCTTGTTGATTACATTAATCTAGTCATGGCTAGCTGTGTACAATATCATATGACAGGAAATATGACGATAATCGAAATTTCAAATTCGTAACAAAGGATTTACAGTACAGACGTTTAATTCCTGCACCAGTCGACCGGATGTCTACCAGTGCCTGGCTGTACAAACACCCATGGATATGACATTTCGTAAAATAAGCCTAGCACATCAATGGCCAGCGTGGCTTGCGAATCAAATCTACTTTCAGTTGTGAGGTCAGTCTTGTGGTCGCATCTATGCCCAGTAAACTGGGTGGCGACCGGTCGTGTATTATGTCCTGGCTGTCCTAGCATCAAGTGCAGGAATTAAATGCCGCCACTGACTAGATACAAGGTTTAGTGCATGCTCTCGGGTCATTGTGCACTAGATTTCCGTTTCTCGTGGGTAGAGTATTGGTTAGTTGGAGTTGTTGTTTTTACCATCTTGCCAGCTACTTTGGCGTCGATTCCATGCAGTAGAATGTTCTAATTGGTGCACAGGAAACGCAAAACATCCTCCGCTCTTCCCAGGATGCGAGAACTCCTGTGTGAAAACGTTTCTGCCAGGTGCCTCAGGGCTACTGTTTGTTTGTGTACTGGAAGCGAATCCTATATATCACATGTCATGCTGACACGGTGTTCCACTGTGTTATTGATGGTACGTTTGTTTTTACTTTTTTCTCACTTTCCTTAGGGCTAGAAAATCCGTTTTGTTGGTCAATAGTGACAAGTGTAAATAGTGTTGATGTGAAGATGAATAAACAAAAGAAATCTTTTTTTTTAAGTGTAAATAGTGTGTCAGTTTTAAAGCAGCATGCCATATAGATAACGCTTTTTATGAAATCCCTTTCTATAGAAAACATATTTTGAAAGTTTTTGATTAACTATTTAGTGTTTAATCTGAAATCTAAAACTCGCTTAGGAAAATGCTAGGTAGTATACTATCCGTGGATAAATATAAGCCAATAAATTCAAGAAGAACAAAATCGTGAATAACGTTTGGACAATACGTGATTGAACCAAACAAAATATAATAGACATCTCATACAAAAAAATGTACCCATATTATGTATTTTTGTTTATCTAAATGGCTAAACAAATGAGGTTGGTACTAGAACCAAGTGCAACGCGCTCCTGAAATTGACAAGTTAACTGATGCTTATTTTATTTTGTGTCATAACACAGAAGACAATTAGACATCTCATTCATAAAATTAACATGTTATGTATTTTTGTTAATCTTGATGGTTAAACAAATGAGGTTGGTACTTGAACCAAGTGCAACACGCTGCTAAATTAGACAAGTGAACGAGTGCTTATTTTAGCAAGCAACCGATTTCAATGAAGTGATAACACTTTGCCCTAAAGCTGATTTTTGCAATGCAAGCAACAGCTGTATAAACAGCTTTAACATGGTGAAACAGTAACACAGCTCATAAACATGAACCATAATTGCCCATGGTATCACTACCATGGTATCACTATTTCTAATACAGCCTAATTAATATGGAATATGGCAAATACTACGCTTACCTTGATTGTTGTATTTTTATAGCCTAGCCACTGTTAGCAGGCTCTTTTGTTTATCTTCATACTGAAGTTTTGTTATATCTTTTTTCTAATTCATATATTTTGTACAATGTATGATTTTGTAGTTTCCTACAGTCAATAAACATACATACATACATACATATGACAGTATATTGTTTGATATAAAGAAAATCCCAACATCTGGGCGGGGTAGGCTATGGTCATATAATATATCATAACTTGTACATGCAGGTGTCAAATCTAATTGGCATAATGGACCAATATATCACAGAAATTGGTTATCGGAAAAATTGACATTGTGCTCTTGCATATACCGTACAAGAACTATCTCGATAGGCAAACAAAGCAGCCATAATATTTTGAATTTACTGAAATTTATTTTTGAGATAATCAACACTGCATGTTCAGATCTCTTTCTATATTCAACACTACATGCTTTTATTATTTGTCGTAGCACATGTCGTGTATCTAAAGCCGTGGGTATGATGCCCGGGTCAGGGTGAATGGTACCCCAGTGAGTGGCACATTGATTCCCAGGCCAGATGAATGTAACAGGCTCTAAATTTAGAACTTTATCGTTTCCAGGTTGCTAGATTGATAGGAGAAACACACAGGGACTGTTTAATGGGCTGTTTCCTGGTTGAAAGTGCATAGAACTAGACTAATATGCACCCTTATCCTAAAGATAAAAAACTACTCTTGTTTGGGGACGTTCTCGAGAATTTTGGAATTGGTCGAATGCCTTTTTGCCTCCGTATCGCCTCGTTTGGGGATTGGACCGTAATGAAATTTTATTCTATCAAGTGTTATGCCGTGCCATGTTTAATCTGACAAGGCAGTTATTGGTGTGGTGCATTGGTCTGCCCGGAAAAGGTCGCCTAAACATACGACATTAGCCAATTCTATATGTTTTAGGCAATGCTAAAACCTGTGTACATATATATGTATATATACATGTGTATATATATATATATATATATATATATATATATATATATATATATATATATATATATATATATATATATATATATATATATATATATATATATATATATATATATATATATATATATATATACATGTATATATATATATATATATATATATATATATATATATATATATATATATATATATATATATATATATATATATATACATATATATACACATATATATATATATATATATATATATATATATATATATATATATATATATATATATTTATATATATATATATATATATATATATATATATATATATATATATATATATATATATATATATATATATATATATACGTTATTGTACAGAGCCTGTCAAACCATTGAGTCTTTTACCATTTGCAAAGATAATTCAACTGATCTTCCTCTGGGAAGGACATTTGCGTTGCTGTATTTGGTCCAAAACAAAGTGATTAAAACTGGAGCAAAGTGTACTGGTGGTTAAAGAAGGCTGTTTACACAATCCTCATGTTTGTTTTCAATGCCATTTCAATATGTACTGCTGATGCAGTCTTGAAAGTGTTAAGGTTAGACCACCAATGAGTTCGTGATGACTCATTATATTCCATTGCGTCACCACACTTAAAAATAAACCTATTGCCATGGAAACCAAAGAAAATTTAAACCAGCTTCCAAGAGAAGCATGTGTGGGAGATGTATATATCTTGAACAGATGTTTTGGAATGAGTATTTTGATGGCCCACGCAACTGACAGAATACTTAAGTCATGCGTACTAGGTGCTTTCAAACTCTTCTAGCATAACATTCATTGTTTTTAGGACGACTATCCATGTTTAAGAGCTATTCGTATGTCGCGCTGCCAAACTTCTGTCACCAACTTGTCATTTACATGCGCGCTTACTTTTAAGATCAAAACAGTCATATACAAGTAACGTAATATTTTTTTTAGCTTCAGCCACCTAAACAAACTGGATCTTCAATAGAGATAAAGATTGTCATTGCTGGCGAGAATGATCGTATACATTCAGTTAGTGTTGTATTATGTTGTTTAGTTTTCTCCGTTTCCTCATAACACTGAGGTGTTATTATTATAGATTTAACAAAGAAGGTTTAAACAAAACCTAAAAAGAAAATTTAAAAAAGACACATAGTTTGTTAAGTATTTGCACTTATAAACAGTGGCGTTCATTCGTCAGCTTTCAACCTGTAATTGTTTTAGTAATGCCAGCCTTGTGATCGTCTTAGTTATCATTTGCTATATACTCTTATTTCGTAAAGCATTATAAGTCGATTCAGCGTTTAGATTAGACTTTGGTTCCTTGATGACTTCATGAGGTGCATCCAGGTGAATAATATTTTCCTTATATGAAACCCATCCATATCTTTATTGCTTCCAAAAAGGAAAGGGCACTCAATTACTCTAAGCGTCCTGATTATAAAAAGGAACAACAAAATGGTTATGATTCTTTTAAAATTTGTCAATCGCAGTATTGTGCAGCTTTTTTATGAAACCACAGGTGGCTAATGTAGGCTAAGAAAAAGCTCTCGTAGCTCCATCACTTACACTTATACATTGTCAGTGAGCGGTGCACCTTTTTTACTCTCTGGTCTCATATCTTAATTGGTTATAGTTGACTGGAAAAGTAGACAACTGTTCTGAGCCGTGCCTTAATGTGAAAACTGTACATCTAGTGTCCTAGACTTAACATAAAACAACTCTGATAGCAAAAGGAGGGTATTGTAAGTTGGGTAATTTGGGATTTTAATTATCGTCACTTTTTGCCATATTAAGGCTAGATCGTGACAAACCAGATTACTCGGTGAAATTATCTCCTAACCCCAAGTCATTTTCAAATTTCTCACATGCCCTGGGCGGAATTTAAACCCGGGCAGTGTTGTAAATTTCGTCACATGGTTAACATGTGCTTGCCTATATTGACCTAGCGGAACATTTGGCCTCATATATGCATCAGACATGGGGTCAATTACTTTTGAAAGTAATATATTACAATTACAGTTACTTTGTATTGGCCCTATTACAATTACAATTACAATTATTTTTGAAAATCACCGTCCCTATTACAATTACAATCACTTTTGAAATGTAATATATTACAATTACTTATTACTTTTCTAGCTGCGGTGAACGTGACCCTTTGTCTTTTATTTTTATCTTTTATTCAGTCTGAGTATGTTTTATAACAGCTGTTTCATACTTCTTGATGTGTGTAATATGCTGAGTTCTGAATTGAAGAGTTTAATGTAGCTAAACACATCAAAAATAGAAAGGGGTTCCCTACCTGGAAAAGGGGACCTGTATTTTTATAATCCCACAAAGATTACTGACCCCAGTAATGATGAATATTTTGTCTCCCATACACAAGGTGGACACTGCTTTGTTTAGATACCTTGCGGACAAGAAAATCTGTTTACTTTACGCAGGAGTTCATCTAATAAAGGGTTCATCTGAATCAAAGGTACTGATGAATGAAGGCAAACAGGGGTGTCCTAGTATTTAAGATCTGGATCAAAGAGTGATGCACAAATTCCTCAGTAATTCAGTACATTAAACAAATGTGCAGAAGAACCCTGGTGTTTCATCTGCTATACATTTGACAATAAAAGAGTATGTGTAGCTTGAGGCAGGATTCTTGAAAACCTAAAGCCTACATAGGTGTTCAAATTAAAGAGATATTGAAAAATACCAAACCCACAATACTTTATACAGTATAATCTGATAAACAACTTGCTCACCCATCCAAAAAGCCTTTCAAATGAGCATAACATTTGGTCTCCTTGAGTTCAGAGTATGCTCCAAAATCCTGATATGACTGATGTTGAGAAAGTTCCATGGGGAAAACATTGTTTGTAGGAGACCATCTAGTCATTTTAGTATTAAATAACACAATATGACAAAGGGATCATTACAAAGTCACCATGATTAGAGCACAACTGCTGAAATGTGCCTAGTGAGGTTTGATAATATTCTTTAAAAGGTGAATATGAAGGCTATTAAACAGAGCTTTTGCAGATAGCCTTTAAAGTTACAAGGAGAACCATTCTGAGAAATAACTCATACATTTTGGGGATGTCTTGAGGGGTGAATTTTATGGGGTAGGATGTCCAATAACTCCCAGACACCCTGCTGTCTTAAACTCTGTAGGCAAGGTATCTATATTTATCCTATGAGAAGAAATGAGAATAAGGATGGGCAGCTTATATCAGAGCCTTCTTGTTCTAGTTGGGGATTCTACAGCACTCAGTTCTATTGTACACTTAATGGCATCTATTCTTATCTTTATCAAATTGCAATTAAATCAACTTCCTTTGGCCTCTGACCTAGATTGAAGTACCTAGACCTTGGCTGTAAGACAACATTACTCTTTAGGAGATGCAGTGAATACATCCTACTGCATTTCAGATGATTCACTAAACCTTTTCACAGACTTGTTACTGAAATCAATCCTTCACTTCAAATTCAAGCTATTTGAGACAAGGAGTGACAATCTGTATCTGTATGGATAGGACTATGGAGTTATATGGAAAAGTGACTTGTTTACTGTGCAGTTGATATTTTGGTCATAAATGGGGAAAGTAATAGAAAAGTAATAGAAAATTACTTATTACTTTTGGGGTCAGTCTATTACAATTACTTATTACTTGAATATTTTGACTATCTATTACTTATTACAGGCTATTACTTTGAAAATCGGTCTATTACCTATTACTTTTTGATTCAAAGATCAGTCGCATTTTTAAGTGACAGAAAGTCAGAAATTTATCAAGCCGAGGCTATACTGCAAAGATACATATGTTAATGCCAATGTAGACCATAAGTACTTGTGTTTGAACTCTATCACTGTGTTGACCACGTGTCGTATACACATAAGTATAAACAGACAGGTGTCCGTACTGGCCCATTGCCAACACGTGTGTTTTATAACTGTCCTGAGAACTCAATAGCGGGAGGCCTTCAATTTGACCATTTTACAATCAGAAATATGATTGCTTTTAACCCAAATGCTGCTGGTGGCTAATTTGGCCAAAACAAAATTATGCAAATGAATTAAAAGGGAAATGACTTTAACCTTGGCACATGGGTACTCATATGAGAGTATTCAGCGATAGCTATCCAGTAGATACCAACATTACAGGGTTAAGATGGTTTTCAAAAGTCTTTGCGTCCTTGTGCTTTGAGCGAAAGTATCCTCATCATTGAAAGGGTTAAGTTCATGAACAATCCTGATCTTCCATTTGATATTACTACATGTATTACAATTATTCATCGTCATTGCCGTTACCATTTGGATTACTATAATATTGATGGCAAATATAATTTGAATTCAAACCAAGTTTCAGAATGAAAATTAATAACATGCATATTGCAACAGTTAATCAATGCAGTTGATACAAATACATCTACCAAATTATTGCTTTAACCCATATGTCGTATTCGTAAAAGCTAGATCCCCCGCTAAGGGTTTACCCTAGATTAATGGGGTAGCCCCGGAACAACAAGTATATTATCTTGCAGTCTGGTTTCATATCTTTGGTGTAATACATTATATTACCTAGCGGTGAAAGACCCAAGACTAGAATAGACTCGACGCGACCTCTTGATTCATCTGAATGAGCTAAAAAAAAAACAGTAGATATATACTCGAGTTCTGTAACACTCTGCCATTGTCTCTTAGATTATTTGTGTTAATCTAACAACCCTTGATTAACATTTTTGATACGTCGCACTGCGTACTAGTATGTATGTTTTTGCTGAAAATGTAATTATTGAATGATTAGCTCGGAAGACAAGCGAATCCACTGAAAATATTCAAAGCCTTAAATAATCACTTCGCTAAAAACAATAGCTCACGTCAATATGCACGCACGAGGGCCTAGTGAAAATGTTCGTGCAAGTTATTTTAAAGCCTGGTCACCGGACAGGCTCTCATAAACCTTCTGAGAAAAGTCACCTTATTATGTCCTAGTTAAAAGACAGCAGATGCAATACATCTTACCAAACTTAACCCTTCCCATGCTGAGGCTACTTTCGTACACAGTACAAGAATGCAAAGGTCTTTGAGAAACATCTAAACTCTGTCATTTTCGTATTCATTGGATAGCTCTCGCTGAGTACTCTCAGATGAGTACCCATGTGCCAGGATTTCAATCATTTTTCTGGGGTTTTGCATCTCATTGTATTGGCCAAATTAGCCACCAGCAGCATAAGGGTCAAGGTCACTGTCCTTGATGTACTTGGCGTATAACAACGATATGCATCCTCTGTTTGTGTAGCCCAGTCTAAACCTCTTTTACGACATTGCTAACACTAGGTGAGAGCGTATGGGAGCACACAACACTGTCAAATAGCAACATGGGTAGTGTAAGCTAAGACACAGTATCATGGTCTGTCAGAATTATGGTCTGTCTGACAGAACCCCGTTAATTGCCATGACGTGCTTCAGGGATTTATTGCAATGCCAACTTTAGAGCCAAACATAGCGATATGGAGGACTGAAATAACGAGCAATTATGAGTAGTGAGGTGGTGGATATTTATGAGATGTATGTGAGGTTATGCACATGGCTTAGGACTCCTTACTCAATAGAAAGATTTAAATACAGTGAGTCACATAAATGCCTCCTTCAAAGCCGTTGGTTTGTGACAGTGGCCTCGATCGAAGGTTTGTTCGGGGTATATGAGAAGGTTGCCAGTGTCGTGGTGTTAGGCAGTGGTTTTCTAATGGTATTCCAGTTTCCACCATTGCCAGTAACTTGGGGTTAGACAATGATTAGCCAACAGTAGTCCTGGAAGGGCAGACCTTATGGCTGAGCGCATTTGCAGCAAATGCTCAGTGTGTTTCAAGAAGGGTTTCAGGACCCCAGTGCCTCGCCTTGTTCTACTTGTAACACATTCATGCTCACAGCAGCCAAAAGCAGGCATTTTGATAAAATCTTGCAGGCAAAACCATAGTTAAGAAAGTATTTGATGGAGAAATGTTCATCAGGACATTACTAACAACTCTCCTTCAAATAGTTTGTAAAATCATCGTCACTTCCAAAGTTATTTTCAAGAGTATCATAAATCCAGAAGACAAATTCTTGAGGAACTCTTACACATTAATAGGTTGATAAATGGCTATTTTTGTAAGTTTACTGGCAGAAACACAGGTGATTGTTCATTCACATTTTGTTTTATACTGTAAATGAGACTTTTCTGTATAACCCTCGTTTCCAAGTTTTCCTAGCTGTTAAGGTTTAGTCCGCACCTTTTTCTAATACTATCATAGCCAAAATACGCTGATTGTGAACGAATGCGAATTACATATTCACGTACACACATCATAGATTGGTTTATCGTATACCCTTTACAACGTATTTCCAGTCCAATATTCAGATAAAAACATAGTGTTCCTCGTTAAAAGTCAACATTGGACTGGTAGAAAGGAAATTTGCCAAAAGGTTGTCTGTGAAAAAATACTGACAAATGATAGAGCAGATGATGGGCAGAGAAAACCCTTGCACTCACTAGAACTATGTATTACTGCGTAAAAGTACGCAGAAAAGAAAACATTGGCATTGCTCCTTTCGCCTCCGCAGTTCCAGGGAATACTTTACACTTGGGTAAATGATCAGCATGCTTTAAATCAGGCGGAAAAGAGGCTATTGCGCTGGAAATCAGAGTTCGTTTGGGATCATTCTCGTGAGAAATGCAGAAGTCTGACAGTTCCTGGTCGATAAGTGTCGACACCTTTCGGCTAAGTGGTGAACTAACTGCAGAACTTTCTATGACTCTTCAACTTACAGATAGATGGAGTGACAGTGACATAAGCCAAGTATATGGTTTCCTTCCATGTATGTACACTGACGTTACTTTCTTTGCTTGACATACAGATGACATGAACATGGCTTAATCGTTTGCATGATAATGTTGTTGATGTTTTTGTTTGTTTTTTTATGTTTGGAAATACTTTTATTGTCGAGCAAGTCCGTTATGGAGACAGAAACAAAATTAAAGCATGTAGGCACATCTCAATAGTACATTCAAAGCAGACAGTATTGGTACATGTATGTAGCATATTGTTTTTGATGATGATGATCATGATTATAAAAGCAAAATACTACCGCAATTCTTTTTTCTTTTCATCGTCATTATTTTACTCTTGTTGTTGTCTTTCTTCCTCCTTCGTCTTCTTCTTCGTTTTCCTCTTCTTCTTCTTCTTCTTCTCCTTCTTTCACCTAATGACCTTTTGGTAGCTCCTTGAGTGCCCAATTCCAATATATCACTGGGCATGGGAGTATTCTAAAACCTAAAAACTCAGAGGTATGGCGGCTACAGGTGAACGAGGGAGAGTATTTCGGTTGGTTTGCATAGTGATCAATCTTAGACGGGGGGAATGTTTCTGTGAAATGTCATAGAGCACTGCTCTATTCCTTCCAGTCCTGGAGACTCTGGGTCAAATTCACAAAGGAAGCCAACATGTGAAGAACTGTCTAGACAGATTATTATGTTTTAAATCAAAGTGGTACACATCCCCCTTATTTTTATCATTCTTGGGGTCCTTTATATTTGGTTCCCTTACTCTTCCCTTACTCTTTGATGGCCGCGGTGTATAGAGTGTTGATTTGTACTGTAGTTGTATGTTAACTGATAATATTCTAGCAGAATACAAAATCATACTTAATACAGAATGAATAATATATATATATATATATATATATATATATATATATATATATATATATATATATATATATATATATATATATATAGCAGTATACAAGAATTAAGGTTTACAATTATGATAACTCACAACTACAAATTTAAGCCCAAAGATAAACATATGGCAATTAAGTATCCTTTACTGTCGATAATACCGGCTGCATATTATCTTAACTTTTTATTGACACTTACCGTAGATATCATTTTCATATAGTTATCCTTTTCCCGGAAGGTGGGATATTTCTTTAATACATAAAACGAAGGTTATTATATAGTTGATATTGGGTTCAATTGCCGGCCGGGGCATGTCAGATAGTTTCAAATGACTAATAGCTAGTCCGTGGTTTTCGCCGGGTACTGCGGTTTCTTCCGCGGCTTGCAACTGACTAGTCATAGATTAACCTAATATGTAAATACAGCGATGATTATTGAAATTCCAAATTCGAATACTCTACATGTACCTTCACCTCTGCCCTATCCTCGTTCTTTCTCTACTTCAATGCCTCAACTTATCCTTACGGTATTTTTTGCTAATTTTCCATCCATCAGTCTGCCTATCTTCATGTTTTTCTACTCATTTCCACCTTTCTACCGCGTCATCTTTGACCTATTTTCGTTGATTCCATGAAGGTTGTTTTTTGTGAAAATAGGTCACTTTAGCCCATAGCATCTGGCGATTGCTAATTGTCAGACACAACTGATCATATCTTGATCCCAAATCAATAGTTTGCTTTACTGAAAATTGGATTCTTCTAGGTTTAACAATCACTCCTTATATATTTCAATCAAATAGTGAACCATTTGGCGAGTTCAAAGCTTATGTGCAAACTTTTTGGATGATTCGTGCACTCCATATGAAAACTGGTTGTCAAACTCGATAATTGCATTTTCCCCTACATATGATTCTATGTTTAACACTCTGGATGAAACCAGTCGTGTTTGTCGCTAGGACACGGATGACACTTGTTGACTATCATCGGTGACAAATGATTTATTTGACAACACTTGCGAATTCTCTAGCGTCAATGGAGAGTGTGTTGGTGACTCAATGCTAACTCAACTCCCTGAAATAACTACTGTACTGTGTCTAATTAACCCCTCCACCCACAACTTTGCCCTCAGGTTGATCTTTGACTGCTTTACAATGGGGTACACAGCAGACTTTTGTTTATGGCGGATCCTTATGCCATTTTAGACATTCTCTTTTGAATTCGTCCATGGCTTCTGTTTGTTTGTTTTTTTTGTGAATTCGTCCATGGCTTCTGTTTGTTTGTTTTTTTTGCTTTTTTTGTTGTTGTTTTGATTTCCTTTTTTTTGTTATTTTTTGTTATTTTTTGTTATTTTTTTCCGTTTTTCTTTTAAATTCAATATGCATTTTCTTTTAAAATCACTTTACAGATAGATCACTACCAGGTGTCTACCCAATCAATATAATTGATAAGTCCATACATAGTGGACCCTGCTGACGTGTTTCTACTCTCACGCATACATCTTTTACACTCTTTTGGTTCCTGGACCTACATCCTATTCAGTGAGGTTTTTTTTACAGTTAACCATATAACCTAAAGCATTCAACATCTTAATGTTCTCTCATAATTTTGTCCACGTGTTTTATTGTTATTTTAGACACGAGTGTCACTAAAAATAATATCAAAAACACTACAATGGATAGCTTTGTAATGACTTACCTAAATAACCGTTGAACCTTTTGGTGGTAGGGTGAAAATGATGAACTTAAAACGATACACAGTGTAGAGTCTGCACAATGTGCCTATAACTGAATTCCAGTCGGAACACACGTGCTTGCAGTTCTATCAGAAACACCCCCACGCCTGAGGGCTTTGGCAAAGGCCAAACAAACACAATCCAGTGCAGTGCAGTTTACATAATTGCTATTTTTACCTCCTGGTGTCCTAAACAGAGAGATGGCGTCCTGAGTATGTATAGATGTTTGTAACCCGATTTTACATATTGATTAAATCAATTGGACAATTTCAAATCAGTTGTTGGAGATTGCCTCTATATAAACTACATTTTCACATCCTCATGTAATTAATAAGATACAGTAACCTATTGTTAATAGTATTATTTGCTGCTGGAGGGAAACGTCATACTCATAGCTATGACATTAGGTGTTCTCAGTAGGGTTTTCACCTGCAACTTCATTATTGTTATTATTATCATTATTATTATTGTTATTATTATTATTATTATTATTATTGTTATTATTAATGTTATTATCATTATTATTTTTTTTAATTATTATTGCTATTATCATTATTATTATTATAATTATTATTATTACACCTTTTCTTTTGGACATATACACATTGAACTGCCAATTGCCCTCTGTTGTCAGAATAGATATCAGTTAAACTAGGATAAGGCTTATTTTATCTGAAAGGATCCCTGATAAACATACGCGGATTTTGAAAGGTTGCTTAAAAACGTCCCTTCCTGTCTCGATCTCAATCTCAGGTGTGACGTCATAAATGAAAGACATGATGTGATTGGCCGGAGCGTCGGACGTCAATGTCGTGACCCACGTGCCCTTCTTAACCCATTAAATGATCGCAAAGGCCAACAGCAGCTTAGTTAGTGGCAAAATCCTCCAAGTTGAAGGATTTTTTTGAAAAATATTTGAAGGAGAATTGTTAATCTTAACATAACCAACAACTTTCCTTCAAATATTTTTGTTAAATCGCTCTTTATTTCTAAGTTATAGTCAAAAGTATCGAAGATCCGGACGACAATTTTATTGGTTAAGCTCAACTCAACAGACCAGTAGGCATTCCTAGAAAGCGTTGAGAGAATATCATTCCACGTATTTACACCAACTCCTAACAGCACTGCCATGCTGTGCTGTGCTAGAACTAGCTAGAACTCAAGCCGGAAATAAGAGGGTCGATGTATAGGTGAAATTCTGCGCTGAGTCAGTGTTAGTGAGAGAGTCGGCGGCCTGACTAACCCCAGCCGGTGCGCGGCAAAAACTCGTAGATATAAGTAGAAGGTTCTCCTAGTAGCAAAAGATTAGATACGTGTTGGCAGTCGCAGACAGAGCGTAAGGCGAGGAAGCGGTTTCGGGGATCTTAGACTTTTCGTTCTCCCACAGAAGAGAGGATACACGGTAGAGATTTATATTAGAAGTTGAAAAAGCTGCCGACTCAATTGGGGCGCATCGGTAGGTCACATTGTCAACCGGCCACATGCAATTTCTTACAGGAATCTCATTTAATATGCACAATGGACTATTGTCTTATGCAGGATAAGGGCATCTATTTTTAACCCATTCACACTAGGAGTTCCATTAGAATGTTTCGTCTGCTACTCTCATACTTTTGAAAAAAACTTGGGAATTAAGCAAAAGTTCACAAAATATTTGAAGCAGAGTGGTGGTTAGGCTTCTGATTAACATTTCTCCTTCAATTTTTTTTCCAAAAAATGCTTTTGATCTAAATTGTCAGGCCTGTTTTGGCCAGTGTGAATGGGTTAAACTCGATACATTGTATCATTTTTTGCCACCTCATTTAGTACTTGCTTTGCGTACGCGATGTTTCGTGAAGGAATCCTTTACTAAACAATGGATAATGATTTTTGTATAATAATTCCTACTTATCTATTTCGGACCTTCACATTGTTAGGTGGCATGGATCGTATTGGATACTTTACGAATGCTATGCTGTCTGATTAAAATAAGTGGTTTTCCAGTATCGAGACATGGAGAGATTCTTCTTCAAGGTTGCAACCAAGTCTATGTCTCTTTGGTATCGCCAAATAGATCTGTAAAAATACAAACACATGCCTTCGTTTCGTGGATTTTGTGGAACGCCGCGTTATTCAAACGCTTGTTTACGAAATGAGATATTGTGGTTTGTCGTAGAATTATGTGTTCGGGCCCTCACAATGGCTTTAATCATCGAAACACACTGCCGTGTTTATAGCGCATGCAGGAGTGTTCAAAGGAGGAACTCTACTGATACGTGTTTAAAAAGAGCACCATTTTATTTACTAACGTGTTATGAATATACAACGTTGCTTTGTGTATGTCAACAGTATCGGAACCTGGCCCGATGAAACCCAATCTAACGATCTATCGTGTTATTGTGCCGTTATTGTTATACCAAAAACATAACTAACTCCGGCATTTTTGCATATAAAAAACAAACGTCTTTAATTTTTGTTTACATTTCTTAATCATATACAGTTTTCGAACTTATTACAGCAAAAGTGTTGCTGTGTGAATTTATATGTTAACCCATTTATATCCGGTGTGTGTATTTTGTTTAAAAAGTTATGACATGGCTTTTAGCATCTTTTAAGAACGAATTGTAGACCCAATAGAAACAGCGACCTTTAGTCGAAATATCTTATAAAAATGCTTTATTATCAACCCTTCCAATCCTAAGGCTACTTTCGTCCAAAGCACAAGGATGACAAGAGTTTTTTTATAGCCATCTACCCCTGTCATGTTGTAATTCATTGAATAACTCTGAGGCGAGTATCCATGTAACAGGATTTCAGTCATCTTTTAGTTTTCTGAGGAGAGTATCCATGTAACAGGATTTCAGCCATTTTTCAGCTTCTTGCATCGTTTTAGATTGGCAAAATTTACCACCAGCAAGTGTTAAGCTATTTTCCATGGGTGTCAGACCACAGTAATGATCCAGGTATAAATGGGTTAAACAAAGAGGTCAAGCAACTCATGCATCTAAACATTTATTTGTTGACGTCAGCGCCATCTGGCGTTTTGTATAACAAACAGTTGGCGAGGCTCCATCCCTCAAACGAGATTTCAATGTACATGTTATCTACCCTACTTTTTTAAATTCCGCACATATTTGAGAGTAAACACATTGCATGTTATCCTAAAGCCAATATCTCATGTAGAGATTGGACTCTGATGAGAAGCCATAAAAAGCAACAATGGCCTTGAATGTAGTTCCTCTTCTGGTTCAAACATATGCCTTGTGCACTGGTTCCGGATATCAGTGCAGGCAATTGGGTACCCTTCCTTTACGTATGACTAATACACAAACACACACACATGAATAAATACATACCACACACACACACACACACACACACACACACACACATAAATATATATATATATATATATATATATATATATATATATATATATATATATATATATATATATATATATATATATAATTATATATATATATATATATATATATATATATATATATATATATATATATATATATATATATATATATATATATATATAATTATATATATATATATATATATATATATATATATATATATATATATATATATATATATATATATATATATATATATATATATATATATATATATATATGCGTGTGTGTGTGTACTGGACATCTATTTACGGATCCCCATTCCAACAAATTACTCCTTAGGTATTGCAATTTACAATGTAAAGTATGTATCGAGGCAAAGGATAAGTCTATCTATTCATACTGCCATAGTTTACCATGTTATTACCACACGATTTAGGTTATAATAAAGGTCAAATATATCAGCGTTTACGACATCGCAGATACCCTTTCTATGATTACTTAACGACATTGAAATAACACTTGTACAGCATTCTTTTTATTTTGCTTTTTTCGCAAAAGAATTATGATTGGCCATAGTTTTCGACAATCATGAGTGTTTGCTTTACTATGAAGTTACTGGTAATGACTCATTGTATGAATAGTGTTTTTGCATAGGTATTTACAATCTTTCTTCTTTTCTTTCAGATAAAAAACCCTTTCTCAGTGGGCCAAACCTTTTCTTAACCTCTAGGAGGTGAGTGTTGTAGATATATTGTTAAATTCTCTTTTCTTCTTTTTGTTTGTTTGACCTATTATTTTTTGTTTGTCAAGTCCATTCTTAAAGTCAAATTTAGATGTTTATTGTTCCTGACTCATCCCTACGTTATTTTTACTTCGTCTCATCTTCTTTTGTCCCAGTTAATGCACCAATTCAACGAAACCCCCTCCTGCTGTAACCGCGGCATAGAGGGGACAGACAAGCCTGTTGTCGAGCTGATTTCTTTCTTTTTTTTTGGGGGGGGGGGCTAGTTTATTTAGAAAGTCCTATGACTCATGAATAGTTTATCAAGCCCGATTTCTCAATGTTGGGTATGATAGTTTCCCCTAATTTCTGCCAAACGCATAATTTTACTTCGACATAAACGACAAACTTAAACAACACATACATCCTTATTGGCATCGACGTTCACAATTTGTAATAATGTTTTTATTGTTATATATGTGACAAGTTATCAAGATATCTTATATCGAAGACAAGTAATGTCACTTTAATAATTTGGGGGTATGACAAGTCAAGGAAAGGCTTTCTGGGGAAATCCTTGATGATATATATTGTGAAAATCGTAAATTCGGGTTTCGTTCTCGATAGCAGTTTAACCAATCTGGAAATAACCTTTAAACTTTGCATGGCATGCATAGCACAAACTTGAAGTCTCGGCTGGGTTTCGCTTTCATAGTTTTACCCTTTCGGCCATTGGTTGGTTCCTACACTTTGAGGTTAATAGATTTCATAACGTTAAAGACAGGAAATCGATTTTCACAGTGATGAGCTATTAATATGGCGACACGTTCAGTTTGCCACAACACTAAAACACGATTTGTATATTTCTATGCACTATTTATTAGATCAAGCTTAACATTTCACATCCGACTACGTTATTCTCTACTCCTCCTGGGCATGCGAGAAAGTTGCCAGTGACTAGGGGTTAGTATAAAAAAAAATCCCAAACACTCGACTTCCCACGACCATCATCTCCTAGCTAGTTATGATTAAGTCTTAAATGACAGAAAACACGACGATAGCCTATTTCCAATCCAATCAACTCACACCTTGTCTGTCACGTGACCGCCGACACAGGAGGGGTTGGTTTTCCGTTGAATGGTGCATTTGTTAGGTATGCGCACAGGCCGACTCGTCTCAGACTATCGAGACTGTGTTATGTCTAGAACGGTTCCTATTCATAAACAGTGTGAGCATGACAAAAATAAAACAAAGCAAATTCTGCCTATTTTAAAACCTTTTGTTGTTTTCGGTTTGTTCTTTTACATCTTTTACATTTTTACACATTTGCATTTTTCTAAACTTGTTTGAAAGCACATTAATATTTTACTGTTGTATTTTTGAAATTTTCTATGATACTATCATATGATAATAGCGTTAAATCTCCGACAGGATAAAACGTCTTTATCTGTTGCAATGGCCGCTTATGCATATGTCATGTCTGCCAAAACCAACGCTATGTCTTCTTCGTCGTTGATTCCTGTATGTGTATCTGACTGTCTTTGTTGTTCATGCTAAAGAAGTGATGACGAAACGCTCACTTTAATTTCATTTCTTTAATTCAGTTCACATTGGAATTGATTTCAAATTTGCATTTATTCTAACCATACACTTTAGTTCCTCCACGCTTTGTTTGAGATTTCGATTGCATTATTACCATTATGACACTGTCCTGTTGAACGACATGATTTTGCCCTTTTTATTCGCCAGGTGGGTCCCCACATCTGAATATATACATCTTTAAACATATCCTCATTGCTGGAACAGCTTCAGAGGACATTCCTGCCTGTGGAAGCACCCCCCACAACTCACATCAATTAAAATGAGTGACAGGTGTGACCTAGTTATATTTCCTCCATTAAAGATATCAGCCTCGATATCGCCTCTGCTCATTTGCATAATAAAATGGCGGCAGATGACCATGTTGTTTCCCCATCCTAAACGAACGTGTAATGACCTAGAAAAACCAATTTTCGATATACATCGACAAATATTGCCAATAGTTATCATATGAGAACGGCCCATCGAATGCAAGTTCGAGTTTATAGCACAGAAATAGAGAAAAAAGGGTATTTGTGGAGTATCACACGTCTTCCTTATTTGGAAAGTGTTCTTGACGTGATCAGATGTATCCATTGATTGTTTGATTGACTGGTTGGTTGATTTTTTTCCTATAGGCAGAAACATTGTGAAGGACATTTCCATTGCTATCATTATCCATACCCAATAAGGATAACATTGCCAACATTTTTCAATCTTTCCTTTCACTTGTCATCTATCTTGCTCTTTTCTGTCAAACTATCATTTCTTCTCGTTCACATGCGCATAGCTACTTTGGTATTTTTCACCTCACTCAGTTATAACTTCACCAAAAACTTCTTGTATATTCGATAAAATGTTTTGACATTTTTGGATGTATTTAGAACCACACCACTATATATCAACACAGTAAACCAGGGAGTAACGCACCTGTATATAGCTTATTCTCTCTCTCTCTCTCTCTCTCTCTCTCTCTCTCTCTCTCTCTCTCTCTCTCTCTCTCTCTCTCTCTCTCTCTCTCTATCCATCCATCACTCTTATGTAGTGCTAGATCTGATCATATCCCAACTCTCGCATTTTCTCACCTTCTGTCGTCAATTCCCGTATACACATCTTTCCCTCTCGCTGTCGTCTCCTTCAAATCATTTCTCGATAAAGCACTACGATTGTAAGAGGCAGTGCCGGTTGGTGAGCTCTGGTCCTTTTTGGTTAATTAAGTTAATACGTTCACTAACAAGTACTAACTTGCACTCCATTCTAATAATACCTGGTTTTACCTCTTGTGACCCTCGTAATATAAAGAGGAATTTTCCGACTTACGACAGCACAGTTTAGCACTGTATTAAAGCAAATATCGTAGCACTTCGAAACCTCAACTTTATTCATAGAGAAATACTATTTTATTTTGATTTAGCTATTGTTTGAATACAATTAATCAAATTTTGTAGATAACAAGTTGAAATGCGATTCCTTTTTATTGGGTCTGCACAAATTTGAGTTTCATTTTATCGTTTCATTTTTGATTATGCTTGAATTTCTGTTTTTGTTTTGTTTACACTTTAAGTTCCTGGTTATTATTTTTTCTGCGCATGTAGTAGTATTGTCCATGTAGTGATTCGTGTAGCTTTTGGCCTACATCAATAAACCCTTTCCTCCGGACCAAAATAAGTTGTCCAAAACATTCATTTAAGTGTTCACAATATGCCTATGCAGCACAGGCAGAACACGAGATCAAGCAATTATATTTCTGTGTTCCCCTTTCATTTTGCTTACTCTAATTACCCTCTTATCCAATCGTCACTGTCGGTTTCTTGCTATCACAGGGATAACATAAAACTGCCTAATCCGATATGTTAAAGGATGATCGACTCGCAAACCGTAAAACATGCCTATCCTGACAATTGAGGTACCAATATATATATATATATATATATATATATATATATATATATATATATATATATATATATATATATATATATATATATATATATATATATATATATATATGTGTCTCTAAAACATTATCAAAAATGTATAACTTTATATTACTTCTCCGTAATGTGAATGTACTCAAAGATTACGTTTGACAAAATAATTTCCCTCGTTATGTGTGATAGTTTGTGCTTTGTATGGGAAAACACACACTTAAATGGTTATTCAGAAATGTAATGACCGTTTTAGCTTTCAATCGTAAGGAATGTTTCTTACTTACACAAAATATGTAACTGTATGGTAACTGCTTCTTATGTAAAATGACAAACTGATGCATATTAGTTGTGTTTACAACAGGAAATGCCAGTGTTCAAAGCTATTGTGGTATTGACTCATATACGTCATCACTGTGCATTTCCGGTATACTGCGCGTTTCCGGAAGTTGAAACAGCTAACCGATTAAATACAACCGCTGCATGGCGCTTTATATGTTGTATCTGTCTGTTCGTCTTGTCTTATATAGACCTCTCTCAGTTCTGTTAATTTGAAAGTTGAATTGGTAAGCTTTGTTGAAACAATGCGATCAGCTTTTTATCATTATGTTCTGTACATGTAGACATACTTTAATGTATATTAACCTAAATTGTCAAGCATTAACCTTAACTAAGGAGGAGAGATATAGAAGATCAAACATAATTGGATACGACAGAAATATCGCAAATACATTTTCTATGTGCCAGTTAGAGATTGGTCTTTTTTGTTTAGTTTTGACATTTTTACAGACAAATTAAATAAATGTATCTTCCTCGTTTTTGTTTGTTGTCGCCTACTTGTCGCTATGACCTTTTTTTAAATCGACATTAAAATTAAACAACGTGAAAGGAACATGTGGATTAGTTATTTTTCGTGTTTATTTTTATACTAGTATTGATGTCATAAAAAGAATCTCGAGCTCAATTTGACACTTTTTGATACATCAATGCCTCGGATTTTGTCTTATGAGATTTGGTCAACTACCAACAAGCACGATTTATGTTGATGTTTTTGTGTGATCTCTATCAATATCATGCTTTGATTTTATCTATCGCCGATTTTCTATCACTCCTCACACTTTATGCTTACACTGTTCTCAATATTCTGGGTATTTCCAGTGACGTCATTAGTTCGTGCGTAGTATTTGATAACACACATATAGCAGGGTTTTATACGATTAATCTGTTTGTGAAATAAACAATTCTCCCTGTCATGTGTATCAGTTCTTGATTTCAAACATACATTCCATTGCTGTCATACTACAACTATTATATCACATGTTCTATCCTATAGAGTGTGATAGGTACGGTGGAAATGCACGTATAAAATACATCCATTATATTTAGTTACTAGTAGTCACACACATGACATAAACTATACAGTGTTTTACATATAGATCACTTACACCCGGTGTAATTCCTCTCAAAATATAAGCATTCACATATCCCAAACCAAAGAACTAATTTTCGATAATCGACCAAATCGTTTTTTTAATTCTCTTGTGCAGTTCATATTTTCAAATTCGTTTTCATTTCTCTAAAAATGAACCCTCGAAGCACTTACTATTATGTGTATACTAACCTCAGAAAGCTAAAGAAAACTTGCGTATATCTTACTGTTGGTGAAACATGTTCGACAAAGTGAGATTTTTGCTTGCAATTATTATACGTATGTTAAATTCCGTACTGCAAATTGCAGTCAATAAATATACATACATTCAAAATGTGTCATTATATTACAAACACAAATTATTGAAATCACAAATTAAACGACGTCACTGGCTATACCCCAACTTCTAGCTACTATATCTATAGTTGTTATTTTCATGAGTTCACTAATACAAGTTAAAATTGTTAACTTTATTAATCAACCAGGACCTGGAAAGCTGATCCCCGATGCCGAGCGAGAACTCTACATTAATGTCGAAGTTTAAGCCAGAAACCCTACAGGCCTATCGTAGAAGGCGGCAGACGAGAGAGATAACTCTGGAAGATCTCCAAGTGCCGGAAATACAGGTGCGTTACGTCATTCAACTATAGGGTTGGGTGGACTTAGTTTATAGACTAAAAAATAAAGGGTTAAAGACCTGAGATGAAAGATCTAATGGTGTTTCCTTCTTTCAATATATATATATATATATATATATATATATATATATATATATATATATATATATATATATATATATATATATATATATATATATATATATATATATATATATATATATATATATATATATATATATATATATATATATATATATATATATATATATATATATATATATATATATATATATATATATATATATATATATATATATATATATATGTGTGTGTATATATATATATATATATATATATATATATATATATATATATATATATATATATATATATATATATATATATATATATATATATATATATATATATATATATATATATATATATGCATGTTTCATTCGATTCATGCTGCATCCTTCGGCACCACATTTCATTCATTTGTTTTGTGTCACGTGGAACGTTCTATTAAATTCTTGTTTTTAACAGAAATATCCATTTTAATCCTAACAGTCTAAGTCCTTACCGTCCAATACTGCTAATATCATCTTATACCCTAAGGGTATCAAATAAGCCTTGTCACATTAGTGATAATAGTTAGATTATGTAGGTTTAATATGTAGGTGTAATGACTCAATCCTTGTGACAAGAATGGAAGTAACTAAAACTTTCTTCCCAATAACGATGGTGTATGTTACAAGTAACCGCGATAGTAACGATTTATAAAGCAATCCGAAATAGGAGCATATGACATAAATATTTTCTTATGTTATATGCAAACATTTTGAATTGTTATCGAATCAAATCACTCCATTGTTACTCCTGTGGGTAGTAGGTTGCTTATCATATCATGACAACGTATATGGTGGTGATGTTGCTGTTTTCTACTCTTCGTATCTGGCTGTGTATGTGTTAATTTGTTATAAATACCTTTGGTTGAATGGAATGAACATAATCAAGCAATCGTCGATAATGTATGTTGTTATGAAATAAGGTCCCACCATATATATGTATATATATATATATATATATATATATATATATATATATATATATATATATATATATATATATATATATATATATATATATATATATATATATATATATATATATATATATATATATATATATATATATATATATATATATATATATATATATATATATATTCTTCCAAGACTAAAGTCATGAATCTCTTTCTGGTAATCTGGTATTACATAGAACTGTTATTAACTGATTAAGAATTATCTTTATCATTTCGAGAATTAGAAACACATTTGTATTTAATCTTTTTAGAATATGCAAACAAAAACTGTGAATTGTAGTGAGACTCCTAGTTCATTTTTAACCTTAGATTAAGAATTAATTAACCCGCCAACCCACCATCTGTTTATTTTACATGCGAATTAGTACAATGTAGGTTCACGATCGCAATACACATACTGCCATATGTTCATGTATGTGTTTGGTGCAAGTTACGTTCAATTGTTCAATTACTTTTGTGGTTGTGATATTTTGATTTGTCGTTTTCGTATGCACTTGTATTTGTGCATTTGGTTCTAATTCCTCGTTCTCGAGGCGAGAAGAAAGATTCTCACAAGATGGCAGCACAATATTATTTTAGGAGTGTTAAAATTGGTTCTGTCAAAAATGAAGGGAAATCAAATAAGCCTATTAGATACGACATATCATCAATCAGAATTCTCAAATGCTTAATCGCAGTCCATTCATAAATAGTTTCACTATAGTTTTTTAACTGTCCAACCATTTTCTCTGAATGTTTAAAACTAAAGAAATTAACGTTTGTGGAATATTCCTGTAGCAGTTATTGAATCAAAATATACCTGCAGGAAAGTATATGCATGTAATTGCAATACAATAACATTTTACCCATTTAAACAACATGTTTTCATGATTTGCTATAAATAGAAAAAATGCAAAGAAATATGTAGGCATTTGCCAACCCATATGAAATGGTAAATTAATAATACGGTGTATTTAAGATGTAAACTATACCATTCAAATATATATACATGTACATACATTCAAACATACATTACTACATACGTACATATATATGTGTGTGCCTATCAGTGCTGCCATCTAGTGAGTATTTGCTATACCAATGCTGCAGTCGACATTTTTTGTACTGGGCTTTTGCTAAATGTTGTGTCGACCAATGGGTATTCTTACAGAAGTGGGCGGAAAACCTTGCTGAAAGCGGTAGTTCGGTAAGCTTTAAATGTGTCTTAATGTGTACAATCAAACTATCCCTCATAGTAGGATGTCTATCATATGCCTTGTTGGAGTATACACTTATCAAAGTCATTCTAAGTTTGATATCAAGCGTTATATAGATTATTTCTTAGTATAACAGTATCCGAATTCATCTTAGACACACATCGTTATCTTACGTGGCATATTTCAGTCATTGTGTGAAAGTTTGTCTTAACGTTATAATTTCGAATTATCGTTGAATTTCTAGCTATTTGTTTATTGATTTCTTAAGAAAATTTAAAAAAAACATCTTCTATTACGTTGAAATGTTGAAGTTGAAATTGAAAAGCTATAGTTGAAAATTATGAAAAGTAATTCCCGTTTAAGCACATGGAGACAAATCCGTCCTAGTGCCATTAACTTGTACTAAGATATCTAACTTTCTAAGCATCAATTTGATGATACCGTTAAAAATTTAAAAAAAAACAATGGTCCTAACTTGGCATACGATATGCACCTTGATGAGGGAAAACTGCTTTCTCTGAATACAGAACACTTGGATCTTGCCTTGTATAACATTCCTGCAATCAGAAAGGCATAATGATATATGTAAATGAAAGTGTTTCTTATAAAGCGCTATTTCCATTAAAATGTTCAAAAGCGCTGAACAGAAAAAAAGAAAAGGCATAACCCGAACGAGTGGATGTGCGCCTTTATTGGAGACTATTTTCATAAGTGTATACGAAAATATTTCAAGTCGTAAGCGACATGATTTGATCGATTTAGATCGATGCTTTTTGGAGGCCTTCATGGATTCTGTATTCTAGGGAAAGTGGTGTAGGGATTTTCTCTGTGGGTCAGTCGAGTTTTTGCAGTTGCAATGCCTTTGCATTTTTCTCAATCAAATTCTAACATGATTCTCCTTGAACCAACTTATATTTTTTACTCTCAATTTTATTTAATATTTTCTGATCTTATACATTTTCTTTTATTCATACGTACGCTTTGTGTATATACATGTAACATGCTTTTTTCTATGTCATGGTGATTCTTTGTAGACAGCACTAGGAAACGAGTTTTGTTCTGCTTTATACATTCTACATTGCAACTGAAACTTTCAAACAATCGCCAAAGAATGACATGTGATTAGCTAAAATGTTTACGAGATAATAAAAAACGATAATATTTACAAGGCATATGAAGCTTGTAATATCTATAGAACATAATATTGGTTCCAATGTATCATTAACGTATCTATCCAAAGATGTTATCCTCAAATTCGTAGGTCTTGGCTGCGATTCTGATTAAATGGATCAGATTTTTAAGTTATAAGCGATCGACGACAGTTTTTGAAACATCGTTCTGTAAAAAGTTCCCTAGATATATCTTTGTATGTACTTAACCATACGTGTAACAATAAAATGTTCATAGTTTTATCTTTATACATTTAATGTGCATTTTGGCATATGCTGAAAATCTCGTAAATATCTATTTTCTCTCTCTAATTACAATATGTCATTCAGACAGCTATTGAAATTGTTGCATTTCAGTGGTGTTGGTTAATAACTTAATATCTGCACAGATATATTTCTACAACTCTAATAGTTTACTTTCTCTGACCATTGTTTCCTATATCTTCTTGGTGGTGAATATTTCAACTGTGGTAAAACAACGCCAATTGATGACATGAAAGGAAACCAAATGACGAAATGTCTACCTATCAATACTATATAATTATGCAGCGTTAGGTTGAAGATATTTTCTGTCCTTTTTGAAAAAGTAACAGAGCAAAGTGATGTATATTGTATTGAATAGTGTGTTTCTGGTTATAAGCCTATATAAGCTTAGAAAAGGAATTGATTTTAGATTATCAATATATATATATATATATATATATATATATATATATATATATATATATATATATATATATATATATATATATATATATATATATATATATATATATATATATATACTGTAAAGTTCGAAATATTGGCGTGCTTAAATTTAGCGAATTGATCAATTTTTCCATATTAGCGAATCGTAATATTAGCGTGTGAACGATCTAGAGTATATCAAAAGTGATTTCTATACAATATCCCTAACACCATCTTCGTTTTGAAAGTCTTCTATATACACGGAGCATAATTTCACTTCCTCACTTTCATTCAATATACTAGTAGAACATACTCTAACCTGAAGTGTTACGAGATTGTGAGACTACCTAGAAAAAAAGAAAAATCGTTGAAAAATGGAACAAGTATAAACGGATCGTAATATTAGCGAATCTGACACACTCGCTAATGTCGCCAATAATAGTTCCACGCCAATATTTCGAACTTTACAGTATATATATCATACTTAAAGTTATACATACGTTTTAGCATGATATCATAAAAGAGATCATGCAGCTTGGTTAACCAGAAATCTACAATCATGTAAGGCAAATGATGCATAGCAGAAGTCTGTGGAATTTATGAAAAAATGTCGAAATTGTTTGATATTTACAGCTTTCCCAGGACCTGTGCACGGGTTGTGTGGTTTTGTTCGTTTTGATGATATGATTGCATGGCTTCAACTTAATTAATTCATCAAATAACTTATTCCATATAAATGAAATGTCACGTATCCTCCCCTCAATGTTAATGTGCTCCCTCCTCCAGAGTTCCCAGGATCATAACAGTGTTTGTATTATACTGTACATACCACTAATTTAAACATCTCATTATTCATGCAACCCTTTCTTCTGTATTACTATTCTTATGTCATGACGCATTTATCACACATTGCTTATCCAAAGTAAACATATCTATAATAATCGATCATCACCTGTTAATCGTCCAAACATATATCCAAAATATCAGGCATTGATGACTTAGATCATCCGCACGTTGAGTCAGATGTATACAAAACTAGCAGGATATTCATGCACCGTTCATTTATACAATACTTAAAATATCCCTATGGGGTTAGGATACAATCAATGTCTAGGAGTACTTGGCATTCATTGAAACACTTATCACAGTTGGTTCCTTAAAAGGAAAGTATCCACACCGCGAAATATTATTTGAGCATGGCGCTCAAAATTGTTGAACCTTTGAATAATAACTGAAAGCATTTAGATTATCGTAAATTGGTGACACGCCTGTCCGCTAGATAGACTCATTTTCACCAGATGGACTTAAATCTCCAAGAATGAAAGTGAAAGGAGAATAAGTGGTTTCATATGCTTAGAATTTGTAATTTTTCATTGTATGTTTTAAGGTTAGTTATATATTATTTCATAGTATATCACATCAAAATAGCGATGTTCTTTTTGGAAACCATGTTGATTTTTATAGGAAAATAAACTAGAGAAATGATAAAATAATGCAACGCCTAAATCCATCCATATAGTGAAAAGGATGGATATATACCGGTATATATATATATATATATATATATATATATATATATATATATATATATATATATATATATATATATATATATATATATATATATATATATATATATATATATATGATGCCTCAGAAGATGATCAATACCATAGTATACGACATATAAACGTGAGATTGAATTCCGTTTGTCCAATTTAAAAAATGCATGTGTCTGGTCCGGCTAAATGAAGCCATCTATTTTAAGACCTGCGTGACTCGTATGTCTCGCCTTTAAAAATCTCGTCGACAAAAGTCAAATACAAAAGTCACAAACTGCATTCGTGAGCGAGTGCCTGATTGGCTTATCTATCGCGTCTCGTTCAAAACCCTTCAATAATCTCAACCGTTTTATCAAAGTGATAGCATGCGAACAGTTTGTAATTTGAACGTTTGCATTGGAACGTATAGGCAAACAATAGTTCTCAACGGTTAGGTTTTATACCATTAAAGGGTTCCCATTGTACATCACTTGACTGTTTGTACTGAGCAGTTTGTGGTTACTTAAGGGTGCCAGTTAGACATTTTTTCTGAATGCGCAATTTGGCTGAAGTCCGACTTATTGGCGTCTTGCAGTGTATGCACTTCGTACACTGAAAGATTTGGTACGCTAATGATGTGTTTCCCTAAGGCAGTGATGAACATAGTTTACTTATGTTTGCCCCGAAACAAACATCTCTGTTTGAGAAATAATGAATCAGCCGACCGTTGATGTACCAAGAAGTGTATTTCTACTTACCTATTGCGTAAATTGGGTTATTGGGTAGGTCCTCATATTTGTTATGTTAGGAACAAATTTCCACCCTACCAACATCTATGCTGTTAGATTAAAACATTTTATTTGAACACAAATATATCAACTCACATTACGTTTTAACTGAAGATCGACGTTTAATCATCAAAATAGAAATTCCAGATCAGAATTGAAAATGTGATGAGGGTTGAAAATAGATTTACATCACTACGGATTTAACTTAAATGTTTATCAGATATATTTTACTAACGTGCTCATCCATTTAAAATCGTTGCATTTGGCACACCAATCTATTTCAATTTCCTTTTTATTCTACTTAAAAAACTATAACAAAAGTTTCTTGGGCAAGCATTTATAACTGAAATATATACTTTCAAACCTCAAGGGGCTTAAGTATAACTTTAAAATGTAGCGACCACTTACAAACAATGATACTGCATACCTCAAGATTTCAAAAAAGGATTTACTCGTTCCCTTGCCTTTGACTTTTTCTTCGTTTTACTTCTGCTTCACCAGTCAACGCATTAAGTTTGTTTTCACCATTCATCTACATCTAACAAATGGCCTGTTTTTATGCCATAAGAGCTTAGAATAAAAATGGCAATCAAAGTGTATCAGTATTCTCCTTTTCAATGGCATTACGAATGATTATGAAGAATTGCTATGAATATGGGTAGCAATTATAAGCCGGATGAGCACACCTGACATTCTCCGCATGAAAGCCCACCTGTGGTGCACAGGTAACTCGTCAACACACCTCCAATTAGCCGGGGTAAATAGGCATGACACAAGTATATGGTTCCGCATAATGCCCATACGTAAAGCACCGTCACCGTGTACTCATATACACACCCCTGCATATAGACATGAACCTTTCTAGGGCAGGTAAGCGAAGAGTTTTAATACACCTGTATGTACAAGGCAGGTAGGATGGGGGAGGAGTGTTTGTAGTAGGATTGTGTAGCTAGGTACACTTTCAGAGAACCACGTTCTATATCGGGCGTTTTCTCCATAGTTTCCCATAGTACGTCTCGGTGCCTGGTTTCAACATGCACCCCCGGACCAGCCGTGCAATCAGCAGACATCTTGGAGGTCTACTCGAGCGCTACTGGCCTCCACCTTCTCCGCAAGAGGACCTACAGGTAAGCGTATGGTCAAGCTCGACTCCTAAGAAAATCTTGGCACACACCGATGACCTTCTGGTGCAGCCAAACGTATGCATTAATGACGCATTTGTATGGACACATAAACTGGGCCAGGAAGCTGGTCTATGTACACTTGCCAAGGGTTTGAATGGCATATGGGTTGGGTGTTTGCACTGTGCCTTAGCATACCGCCAGTTACGTGGTCTGAAGGTAGAGGCACTTTGCATATACCCTATGCATTGAGTCGGTACGTCTCCGGAAAGTCAATACCTTTACCTTGATAGAATCAAAGTAGGGAAGTTGGAATACTTGTACCATTTGAAGATGAGTCTCATCAAGTATTGGATGGTAAGACATTTCTATTAGCATTTTACACAGCAAAATACTTTGCTTGCGATGTGGGGCAGACTGTTACAGAGCGGGTAGCATTTCGAACTGGGATAGGGCAGCACTGTATTGGGTATGTACACGTTTGTGCATGGGATAATGTGCTTAAGTACATGTAGTAAGGATTTAGGGAAGGCATATAAGTGCAATGGGTATATTTGGAACTTTAATCATGAGCTTTTGTTCTTCTACAAGAATGAGTGAGCAAGTGAGAAAAACGCACCAGGGTGAGTGCGCTGAATGAGAGTGAGATAGCGTGAGAGAATTTCGATGGGTAGTGTGAGAAAAAAGGAATAGCATAGTCTGAGATGGTTTAGGCCTAAATGTGTTTGTGAGTGAGATACATTGTATATAAGGGACAGTGAGAACTTAAAAATGGAAGGGAGCGAGTGAGGACGAGAGAATGCGAAGGAGTGAGATAGTGTTATTGTGAAAGAGGAGTGACTGAGTGAGATGCGTGTGCACAGTGAGAGACGTAGTGTGGACTTGAGAATGAGAGGAAGTGAGACATGAGATCACATAAGCGCAAGTAAGAGGGGTGAGTGAGGGGTAGAGTGGAAATGGGTATGGAAGGGAGTGAGATAGTGTGAGAGTAAGTGGGATAAGTGAGATACATCCTGAGTGAGTCGTAATGTGGACATTAGCGTGGAAGGCGGTGAGAAGAGTGAGTGAGACACGCTGTGAGAGTAGTGTGGACGTGAGAATGGAAGGAAGTGAGATAGTGCACAGTGAGAGGAGTGAGTGAAATGTACAGTGAGTGAGGAATAGTGTTGACGTGAGAATGAAAGGTAGTGAGATAGCGGGAGTGCAAGTGAGAAGAGTGAGATAACAAGTGAGGGCGTGGTAGTGTGAAAGGGAGTGAGATAGCGTGTGTGTGATTAGGGGATGAGTAAGTTTGATAATGTATTTATAGAATCTTATTCCACGTCCACCCTCCCACATTATCAACTCTGCTAGCTTGCCCAGGGGCGTGCACTGTATAATTAGTGCCTGTATGAAGAAGACGATGTATAGATGCTCTCGTGTTCAGTTCCCTAACTCGCCACAAGGTGTTAGAGCACTACCAGATGTCGACTTATAGGGCTCCCCATACAGGCATAGAGAATCTGCTAACAGCAGGGATGCGCATATCAGATTGCATTGCTTGTTGAGAGGAACTCCTCTGCTATATCCAGGTTCTGTAGTGCCAGGAGTTCTCGTCCCATCTCGTCTCGTCCTCGCCGGCTCTCGATCCTAATTCTCGCTCGACGCCATTATGCAGGAACAAGCGCTTACATCAGGTAAAGTGACTCCACTTGGGTAATTATAATTTATGTAACATGGAAAGGGCAAAAGGTAGTCGCTAGGATAATAGAGAGAGATACGTAGTCTGAGAGTACAAAGTTCGTCTGCTGTAGTTGTGACGTGTATACTATACAGGCCGCCGACTCGCGGACAGGCTGAAGTGGTTCGAAGGTTAGAAGAGTTGTGTTACGTTAATGCAGGATAAAATTATTGTGGCTATTCATTCCTCTACTTGAAAGCGAACATTGTGCTTCACCTCGGTAATAAGTCTTATCCGTTCGAATGAATGGTTACTACTCATTGAATTTGGCAGATATATTTCCAGGGGACCTAGCAGATTTACGTCAATTCCAGACTCGTACGTCGATGCCCTACAATCTTAAACGTCTTGCAATAGCCGGCATTTGTGTATTTGAATTGCTTGTCTCGAAAGTTTTGTTAGGGAGGTTTTGACGAGTGAGTTCTGTAGTGAAATTCGAATAGTTTTGTCAGAAATGTATGTTGATGGACATCGGGAGATGAAATGTACACCCCTCGCTGCGCGTTCCGCGTGCCACCAAGGTGATGCTATAAATAGCACGCAGATCTGGACGGCGGCAATCGAGACCTCGTGCTCCCCCAAACATCCTCCTCAGAGAACGCCTGCTCAACTTCTGTGCGAGCAAATATTTCCGGTATGTGTTTCGACCATGATGCCCCAACAACCATACCCTACCAACAGGGTGGGGGTTGCCCTCGCACCTCAATTTGGGTTCGTTCCACCTGATTCAGAATGATTCTTTAGGCGTTTCCTCTTTCTTTGGGCGACGATATCACTAGTCAATGTGTTTTGGCTTCCCCTAATCTGACATGACATGGGATGCTATAAACCTGGCTTTTTGTCAACATACCAAACCCTTCACATATAACGCTGTGTGCGTTGTAGATGTGATGGCGTATCTTAAGAATTGGTTGAGATATGAGTATGCCTTCACTTCCACAGTAAATATGGTACAGTACAGACATTTAATTCCTACAACAGTCTACCGGGCGTCTGCCAGTACCTGGTTGTACAGACATCAATGGATAACATGCCATACAAAGTAACCCAAACACATCAATGACTCGCGTTGTGAGGTTATCCCTGCAGTCATGCCCAGGAAACAGGGTGGCAATCGGGCGTGCAATCGTTTGTTATACCAAGGCTGCCAAAGCATTTATTTTAGTGCAGGAATTAAATGCCGGCACTGTAAAATGCTGGTATGGATAAGAATGATGTCCCACAAGACGCAGTTGTTACTTGTCCTTCAAAGTTGGCCAAACCCATGTAACCCCCTTCAGCAGTAAGCGGCTTCCAAGTGATAAGCAGCGAAACCTATCCTGTACTGGCATGCCTTTAACGCATTAACAACAGAAGCGTAAAATTAGTCTAACATTTTGGGAAATATCTTTAGAATAAAGTAATACTTTAAAAAATATTTGACTGAAATTTGCTGTCCCTGTATGATTCATCATTCTCCCTTCGAATAGTTTACTAAAGGTAAAACTAATGTGAAAGATATTTCCAAAGTTGCAGGACCCTGCGCACAGTTTAGATCTAAAGAGGGTTAACGCACTGTGCGTACAACATATATACTGCTAGCTGGTTCAGGGTCGACCTTTTGGCACGAAGAAGTACTCAGGCTGCCGCTCAAGTGAGGACTATGAATATACTCATATTGAAGTGATACACCTTTCGTCCCGTCGATTATACGAGAGGAGTGACTATACTATGGGTTTGGACAATCTTCAAGATTTAGTTGTAACCCATACCCTTAAATACACACTCAGACAATCACACACAGACATCCATTCATGCGTACATACATTATATGATATGTCATTTTTTGACATCCTAAAGTGCCTGGATAGTCGGATACTTTCTATTTTAGATGAGTAATGACGTCCCTATTTTTTTATTCGGCAGCTCTTGAAGAGGAAAGATAACCACGGAAAGAGTTTCCCTGATAACAGCCTGATCCATTACCTCCCGAGTTAACTCGGAATTAGTGTAATTTACACAATTCACCCCCCCCCCCCCCTCACCCCCCCCCCCCCCCCCCCCCCCCCACCTCACACACACACATACATTCGGGTATTTGTACAAATCGTTCAAATAAAAGTTATGATCTTTAATATTTTGATTTGAAAAAAAACTATATTGGTCATTAACGGTTTTTATGCCATTCAAATTGTTATTATTAGTGGCCTCAGTGAAATCGTTTGACCAATGAACATTTTTCACCATCCACCATTCACCTATATGCCCACTCATCGAGTGGTAGTTACTAAATATTTTTTCAGTTTTAAAAGTTTTTCATAGTATCATTGTTTTCTGTTTTTCATCAAATTGAATTTGAATTTCGAAATTGTAATCCAATCCTCGTTTCAAGTAGATGTCATTAGCAAAACATGAAGAACCAAAGAAATATGCATTTGTCCTGCAAAACCTGACCAAAGAAGTGGGGGTTTTTTTCAGAAAGCGCTGGCTTTTGATTATACGGTTTACTTTGAACGAATGCGTTTCACTCCCATTTGATATTACTCATAGGCAAGATCTTTTTAATCTCTGATGAAGGATCTCATCTGTAGTTTTAGTTAAACTACTTTTATCTAAATTCATGTAAACTGTCTAACATTTTACACTGCTTAACCTGACACTTTCAGAATAAATCACAACCTTTAAAAGTTAGATATACATGTACTGGTGGCGTCGTTAACCTTAAAACACCAACAAAAATCGTTTTTTATGCCTGTGCATATTTTTTCTGTCATCAGTCAAGAGATAACGGCAGGTTAAAGCAACCTACATTTCCAAAGTCTGTGTGCTCTTAGCCGCACATTTTCCAGGTCTCTACATAGAGTAAGGTCTGCTTTGGTTGGTCTCCAATCCGGCCACCATCTCCTGCCAAATTCCTGCATTGAACTCTCGTTGAAGTGTTCAAGCTGTATATATAAGGCGGCCAGTAGGGCTGGACCATCTATCGCATGGTATCAGTGTTTCTGCAAACAAACAGATGCACTTTGGGACAGGGTGCTTGGTCGCCCAGCTGCTGGCAAAGTGCTGCAGACACTAGGAGTGGCTCTTGGAATACGGTTCACGATGTTCAAGGTAAAACATTTCACCCCATTCCATCCGTTTTATTCCATCTTGGATCAATTTATTGTGGACTGTGTAGTATAGCATCGTTCACAATAACATGTTCCAATATGAGTCTCACCTTTTAGTTTTCTGGCGGATTTAGTACACTTTCTGGGTAGAATTAGTGCCAGCTGTACATGTATGTTAAAGGTGGACCTGTGACTTCTAGTTCAAATGTATTCCTGCATTATGGAACTCATGATAAAAGATTTGAGATACCTTATTGTATACAGCAATTAGATATTGTGTATTATATTTTAAAACGAAGTACACCTTAACCTAGCTACATCTTGCTTAGTCACACTTGTATTTTCGTGTGTGTGTGTTTTTTTCGAACGAAAAGTGTGATTTATGATAAAGAGGTTCCTTCAGGTTTTGATTAACATCATTATGATTCTTCAGTTTTTCTCCAGTTAGGTCTATATCAGTGTTAACAGCAGTTATGGATTCGTCAGCTCTCCTACTAGTACAGTGAACACATTAATCTGACAAGCATATTCGAGTTTGCCGCTGTAGTTTATTACATTTGACTTTTTGAAGTCAAGATGCTCGGCCTTAAAGACGATGTACATGTGTGTACCTATAATCTTATTTCTTTGAATATAAATGAAAGCAGGTTCTAGGAACCTGTTTGGCCACAATGAAAGCATTCCTCAAAAGAGTAATTATAAATCAACAAACACAAACGCCATGATAGTTTAGGATAGGTGAACTAATTCCTGCAACACCTAAAAGCTTATTCTAAGTTCAGTGATGTTTCAATGGCACTATGACAGATAGCTACGGGGTCTTTAAGATCTAGAACTAACAGACACATAGAACTCTTGTGATGTTCATTCGTAAGACCACAAACAAGATGTGTTCGGCTCCCATATTGTTCGAATGATTTCATGATGAGCTTGCCTGTGTTTTATGGGTTAAATACACATCTGATAAGCGGGGCCTGCCCTGATGGCCGAGTGGTCCAAGGCATTGCCACTGACTGCTAGCTGTCTCTCCCCACTGCCCGGGTATGGATCCTGTCTGGGGAATGTGAGAAAGTTGCCAGTGACTCGGGTTAGGCGGTGGTGATCACCGGGTACTCTGGTTTCCTCCACCAGTCACAACTGGCTAGTCACGACTTAGCCGCAATATGGCAGAAACGGTGACGAAAAATCAAAAGTCCAACTTCTGGTGACAAGCGGGTTCTCTGATCAGACCCCACAGTCCCACTACTATCCGAAACGTTCATATTACTACAAGCCAAGGTTTTCCAATCCCTGGTAGTATAACGTCAGTGCTGGTACTTAAGCGTGTCTGGGCTATTTATGTGTGTCCGTGTACGTCATCGCATAAAGAACGTCAGCTGCGCCTAAACAATGCATAAAGTTGTTCTCACGCAGAGAATCAACCAACTATTCGGTGATCAGGCCCACAACAGTGGCCAGGCTTGTGAGTCGTCCCAAGTGCCATGTATAAAGTCGTCTCATTCATCCATACACATTTATCTCTGTCAATCGTTTTTCTTGATGGTTTCTTGTGCAATGAAGAGCCTTACATTTTGAGACAGTGTGAAGCTCTGTCCCACTGTTAGAAGAACTGAGCTTCAACAAACCAATCAAATTGGTTTAACTGAATCAAATTTAATATGCATTCCCTGCTATCACAGTGAACCGTCAAATTGCAATGCGTTAGACTGTACATTATTGGGGGTAGCCCTAGAACCATCAGATTGCAATGCGTTAGACTGTACATTATTGGGGGTAGCCCTAGAACCGTCAGCTTGCAATGCGTTAGACTGTACATTATTGGGGGTAGCCCTAGAACCATCAGATTGCAATGCGTTAGACTGTACATTATTGGGGGTAGCCCTAGAACCGTCAGATTGCAATGCATTAGACCGTACAGCCATGGGGACATCGCAGCATGGGAACACCATGGATTCCTTGTGGTAATTCGAATGAAAGCATTGTTAGTTACACTTACTACTTGTACTTGATAGTAATGTGTACATCTTCATACTTTCTTATGATCATTAGAATGGAAACATTGTTTTAGCTACACTTACTACTTGACATTAAAATGGACATTTGCATACCCAATTATCTCTCTAGGATATTCCAATAAGAGCAGTTAGCAGCCGTCGTGTTTCTTGTGAAAGCTAAAAGTGTACGGAATGTCTTAATCGCTGTAACACCCAAGTGCGGCGTCATCTTGGGACAGAGCGATGAGCGGGCGCCAGTGATAACTGATATACGAGATAATGAGAGAGCAACATATACTGTACCCACCGAATAACCTTAAACTACCTGAATTGTGGGACATGTCTCTTGGCATTTTTGTACCGAAAATGGTTTGAATTCAGTTTGTAAACTACAGAAACGCACCGAACTGAACCTAGAACACCTATATCTCGGATAGCTGATAAACGAGATAATGAGAGAGCAACATATCCACCGAATAATCCTAAAATACTTCGATTTAGGTGCATGTATACGGCTGTTTTTCTCGACTGTTTTGTACCGAAAATAGTTTGAATTGGGGTAGTAAAGTATAGAATCTCACTGGACTTAAGCTAGAACACCTTCCCTTCATCTTTGTACATAATGAGACGACCCTAAAATAGCTCAATTGAGGTACATGTATAAGGCTGTTTTTCTCGGCTGTTTTGTACAAAAAATGGTTTGAATTGAGATTGCTAAGTACAGAAACACACTGGACTGAAGCTAGAACACCTTCCCTTCACCCTTGTACATAATGGTAGGACCCTAAAATGCCTCAATTGAGGTACATGTATACGGCTGTTTTTCTCGGCTGTTTTCGTACCGAAAAAGTTTTGAACTGAGATCGTAAAATACAGAAACTCACTGGACTTAAGCTAGAACAACTTCCCTTCATCTTTGTACATAATGAGACGACCCTAAAATAGCTCAATCGAGGTACACGTATAAGGCTGTATTTCTCTCGAAAATGTATTGAATTGAGATCGTAAAATACAGAAACTCACTGGACTTAAGCTAGAACTTCATCTTTGTACATAATGAGACGACCCTAAATACCTCAATTGAGGTACGTGTATACGGCTGTTTTTCTCGGCTGTTTTGTACCGCAAATGGATTGAATTGAGATCCTGCATAAATGAGAGGACTTCGCAGCAAATGAACCGATACTACCTTAACTTTGTTAAAGTCCCTTATGCAATGCTTTTCAATTCGACCCCTGTGATGTGCGTAGGATGTTGGCCTATTAGACATGCTTGACCATTATTGAGACAGCCTTTATTTAAAGGCGTATTTACTTAATTGAACAAATATTGGACCTGGTTTCGGGTATGCTCATTGTGTAAATTGGGAATGTTCTCCTGTTAAACAGTCTTTACCTCAGCGTGGGAGGTCGTCCATGGCTTAAGGGTTTTGTCTCTAGGGTTCAACCTCCTTTTGAATAATATATTGAAAGAGGAATTTAAAAAGTCATTTATTTTCAGCTCGATGGCATACATGTATTGCAGGGAAGGGGGTCTTACGAGGCCTTAAGTACAATTGAAGTTCCCATCTTAAGTTAGATGGCTCGCGAAAAAGTTGCCAGTGACTTTGGGTTAGGCGGTTGTTTTGCTGGGTACTCCGGTTTCCTTCACTTCTCACAACTGACTAGTCACGAGCTAGCCTAAATATGGCAAAAAAGTGACGATGATGCGAATTCTAAATCACATTTATACATCCTGTGCACTAGGCACACTTAACTGGCCAGTAGTTCATTGATGCCGTATGAACTCTGATTCAAAGCAGGCTGACCCCTGGACCAAACTGCAGGGCATCGACTCTGAGGAATGTCTGTTCTCCAACCCTAAGAGTCTGGACACGTTGACGAACAGGATTGACTGCTACTTAACTCTTTCATGCCCAGAATTTACATTAATAGTTATCTGATAAATTTGACTACATCTTAGAAGTAAAGCCTGAATTTGCCAATCATTTGAGAAAGCATCGCTACTAAAGTTGAGCTCTGATAAACATATTTCCTTCAACTAGTATCATTAAGAAGCTTTTATTGAATGAAAATAACCAGGCTATCCTGGACGCCTACGGTCTTGAATTGGTTAAAAGGCATCTTGGACGTTTGCACAATACTGGCATAAACGTGACAGTTAAGAATGCCAGCGTAGGAGTATTTCTTGTAAGGTTTACTCGGGAGTAGGCGTCTGTGATGTATACGTACATAAAGGTAGGCTATATTGACCATAGGAGTGGTACTTTAACTCTTTGCCAGTACCAAAAAACTACTCAGTAATACTGTATAACTGGTTAATTTGGCGTGTACTTAAGTTGGCGTTTTTTTCAAAAAAGTATTTTCCCTGTATTTATTTTGGCGTCTGGAGCAGTCAGAACAACGCAATCTTTATGTAGACATACTTTTATGCGATCTTTAATTTGGCGTTGATGAGCATTCGCCAAAAAACGCCAAATTAAAAACCACGCCAAATTAACCAGTTATACAGTATTACTGAGTAGTTTTTTGGTACTACAAAGAGCATCCTTAAATCTCTTTGCGATTTGAATCTCATTGCAAAACAAACACATGTGCATAATCAACATTTGGTATATATCATGCATGCAAAATGGTTCATGTTACCTACAGTATATCTCCATTTCATACGTCAATTCATATTTTGAATTTTATCATTTCTAGATAAAAGAAAATGGATAGCATTGATAACTTTTGTTCAAACGTAAGAACTTTCGTGAGCAGTATCTACCATTTAGGCATGGCTTTTAATCACGATCCTCATACATATTATGTATCATGCTCTTAAAGCAATGTATATATTCACATGTATACTCATAGACATACATACGTACCGACATGCATACGTACGTACGTACGTACATACTAGTAGTTTTATAATACATGCATACATACTTACATTCAAGCATTCATTCATACATACATACAATCATTCATACGTACATACATACATGCATACACAGAAAGATGCGTCTTTGTACATATCTCTATGAATCGAGTCGTAAATGTATGCAGTATATCCAGTATAGTATGCTTAGGCCTAAAAAAAGAAAGTTTGTTTCCTGTAACGGTCCGAAAAAAATAGGGTAGGTAGGTCAGTAAAAAAATATCTTTGCATTATTTTATTGGTCAAAAATGTGTGTGTTATGCATGTTTCTCGTAGATTGGGAGTTGGGAGGGCGAAAAAAACTTTAGGGTAGGGATTTCTTTGAATAAAAAACTTGTTAGGGTAGGGTTACAGGAAACAAACAACTTTTTTTAGGCCTTAGTATAGTAGGCGTCAGTATCGCACCCGTTCGTTGAAAGCGACTTAAACATATTTACGTATACATGTGTCGACTTAGATTTATTTTCACAATTATGCATATAAAGATTTTATGAGAAACAATCGTATTGTACTCGCTGGTCACATCATGCTCAAATGCATCACTTAGTATGTCTGTTTATTGACCGTGCCGACGCATACTTAGGGTATTACCGTGGCTCCTCTGACGGGCCTATGTGTGTGTGCTTTCGCTCCAATTACCAAGGTAGGATTATTCTGCAGGGGTAGTCTAGCGAATCTAATCGCTCGTCTATGATGTACCTCTTAGTGACTACTCAGGCAAAGTGATCAGTAAGTGTCAGGGTGTATGTGTGTATGTATATGTGTACGTATGAATGTATGTGTAAATGGATGAATGGTTGTGTGTATGGATGGATGGATGTGTGTATGTATGTATGTGTATATGTATGGATGGACGGATGCGTGTCAGGATGGATAAATGTGTGTTTGTATGTATGTAAGTATCTAAAGGATAGATGGATGTATGTGTGTACTATCTATCTATCTATCTATGTTTGGATGGATGGATGTAGTTATGTATGTATGTAGTCCCAGGCTCGGTCATTTTCTTAACCCATTTGAGTTTAGAGGTTTCCTTAGAAAGCGGCGTCTTGAGCTACCAAATCTTTGGAAAATATCTCAGACAAGACGCAGGAATTTAAGGAAAATATGAAAAAGAGTTGTTAATTGAGTTTAGACCAGTTTCCCCCATTCATAAATTGTCCACATGATGACTCCGCTAGAGAGATACCTAATTAAAATGCCTAGTCTTTCCTGACCACACGCATTGACGTATTAAATGGGAATTAAGGAAACAATCGTAAATACATACCGATTGCAAAATAGAGGTTTCATGTATTTCGGCAAAGATTTTTAAGATACAGGTTTTATGGGAAGGGTTAGATTCATCCTCATGTCAAAGGGAAATAAAAAAGGATAGTTCAACGTTAAACGGGTGGTGCTTTTCGACACCGCGCCATGTAACTCATTTAACTTAGAAAGCTCATTTTGGCCCAGTTGCCACATTCAAGGTCATTCCACTTGTTTGCATTAGTGTACCCAACCTAAAAAACTATGCGAACCTCGAGTCAGGTACTCAGTAGTTTGTTTACGGCACATGTCGTATTTTCATTTACGACATTGGCCCGAGATGTTCACCAATGACATTTACGACAGGTGTTTTCAGTCATATTCTGTAACAACCCCTAAGATATGTTTGGGTTCAAGCTTGCCGACGAAGTTTTTGTTTATTTTGTAGCCGAAATATCCACGGGCCAAATCTAATTCCGTCTTGTGATATTGAGAGTCGCCATGGCGACCGTTAGGCGATACCTTGTAACAGGAATAGAATGCAGGGGAAAGCAGGCTTTTGCGGATAGGACTGCACGGGGAAATTCAAGATGGCGTCGCTAAGCTTCATAAATGTGCCACGCCCTGAGTTTTTTCTGTTACATCTCCCTGAGATTTATAACGAATTCCTGGAATTTTGAATAGTTGCGATAATGATGTACATTCCTCAAAATTAAGTCAGATACGTGTACGTGTATATTGTTGGCTTGTAGTGGGATTAGTGAATATTTGCAAATATTATCATTAGTACGATTTTATATATTATTTAACAAAAATGACAACTGTCTCCAATGTGAAGATAAAGAACATTAGGAACATTATTGAGTATATGATATCTAGATATTTCGCCATAGTATGTAGAGTCTGTCAACCAGCTACGTCAATCAGTACAACAATCAATGGTGTCAACCGTTCATTTGGCATGATTATATTTATTTTGAGGTTTACATTATATTGTATTCAGTTGGGGAAACAACATGGTAGGCTATAATCTGGATATAATGAGGCATTGATATAGATTTGAATAATATTAATGAGGTTTGCTCGGATATGTTGAATTGCAAATCAATGTATACGCTTAAGTAATGTTACTATTGATTATATATATATATATATATATATATATATATATATATATATATATATATATATATATATATATGTAAATATATATACCATTGATTATATATATATATATACATATATATATATATATATAAATATATATATATATATATATATATATATATATATATATATATATATATATATATATATATATATATATATAAATATATATATATATATATGTATATATATATATATATATATATATATATATATATATATATATATATATATATATATATATATATATATATATATATAGTATGTAGGAGTCCTTGGCATAATTTTGACAAATCCAAATATAATACTACTTAGATCATATTAAAAAGACATCTAAATAGGTTATGAAGCTAGTGATGGCTTCACTGTATTTTCACATCTCATTGAGGATATAACGGAACGTCTTGTGTTTTCCCACTCATTTCAGAGGACGAAATAGATTCAGACCAATGTCATCTGAATTGTTACGCGCACGCTCTCGGTCACGTGCCGACCCAGAAGCTCTCGTTCATATGGAAATCGCGAGACTGGCACGGGTACTGTCACCTGTCGCCCCTTGCATGTTAAAGGAGCACTGCGGGTGCAAAAAAGCTAACGTACACCTCAGTCTTATCAGCATATTCGTGTCCGTCTCTTTCACCTGCTACTGCACAGCGTGGGAACAAATACTGTACAACTGGGGCTGTTCGTGTTTGAATTTTCTCGTTTTTTAATGTACGTGTTAATCTAATTCCGCGATGTTGTCGCAATTAATACGTAAAGTCACACTATATACGTATATCATACGAATCGGGAAGTTCGCGTCTATCCAAATATTAAATATTCGCGATATATAAACGCCCGCATTTGTTCTATGTTTCAGCATATATACTTCTCAAGGATAAGGTGGGCTTATTGCGCTGAGGCATCGGGATAAGTTCGCGTGCGTTTTCCAGTTGCTGATCCCCGAATTATAAACTCACGCGAACATTCGCGAATTTTAAACTCACGCGAACATTTTACTGTCTACTCATGGAAACCTCTGAGTGGTCAATGCCACAGCGCAACTCACCACCCGCCCACCTTAGCCTTAGTCTAATAATGGGAGCTCCAGAGAATTGCTATCAAATAACTAACTCCTGTGCCTGATATTGTACAGGTGAGGGAAACGGGCAAGTAAAATATATGTAATTCTGGTGTACTATAGCATACTTAAACCCGTGGTGCTTTAGTTTTTCCATATCTGAGTTTGACTCCTACCATACCTATTCTCTTATCTTATTAGGCTTTGCCTTCACAACAAGCCTTTAGCGGCGCCGTGACAAGGTAGATATACTGCTATATAAAGTAGTAGTAATTATTTTGAATTATTTCTCCGTGTTTTAGAACTTGATTTGTAATCTAGTTTTAACCGACACTTTGGCAGTGCATCCCCTCCCCATGCCAAATATTAAAGGTTAATGTCCATTTTGATGAAAGGAATTATGAGCCTATCCTGGTATACAGAAATTATATATATATATATACATATATATATATACATATATACATATATACGTATATATATATATATATATATATATATATATATATATATATATATATATATATATATATATATATAAATATATATATATATATATATGTATATATATATATATATATATATATATATATATATATATATATATATATATATATATATATATATATATATATATATATATATATATATATATATATATGTAAGATTTTAGGAAGAAATTGTCTTTTTACTCAAATGATCACAATTATACAGTGACTCACATCGTCATGACGTTTCTATCGGCTAAATTGTGTTTATTTTGGCGTTATGACCTTCTCTGCAAAATCGTTGACCTTGAGATCATTCTATATGTATGGAGGGGGCTGGATAGTTTGCTGCGGGGGTGTCGGCTAGAGAAGATGGGGTCTTAGTTTACTCTAGCTGCTGGTAGCGATGAGTGTGCGAATTACGACATAACTGCCAACTCCAGTGACGCATTTGCTCGAATTAGCAGACGAACCTTGGGGCTTGGCTAGCAGAGATCAAAGTAACTATGTGTTAGGGATGACTATTCCATATCTCTCCTAATTTAAGCAATTAGGGAAGGTACCGATTGCCAGTCAGCTTGGTTGTGATGGTGAAAAACCTTATGCTTAGCAACACATTAATCTTCAACGAGTGTACCCTCCCTCCCCCAGGATAATAACTTCGAACGTGCACCTCGAATAACCTTTCCTCGACAGGATGCTTCGCAAAAGTAGGTCAACTACCCATAATGCAACAGTTTGTTTCGCCCAAAACACTTCTTGTCATTAACGCCGCTATTACACCCTCTAGACTGATATCTCCCAAACAGCATTCCTAGATTTGGCTAAAAACTCAACAATGCGAGTAATTCCTGTGCGGGCAGGTCCTATCGAGAGAGGTTAAAAGCTGCTAAGATTCCTCATCCCAGGAGACTTTCTGCCTCTGATATGGGCAAGTCAAGCATAGATAAAGTAATCTTTTTTTGAGGCTCTTGGTTGTAAAACATTGGCCAGGATACTGCTGCAGCTAAATGTATGTACCAGTCTACATATAAAACCCCAGGACTGACCCCAATTCTGTTTTAAAATGTACATTATAGCCATCGAATACCTTTTGATGCGACGGTAAGTTCCAGTACGAATACGTTTCAATACAATGCCCTGTCCACAATTTCGACTTAATCAGTACTTTGTCCATTGAGAAGATTAATACCGAAATTAGTTACAGCACTTACATTTAATTTCTGTACCAGTCGACCGGACGTCTGCCAGTACCTGGTTGAACAAACACCAGTCAACATGTCAAAAGAATAAGCCAAGCACATCAATGACCCATGTAGCTTCCGAATCAAAGCTACGTTCAGTTGTGATGTCGTCCATGCATCCATGCCCAGGAAACTGGGTGGCAATCGGGGGTTCCTTCGCGAATAATATGGCCGGGCTGCCCACGCACTTAGTGCAGGAATTAAATGGCGGCACTGTAGCTCACATAAGGATAACTGAAATGAAATCTCCATCTTTCAAAGATGTTCTTTGTTACCTCGCCCTGTTTTTTCTCATCATTGTGTTGTTTGTCTGTCTATAGAGTGTCTGTTAGGAAAAGGCTCCGCAAACTTCTCGCTTGTCGGTTCAGTTTATTTTAGGGTAATGTTTGTGTACTAGGCACCTGTGTGGGGTTTATTCTGCCTTGCCTCTATTGACAAGCACCCTTTTTCTGAACCCTCGTTCACATCTCTATTCGTTCTTCCTTTCTCTCCTTGTGTGAGTTTCGTTCTAGTCATACATTTGTCTTTTGAGGCCGTGATCACTTGAACTTTGCACAGGTTTATTTGATCCAACAGGATTGGACTTATGATGAAAAGGAGGTACTCAGTAATCCCAGGATGATCATAGTAATACATGATATATATATATATATATATATATATATATATATATATATATATATATATATATATATATATATATATATATATATATATACATGTATATATATAATGCATTTCACATTTTAACAAGTACGATTTATGTTGACCAATATAAATCTATTCTAATACCTGGTCGTTCCTGGTGTAGCTTTTTGTAGTTTGGTAGAAGTCAATCATTTAGGCAATGTATCAATGTAATTAAAGCATTCAAACGACTTCACTTCCGACAATCAATGTGTAAATTTCATCGTAGATGTATGGCCTTGTACCTCTTTATCTTTCTACGATTATTTCCTTGTATATAAAGTCATATCCATCAGGAGATGACACCACATCGAACGTTTTGATAAATCCAAACAGTTCACTTATTCAAATCACTGCGATATTTTGGTAAACTGCTAAGATTACTGCTTATATCTCTGTGTAGATGTTACGTCAATTTTTAAGTTTAGAAACATTTTTATTGTCAAGCAAGTACAGTATGGACACAGAAACAAGTTACAGCATGTTGGCATTTATCAATAGTACATTCAAAGCAGACATTATTGGTAAGTGTTCCGTTAATTTGGTGCGAAAGTTTCTGTGGTGGGTTGTGACACATTTGTCAAGCATTTCCGGCTGTCCTTGTGCAGTGTCTGACGTCTATAGTTGTAACTGAGGAACCCTCACTGTCACTCAAACGAGTCTCGCTATGTAGGACACACATGACTCTTCTTAGGATGGCAATTTAGGACATAATGGGGGGGGGGGGGGGTTCTCGGGGGTGGTTATTTCGTTTTCCGTCATACAGAGGATAAATCGTGACTAGCTTGGTAAAAGATGTTGGCGGAAGCCGGACTTCTGGAAAAAAGTAATCCTTACCCTAATTTTTCTCCTTTGCCCTGGCCGGGGTTCGAACCCAGGCAGTGGTGAGAGACACTATAGTCAGTTAGCGACAAAAAATTGTATACATTGATCTTTTGAAAATAATTTGGTAATTAAGTACCATGTTATTTAAAATAGAGATATAGGTTGATTTCTTTATAGAATTTATCATTTATATATTTCCTAAACATGCTTTGGTCAGTTGTTATCTGGCATAAACAGGAAAAACGCACTTTGTAGTGTGTATAGTGCTTGGTATCTTTGCAACTGAATGGTGACAACTCGATATTATGTTGGGTAATGAGTGTTGGTTAAATGTTTGTGGGAACTGAATTGAATGGAATTTTGACAATCAACAGTTTTCCTGACAATTTTGGATAGACCGTGACAGTGCATACAGATGATGGTGAGGTGCACGGGAAAATCCACCGACTTACCGGAACCCTAAGTCATCGTCAACTTCCTCACATCGCTCAAGTGAGAGCAGATTCTTATAGGTTAAACAAAAAACTTGAATTACTGAGTACAAGAACACAATTATAACAAGCAAGTAAATGAAATATATACAACATCTTGCAGTTGACGGGGGAGCTCATTCTCAAAGAAAAGCCTTGGTTCAAGTATGTACATTACAAGGACAATGGTGACATGTTTTAATTAAGTGGCTTTGTATTGTATTCTTGGCTTACCACCAAGCTACTTCACTTATTAGTATTTGCTGTCAGTTTGCCAGAACGTTTAGACACGCGATGGGAAGTACGTCATGAAGGGAAAAAGTATATTCCTTCAGGCAAAACTTCTCCTTGAAGCGCAATGGGATGTTTAACTGCACTGCAATTGGCCAGATTAGCTAAGTAAGATTTTTCATATATGTTGCTAGTACTGAATCTTTAAAGCTGGGATTATTGGGACACTGGGTGCCTAGCGTACGGGTTAGGAAATTCCATCCTCGACCTGAAATCCGCAATTTTTTGTCAAGCAAACTTCAGTAGATTATCATGTTAGACTCGAAACTAACAGAACCGCCATTTGCTGCACCATAAGCACGTGTGGCTTAAAGATTACTTTCCAATTACTTTGTTTTGAATGTGTTTTGTTTGGATTACCTTTCTGGTGTCTATTTATATCATAAATGACAAAGTATTTGAATGATATGTGCATATCTCAACCTAAAATCTGATTCGCCCTGGAATCAAATCATTCCAGGTCGTAGCTTTTCTAGTCTGGACGCTCAAAGATGGGTTGATTCTACTCATGAATACAGAGGAAAGGTCACTTCACATATAGGGGGCAATCTATCTGCATTCTTGTACCAGAAACGTCACGTGGTGTGCACGAGAAAGGTCACGTGACCTAAACAGATGGTCTCGTGAATAAAGGTGCCACACTGGGTACCATTTGGCGGCTGCCAACAGGGCATCATTAGGGTCAATCTGTTGCTACACATCTCTACCCGATTCCCCAGACAGCACCCCCCATGCTATGGGTGCACGCTGTGGTAGTAATGGCCATATGTCAGCCTAACTAGCACTAGCCTTCATAAGTCAGCAATCTAACCACACTCTATCATACCTCAACGTAGCCTCACCCAAACATCTTGGGCATTATTTATAAGTTAGTCATAAATGAATCTTCTTAACTTTGTAAATTTATGAATTAAATTTTCACCCTAGCATCTCTGAATATTTTCCTTAGTAAATGCTCTTGGTTCTAAAATGTGTGAATTCGGGTTATCCTTTATTTATGAGAGCATATGAACGATGTAAATGTATGAATTCACGTTTCACTCAAGCCTATCAATTTCGACTGAATTTCTAAATGAGTTTTAGCACTGTAAGTGTTAGAATTGATGTTTTAACTGTGCCTCTTTGACCTTATTCCTAATCAGGTCTTCTGGTCTCTTTAATTCTATGAAAGAGGGTTTCACTATAGCCTTATTCATAGCATTTCTATGTAAATATAAGTGAGCACTTTAAGTGTATGAAATCTGGGTCCAAGCCTTTTATCATAATTTCAACTTAATACCATGAGCACTGTTAATTTGTGTATTTAGGTTAATACAATAACAAAGGGATAGGTGCCTCTTTCTCATGAGCAGAACGTGTGGATTTTTCCATAAAAATGGCAGAAAAATTGGCGATAATCGAAATCCCAAGTCCACAACAATAGGACACCCAACATGCTCTTGCTGAAAAAGCCATTTTAGTATTTATAACTATCCTACTATTTTGCTCTACGCCGTGCAAAACAAAGAAGTGGTTTGGTTTAATTTAGAACGCAGTAAACGCGGAGTAACCTATATCCATGTAGAAGGGTATGTTTTGGTAAACATTGATAATCCTTAAATGTCAACAAACCAAAACAAAATCGAGGGTTGTAACTGTTGGAATATGAGCTTTGCTATCTTGGCACCATTACAGAGCAGGTGGCTTGTACATGACATCGGGGTAATCCCAACACTTACTACATCAAAGATTTAGTGCAGTATGGGAGATTTCTAACGACCCGGCATTCCATACAATAGATAGAAAGCATGCAAGACGGGAGTTTCCTTGCAAGCCACTTGGCATCTGTCGCCAAAGAATTCCATAAAAATTATACTCTTCGAGATAAAATGTTCTGGCAAGACGGGTGTGATCGCCAATTAACATTCTTTGAGCCTTACATCAGTTATAAGATGGGTGGGGGGAAGAAAGCTAAATTTCTGTCAAATAAATGTTTCATTTTTAATTTTTTTTGCCTTTTTTGTTTGGAACGATGCTTAACTCTACAACGATGACGCGCTGACAAACTGGCGTAATATATATATATATATATATATATATATATATATATATATATATATATATATATATATATATATATATATATATATATATATATATATATATATGTATATATATATATGTATATATATATATATGTATATATATATATATATATATATATATATATATATATATATATATATATATATATATATATATATATATATATTTGTTCTCATTAAAAAAAAACTTGATTTCATAATAGGGTAAACATCATGTTATGATCATCCCTTATACGTAAACTTGCCATTTTAGTCTTAACACACCAGGAAAAATACTATAATCGAAACAGCAGATACAACCCGCTTTCCTCAGCCTTAATATTGCAGAAAAAGAAGGCAAACGAAAGTTCTCGTTTGAATGGGTTAACATGTACCCACAGGAGTAAGGAGGGAGCTATAATTATGAGTCCTTTTATTGTATTCAGCCAGCTGTAAGGTTGACTCTGAGGTCACCCAGGTCATCTGGCAAAACAACAAGGACGAAAATACCCTGCAATGAGATACGTCACTGAGTTATGACGTGTAACATAGGAGGCAGCCATGTGTTAACAATAGAAGACAGTGTGTCTTGAATCTTGACAGAAAAAATATCCTAGACGGTGACTGTCAACCGAATTGTCTGACGAAGGATGAGACAAAATGAAATCCTGCCATCTTGTCTAAAACGATATGGTTTGTAACTGTGTTCACAGCTTTATGTTCATAGGTTCATTTTTAGAAGAAACCAAAAACAAAAGGGGAAAAAAGAAAGAAAATATTCCTTAACAAAGGTAAATTGCAAACAAATAAAAGGTATTAGTTATGAGTTATAAACGTTTGAAAACATCAAAATCCAGATAAAGACCGACGATGATCCTATGGATTAAAAAAACGCTGAGCAGAATATATACTATTTTCTATATATGTTTCACCTTTACTTGGGGCGGGGGCTGCCTTGATGGCCGAGTGGTCTAGGTTACTGCCATTGACTGCTTGCTGTCTTTCACAATTGCCCGTGTTCGATTATCGGACGGGTAAAGTTTTAAAGATTCCAGTGACTTGGTGATTTTCGCGTAGTCCGGTTTCTTCCACCACTTACAACTGGTCAGTCACGATTTAGCCTAAATATGTCAGACGAAGCGACGATCATCGAATCTCCAAAGTCCTCTTACTGAGGTGGTTGGGTGACCTACTGATTGCCTGTGTCCCAAGAATAAACTGGTTAGTCACAATTTAGCCTAAATATGTCAGACGAAGTGACGATAATGATGACGAAACTCCAAATTCCCAATTCTGGGATGGTTGGGTGTCCTACCGACTGCCAGCCTGTCTGCCAAGAATAAACAGTTGGCCACTGACCTCTCGCCTGGTAGTGGGTGAGCGGCTCAGACTGGTCCACCACCAACCAGTGTTGGTGTGGCCAAGACTCCTGCATGCACCAGAGATAGCCTGCACACAAGATAAACTGCCTGGGGGCTATATATACACTGGCCGCTGGGCGCCGTGCTAAATATGTGCTGCCGCTGTACTCAGGACGGGTGGGAGGAGGATAGAGAGAGGGAAATAGAGGCAGGCTGGTGCTGCTGAACTACTGCCAGGCTAGTACTAGTAGCGAAACAGTCAGTCAGACCAGCATAGAGCGAGCAGGAAGGAGCATAAGAGACCCGTGTGACAGTCCCGTCTTATTGGCGGCTCGTCTTCGCCCCCCTCAGTCTTTACCTGCGACTGTGCACTACTCCTCTTCTCACTCACAATGGATTACTACAACAAATACGATTACTCCTATAGATACAACCATGTGAGTACTCACACTTATTAATATTAATGTGAAATGTACGTAACTCCATAGCAGTATGTTTAATCGTTCAGTATTTGTTCAGTATACTTATATATTCCGTTAATGTCACTCCCTCTATGTCCTGGTTTTAAGTAGAATAACATGGCAATTTGGTTAGAAAATGCATGTACCCGTATGAGATCATAATTATGGTAAAAGTATTGCCAAACAAAGAACCGCTGTAGTGTATGGAGACAAATGCCAATCCAGAGTGTATAACCAACCTATACAAATAAATCCAGATCAGTTTGTATGTAGCGCGGTTCATAAACAAATTGATGATAAGTTCGTATAATCTGAAAGTTCCACGTCGTGAGTTCCAATCGTCTATCATTATTGTGATATTGACATTTCAAGCGTTCTTTGTGGTGTCATCTCCTTGGATAGAAGCATGGTCTTGTATGTATTTTCATTTTGGGCGATACCCGATTCTTTTTCAACGTGCTTATTAATACTATTGCATATTTTGCTCTGCATGTGTGTGTATATACTAGTATCCATGGTGGTCGTTACGTCATTGGGCAGGCGTCCCTTCTCCAGGGCTATCGAGAGAGCAGGGTTTTCCATCTGGCCAACATTCTTACTCGATGAAAATAGCTTGATGTTTAGGCCTTAGTCGCCATGGGTCTCGGCAGAGGAAATTCCTGGGCGTAAGACATCCTCTCTCTTGATGCCCAAACACTGACGTACTGAAGCTCTCTATTGGATCGACCAGAATTCTCTCACATATATGATAACAGATATTTCTATATTTCGAGGTAATTTTATGGATTTGTATGATTGTTTTGTAAAATCAGGAAAATTGTGAACTAGTTTAAACAGTAATGCAGTAGGTATATATTGAATGACGAGTTCTGAAGCTTTGTATTGATTCAACCAGAATTCTCTTACGAATATGATAACAGATATTTATATATTACGAGGTAACTTTATGGATTGTATGATTGTTTTGTTAAATCAAGAAAATCGTGAACTACTTTAAACAGTAATGAAGTAGGTACAATGTATATATTGAATGCCTAGTTCTTTCGCGATTTGTAAAATACGCATAAATGATTATATTATACATTCATGTGTTTAAGTGTAATCTTATTTAGATGTAACGTTATTCAATGTTTGTCTGTATCATCATTTTACACCAATTGAATTGCACCAAAACGAACAAAGTACAACGTATAAGAATAAAATAACGTAAGAAGGATACTAGTAGTAGAATTTTAGGGCAAATTCTACATGAAACAAATGTTAATACTTTTTATTGATGAATGATAAGTGTGTGTAGTACTAGTAAATCATCATTAACTAGGGTTTTCATCTCATCATGCTGATGCAATACCAAATAGGTATTAAAGGTACCTTAGAGGTATTGATATACCGTACAATATTGTATATTTAGGAAATGTGTATATTTGTGGTGATAACAAACCATTTAATGATTATTTGGGAATGTATCTCACTAAATCAAAATGTCTTGTTTAAATATGAAATCATGGGTTTATTGGGCCAATGTTTACAGACAAAAGCGTAGCACAGTCAGCAACCGTACCAAAGGTTTACTTCTTGGCATATAGTTGTTCCCTTTGTGCAGCTTTCACTATATATATATATATATATATATATATATATATATATATATATATATATATATATATATATATATATATATATATATATATATATATATATATATGTTTATATATAAATATATATATATATATATATATATATATATATATATATATATATATATATATATATATATATATATATATATATATGTATATATATATATATATATATATATATATATATATATATATATATATATATATATATATATATATATATATATATATATATATATATATATATATATATATATATATATATGTGTGTGTGTATGTCTTATAAACCGTTGACTGTACATAAAGCAAGCAATACGTGACCGATCCGTTGCCTCCTTCCCCCCCCCCCTCCTCTTCCAGCCATCTCCTTGCCAGACGTGTAAACAACTCGCTATTCGCTGTCCAGTTATGTTTACCCGTTGACTCAACGGACAGGGAATGTAGGCTGCACAGATTACTCAGTTCTAGTATTGGCAAGAAAGCAAAAGTCCCCACGACCTCTGACTCGCCCCCAACTATCCACCAGTCATCTCGGGGGCATCTCCACTATTAAATGACACAGAGGAACGTTTCAATTTCAACATGTGTATGCCAATCACTCTTGTAGCTTGGGTGAATTGAATATTCTGTTAGTAATGCAAATGCGAAACTTCTTTTGCATATAGTTGTTCCATTTATGCAGCAATCACTATATATATATGAATATATATATATATATATATATATATATATATATATATATATATATATATATATATATATATATATATATATATATATATATACTAGTATATATATATATATATATATATATATATATATATATATATATATATATATATATATATATAAAGGATTATTATAATTATTATTATTATCATTATTATTACTATTATTATTATTAGTTTTATCAGCTGATTCCAAAGTGCCAAATAAAACTCGCTAAGCTGTGCAAGTGTTAGTACTTGCGTTTATCATTTTTCATTCTCCACTGCATAATACGAATGTTTTTCTTCTGAATCATTGGTCCAAAAATACAATATGTAGTAATTCCTCCCACATCACTCGACCCCGGGGATGGGTTACCCATGCCCCTAGAACACCCCTCCCCCCACCCACCCCCTTCCCTCTTTCCCACTTTTTCAGCTTCGTTGGCCTAGTTGGAATGCTTTATTTATAACCTGCACTACATACAACTTCCTACTGATTCGTGGCCAACATATGCAGGAGCAGCCACGTCAGTTGTTGAGATTGCAGGGTGTGCTGTGCTAGATCCCTAACTTGGTCTGTATTTTGGGAAACATGTTTTTGCGTTGTCTCTCGTTCTATTTTCCCTCACAAAAGTGTGCCGAGGGCTGTTGGACAGATGCGTATTTGCGCAAGTCTTGCATTCTAATATCGATGCAGAACCTAGGAGATTCGGCAATCCTTTACACGGGGGGATTGTGAAATTGTGATACGTCATTATTATCATCTGATCGGATGGGTACACGTACCTCAAACTTACCTATTGGAGAATAACAGACAGTGGGTATTACGATACGCTTGCACGTGTTATGGGAATGTTCTCGTAGGGTGAATTGCAGTAGTACCTGCATTAGCCTAAGAGCTTTCTTACTCTAGATTATTCAGTATGTTTACGTTATTACGTAACTGTACTGTACCTAGAGCTTTCTTACTCTAGATCATTCAGTATGTTTACGTTATCACGTAACTGTACTGTACCTTGAGCTTTCTTACTCTAGATCATTCAGTATGTTATTACGTAACTATGCTGGACCTAGAGTGTGTTTTGGAATTTTAGTTAGAAGCACTCGTGTTGAGTCATTCGTGATTCAACATCTCAACGCCTACATATGTACTCATCATAGTGTGTTTATACACATTCTATTTATCTATTGAAGTACATAGCTGAGACATTGCCTTAGGTTTGCATCTTATTTCAAAGGACATTTTCAGCAATTTACCACTAGCGATATTACTGATCATGACATCTTGTTTCTTTCAGTTCGATTGTTTTTAATGAGTTTGTCATATGCGATTACTGCTTAACCCTTTAGCTGCTGGTGGCTAATTTGGTCACTACACAATAATGTGAAAAGGCTGAAATATGGCTGAAATCCTTGCAAATGGGTACTCATATGTTAATTTCAATGAGAGCTTTCTGATGAATACCAATATGACAGGATTTAGATAATTTTCAAAATTCTTTGAGTTCTTGTGACTTGGACGAAAGTAGTCTCAGCATTGAAAGGGTTAAGTCGATTGAATGCGAGAGTTATCCATATATATTTTATGAAGAATTCATTGTGATGTGTATATATGTTCTCGATTTTAACTTTCCTTCTCTGTGTTTTTCAGGATCGTAAGAGCGAGGAGGGAGACTCCGTAGACTCCAGTGAGAAAGTTGGACGCCATGACACCGAGGTGTCGGTGT
>OZ012691.1:31051220-31077307 GCA_963942565.1 Maea johnstoni
CGCTCTCGGTCACGTGCCGACCCAGAAGCTCTCGTTCATATGGAAATCGCGAGACTGGCACGGGTATTGTCACCTGTCGCCCCTTGCATGTTAAAGGAGCACTGCGGGTTCAAAAAAGCTAACGTACACCTCAGACTTGTCAGCATATCAGCATATTCGTGTCCGTCTCTCTCACCTGCTACTGCACAGCGTGGGAACAAATACTGTAAAACTGGGACTGTCCACGTTTGAATTTTGCTTTGTTTAGTAATGTACGTGTCAATCTGATTTCGCGATATGTTCGTACTTTTTACGTAAAGTCACACTATATGCGTATATCATACGCATCAGAACTTCGCATCTATCCAAATAATAAATATTCGCGAAATATAAACGCCCGCATTTTTTCTATGTTTCTGCATAGATACTTCTCAAGAATGAGGTGGGCTGAATTGCGCTGAGGCATCGGGATAAGTTCGCGTTCGTTTTACAGTTGCTGATTCCCGAATTATAAACTCACGCGAACATTCGCGAATTTTAAACTCACGCGAACATTTTCCTGTTTTCCTCGTGGAGACCTCTGAGTGGTCAATGCCACAGTGCAACATCACCACCCGCCCACCTTAGCCTTAGTATAATAATGGGAGCTCCAGAGAATTGCTATCAAATAATTAACTCCCGTGCCCGATATTGTACAGGTGAGGGAAACGGGCAAGTAAAATATATGTAATTCTGGTGTACTATAGCATACTTAAACCCGTGGTGCTTTAGTTTTTCCATATCTGAGTTTGACTCCTACCATACCTATTCTCTTATCTTATTAGGCTTTGCCTTCACAACAAGCCTTTAGCGGCGCCGTGTCAAGGTAGATATACTGCTATATAAAGTAGTGGTAATTATTTTGAATTATTTCTCCGTGTTTTAGAACTTGATTTGTAATCTAGTTGTAACTGACACTCTGGCAGTGCATCCCCTCCCCATGCCAAATATTAAACGGTAATGTCCATTTTTGATGAAAAGAATTGTGAGCCTATCCTGGTATATATATATATATATATATATATATATATATATATATATATATATATATATATATATATATATATATATATATATATATATATATATATATATATATACATATATATATATATATATATATATATATATATATATATATATATATATATATATATATATATATATATATATATATATATATATATATATATATATTTATATATATATATATATATAAATATATATAATATATATATATATATATGTATATATATTTATATATATATATATATATATATATATATATATATATATATATATATATATATATATATATATTATATATATATATATATATATATATATATATAAACTTATAAACCTGTTCGAAAGCAACATTTTTTACTCGTTGGTATATCATCAAAACAGTTCAATCCTGTATATATAGTTATTCAGGATACTTTCAGCCTTGAGATTTCCAAGTTCTGATGTTCTTACATTAAGATGAGATTTTGGGAAGAAATTGTCTTTTACTCAAATGATCACAATTATACAGTGACCCACATCGTCATGACGTTTCTATCGGCTAAATTGTGTTTATTTTGGCGCTATGACCTTCTCTGCAAAATCGTTGACCTTGAGATCATTCTGTATGTATGGAGGGGGCTATGCGGGATAGTTGGCTGCGGGGTGTCGGCTATAGAAGGGGGGGGGGGTCTTAGTTTACTCTAGCTGCTGGTAGCGATGAGTGTGCGAATTACGACATAACTGCCAACTCCAGTGACGCATTTGCTCGAATTAGCAGACGAACCTTGGGGCTTGGCTAGCAGAGATCAAAGTAACTATGTGTTAGGGATGACTTTTCCGTATCTCTCCTAATTTAAGCAATTAGGGAAGGTACCGATTTCCAGTCAGCTTGGCTGTGATTGTGAAAAACCTTATGCTTAGCAACACATTAATCTTCAACGAGTGTACCCTCCCTCCCCCAGGATAAAAACTACGAACGTGCACCTCGAATAACCTTTCCTCGACAGGAACGGCTTCGCAAAAGTAGGTCAACTACCCATAATGCAACAGTTTGTTTCGCCCAAAACACGTCTTGTCATTAACGCCGCTATTACACCCTCTAGACTGATATCTCCCAAACAGCATTCCTAGATTTGGCTAAAAACTCAACAATGCGAGCAATTCCTGTCCGGGCAGGGCCTATCGAGAGAGGTTAAAACCTGCCAAGATTCCTCATCCCAGGAGACTTTCTGCCTCTGATATGGGCAAGTCGAGCATAGATAAATTAATCTTTTTTGAGGCTCTTGGTTGTAAAACATTGGCCAGGATACTGCTGCAGCTAAATGTATATACCAGTCTACATATACATGACCAGGATTGACTGTGACCCCATATATTCCTGTTTCAAAATGTACTTTACCATTGGTTACGTTTTAATACAACGGTAATACAATGCACTGTCCAGAATTTCGACTGAATCAGCACTTTGTTCATTGAGAAAATCGATACCGAAATTAGTTATGGCACACACATTTAATTTCTGTACCAGTTGACCGGACGTCTGCCAGTGCCTGGTTAAGCAAACACCCATGGATAACATATCAAAAAGAAGGCAATAAACCTATGTAGCTTGCGAATCAAAGCTACGTTCAGTTGTGAGGTTACCATGCATCCATGCCCAGGAAACTAGGTGGCAATCGGGCGTGCGGTCGTAAATTTATATACCAGGGTTGCCCATGCATTTAGTGCAGGAATGAAGTGTCGGCACTGTAGCACACATAAGCATAACTGAAATGAAATCTCCGTCTTTCAAAGATGTTCTTTGTTCCCTCGCCCTGTTTTTTCTCATCGTTGTGTTGTTTGTCTGTCTATAGAGTGTCTGTTAGGAAAAGGCTCCGCAAACTTCTCGCTTGTCGGTTCAGTTTATTTTAGGGTAATATTTGTGTACTAGGCACCTGTGTGGGGTTTATTCTGCCTTGCCTTTATTGACAAGCACCCTTTTCTGAACCCTCGTTCACATCTCTATGCGTTCTTCCTTTCTCTCCTTGTGTGATTTCGTTCTAGTCATACATTTGTCTTTTGAGGCCGTGATCACTTGAACTTTGCACAGGTTTATTTGATCCAACAGGATTGGACTCATGGTGAAAAGGAGGTACTCAGTAAATCCAGGATGATATATATATATATATATATATATATATATATATATATATATATATATATATATATATATATATATATATATATATATATATATATATATATATATATATATATATACATATATATATATATATATATATATATATATACATATATATATATATATACATATATATATATATATATATATATATATATATATATATATATATATATATATATATATATATATATATATATATATATATAATGCATTTCACATTTCATTTTAACAAGTACGATTCATGTTGACCAATATAAATCTATTCTAATACCTGGTCGTTCCTGGTGTATATATATATATATATATATATATATATATATATATATATATATATATATATATATATATATATATATATATATATATATATATATATATATACATATATATATATATATATATATATACATATATATATATATATATATATATATATATATATATATATATATATATATAATATACTATATATATATATATATATATATATATATATATATATATATATATATATATATATATATATATATGTATATATATATATATATATATATATATATATATATATATATATAATGCATTTCACATTTTAACAAGTACGATTCATGTTGACCAATATAAATCTATTCTAATACCTGGTCGTTCCTGGTGTAGCTTTTTGTAGTTTGGTAGAAGTCAATCATTTAGGCAATGTATCAATGCAATTAAAGCATTCAAACGACTTCACTTCCGACAATCAATGTGTAAATTTCATCGTAGATGTATGGCCTTGTACCTCTTTATCTTTCTACGATTATTTCCTTGTATATACAGTCATATCCATCAGGAGATGACACCACATTGAACGTTTTGATAAATCCAAACAGTTCACTTATTCAAATCACTGCGATATTTTGGTAAACTGCTAAGATTACTGCTTATATCTCTGTGTAGATGTTACGTCAATTTTTAAGTTTAGAAACATTTTTATTGTCAAGCAAGTACAATATGGACACAGAAACAAGTTACAGCATGCTGGCATATATCAATAGTACATTCAAAGCAGACAGTATTGGTAAGTGTTCCGTTAATTTGGTGCGAGAGTTTCTATCGTGGGTTGTGACACATTTGTCAAGCATTTCCGGCTGTCCTTGTGCAGTGTCTGACGTCTATAGTTGTAACTAAGGAACCCTCACTGTCACTCAAACGAGTCTCGCCAGGGAAGGCACACATGACTCTTCTTAGGATGGCAATTTAGGACATATGGGGGGGGGGGGTTCTCGGGGGTGGTTATTTCGTTTTCTGTCATACAGAGAATAAATCGTGACTAGCTTGATAGAAGATGTTGGCGGAAGCCGGACTTCTGGAAAAAAAGTAAGCCTTACCCTAATTTTTCTCCTTTGCCCTGGCCGGGGTTCGAACTCAGGCAGTGGTGAGAGACACTATAGTCAGTTAGCGACAAAAAATTGTATACATTGATCTTTTGAAAATAATTTGGTAATTAAGTACCATGTTATTTAAAATAAAGATATAGGTTGATTTCTTTATAGAATTTATCATGTATGTATTTCCTAAACATGCTTTGGCCAGTTGTTATCGGCATAAACAGGAAAAACGCACTTTGTAGTGTGTATAGTGCTTGGTATCTTTGCAACTGAATGGTGACAACTCGATATTATGTTGGGTTATGAGTGTTGGTTAAATGTTTGTGGGAACTGAATTGAATGGAATTTTGACAATCAACAGTTTTCCTGACAATTTTAGATAGACCGCGACAGTGCATACAGATTTTGGTGAGGTGCACGGGAAAATCCACCGACTTACCGGTACCCTAAGTCATCGTCAACTTCCTCACATCGCTCAAGTGAGAGCAGATTCTTATAGGTTAACAAAAAACTTGAATTCCTGAGTACAAGAACACAATTACAACAAGCAAGTAAATGAAATATATACAACATCTTGCAGTTTACGGGGGAATTCATTCTCAAAGAAAAGCCTTGGTTCAGTATGTACATTACAAGGACAATGGTGACATGTTTTAATTAAGTGCGTTTGTATTGTATTCTTGGCTAACCACCAAGCTACTTCACTTATTAGTATTTGCTGTCAGTTTGCCAGAACGTTGAGACACGCGATGGGAAGTACGTCATGAAGGAAAAAGTATATTCCTTCAGGCACGACTTCTCCTTGAAGCGCAATGGGAGGATTTAACTGCACTTCAATTGACCAGCTTAGCTAAGTAAGATTTTTCATATATGTTTCTAGTACTAAATCTTTAAAGCTAGGATTGTGGAGACACTGGGTGCCTAGCGTACGGGTTAGGAAATTTCATCCTCGACCTGAAATCCGCAACTTTTGGCAAGCAAACTGAACCGCCATTTGCTGCACCATAAGCACTTATGGCTTAAAAATTACGTTTCAATTACTTTGTTTTGAATGTGTTTTGTTTGGATCACCTTTCTGATGTCTGTTTAAATCATAAATGACAAAGTATTTGAATAATATGTGCATATCCCAAGCTAAAATTTGATTCGCCCAGGAATCAAATCATTCCAGGTCGTAGCTTTTCTAGTCTGGACGCTCAAAGATGGGTTGATTCTCCTCATGAATGCAGAGGAAAGGTCACTTCACATATAGGGGGCAATCTATCTGCATTCTTGTACCAGAAAGGTCACGTGGTGTGCACGAGAAAGGTCACGTGACCTAAACAGATGGTCTCGTGAATAAAGGTGCCACACTGGGTACCATTTGGCGGCTGCCAACAGGGCATCATTAGGGTCAATCTGTTGCTACACATCTCTACCCGATTCCCCAGACAGCACCCCCCATGCCACGGGTGCACGCTGTGGTAGTAATGGCCATATGTCAGCCTAACTAGCACTAGCCTTCATAAGTCAGCAATCTAACCACACTCTATCATACCTCAACGTAGCCTCGCCCAGACATCTTTGACATTATGTGTGAGTGAATCGTCTTAACACTGTAAACTTATGAATGAAAGTTTCACCCTAGCATTTCTGGACATTTTCTTAAGTATATCCTATTAAAATGTGTGAATTCAGGTAAACCGTTATGTATGCGTACATTTGAACACTGTAAGTGTATGAATTCACGTTTCACTCAAGCCTATCAATTTCGACTGAATTTCTAAATGCATCTTAGCTCTGTAAGTGTTAGAATTGATGTTTTAACTGTGCCTCTTTGACCTTATTCCTAATCAGGTCTTCTGGTCACTTTAATTCTATGAAAGAGGGTTTCGCTATAGCCTTATTCATAGCATTTCTATGTAAATATAAGTGAGCACTTTAAGTGTATGAAATCTGGGTCCAAGCCTCTTATCTTAATTTTAAGTTAATACCATGAGCACTGTTAGTTTGTTTATTTAGGTTAATACAATAACAAAGAGATAGGTGCGTCTTCACGTGTATCTTTGCCTCTTTCTCATGATCAGAACGTGTGGATTTTCCATAAAAATGGCAGAACAATTGGCGATAATCGAAAATCCAAGTCCACAACAATAGGACACACAACATGCTTGTGCTGAAAAAGCCATTTTAGTATTTTTAACTATGCTACTATTTTGCTCTACGCCGTGCAAAACAAAGAAGTGGTTTGGTTTAGAACGCAGTAAACGCGGAGTAACCTATATCAATGTAGAAGGGTATGTTTTGGTAAACATTGATAATCCTTAAATGTCAACAAACCAAAACAAAATCGAGGGTTAGCACTGTTGGAATATGAGCTTTGCTATCTTGGCACCATTACAGAGCAGGTGGCTTGTACATGACATCAGGGTAATCCCAACACTTACTACATCAAAGATTTAGTGCAGTATGGGAGATTTCTAACGACCCGGCATTCCATACAATAGATAGAAAGCATGCGAGACGAGAGTTTCCTTACCATCCACTTGGCATCTGTCGACAAAGAATTCCACAAAAATTATACTCTTCTAGATAAAATATTCTGGGAAGACGGGTGTGATCGCCAATTAACATTCTTTGAGCCTTACATCAGTTATAAGATGGGTGGTGGAAGAAAGCTTAATTTCTGTCAAATAACTGTTGTTCATTGTTCCAGTATTTAATCATGGCATTTATTTTTTGCGTTTTTTTATTTGGAAAGATGCTTAACTCTACAAACTGGCGTAATGTTTATATATATATATATATATATATATATATATATATATATATATATATATATATATATATATATATATATATATATATATATATATATATATATATATATATATACTAGTATATATATATATATATATATATATATATATACATATATATATATATATATATATATATATATATATATATATATATATATATATATATATATATATATATATATATATATATATATATATATATATATATATATATATATATATATATATATATATATATATATATATATATATATATGTGTATATATATATATATGTTTATTTGTTCTCATTAAAAAACATGAGTTCATAAAAAGGTAAACATAAAGTAGATGATAAAGTTGCCATTTTAGCGTTAACATATCAAGAAAAAGACGATAGACGAAACAGCAGACACAACCCACTTTCCTCAGCAGAATAAGAAGGCAAACGAAAGTTCTCGTTTGAATGGGTTAACATGTACCACACAGGAGTAAGGAGGGAGCTATAATTATGAGTCTTTTATTGTATTCAGCCAGCTGTAAGGTTGACTCTGAGGTCACCCAGGTCATCTGGCAAAACAACAAGGACGAAAATACCCTGCAATGAGATACGTCACTGAGTTATTACGTGTAACATAGGAGGCAGCCATGTGTTAACAATAGAAGACAGTGTGTCTTGAATCTTGACAGAAAAAAATCTCCTAGACGTTCGCTGTCAACCGAATTGTCTGACGAAGGATGAGACAAAATGAAATCCTGCCATCTTGTCTAAGTTTTGACTATGTTCGTAGTGTTATGTTCATAGCTTTAATCGGATAATACACTTTACAAGAGTATAAAAACGGAAAGAACGTGAAAACAAGAAAATAACCTAGATCTACCATAGGAATATCCCTTAGGTAAATTGCAATCAAATAAACAACATTAGTTATGGACTATAAACGTTGCAAAACATCAAAATCCAGATAAAGATCGAGGATGTTTCAATGGATTTTTTAAAACGCTAAGCAGGATATATACTATTTGCTATATATGTTTCCGCTTTACTGGGATGGGGGCTGTCCTGATGGCCGAGTGAACTAAGGTGCTGCCATTGACTGCTTGCCGTCTCTCACCATTGCCCGTGTTCGATTCTTGGACAGGGCATGTTAAAATAGTGCCAGTGACTTGGTGTTCCCGGTGATTTTCGCGTAGTCCGGTTTCTTCCACCACTTACAACTGGTCAGTCACGATTTAGCCTAAATATGTCAGAAGAAGTGACGATCATCGAATCTCCAAATTCCTCTTACTGAGGTGGTTGGGTGACCTTCCGGCTGCCTGTGTCCCAAGAATAAACTGGTTAGTCACAATTTAGCCTAAATATGTCAGAAGAAGTGACGATAATGATGACGAAACTCCAAATTCCCAATTCTGGGATGGTTGGGTGTCCTACCGACTGCCAGCCTGTCTGCCAAGAATAAACAGTTTGGCCACTGACCCCTCGCCTGGCAGTGGGTGAGCGGCTCAGACTGGTCCACCACCAACCAGTGTTGGTGTGGCCAAGACTCCTGCCTGTACCAGAGATAGCCTGCACACAAGATAAACTGCCTGGGGGCTATATATACACTGGCCGCTGGGCGCCGTGCTAAATATGTGCTGCCGCTGTACTCGGGACGGGTGGGAGGAGGATATTGGAGAGAGTGGAATAGAGGCAGGCTGGTGCTGCTGAACTACTGCCAGGCTAGTACTAGTAGCGAAACAGTCAGTCAGACCAGCATAGAGCGAGCGGGAAGGAGCATAAGAGACCCGTGTGACAGTCCCGTCTTATTGGCGGCTCGTCTTCGCCCCCCTCAGTCTTTACCTGCGACTGTGCACTACTCCTCTTCTCACTCACAATGGATTACTACAACAAATACGATTACTCCTATAGATACAACCATGTGAGTACTCACACTTATTAATATTAATGTGAAATGTACGTAATTCCATAGCAGTATGTTTAATCGTTCAGTATTTGTTCAGTATACTTATGTATTCCGTTGATGTCACCCCCTCTATGTCCTGGTTTTAAGTATAATAACATGGGAATTTGGGTAGAAAATACATGTACCCGTATGAGATCATAATCATGGTAAAAGTATTGCCAAACAAAGAACAGCTGTAGTGTATGGAGACAAATGCCAATCTAGAGTGTATAACCAACCTATACCAATAAATCCAGATCAGTTTGTATGTAGCGCGGTTCATAAACAAATTGATGATAAGTTCGTATAATCTGAAAGTTCCACGTCGTGAGTTCCAATCGTCTATCATTATTGTGATATTGACATTTCAAGCGTTCTTTGTGGTGTCATCTTCTTGGATAGAAGCATGGTCTTGTATGTATGTTCATTTTGGGTCATACCCGATTCTTTTTCAACGTGCTTATTAATACTATTGCATATTTTGCGCTGCATGTGTGTGTATATAATATATCCATGGTGGTCGTTACGTCATTGAGCAGGCGTCCGTTCTTCAGGGCTATCGAGAGAGCAGGGTTTTCCATCTGGCCAACATTCTTACTGGATGAAAATAGCTTGATGTTTAGACCTTAGTCGCCATGGGTCTCGGCGCAGGAAATTCCTGGGCGTAAGACATCTCCTCTCTTGATTGCCCAAACACTGACGTACTGAAGCTCTCTATTGGATCGACCAGAATTCTCTCACATGTATGATAACAGATATTTCTATATTTCGAGGTAATTTTATGGATTTGTATGATTGTTTTGTTTAATCAAGAAAATTGTGAACTAGTTTAAACAGTAATGCAGTAGGTATATATTGAATGACGAGTTCTGAAGCTTTGTATTGATTCAACCAGAATTCTCTTACGAATATGATAACAGATATTTATATATTACGAGGTAACTTTTTGGATTTGTATGATTGTTTTGTTAAATCAAGAAAATCGTGAACTACTTTAAACAGTAATGCAGTAGGTATATATTGAATGCCTAAGTTCTTTCGCGATTTGTAAAATACGCATAAATGATTACCTTAATATACGTCCTTGTGTTTAAGTGTAATCTTATTTAGGTGTAATGTTATTCGATGTTTGTCTGTATCATCATTTTACAAAATGAATTGCACCAAAACGAACAAAGTACAAAGTATAATAGTAAAAGAACGTAATAAGGATCGTAGCATTTTAGGGCAAATTCTACATGAAACAAATGTTAATACTTTTAATTGATGAATGATAAGTGTGTGTGGTACTAGTAAATCATCATTAACTAGGTTTTTCATCTCATCATACTGATGCAATATCAAAGAGGTATTGAAGGTACCTTAGAGGTATTGGTATACCGTGCAATATTGTATATTTAGATAATGTGTATACTGGTGTTGATAACAAATCATTTAATGATTATTTGGGAATGTATCTCACTAAATCAAAATGTCTTGTTGAATATGAAAATATGGGTAAAGTGGGCCAATGTTTACAGACAAAAGCGTAGCACAGTCAGCAACTGTACATAAAGCAAGTAATACTTGAGCGATCCGTTGCCTCCTACACCCCCCCCCCCCCCCCCCCCCCTTCCAGCCATTTCCTTACCAGACGTGTAAACAACTCGCTATTCGCTGTCCAGTTATGTTTACCCGTTGACTCAACGGACAGGGAATGTAGGCTGGACAGATTACTCAGTTCTAGTATTGGCAAGAAAGCAAAAGTCCCCACGACCTCTGACTCGCCCCCAACTACCCACCAGTCATCTCGGGGGCATCTCCACTATTAAATGACACAGAGGAACGTTTCAATTTCAACACTCCTACATGTGTATGCAAATCACTCTTGTAGCTTGGGTGAATTGAATATTCTGTTAGTAATTCAAATGCGAAACTTCTTTTGCATATAGTTGTTCCATTTATGCAACATTCACTATATATATATATATATATATATATATATATATATATATATATATATATATATATATATATATATATATATATATATATATATATATATAGGATTATTATTATCATTATTATCATTATTATTATTATCATTATCATTATTATTATTATTATTATTATTATTATTTAGTTTTATTAGCTGATTCCAAAGTGCCAACTAAAACCTGCAAGTGTTAGTACTTGAATTTATCATTTATTATTCTACAATGCATAATACGAATGTTTCTTCTGAATCATTGGTCCAAAAATACAATATCTAGTGATTCCTCCCACATCAATCGCCCCAGGGATGGGTTACCCATGTCCCTAGAACACCCCTCCCCCACCCTCCCTCTTTCCTACTTTTTCAACTGCTTTGGCCTAGTTGGAATGCTTTATTTATAACCTGCACTTCATACAACTTCCTACTGATTCGTGGCCAACATATGCAGCAGCAGCCACGTCAGTTGTTGAGATTGCAGGGTGTGCTGTGCTAGATCCCTAACTTGGTCTGTATTTTGGGAAACATGTTTTTGCGTTGTCTCTCGTTCTATTTTCCCTCACAAAAGTGTGCCGAGGGCTGTTGGATAGATGCGTATTTGCGCAAGTCTTGCATTCTAATTTCGATGCAGAACCTAGGAGATTCGGCAATCCTTTACACAGGAGGATTGTGATATTGTGATACGTCATTATCATCTGATCGGATGGGTACACGTACCTCAAACTTTCCTATAGGAGAATAGCAAACAGTGGGTATTATGATGCACTTGCACGTGTTTTCGGAATGTTCTCATAGGGTGAATTGCAGCAGTACCTGCATTAGCCTAAGAGCTTTCTTACTCTAGATTATTCAGTATGTTTACGTTATCACGTAACTGAACTGTACCTAGAGCTTTCTTACTCTAGATCATTCAGTATGTTTACGTTATTACGTAACTATGCTGTACCTAGAGTGTGTTTTGGAATTTTAGTCAGAGGCACTCGTGTTGAGTCATTCGTGATTCAACATCTCAACGCCTACATATGTACTCATCATAGTGTGTTTGTACACATTCTACTTATCTATTGAAGTACATAGCTGAGACATTGTCTTAGGTTTGCATCTTATTTCAAAGGGCATTTTCAGCAATTTACCACTAGCGATATTGCTTATCATGACATCTTGTTTCTTTCAGTTCGATTGTTTTTAATGAGTATGTCATATGCGATTACTGCTTAACCCTTTAGCTGCTGATGGCTAATTTGGTCACTACACAATAATGTGAAAAGGCTGAAATATGACTGAAATCCTGGCAAATGGGTACTCATATATTAGTCTCTATGAGAGCTTTCTAATGAATACTAATATGACAGGATTTAGATAATTTACAAAATTCCTTGAGTTCTTGTGACTTGGACGAAAGTAGTCTCAGCATTGAAAGGGTTAAGTCGATTGAATGCGAGAGTTATCCATATATATTTTATGAAGAATTCATTGTGATGTGTATATATGTTCTCGATTTTAACTTTCCTTCTCTGTGTTTTTCAGGATCGTAAGAGCGAGGAGGGAGACTCCGTAGACTCCAGTGAGAAAGTTGGACGACAGCGGGTGTCCGTGTCACCACAGCCTCACCTAGGTGTCATGGCGTCCACCGGAAGTAAGCTCGCGCAGGAGATCCACGACGAGTTCCTGGTCTGCAAGATCTGCCTGGAGGGCTACAAGAGTCCCAAGAGTCTCAACTGCCTCCACACCTTCTGCGAGCAGTGCATCGAGAACCACGTGCAGTCCGAATGCACCTACAAGAAGTACAGCGACTACCGCGAGTTCACCTGCCCGCTCTGCCGCAAACGCACGCAACTCCCAATAGGTGGCGTCAAGAAGCTCCCTGACAACTTCCTCGTGTCGAGTCTCTACGAGGCCATCGGCCGACAGCGTCCGTCCAAGTTCCCCTTCTGCGACATCTGTAAACAGGTCAACCGCAAGCACAAGGAGGCCAAGTCTAAATGTCTGGATTGTAACAAACTGCTGTGCAAAAACTGTGTGGATTTACATCATGAAACGAAGGTGACCAGTGGCCACAGTATATTCGACGTTGAGATAGAAAAGGATATCGAGTGTAAGGAACACAAAGATGAGATTGTTCGCTTCTACTGCGAGCCATGCGAGGCCTGTATATGCGTACTCTGTACCTTTAACGAACACAAGGACCATGAAATCAGTAATTTTAACGACGCCGTCAGTAAATACAAAGAAAACATCGAAGATCTGCTGGCCAACTGCAAGAGCAAAATCGAAAAGTTCGACGAGCAACTCATCACCCTTGATGCTTGCGAGGCTGTCTTCAAAGACGCAGAAAACAAAATTCACGACACCGCCATCAAATTCATTGCTGAGATTCGCAATCGCGAGAAATTTCTCATCGAAGAGATGCAAAACATCTTCGGTGAAGAGTGCATGGAAATTATAAACAAAAAGAATGATATGCAGGTAAAGATTGAGGGGCTAAAGAGCACGTGCAATCTCACAGAGGTCATCCTCAAGGGCAAGGACATTGAGCTGTTGTTGCTAAGGAAACAGGTCTCAGAGAAGCTGTCCGCCCTATCTGATCTTCAGATCAAGCAGCTCCCCCCAACGGTGACGAAACAAGTCAAATTCTACCCTGGGGAGCTGGATTTCGGATACATTAACGACCTTGACAGACCGTTAGTGTCGCGACTTGCCGCCAAGAAACGTGTAAGTAACAGCAACGATGAAGACGAAGACGAGATCATGCTTAGAGCCAATGAGACTCAGACGGCCAAACCGGAAATGAAGGACGGACAGACACAATACATGCGCCAATACGAGACATCGGAATCGGAGCTGTCCGAGACCGAAACCGAAACCGATAGTGAGGATGAGGGTGGAAATCGCCATCGTCGTCATCGGCCAGAGATGAGTGACCAAACAACCCAGACAGATCCAACTCAAACGGAAAAAAACACCTCTCTCCCACCTATGATTTTTAAAAAGCCTGTGAATGATATGGTGGACAGTAGTACCGAGACGGAGAACAAAGTGACCGAGGAGAAGGCCGTCAATACCCGCTCCAGGAGCCTGCAAAGCCTCGGCTCCCTCTCCAGACGTTCTCCTCCTAAAATTATCAGCGAAGATGGCAGCTTACCCCAAGGCTACGCCGCTGCACACGCATCGCGCCGCAGACGACGTCGCGAACGGTCGCGCACGCAGGACATGGGCATGTCCTACCAAGGCGATGCGGACGACTTGAATGTCGAGTACACAGTCGAGCCCCCACCCGTGGTCTATGGTTATCAAGCCTACAACGAGGACGGGGTTGGAATGCCTGCTGAACGTGCCATGCGTGGCCAGCTGCAGTACAGCAGCAGTGTGGATTCCGACCACTTCTACAGTGCTGACAGTAACACAAACAGTCCGCCAGGCACGCTCGTGCAGCACTAGGAACCAACAACGAACAGCAGTGCCAAATCATGTGACCCCATCATGGACACCATGTGACCACCACGTGATCACGTGATATGACACTAGGTGGCGCCACCACCAATAACAGTGCTCTACAGCGCCATGTTTGGGGTCACACTTTCTGATAGTGATGTGAATATGATGTGGTGGGAAACTCCACAGTAATGAAAATTACTAGACACAATCTCGCAAAATCTCGAGATCACGTGACAACGAAAAAGACCATGAGTGGAGGCTCAAGTATGGAGACGACTTTCTAGAATGGCATCAACGTTCTAGGGGCTAGGCTCAGTGTACTGCATACTGCAACAGCCGCTACATGAAATAGAAGGTCTATATATGACTTCGCTTCCCATGCAATACTTACTCACATGGGTCCCTGCTCCTACCGGCTGCAGACAAAACTATCGCTAGCTCATGCGCAGTGCAAGCATGTTAGGTAGCAAAAGTATATATTCCATAACCATATGATTATTCTCCCTTTACCCTTTTAGAAGGGGTGTGATGAGTAGATAACAAATCTGCTATTACTAAAACTTTTAGCTAATTTAGTCATGAAAATAAGTAAATATCTCTGTTGAACGGGGTAAGGGAGTACAAGATTAGATTTTACAGCCATTCGGGCTGTCTCGATTACTATTGAATGTAAATAAGTATATTTATTATGAGCAGTGAATGAGAAATCCATGCATAGATTTACATGCATGGTATTATATTTATGTTTCCATGTTTAGCAGATAATAATAAGCTTATTTTTGTGTTCCTCTGTATTTTTTTCATCCTGTTGTTTATACTAGGTAAATGCTTCGTAAGCAGGTCATCGACCTGACCCTCTTGCTGTCTTTTGACCTAAATTTGAAATAAATGGTTTAAGATTTAGGTTTTGAACAGTTGTAAATTGCAATTACACCAGAAAGTGACTTAGGTAATTCATGAACGATTTGAAGATTGATAGCAGGGCGTCTGGGTGTCATTTGGACACCCAAACCTTCAAAAATCACCCCTCAGGACATCCAGCTTCTTCAGTGAGTAATTTCTTAAAGTCAATTCTAAAAACATACTTGGGATTACTTTCACGTCACCACAATTCTTATGACATTGTATGAGGATATTATGCCTTATTTCAATAAGTAAATACATGTTTGTGGTTGTAATATGAGTATACGGTGATCTTCCTTGAAAAATATGACGCCCAAAAGTTTCAGTATTGTCAATCTTGGGCACCCAGTTTCTAAATCCTGGCTAAGACTCTGCTTTCGTATCAAAGTCAATAGAAGAAACTGTTTGACCAGACCTCAAATGTTATTCAGCTTAACGGCATTATCTATGCAATTGTACGCTATGTTCATAATGACACAAGCCTTAGGAATCTAAGTGTAAACCGCCAGTGCAATCTTTTCAATATCATGAGGTGTATTTAGAAAATAAAGATTTTACAAAAGTTATTCTCATGTCTAACGGTGTAACTGTATCGAATATATTATGTCTACATATATATATATATATATATATATATATATATATATATATATATATATATATATATATATATATATATATATATATATATATATATATATATATATATATATATATATATATATACATGTATATATATATATATATATATATATATGTATATATATATATATATATGTATATATATATATATATATATATGTATATATATATATATATATATATGTATATATATATATATATATATATATATATATATATATATATATATATATATATATATATATATATATATATATATATATATACCGGTATATATATATATCAATGAAATGGCTAGATTCTTTCCAAAATACCTTTCAATCATCTAGCTCAGTTGGTTTCAAATAGTTTTACATTACTGTTATCAACATAAATGATCTGCATTTTAGCAAATATAGTGGTGGCATTAGCTACGTAACATGCAAATTTGTAAAAAAAAACATCGAGTGTGCAAAACGACGATGAAAGTTTTAGCCCGTGCGGCAAGGTTATATATATATATATATATATATATATATATATATATATATATATATATATATATATATATATATATATATATATATATATATATATATATATATATATATACATACACATAATGCTTATTAAAAGTGTTTTTCTCAGACCACCCAGCAGGTATATATGGGACACGCTGTTCAATCACAATAGTGTTACTTGGTAATAAAGCAGGGGAACCGAGCATATCAGTGGCGCCTTGGCTTTCAATGTGCCCACGGTGACCCCAGACTGGCTATTTTTATAGTGAACCTCTTCCTAAGGTTTCGGTTACATCGCAAAGCTGTGCAGTAGAAAATCGTTCTATTTTGAGGACAAAGTAAGAATTTATCTTAATATCGTTATGGGTGGGTAGAAAATAAGAAGGTCATAATAAAGTACAACAGCATGGTAGGTATACGTCTATCCTTAAGCTTGCACATTAATTTAAAAAAACAGTTTGGTTAATGCGAAGGAAATATATTTTCATTTTGGGTAATTCAAACACCAATAGCAACAACATTCGACGTTCATGTGAAATGCAATGCATAAGGATACAGAACCGAAAATTATTGCTATTAAGAAGATTCATTTCTACATTAATTACGACCATTAATGAAGTCACAAACGGATAAATAAAGCCGTGATATCCTATCCTAAGAACACTAGTAAGAAATAAGACAGTTTGACTGTGGACAAGAATGCTTTTTAACCCATTAATACCCACAGCAGCCTGACATTTTGATGAAATCTTGCAGACAAAAGCATAATTCGGAAAATATTCGATGGTGAAATGTAAATCATGACATTGTCAACAACACTCCTTCAAATATTTTGTAAAATCATTATCAATTTCTTAGTTATTGTTATAAGTATTTTAGATCCAGACGTCAATTTCTGGAGGAACTCTTTAAGTGTTAAAGGGTTAATTACTAATTATCAGCAGTGTGCAGACAAGATAGCTTTTTTATTCAGTAAGCCTATCAGTCAAAGACCTCACAATGATTTCACTGGCGTCCGCCATCTTTGTCTGCTAGAAAGCGACGTCTGCAGCCACGCCAGAACGAGGACAGAGCTATTTCAGGCATCTGAATGACTCATATCGCAGTAACGTAATGAGAATGGGCTCGTCAAACGCGTGTGAATTTCCTAGCCGACGATATTCTGATTTTCTTTAGCTAATCCAATCTTTATCAACGTGAAACAATGGACAATAGAATATTATATAATGTAAGAAATGACAAAGATGAAAATGCTTACGACTGTAAAGTCGGTAAAAAAGTCTGCTAATTATACAAAAACGGTATCATTCGTTTCAGTATAGAGGTAATCAAAAAAAAAGTACATGGTGCATGTGACCATCTGGAAACAATAACGATAAGATACACAAATTCATATATTATTTTGGCACAATTTATTTTCGATGCCCGCTGGAAGATAGAGCAAAACCTTTTTGGTTTTATAAAATACCGCCAGGCGGCGCCTTTGCATGTACAAAGCATGGATATAAATAGAACGGTGCTAAAGGGACGCCGCCATACAGCTCTAAGGTACAAAGTAAAATCACATAATTATAGTTCCCGAAAATCCCACTACGCGGCGCTCTCATTAAGTGCTACAGTTAAATTGATAATGTTACTACTTTCAGATACTGCTTGTCCGTGCTGCATTTGGTTTGAGAACAGTACTGGTATAGTTTACTTCCAACGTACCTTTCCTAGTGAGAAATCGTGGGGACACCTGATTGTTTTGTGTGTAGATAGTTGTTTTTAATTAAAAGGAAATAAAGTAAAAACTTCATATTGTCACCATAGAATACATACAGTGTTGTTTTCATTTTGCATGATTTGCATGACGTATAACGAACTAATATTTCTTTTTCATCGTAGATACAAATGACGATCTATGCATGTCCAATAAAGTGATTGATCAAAGAGAAAAATAAGGCGAGACCAATTTCATCTCTTTTCCAACAAATCGTGCTTACGAATCTTTCGAAAAATTGAAAAGGAAAAGCCAAATTTGTAGTTTTTCTTTTCTTTTTTGTTTCGGATTTGATTATATTGACACGCATTAGAATAAAAATGCTTTGATAATTCAATTTAGATCTCTCTGAACCAACTTCTATACAGCTCTTCAATTAAATGCGAGGTTGAGATAAAATCAAACACAAAATTTCCAACAAATCGTGCTTACGAATCTTTCGAAAAATTGAAAAGGAAAAGCCAAATTTGTAGTTTTTCTTTTCTTTTTTGTTTCGGATTTGATTATATTGATTAATTATAGTTCCCGAAAATCCCACTACGCGGCGCTCTCATTAAGTGCTACAGTTAAATTGATAATGTTACAACGAGTGTGTCTCTTTTCTCTATATTGAATATTACCAAACCATGGTCGCTACAAACATGCATTTCGGAGGTCAAATGTTAACTGATTAATTCGACATTTCGCACATGAATAACGTAGGGTGCTTCGGAGCGAAGGTGTACCACAGTTTTCTAATTTTGACTTCGTCTCAAAGTAGTACAATCTAGAAGTTTACCAAGCTATATACAACAAGCTGTGGTATAAGTTCATTTAATGTTCGTTTAAGTTCATTTATGATGCAATCTCAATTGCAAAAGACGTGCAAACTAATAGATTTGCATTTATATTATGCTTTATTTTCGCACCTTGTCAACACGTTTCTCCTTCACAACAAACTAATTGCGATGTTGAATCATTTATGCTGCCAAGAGTACACTTCAACTTATGTATGTCTTTGATTTACTGGTGTCAAATAGCCATCAAGCCTGTGTAGATCAAGACTATTGTCCAGTCTATTGTCGCTAGTCGGTGCTGGGGATCTGCGTGGAAATGGCGGCAGCGCCCTCTCGTTGATAGTTTGGTAACTATGAACAGCGTCATATCTACCATCAATTGTCTCATAACCTCCATTACTAGTATATCCAGGTGTTGGATTCGTCAGCGGTATTATAGGTAAACTCCGTTGGGTCTGTTCATTGATGTTAGGCCCAGGGACCCCCTGGGGTCCAAGAGCGACGTGTTCAGCTTGGCCAGCACCAACTGGTGTGTTATTTCCTTCATTTGTTTTCCTATGAGAAAACAAAAGCCGTCAAAACTGTCGCACTTATATATATATATATATATATATATATATATATATATATATATATATATATATATATAGCGATTATAAAACCCATTTTAGTTTTACTCTTTTTTTCTCATTTATTTCAAGGTTTCACAAAATCAGGCAATATTTGGCAAGGAGATTTTCAGTTATAAATGTGTCGATGACCATTTAGTCACTCGGTCCCCACTCCCTTCCAACTACTTCCAACAATCTACATTTATGATGCTTACCTACCTTGTTCGATCTTATAACTAGTTCTTTATGATTAAACTATCAGAAGTGGATTTCTAATAAAGGTTAAATAGGCAAATATTGAGCAAAACTTCATTGCAGCATACAGAACAGACATTTAATTCCTCCACCAGTCAACCGGACGTCTGCCAGTGCCTGGTTGTACAGACACACATGGATAACGTCAAAAAAAAGCCAAGAACATCATCGACCCACGTAGCTTTCGAATCAAAGTTGCGTTCTCTTGTGAGGCCATCCATGTATCCATGCACAGGAAATTGGACGGCAATCGGTCGTGTATTATATCCCGATTGTCTATTCATTTAGTGCAGGAATTAAATGTCAGCACTGTACGGCGCTCTGTTAAAAAAATTAACCTTTTTAACTTTCAGAACACCATAGTATGTCTATTTTCCTAAAATCAGTTATCTGACCTTTCAAAAAGTGCCAAACTGGAACTATCAAATGAGAAATCTTATAAAGTGACATTATATGCGTTATTCGGATAATGTTTCCAGGAGAAATCTTATATTATCATCTTCTGAATCTTAGTGTGAGCAATTGCAAAGAGGTCAACTTCTGGTGACGACAAAATTAATCCAAAGTCAGTTACGAAATGCCAAATGGCATATTCAGAGCATATTTCATATTGAAAGTAACAGTCATTGTTTGAAATTGACGTACCTGTTTTTCGCCGTGTGTGTCTGCTTTCTGCAACAGCATGGACAGAACTTGCAACAGAGAAATAGCAGCAGTCCACCACAACTGATGCCTGCACCAAATGCTACACCGAGGATCAGGTAGGTTAAGCTGTAGGCTACGGAGACAAACATGAAAGTACATACAAAATTACATTATACACTACACTCCTTCAGGTATACACATATATATATATATATATATATATATATATATATATATATATATATATATATATATATATATATATATATATATATATATATATATATATATAAATATATATATATATATATATATATATATATATATATATATATATATATATATATTTATCATACCTCACTTGAAGATCGTAAGCCGTGATTGGCTGACTTAACAGTGAACAATCATCATGTTGCCTGATGCCATCAGTGAGGGCGTCATGTTGCCCGTTGCCACTAGCGACACCTAGCGTGGAATGTGTGAATCACCAGTCATCTGTGACCTTGCTTTGTTTAAATTACAAATGGGGTTTGTTCAGTATGATAAAACAAATATGCCATGCCAGTGGGGGTAACATGATGGAATGTCTCCCCTCGGGAGGATGGTTTTCCCTCGGGCTCCGCCCTCGGGAAAACCATCCTCCTTCGGGGAAACATTCCATCATGTTACCCCCACTGGCATGGCATATTTTTATAATATATATATATATATATATATATATATATATATATATATATATATATATATATATATATATATATATATATATATATATATATATATATATATATATATATATATATATATATATACCGATGATCAGGTAGGTTAAACTGAAGTCTAAGGAGACAAAAATGAAAGTACATACAAAATTACATTATCCCTTACACCCCTTTATCCAGGTAATTATCCTATTAAAATAGCAGCCTTGAAAGCAACATTTAGTTTTCGCAAAGTGTACCCACCACAGGGATCGAATGTAATATCTTGGGGTTCGAAACTCGCAAGAGAGATAACCAATGACGGGCTTACGGAGCAAAGGGGGGGGGGGGGGATGCCTCAAGTAGCCATGAACCCCAGTTGGATTTAGTTTTGTGTTTGTGTGCGTGTGTAAAGGTAAAGGTATTCGGTTTATAGTCTTGTATCCACCGAAGCGCTCACACGACCTTCCTCTCCTAGCAGGCACTGTACACACGGAAACTATTTCAATCCCCCGGGGGATATTCCAGAGCAACTGGCAGCATATAGCGCACACGCTCTAAGCACTGCCTTATTGATGCTAGGTACCCATTTTGCAGCTGGGTAGACTGAAGCAATATGGAATAAACTGTCTTCCCCAAGGACAGACCAAAGTGCCCCGACCGGGAATTGAACCAGCAACCGTCTGATTACTAGTCCAACACATAACCAACTGAGCTACTTTGTCTTTGTGTGTGTATGTGTGTGTGTGTGTGTGTGTGTGTGTGTGTAAACGTATTTCTGATTGGTGAGATCACCTCCAAAACTAAAATGATAGTTGTCACTGAAGCATGGATGCGTTGTGAGATCGATCTCAAAATACTTTACAAACATTTTTGTTTTTTCAGTCTAATTAGGGTTGGGGTTAGGTTGGGGTTACATCATCTCAAAGCACGCCCAAATAAAAAGGTTGGTTTATAATGAGAAAGGTAGGGAACTATCTCACACATAAGAATCACAGGGTTGTGTGTGTGTGTGGGTGTGTGTGTGGAGGTCAGACAGGTGGTAGTTGTGAAGAATGCTAATTAGAGTGAAAGGTGATGCAGTATGTTAGGTAATGTGGAGAAGATGTGCAAAAACCAACCACAAAGAGCAAACGATCTTCCAGGTCGTCGTACTCAGCTAAGGCTGATGCGGCGGCTACTGCTGATGCATTAAGAACTAAACTCAAGTTGTAAGATGCCAAAGCACAGTCTAAAGCTATGTTGGAAAATATACAATTTCAGAAAGGGTTGGAAAACGCTGAGGCTCATGTTAAAGCAATTACAAAGATTGCGAGGGAAGACTTAGGTTTTGATATTGAGGACAGAATTCCTGACGGGAGTAATATATATATATATATATATATATATATATATATATATATATATATATATATATATATATATATATATATATATATATATATATATATATATATATATATATATATATATATATATATATATATATATATATATATATATATATATATATGTATATGCAGCGTATGTGCATGTGTTTCATTACCAGGTTGACCTGTTCCTGAATATGTTGTTGTTGGTATCGGTGAGGGCTGAGTGCTCCTACCTGCAATATAGAAGCAGTTCATAAGTCTCTAGTGTTTACAAAGAGAGTGCATGCTATCCTTTAGTCAGTTACCATGCATGGACAGACCAACGTGCCTGATGGCTGCACCTACAGTAGCGACATTTAATTCCTTCACTTGTTGAGTCGCTCAGCCAACATCCAGTCGACTGGTTGCCTGAGCGTCTACCGGCCGATCGGAGGAAATTATAAAGTACGCCTATTTATGACCCCAACTAATTGAGCTATTAAAGCTATCTTTAACTGTGACGTTACGTGCATCCGGTGGTATCCCTGCCCCAGCAATCTGTCGACGACCGGGCGTGCGATCATGTATGATCTGACAACGCAGTTTATGAAGCAACTATTTATGTCCGCACTGCATATAAGCGGCAATGAGTCAGTTTCGGTTTAACATCATCATTTTGATATTTGATTTGATCTCATCATATACTAAACCCGAACCTACACTAGATTATATTATAGTTTATTACAGTATCTACTTGAATTTTCGAGCAATCTGACTCAATGTAAGTTAATGTCTTCGTCATAGACGTTGCAATGAAATTTCCTCCAAAATCAAAACTTATCATAGTTTTACATATCGCATTATGCAAAAGTTAGTACATGCTAAACTCCTATATGACTTGCTTAAAATTGGTCTCTATCTTATATCCTATGTGAAGTTTCGGTTAACAGTGCTTATCAAATGTTTTCTAAACATATCAATTTGTTATCAAAGATTCATCGAACATACTATTTTACAAAAGTTTCAGCCAAACTTTCTGTAGGACTTGACTTTGTAATGTAGAAATGTAAGGAATCTTACTATTGTCATCAAGGACGTTTTCGTTTGTGTTACATTCAGCCTGAACAGTGATTAAAAAAATGAGTTGGTCTCATGATACTTCAATAAGAAACATCCGAATTTGAACATTTTACTATTTTTCTTTATATATTGTGAAAAAGGCTCAAAATGCAATGAGGGTAAAATTATTAATGACTGAGCAAAATCAAATCTTGTAATGTTATAACTATTAAACATACCATAATCCTGCCTAAATCCACCTTGCTTGTTATCATAAGTTTGACTTATAACAGGACACACAGTTGCAAATATAAGTAAACATAGGTAGATATGGTGCATCATCTGGAAGAGAAATAGTAAAATAAATTAATTTCTTCGACTGGAAATTTGATTTGAAGATACAGAATTGTGGATAAGCATAGGGCTGATGAATCAGTACATGCATTTCCTGACTGTATAACGTACATGGATAACGAAATTATTGTTGTTATATTTGAATCAACAATATCGCATGCAGTGCCATTTAGGTCTAAATTACACTATTGGAATGGTCATTATCTTTGGTACTTTTCAATACAACGTATGAATAAAAGCTAAATTCAAATATAATATGATGAGGTATTGTAGCTTAAGTTTTGCTGAATATATCTCTTTCTAAGTTTTTTATGAAAGCTTGAGTATACCATTTTAAAAGAAATACAACTACAATTTTAAGGCCCTTTTGGTCGCTGCGGGATATGCATGGAAATGCATGCGATACCCTAGTCTAGATGTCTAGGCTGTCATATGTATTTTCTGTTATTTTTTTCTGCTACCTAGCACCAGATATTCTAGGTGGCCATAGTGGTCCATTTAGTTGTTTACACTTATCTCACCAGGATTCAGTTTGATTATGACGCCTCTAGAGATAGGAGGAGCAGGTGGTGCCATCTATCTACGTACCTGGTACTACACCACACTGCTTGGTCAGCACAGAAGGGAATGTCAACTTTTTAGGGACTAAGAACCTAGTCTAGCGATGCCCATACCCATTATATGCACATTCAGGTGACCGGGCAATGTGGGTGGTCGTTTATCGTCACTTTTTCTGATATTTTAAGCACAAAACTTGAATGGGCAATTGCCATTTATTGGAAGAAATACTATAGACTACTATCCGGGAAAAAATTAATGACGACTTTCTCACGTGACTTTGATTGAATTCAAGCCTTAAATCTTAAACCTTCCGCCAATTGGGTATTTACACCGCCCACGGTCAACATTAATCCATTGCCCCATATATATAGTTATACATACACGATATATCATGCGAAGGCCAATTAAACAATAACAGGCACAATTCAGGTCACGCCAAATTTCCGTCCAATGCCTGCATATGAGACTTCACATGTTTGCGACTATGATTATATATATATATATATATATATATATATATATATATATATATATATATATATATATATATATATATATATATATATATATATATATATATATATATATATATATATATATATATATATATATATATATATATATATATATATATATATATATAAATATATATATATATATACATGTATATATATATATATATATATATATGTATATATATATATATATATATATATATATATATATATATATATATATATATATATATATATATATATATATAAATATATATATATATATATATATATATATATATATATATATATATATATATATATATATATATATATATATATATATATATGTATATATATATATATGTATGCATATATATATATATATATATATATATATATATATATATATATATATATATATATATATATATATATATATATATATATATATATATATATATATATATATATATATATATATATATATATGTATATATATAAATATATATATATATATATATGTATATATATGTATATATATATATAAATATATATATATATATATATATATATATATATATATATATATATATATATATATATATATATATATGTATATATATATATATATATATATATATATATATATATATATATATATATATATATATATATATATATATATATAACTATATATATATATATATATATATATATAGTATATATATATATATATATATATATATATATAACTATATATATATA
>OZ012691.1:31082507-31095007 GCA_963942565.1 Maea johnstoni
TCTCTGGCAAAGAGTGGAAGGTATTGTGTACTTATTTTATACATTCGTGAAGTTTCAGAAAAACACTGCATGAGGTTAATTAAAAGACCGATAGATAATGCTTATAATAATATTTATCAAATAGAAGAATGAAAAATAAGTGTAGTTGAAGAAAGCACTCATATGATTGCCTCAATAGAATATACCTGTAAACCGTTTACAACTGTTAATACACATATACTTTACTCCTGATTCTTTAATCCTTTTATGCTCACAGCAGCTTGACAATTTTGATAAAATCCTGCAGGCAAAAGTATAAATATAAAACTAGTTGGAGTAATGTTAATCAGAACATTCAACCAACAAATGTTCTCGAAATGTTTTGTAAAATCATCCTCAATTCCAGTTATCTTTTCTAAAGTGTCATAGATCCAGATGTTATTTGCTGGAGGAACTGTCAACACTTATGCTAGTGGTGGCTAATTTGGCCAATATAAAAATGATGCAAAACACCTGGGAAAATTACTGAAACACTGACACATGGCTACTCATCCGAAAGTGCTCATCGAGAGCTATCCAATGAATACCAATATGGCAGGGTTTTAGATGGTTTTCAAACAAAATATGTCCTTATGCCTTGGACGTAAGTAGCCTCAGCATTGGAAAGGTTAAGTGTTAATGGATTAATACTTACATAGAGAGAGGAGAAAATGAGAGGATATGAATGCTTATAACATTTGTACTTAATCACTTCATGCTCGGTACCTTTTTTCCTTCTTCTTCCTCAACTAGTACAATCTACTTCTACAGCCAAATCTTCTACAGCTGCTCAAGCAACAATGGCATCAACTGGAAAAATGGAGGCCACTTCAGACACCATACAGAGGTCATCAATAGCAGCAAAACCAACCACCACAAAAACGCCATCTTCATCCACTGTGGCCAACATGGCCGACCAATCATCCACGTTAAGAGCAATATCTGAACCAACATCATCTGAAACCGCATCATCTGAACCCGCATTATCTGAAACTGCATCTTCAACTGATGACCTGAAGACAATTATGATGAGTAAGAGCAACTCCACTGTATCAGGTACATTTATTTTTAATCACCCAAAATACTTGCAATATTGGATGGTGCTTGGAAAACTGAGATAAAGTGAGTGAAATGAAGTGGTTTGTGAGTGTAATGATCCCTTACTCAAGGTTAATTTTGCTAGGTGTAATACAAATCCTGCTGATGAATTTTTTGGGCTATTTGGAAAAAGATATTGCCGGAATTTAAGCTCGATTTCTATTTATTCTTTTCTGTGCTACGTGCCAAAACTAACAAGTAATTGTAACGAGCCAAAATTAACAAGAAAGACAGAAACCAGCAGATTAACAATGATAACAATTTGATAATACTAATAGCGATACCTCAATACCAATAGTAAAATGATCCACTGGTCAATTAGACAGCCTTCACTGTAATCCTGGTCAAATATGATCACACTCAGAATTATGTTCAATCCATCCACCTGACATTGAAAGTTCTTTGTAGGCCTTGTCCCAAATCATTCCCTTTTATAGGCAACTCCAAATTCTAGAACATTGACCAGAGTTCCAAAACGTTCTGAAACGTTCAATCACAAATCTCCAACCAAGGAAGGATGAATTTCCCCAGTCAACTCCCAAAATAAATCACTACCTTAACCCTCTTATGTACCAAAACTCCAGAATAGTCAAGATCACGAGACCAAAACATTGTAATAACTAGATTGGACTGTCCCCAATAATAATAGAAATGAAACATTCAACTGCCACTTGGGAATAACATCAGTGACGATTATTTTGAACCAAATTATAATAAATTCGCAATGACTCATCAGTGATTGCAGTAAAATAAAATTCCAAATCGTACTTAACTTAAAAATCATTTAGTTTGTGAATGACTTATAAAAAGGTACTCGTCATAAAGCCAAACCAACCCCAATCAGTTGACAGTGTCAACGGCCAGATTGACATTTCTGGATTTTTGGAAAATCATTTTTTCCTTTTGGAACACTTCTAAAGGGGTTGAAGAAATCTGTAAGATAACAAATCAATGTGTTCCTCTAATAGACAAACGTTCAACAGCGTGTACCTTAACTGCTTAAAGGGGAAGTAAGACGATAATACATAAAGGTTTTCTATTTCTTACCAATAATCTTGTCCATTCCCCACCCACCTCCTGCTTCTTTTAATTTCAGAAGGAGCACGCTGAGGAAGCTAAAGATACATTTTAAGGCAGATTTTCTAAAAACAAGTTTTGATTTGATTCTTAATGTGATTTCCTAAGCATTACCTTAAGAATCCCAAACTAAAATTATTAAATCCCTCCTTTAACCCATTGAAGCCTGAAACACTTTGACCCTGACCCTGACTACTTCTTAAAAACATTTGAAGGAGTATGTTATAGATACAATCGAAATAGTAACGTTCTTTCAAATATTACTCAAAACATTACTTTACTATCAAACAATGACTACTCTTTTAAAGTTTAATGGGTAAGAGCACGCTGACTGAGGTTGTTTGATTATTTCGGAATTTTTTTGTATAGATATTTTGTTATATTATTGCACTTATCATAGATGAGTGGTGTTGTGAGGTCTAAGAATACTGTATAACGGTAAAAGAAGGTTGGTGTTATGAAAGATATTGATATGTCGAGGATACTCTTTGCCCAATTTTTAGACAAGCCATAATTTTACTTTTTTAGGTGAGATTTTGTCATCTACTGCCTACACAATAACCAGGGAAGCAGATATCACAAAAGAAAGTGATGCATTTACCTTGGCCTCCAGTGCGATGACATCTACTAGCAAAGGTCTGTATATCTCGAGAGGTAAACACATAAAAATTGTAGTAGCTATCTATCTATCTTTCCATTCATATATATATTTATATATATATATATATATATATATATATATATATATATATATATATATATATATATATGTATATATTTATATATATATATATATATATATATATATATATATATATGTATATATGTACGTATGTATGTATGCATGTACATATACATATATTTATATGTGTGTGTGTGTGTATATATATATATATATATATATATATATATATATATATATATATATATATATATATATATATATATATATATATATATATATATATATCAAAAAGAGTAGGGCCCCATGGCGAAATCTGTCGGCAATCATGTGTGTACAGAGAGAGAGAGAGAGAGAGAGAGAGAGAGAGAGAGAGAGAGAGAGAGAGAGAGAGAGAGAGGAGAGAGAGAGAGAGAATGCAAATTAACCCAAAGTTGTGATGTACAGTATTGTTATTGCCAATGAATGCAACAAAAAAATCAATGCATACTACATACAACACACAGCAATACATTACCTATGTTACAGGTTCATGATTGAGCATGCAAAATTCCTCTCTTTGATTAACCAATACAGAAGGGTAACAATAGTAAATAATATTTTGAAATGAAAATAAATGAACTATGGGTTATCCAAAGTTCTTAAAATAATTTTTTAAAAAAGTAAATAATGCATTAACAAACATTCACAAAACGTACAAAGCATCTATGAGACTAAATGGACCAGTACATCTCTTTATGTATGTGTGTGTGCGTGTGTTTGTGTGTATGTATGTGTGTGTATACTATTGTTATCAAATATTCATAAATTCAAATGTATAATAAGCAAAATTTAGTTGTGGGGTCTTCCTGTCAATGGCACTTCAGAATAGTCTAATAGATATTGTTAAACCATGCAGAGTGAAATTGATTGCTTGATTTGCAATAAATAGATCTCGCTGGTAGGTGAGGTCATGAAATATCTTCATTTAATTCAGATCAGAGCACTGTGGAAATCAGTGTTCTCTTGCTGTACATTGCTTGTTCTATTTAGTAGGACTGTAATTGACATCCATTTTTTTTTGGATTCGATCATTGACATTTTATTTTTCGATTCCGATAATTTTGATTTGATTTTGAAGAACTGCACTGATATAATATTTTTCTTCAAAATTCTTATTAGTGTTGTCTAAAAATGGCAAAAAATGGTGTAAAGGGCTGAAAAAATGCGTTTCGATTAATTGACATAATAATTGACATGATATTTTTTCGATTAATTGTAAAAATTATTTCGTTCGGTCGATACTTGTAGTATCAATGACAGTCCTACTATTTAGCACATTGAATATTAGTTCCTCCAAGCCTTTAACAAAGACAGCAGTAACCCCTTGGCAGTAACCCAAGGTGCCTGTAGAAAGGGTGTTATACACTCCACACGGCCATGTTACTTCAAGAAAAGGATATGGCTAATTCAGAAATTAAAGTAATAATTTTTTGGTCACATACCTAGAAGGAAACAGGCATTCAATAGCGTATGGATTGATGGTTGATTGATGATTTTTCCAAATAAGAGAATTGGGTGTTAATGGTAAGGTATGGAGACTTCTGTACCGAACTTATATTGATTTCCAACGCAAAGTGTGTATACAAGACAAATTTTCAAAATGGTACAATGTATTCCAGAATTCATCAGGGATGTTTTCTCTCCCTGATGAAATAAGCCGTTTTCATCTCCCTTTTAGTTGATATAGAAAACAGAAAACGCTGCTGCTCTACTAACATGATTAACACTTAACCCTTGGGATATGTAGGCAATATTGCATCAGCCAGTACATCAAAAATCGAACTGAGGCTGTTCTATTTAGTTAATCAACATAGCAATAGATGGCGCTATAGTTTTAATGCAAAGAAGAGCATGTGATCATGTATAGCGAAATTTAAACTATAAGATTACTCCACATGGCAATGTTACTCCTAGGAACGATTATGGCTACTTTAGATATTAAAGTAAGAAAGTTTTTGTCGAATACCTAGATGTGAGTAAGGCATTTAATAGTGTATGGATTGACGGTATATTTTTCCAACTAATAAAATTGGGTGTCAATGGTAAGGTATGCAGACTTCTGTACCAATCATATATTGATTCCCTTATGTAAAGTAAGTTATACATGACAAATCTTATTTTCAAAATGGTAAACAATGTATTGTGGAATTCCTCAGGGAGGTTTTCTCTCCCTTATGAATATGCCAGTGCTCAATGCCATTCTGATTAATATAGAAAACTCAAAGATCTGCTGCTCTATTAACATGATTAACACTTAACCCTTGGGATATGTAGACGCCATTGCGTCAGGCAGTACATCAAAATATTAAAACAGGCTGTTCTATCTAGTTAATGAACATAGCAATAGATGGCGCCATAGTTTTAATGCTAAGAAGGGGCTGGGCTCATCTATGTTGAAACTCCAATAGAGTCAAATATAAACTCTATTCTAAGAACATATAAATTGGGGTAGTGTAGTGATAACATGAATGAGAGAAAATCATATAACCATGGTGTCCTTAAGTATTCTATAGGTGGGAACTATATTGATAGAACTACCGAACAATTTGGTAAAGGTAGGAGAGACCTATGTGCTGCATCAAGTCTGGAAGTTTGAAGAGGTGGTCTCACCATGTACACCTTTAACATTTTGATTTGGTCTATCATTATACCTATTGTAATGTATGCATCTGAACAAACAATACACAAAACACACAGCAAATCTTTTTCCCGGTAGTCGTCCAAATTTCTTCATGAAATATCCATGACAGGAAATGGTCATATAGAACTTCTGAATGTCACTAGATACAACTTTCAACCCTCAAGAGCACAGCAAAATCCTATATTAAGCTGTAAGCCGTCGTATATGTACTTCCTTACCTAAATATCCCACTGTTTGGTAGTCATTTCCAATAAAACTACTTTTACACTCAATCTTCTTCAACGAGTCTAAATCTGTAAAGCTCTCCCTTCTTGTGTAACACCCCCTCCAATACACATAACAACCAGCACGTCCAGACCTGCCAGAGGCCTAGCGTTCCCAGGGGAGGAACTTGCTGGATGCATTGCCTGCCGCCTTAGCCAAGACCCGGGAAGTGGAGTGGTGCCAACAGCCGTCTATGTGCACATTTCCTGTAATATCCGCTCGTTCAAAGATGGCGTTTCCACATACCTAACATGACAGAAAATGGTCACATAGAACTTTTAAATGTCACTAGATACAACTTTCAACCCTCAAGCGCATGCTAAAATCCTATATTAACTGTAAGCTATCTTATTACATACTTCGATCCTTACCAAAATATTCCACTTTCTGGTAGTCATTTCCAATAAAACTGCTTTTATACTCAATCTTCTTCAACGAGTGGAAATCTGTGAAGCTGTCACTTCTTGTGTAACACCCCCCTCCAATACACATAACAACCAGCGCGTCCAGACCTGCCAGAGGCCTAGCGTTCCCGGGAGAGGAACTTGCTGGATGCATAGCCTGCCGCCGTAGACAAGACCCGGGAAGTGGAGTGGTGCCTACAGCAGTCTATGTGCACATTTCCTGTAATGCATAGTCTATCGTGTAAGGGACCAAGCCAGAACCAATTCAGCCTGTTATTTTTGGATTAGCAGTTTCCTGATAAATTCCATGTTGCTGATCATTTAAGCCAAGTATATACATATATAATTTCACTCAACACACACACACACACACACACACATATATATATATATATATATATATATATATATATATATATATATATATATATATATATATATGAATATATGTATATAAATATATATATATATATATATATATATATATATATATATATATATATATATATATATATGTGTGTGTGTGTTTGTTCGTGTGTGTGTGTGTATGTGTGTGTGTGTGCGACGTGTCATATGTTAAAATCTTCCATAAAATCCTTGTTGAGAGAGAATAAAAACTAGCCCAAAGTTGTTATGTACTGTATAATTATTGCCAAAGAATGCAAAAAAATATATACTACATACTAAACTCAATGATGGGTTACCCATACTACAAGTTTATGGTTGAGCATTCAAAATTCCTCACTTTGTTGACCAATATAGAAATGTGAACAAACATTTAAAAAATGTACACATCTACGAGAATAAATGGACCAATCCATCTCCATACTGTTATATTTCCTGACTAGCAAAGCTATATAACCCACAACGGAATACACAATAAATGTGTGTCTATATGTGTATATATTGTATATATATATATATATATATATATATATATATATATATATATATATATATATATATATATATATATATATATGTATATATATATATATATATATATATATATATATATATATGTATATATATATATGTGTGTGTGTGTTCGTGCATGTATGTGTGTGTGTGCGTATGTATGTGTGTGTGTGTGTATCAATACGATATAGCTTTTTATAGCCTTAAAGTGATTTCAAAAGTGTCATAGATAAAATGTAGATGCAAGGGCTTCCTGTCTACCATACTACATAATTAACTTTTTTACATTATTAACATTTAGGATTGGTCAGCTCATAACTTCAGTACACACTTTTTAAAAGTATCAGTACACACGTTTTTTAAGACATCAAAATTTCAAGAGGACAAGCAAATGTTAACCCTTATCCTGCTGTGAAACCTATAAGCACTGCTGCACACCACAACAGTTGTTGTGGTCAGCATGATAACGGTTAAGTGCAGAATTCTATGTGATTGGTTGCATTAACAACAAGTGTCCACGCATTATGTATGTGAACGAATTTACGTTTATAATTTGATAAAGCTAATAAAATCGCATTTATCTTATGCAGCCTTCTTTTGAAAAAAATTGGAGATTGTTAAATCCTAAAAGGTCGAATGGACTTTTATTTGCAATAAATATATTTCTTGCTGGTTCGTCAGTTCATGAGATATATTGATTTTATTAAGTGCACTGTGCATAGGAGTATTCTCTTGCTGTACATGTCACATTTTTAACTGAGCAGAGCCCTTTCGAACAATGCATATCAGTTCCTCCAAGACCTTAAACAAAGACAGCACAATGATATCATTTTAGGTGACATAATCAATGAATTATTATATAAACCAACGTGTAAATACACTCCATACATTCAAAAATGCTTCCATGTGATCTTCAGTCAAATTATAATCTTTTTTTTTATTTTTGGTAGGTTTTTATTTTGTCCTCCAGCATGTCAACAGATCGGTACAATATTCAATAAATCATGTGTAATTTACAATATACAAATATTACGTGTCAAACACATTTGCTAGTAACCTGAATTGTTTGTCAAATACATTATTTTGTCCTTTAACATACAGTCTGTATTTTTCTTTTCTTATGTACAAAGTTCTCTACATACAGCTCTCCTTATATTCACCATATGAAACAGTTTACTTTCTTGTCTTTTTCATGAATTAACATTTTGTAACAGAGATGGTTTTGTTTACTGTTTCGTATACTTCAGCAATCTCAAAGATATTATTGATATCAGGTATTTCAATTTTCCTATTAACCTGGTCTTTCAACTGTGTGTGAACCTGTCTCAAAATATATCTTGTATCACCTACAGATGTCACCTTGACAGGTCATAAACAGAGTAATAAATATATAGAGAGAATGCTACATTGTTACAATATGACCACTTTATAGGAACTGTACGCTTCAATATGTAACAGTTGAATGCGTTTAAATAATGTTTTGCTCCTTCCAGTACAAATACAATTATCAAGTAGTTAAAACCCTGTTTATAAAATGTTATCATCACTAATGAAGAGGGCTCACTATAATGTTTGTCGCAGTCCTATCATACATTAACTTCAGCATGTTATCAAACGGAAACAAGTCCACTTTTTTTTTTGGAAACTCAGATCGAGATGCATCATGAATGAAACGATACAGTTTGTAGGATGCAAGCATTATTTTCTGCGGGCTTCAGGCTTTATTTTTAAGAAATATTCATGGATGTACATATGGCTATGATAAACCTAATTAAAAGTTCATTTCACTGAAATAGATTCGCTTTTGAAGTTTGCATGTATTTTTTAATATTTTACATCCCTAATCTCCATACCATACCTTTGCAACAAGGAAGGCTTGCTCTGAGTTCCTGCCTGAAATTCTTCCCACTCATCACATACAGAATGAAATTGATGCAGTGGTTGAGATCCGCCATTAACCGGATTAGGGTATTGGTTAGAAGATACTTTGCCCACTGTTCGTAGGTTCTCTTATAGTCCCACACACGTGGTGCTGTAAGGTAGAAGATAGTGAATGGGGCCGTGAGCAATAAAAAGGCTATGGAGACCGTGAGCAACATAAATGTGATGCTTGCGTCATCGCCCTTACCCTGTTGTCCTTGCATCTCCGCCCGTTTTCGTCTGGACCGGCCGAGTGCAAGAATGATGAGGATATTGAGCAGGAACACCAAAGCCTGTGGAACAATTGCATACAGGGCCATGTCGATCCACACCCAGATCTTATTTATATACTCCTTATATTCTTGTAAGGTAGTACATCTACCAGTACCTAAGTCATTTTTGATAAATTCTACCATGAATAAATACTGGGCATCGATGGCACAAAAGAGCATGAAAAGTAGAGCGATCACGATTTTGGCGTGTTTGGGAGTACACCACAGGGAACGTTTTAGGGGAAATGTAACGGCTATGAAACGCTCACCAGTGATCACTACCACCAACCACATAGCCATCTGAATTGAAAGGTTCATAATGAAAAATAGACCTTTGCAGGCGACTGTACCTATGCCAATTCCGTACTTACCAAATAAAATGGAAGCACCCTTTACCCAAATGGTCAGCATGTCAAAAATGGCCAGGTTAAGCATATAAATGGCCACAGAGCTCTTGGAAATCTTCTTACGGATAGCCATGATAGAAAGAAAGTTCCCGATTAAGGCAAGCGCCATGAGAAAATACCACTTATAATTGTTTATGTACACAGCTGCGATGTATTCTGGTATGGCTGAAATAATCTCGAGAGGGGAGGGGCCTCTTGGGCGTGGAGCTGTCAGTGACTCACAAATGTCAATAGATGCTGTTGCAGTCCAGTTAGCTGTGACGTTATTGATGACATCATCATGGATGATTGGCATTGCAGTGGGGATGAGAACGAGGCTGCTGTTCCGTGTATTCTTATCACATATGATAGCCAAAAGCGATGAGGTAGAAATGTTCAGAAGAGCCATTGTACTGTTATCCCCTAGGGAGTTAAGAATATCCGGTGTGACAGTTACGGCCATATTTGTGTTCTGGAAAATACCAAAAATAAATAAAGATAAGTAAATAAAGAAGCAATTATGAATTTACGGACAGAATTACATATGCAATATCTACCAGTAACAAAAATGTATAAGAATTAAAGAAACATCCGAAGCAAACCCAAAACAATCCAAATTGGGAAAATGAATATCATTCCAAACTTCTACACAAATGTTTAATGTTAACCGAGAAAATACTTTAAGGTACTGAGAATGGTTGCATTTAGTTTTAAAATGTTAATTTTGTAGTCGGATTTATATTTTTGGGTTTTAAGATACGATTTGAAAAAGGGCAAAGAATATATTATAATGGTATCAGTAAAGGAGTGACGATTGCACGACTGCATTGCTTTCAAAATATGAAAGAAGTTTCATTTATGTTTCATTCAACTTTTGGAACATATATCAATATTAAAGTTCCATGTTACCCTTAGATATAACGATAGCCTTTTTCCATGTTAACTCTTCAAATCTACATGGGGCATTTGGAATAAAGGTCCGAAACACAACCAAGCAATTGTGCCACTGACCTTTCTTCTTGCCATCAAAATTTGCTAGTTAGTGATGAATGAGACAAATGAACATTGCAATTTTCGAAATACACTACAGGTTCAAATGATAGAGGTTATATTTTAACATCAAGCAACGCCATCAGTTCTAAGCCAATTTCCAATAGCAACACACGTTTTACCGTCATCTTAATTGCTGAGAGTGAAAAAACATAGAAATGCAATGTGAAACCGATGCATCACCATTTCTTAGCCAATCTAAAATGACATTAAGAATTTGTCATGGTACTTGTTTAAATATGGTATAAGACAATTTACTGTACCAAATACTTTATATCAAGAATTTAAACTCAATTCGAATGTTAATGACCAAAGACCTATTTCAACATGTCAAATGTTTTCGGATTTATATTAGCTACCCAAGGGATCCGCCGTGGCCTAGTGGTTACGATGCCTGACTCCCAAGCGTGAGTTCGCAGGTTCGAATCTCCGCTGGATTCCCAAGCGGGTTGGCCTGGTCGCTATATAAATGTCCGGCGTTGTGGAGAACTGCCTGTGGTCCTTCTGCAACAGAAAGACCCCTTGGAACTATTCGTGAAGAGTAGGGAATTTCTTCCCGGTTCTGGGTTTTTATCTCGTCGCGATATGACCTAAGCTGTTGAAAGCGACGTAAAACCCAATTCCTTCCTTCCTTCCTTATTGGCTACCCATACACATCTTGTGGAGCTATTTTGGTAACGCAGCACTGGCATAGATAACGTACTCAACTTTTTGCATGAATATCTATCTCCCGCCGTATTGTATCCTGTGTAACTCTCACCGTACTCGTCAGAATGAATTAAAATGCACACTGACAGGATAAATTAACTGTATTGCTATCAATTTGAGTAATAGATAAGCTCTACTTACCGCTTCCGCTGAGGTCTGAGGTCTCAAAACAAGAAGTTCTTCCGCAAATTCCTCCAACTAACTTCCAACTATGCTGGCACGTGGAAAAAGAGCGAATGACTCCTTTGCTCCCATCAATACTCTCTCATTCTCCAAAGGGGCGTGTCTCTACTGAATATATAAAGGTATTCGGTATTGTATTGTATATATATATATATATATATATATATATATATATATATATATATATATATATATATATATATATATATATTCAGTATATATATATATATATATATATATATATATATATATATGTGTGTGTGTGTTTGTGTGTTGTATTTTTGAGAGTATCGGGAGTTTTATCCAATATGCTGTTATAGTGAATTGAAGTATAGGAGGAAGGAATTTATATTGGTATAGGGTCGTTTTACTTCGAGCATATTCGGACAAGTACCAGGAAGATATGCCCTTTTCTTTACGAATCAGTTCCAAGGAATCTTACAGTTGCAAAAAGCCTTACACAACACCGCACATTATATATTATATTACCCAAGCCAACCCGATGATAAGGATCATCTTATGGTGTTGGTAGAGGTTTGTGTAAGTCATAAGGGTATGGTTTTGGCCTTGCTAAGAGTAAGATCTCTAAGGTTCTGCTTTGTCCTATTGAGGTTATGGTTTGGCCTTAATGGATATGGTTAATAATATACGTGAATGGTCTTGGCCTACGAGGATCATCAATGGTCCGAGCCGCCAATATTTATTAAAAGACTTTTTGAAAAGGTAGCAAAGTTCCGAAAATTGCCAATGCATAATTGTATGGTTTAGCCTTATTTAGATTGTGGATGATAGGGCTTACCCCTAAGCAACACATAAAACCCACAAGGAAAGAAAACT
>OZ012691.1:31100007-31107507 GCA_963942565.1 Maea johnstoni
TATATATATATATATATATATATATATATACATATATATATATATATATATATATATATATATATATATATATATATAAATATATATATATATATATACATATAAATATACATATCATGCATAAATATATATATATGAGAATATATGTATATATACACACATATACAAGTATAATTCATTCATTGTACATAGATCGGGCAGACATACAGTCTCTAGTCGTAGGAACTCATAAGTCAAGTTGTTTTTACATTTGTCTACATTAACAGTAAGTTATCTACTAGAGAGAACATTTGTTCATTACATACATACAGATGTAGTTAAAATGTTAATAATCAAGTTGAAATACTACATATTCTGTGACGTAGTTGTTCGTGAAATGAGCACTCACTTATCTGGCACCATACAATTTACACCTCAATGAGGTTCTCATTCCAAATATCAAACCCTTGCATCGACAAATTCTTCATGCCCGTTTCTCCAAAAGCATCCAGCTAGAGCTTTTTCCAGAAAACATTCAAACAGCCAAAACATCAGTGTGCATTTATTATCATCAATAAATAACAATTTCTTTGTGAGGGATCGTCATGCATCATGTTGGACCCTCAAACCATTAGAACCGTTCCCTAGCCAAATGTAGCAGAGACTTCCTGGCTAATCCTGGCATTTTCCTAATACTGTAAAGTTCGAAATATTAGCGTGGAACTATTATTGGCGAATTTAGCGAGTGGGTCAGATTCGCTAATAATATGATCCGCTCATATTTGTTCCATTTTCCAAGATTTTTTGTCAATATATGGCGCCACGCGTGTGACGATTTTGACCCATTCAACATCGTTTTTCCTCAGTAAATAACTGATTCCGAGAATGAAAATGATATTCTGAAGTAAGGGTTATCATATTTAAATGTATATGTGGCCAGAAACTGGTTTGAGATGGCGCTTTTTGAGATGGTTCAGACGCTGATATTACGATTCGCTAACATGGAAAAATGGATCAATTCGCTAAATTTAAGCACGCTAATATTTCAAACTTTACAGTACTTTCCTGGGAATTCCTGAGTTCTCCCAGCTCTACCCTTGATAGGGTTGCAATGTCCGGAAGTGACAACGGTGATAAATATGGACGTTAAACTAAACTACATACAGACCTTTTCTTAACCCTTCCAATGCTGAGGCTACTTCCATCCAAAGCACAAGGATGCAAATATTTTCGAAAACCATTGAAATTCTGTCATGTTGGTATTCATTGGAAAGCTCTCGCTGAGTACTCTCATATGAGTACCCATTTGCCAGGGTTTCAGTCATTTTTCATTTGGTATTGGCCAAATTAGACACCAGCAGCATGAGGGTTAACATATCCATATCACCTAGTCTATCGCGTGTAAAACCAAACAAGGGCAAAGGTAGTGAAATGGTTTTAATTAACATATTCTACATTCCTATTAGAGGTGTATGTACCAAAATATCCGTATTCAAACCACGTCCAGTAACCCTAGAGAGATGTCAATAAGAATAGAAACATGTTTTGGAAGGATTTCTGCGGCATTTTTGGGTTATCTAGCAGTGGAAATTTCCGAAAAATAGAATCTTTGTTTTTGAACAAAAAATGTTTTGCAGCAATTATTTTGCTAAAATCAATTAGCTATGTAACTGTTAACAAGTCAATTGAACAATTATACAACTAATTGTCAAAACACCATTAATAAGAACTAGTCAAATACTCTACTGAGACTTGAAGTGATACACTGGAAAGTTGGATGTCTAGACAGTTTAGTCAGGAAAACGGGAAAGAATTGATTCTTGCGTCGCTTTCAACCGCTTAGGTCATATCGCAACAAAATAGAAACCTGAAATAGGGAAGAAATTCTCTTCTCTTTTTGGATAGTTCTAAAGGGTCTTTTATTTGCAGAGGAACCATAGACAGAAATCCACGAGGCTGCACATTTATATATAGTGATCAGGCCAAACCGTTAACCTGTAACCTCAAGCTTGGCAGCCAGGCATCTCAGTCCCTCCAATGCTGAGGCTACACTCCTCCAAATCACAAGGTCACAAAGATTGTTCATAACCATCTAAACCCTGTCATGTTGGTATTCATTGGATAGCTCTGATTACTCTCAGATGAGTACCCATGTGCCAAGGTTTCAGTCATTTTCAGAATTTTTGCATCGTTGTGTATTGGCCAAATTAGCCACCAGCAGCATAAGGGTTCACCACTAGGCCATGGCGTATTCCTTTCATTTTGGTACGGTTGACTAGAGAACACATAATGTTCCATTACTCTAGTCAGATATCATCATCTAGAAAACCTTTTGAAGTTGCAGCCTTCTCACCTTTAACTTTCAACCCAACAGGGAAAATCCATATAGATACAGGGCAAGTAAAAAAGAGATCTTTCAGCCCTTCAGGACTACCAATCACCTTCTTAACACATTCATAACACTACTCCTGTAGCACCTAACACCACAATACCATTTTTGGTAATATCGCTTAAAAAAGCAATTTCTAGAAAACGTTGGGAGGAGAAGTATGAAGTAAGAACTTTCCTTCAAATATTTCCTCAGTTTATGCTTAATTTCAAGTTATTTTCAAAAATATCAAAGGTCCAAGCTATATCAAAACTACCCCCTTCAGCAATGAATGGGTTAACCTATTAGGGATGTTTAACTTCCTAAAAATAAATAACTTCATGGATACTTACTGATTTCACCATGGTGACATATTCCAACATTCTCCATATTGACATTTTTAACAGCACAATACCATATCATATTAAAATAAGGATAATAAAATAAAAGTGACAAAGGAGGGGGAGTTCAAGGCACAGAGCACTACAGCGCCGATATTTAATTACTGCACTAAATGCGTGGGCAGCCTGGGCATAATAGACGACCGCATGCCCGATTGCCACCCAGTTTCCTGGGCATGGACAATCTCACTCCTGAATGTAGCTTTGTGAATCAAAGCTACGCGGGTCATTGATGTGCTTGGCTTATTTTTTGGACATATTATCCATGGGTGTTTGTACAACCAGGCACTGGCAGACGTCTGGTCGACTGGTGCAGGAATCAAATGCCTGTACTGTACTCTTCCTCCCTTCTTTAACAAAACTTAAGGTTTGCATTGAAGAATCCCAGGCTTCTCTGTATTAGGATGAAAATGAGCCTCTTCCAACATTTTTGCAAGTCCTAGCCTGCCACTTAATTTCCCTAAGTAGAGGGTGTGAAGTACTTAAATCCCTGCCAGTCCCACGGAAGGACTATTATTAGGTGTCCTTTCATGCATTAACCCATTAACACACAGATCAGCCGAAAGAGACCTGACGATTTTCGAAATATTTAACTGACAAACACATTTTCTTGAAAACACTTGAAGGAGAAATGTTGATCACAAGTCAAACAAGAACTCTCCTTCAAATATTTTGTGAATTTCTGCTTTATTCAAAAGATATTTTCAAAAGTATGAGAGTAGCAGACGGTACTTTCTAGAGAAACTCTAAGTGTGAATGGGTTAATTCAACATTCTGTACTGATGGACTGACTGGGAAGAAGACCTCTGCTTCAATTTAGTTTTAGAAGTATCGCCAGCATCATTTTTACTTGCAAACTTTTTCCCGATATTAATAAGATTAGATACACAGGGAAGGTAGTTAGCCTTTATTTCTTTATAAAATCAAATAACACATTCAGCTCTGCCTCAAATATGTGATAACCTTTGTTTTACCATTCATAATAGTAATTTAATGTTAGACCTATTCTAATCCTACTTTCAAAAAAGAAGTGAAGGCATATCATACAAAATCAAAACCTAGTTTATTTCATTATTTTAAATAGTGTTCTTTCTCAGTACAAACTCATGAACTTTTCAGTAGATATGCAAATTTTATTTTACATAAGCTAGACTTTGATGTACAAGTAGATATGTGATACTATGCAGACCATTTTTTCACACAAAATGGCTGGTACCATTACAACATTAACTGTATATTGCAGTTTTCCTCCATTTTTTCTTACAAGGGTCTGTACACCTCTAAGTACACCAGAACATGACAAAAGGGTTTTTACCCACTAATGTTCCACTTTCAAATATACAGAGGTTCCTAGGAATTTGCTTCAGACATCTGAAGGTAAAAAATAAAATCTGTTAAATTGCATTTCGTGATAGTTCATAGCAAGGAGAAAGACTAGTTTAGTCTCATTCAATTTTGTTTTCCACTACAGTAGCATTCTGTGTTGTCCTGACTGAACAAATTGGTCCAAGTTTCCGAATCTTCCAGTATCTAGTACCATGTCCGCAGCACCTTTAGCTCCAGACATCCTGACTGTAGCGCCCTCTGGACTGTAGTTTCTTGATATAATCGATCGCCTCGTCCTTAGATTTTCCGCCGCATTCCATAATGACGGCCTCTAAACAGCTGTGTACGTCCCGAGCCATATTGCGAGCATCCCTGAAAATGAAGAGTTATTTTAATTAGTTTAGTCATGTGTTTGTTTGTAAAGATTTACATCCCTGTTTGGCAGATATCAAATTAAGATGGTGAGATGTGAAACTATGAACCAGAATGATGATGTAAATTGAGATAAATATTGCAAAGGGTGCTAGCATGAATAACAAATCCCCAAAAGTTAATGTTTTTGGGTATTTTGGGGGTAAAATGCCCCAAAAAATGGGTTTTGCGATAAATGATGGAAGTCCAACAAGCAGTTTCATGAAGTGTAAAACATGTGCAAACTTATAACCTTTGTCCAAAAATTATATCTTTTGGTTGAAGCTTTTCTGAGTTTTGTGGTGAGGGTCGTTGACTAATACTTTATGTTTGCAAGTGCAACAGGGTCATTCACCTGAAAAGGTACCACTGACAGCCCTTCAAATATTTGGGGGATCCATGGTCTATTGCAGGAGCATATTCATAAGGCCTAAAAAAGTTGTTTGTTTCCTGTAACCCTACCCTAACCAGTTTTTATTCAAAAGAAAATCCCTACCCTAAAGTTTTTTCAGCCCTCCTGACTCCCAATCATCAAAAAAACATGCATAAAACACACATTTTTGAACAAAAAAATATTGAAAAAAAAAACCACTTTCAGAACAACCTTCCCCATTTTTTCGGACATTTACAGGAAACAAACAATTTATTTTTCTAGGCATAAGTACAATAAGTCCAGGCCACACTTTTCAAGGTCTCCAGGTGCACGTGGGATGACATGTGTATTTATCAATTATTGAAGAAAGTCCCTGCCTCCAGTGAGCTATTATTCCCTGGTCCCAAAGGTAACTGATATCCTCACTAGTCAAGGGATCTCCAGGGATTAATGGATTAATTAACCCATTAACGCTTTACCCTTCCAATGCTGAGGCTACTTTCCTCCAAAGCACAAGCATACAAAAAAATTTGAGACCCATCTAAACCCCATCATGTTGGTATTCATTGGGTAGCTCTCACTGAGTACTCTCAGATGACTACCCATGTGCCAGGGTTTCAGTCAATTTTTTTGCGTCATTTCATACTGGCCATAGCCACCAGCAGCATAAGGGTTAATGCATAAGAGTTTCTTAAGAAATTATAATTTGTGTCTTTGATACTTTTTTCATTGATTGGAAATTGTGGAAAAATTTACAATATATTTGAAGGAGAGTTGTTGGTAGTATTCTGATTAACATTTCCCCATCTCTGCTTTTGCCGGAAAGATTTCCCCAACATTGTCAGCCTACTTCTAGCTTTGCAGACCAATAATGGGTTGATAATATTAACCCTTATGCTGCTGATGGCTAATTCTGCCAAAACAAAATAATGCAAAAAACCTGAAAAATCACTGAAACCCTGGCAAATGGGTACTCATATGAGAATACTCAGCGAGAGCTTTCCAATGAGTACCAACATGACAGGGTTTCGATGGTTTTCAAACATATTTGTGTTTTTGTGCTTTGGACGAAAGTAGCCTCAGCATTGGAAGGGTTAATAGACCTAGAGTGTTAACCCTTCCAATGCTGAGGCTAATTTCTTCCATAGGACAAGGATGCAAAGATTTCTGAAAACCATCTAAACCCTGTCAAGTTGGTATTCATTAGTAAGCTCTCGCTGAGTACTCTCAGATGAGTACCCATGTGCCAGGGTTTCAGTTATTTTTCAGGTTTTTTGCATCATTTTGTATTGGCCAATTTAGCCACCAGCAGCATAAGGGTTAATGATAAATGACTAACACAGCTAGAAAAATTCCAACTGACTGCCTCTTTTAGATGCGTACAAGTAGGATGTAGACTCTGTCGAGCGTAAATGTTCTCTATCTGCGTGCAGTAGTACCCATTCTCTTTGCCAACTCAGCCGAACAGTGTGATAATGGCGACCTTGGGCTTCTGTTTGTGGGTAAATAAATTATATCTATGAAACGAATATCAGTTATCTTTAGCACAGAGAGAAAAAAGCCCACTGGAGCTAGGTACTAAGACCGGAGCTTTCTCCAATAATTGCTTGATATATACCTTAACCCATTCACACTCAAGAGTTCCTCTCAAAAAATTGTCTGCTACTTTCCTACTTTTGAAAATAACTTGGGAATGAAGCAAAATTTCACAAAATATTTGAAGGAGATTTATTGTTTGTCTTCTAATTGACATTTCTCATTCAAATGTTTCCAAAAAAATGCTTGTGTAAGGGAAATATTTCCAAAATCGTCAGGCCTCTTTTGGCCGCTCTGAGTGAAATGGGTTAATAATAACCCTTTAATGCTCACAGCGGCCAAAAGCAGCCTGGTTTCTTGAGAGAAACATCAAACATTACCCTAACATCAAATCTAACTTTATAATGCCAGGGCTCGACGTTAAGGCTAGCCCCGTAGCCCCAGGCTAGTTATTGAAGGTCAGGGCTAGTACATTCTACCTGTGAGTAGCCCTGAGGGGCTAGATAGAATTAGAATATCAGCGCTTAAAAAAGTATGAAGCCCTCCTTTGGCTCTGACTATCTGGATGATAATATAACACAATTTAGCACAATACACTGTATTCATTTCATGTTATCAACAGAGGCTATGATATCAACAGAGGTCACTATTTGAAAAGAGTTGGCATAAATATCAGGGCTAGCAAAAATATTTCAGGGCTAGTATAAGTTTCGGTAACTAGCCCTGCTGGGCTTATGAAGTTTTTTCTTAATGTTGAGCCCTGAATGCCCTCCTTGAAACTCAATACAGGGTCTTTCTCTGTTGTAAGTTGATTGCCTAAATATTTTCAGACAGGAGCAGATTTGGGAACAAATAAATCCCACACAGCATGCTGGTCATGGTCTTAGCCAGCAGGGCGTCTGGGTGTCTTTTTGGTCACCCAAACCCTTAAAAAACTCCCCTCAGGACACCCAAAGATTTTTGTGAGGAATTTCTTAAAATGTCAATCTCAAGCATATAATTAAATCTTTTCACCTCCATATTATTCCTATGACATTGTATAAGGATATCATGCCTTAATTTGATAAATTTATACATGTTCATGGTTCAAATCTGAGTATATTGTG
>OZ012691.1:31110007-31280007 GCA_963942565.1 Maea johnstoni
AATTGACAAGCGGCTTTAGATGCTACTGGCATGACTAGTTCAAAACTGAAGTCTTTATCATAGAAAACTTTCCTACTGACCTTCTTTTTTGGCATGATGCCTATCCTGGATGAACCCTCTGAAGGGTGCTAGGCCCGTACCCGGTCCAACCATGATGATGGGTACGATGGGCTTGAAGGGCAGGCGGAACTGGGACTTGCGGACATATATGGGCACGGTGGGCTTGAGGCCGTTAGTGGGCTGTTTTAGTTTAAGCCAGCTAGTGGCCACGCCCTTGACGTGTCGGCCCACCCTCGTCTTGTAGTCGACTAGCACGGCTGTGATGTGAATATGATTGGGGTGGAGCTGAAGGATCAAACAATGCTATTGTTACTATTGATCTCTTACGAAACAAGAATCAATGCTATCATTGGTTAAAATTGGAAACAATACTATTGTTCTCCTTCAAAAATTGGAAACAATACTATTGTTCTCCTTTTAAAATTTGGAAACAATACTATTGTTCTTCCAAATTTTAGAAACAATACTATTGTTCTCCTTCAAAAATCAGACACAAGTCTATTGTTCTCCTTCAAAAATTTAAAACAATGCTATTTCCCCCTTCAAAGATTAGAAACAATACTACTGTACTATTTCTAAAATTGGAAACAATTCTAGTATTGTTCTCATTCCATATTTAGACACAATGCTATTGTTCTCCTTCGAAAATTGGAAACAATTCTATTGTTCTCATTCCATATTTAGACACAATTCTATTGTTCTCCTTCGAAAATTGGAAACAATACTATTTTTCTCCTTCATGATTTTGAAAAACTATTATTTTCTCCTTCAAAAATAAGAAGCATTACTATTGTTCTCCTTCAAAAATTAGAAACAAGTCCATTGTTCTCTTTCAAAATATTGAAACATTACTATTGTTCTCCTTTAAAAATCAGGCACAATTCTATTGCTATCCTTTAAGAATCACAAATGATACTTTTTCTCTCCTATAAAAATTAGGTACAACACTATTGGTCTCCTATAAAAATCAGAAACAATATTATGGTTCTCCTTCAAAAAACTTTTTTTATTCCAAAAAAATTATTTATTCAATTGCATGTTAATTAAGATACAATTACATCAAAATAGGCCACTAGGGCCGGTATATATGCGTAAGGCCTAAAAAAGTTGTTTGTTTCCTGTAACCCTACCCTAACATCAGCCCTCCCAACTCCCAATCAACATAAAACATGCATAAAACACACATTTTTGACCAAAAAGATAATGAATCGGACCATTACAGGAAACAAACAATTTCTTTTTTTAGGCCTAATGTAAAAAATGAGAAACTTACATGTGGGGATGATGATATGGAATAGTATCTGGCCTGCAGACGAGGCAACAGCTCACAGAGATGATCCAGAGGAGGTTTGAGAGACGGTAAATCTTCTAGAACAGCTAGAATATTCCTGTGGTCCTTGTGAATCCAGTCATTGTAAAGGGCCTGAAAGGTACACAATTACCAGATGAGTCACATAAACGGGGTCATGCAACAATAAAATGCAATTATCAAAACTTCCAATGCTAAGGTTACTTTTGTCCAAGGCACAAGGACGCAAAGATTACTGAAAATCATCTAAACCCTGTAATGTTGGTATTCATTGGATAGCTCTTGCTGAGCACTCTCAGGTGAGTACCCATACACCACGTTTTCAGTTTTTTTTCAGGTTTTTGCATCAGTTTGTATTGGTCAAATTAGCTAACGGCAGCATAAGGGTTAATGTCATTGTAACAACGTGTGTATTAGCTATTGAATGACAGGTCACATGCAATAACTGCATCACTGTAAAGATTGCTATCTATTATCTGTTGTGGGAAATGTCTGTCCTGTTGTATCTTTCTATGTTCATTTTGAAGAAATTTATTTTCAATTTTTTCAAAGATAAAAAGTAAATAAAAGCACTACCAATACCTGTCCTTCAAACATTTTAAAAACATTCTTGATTCCAAAGTTAGAGTCAAAAGTATGAAAGATCCAGAAAACATTTTTTAGAGTAGCAATAATGGGTTAAGATATGATTCAGAATCATAGAGTAGTCACGATATCTGGCGTAAATACAAATTTATTTTTTTTTAAATTCCAAGATAAAAAGTTAATTAGAGCACAACCAACAACTCTCCTTCAAACATTTAAAAATCATTCTTGATACGATACCAACCTTGCCTTCTGGGGTAGGCTGTGTCATTTTTTTGAGGAACTCGAGGTCCTTGGGGTCTGTAGCGTAGTCAGCGAGCTCGGAGAGGATATGTGTGCGGGGCGTACTCGTGACGTCTAGGTAGTGTGACAGGGCCGTGCGGTACGTGGTGGGACATGGAAACGGGTTCTTCTTACTCGCCTCCTCTGAAAAAGAGCAAAAGAAAAGAATGATTTTTCTGACAAAAATATTTCAACATTTCTTATAAAAGATGGCTTGACCCTGCCAATGCTGAAGCTACTTTTGTCCCAAGTACAAGGACGCTAAGATTTTTGATAACCATATAAACCCTGTCATGTTGGTATACATTGGATAGATCATTTTATAATGGCCAAATTCACCACCATCAGCATAAGGTTAAGACATATGAGGAGAGCTTTTTTGTACATACTGACAGCACACATAGCATGAATGTTGGTATGAAATGTACCGGTACATGAAGCTGTCTCAACTTGTCTCTTGTCCTTGGGCTTGTACTCTGTCTATCCACTTGGTTAGAAAAATGTAAATTAAATTTACCAATCTGGTGACAAAAAACTTTGCCAATCCAATAATGGGGACAAAGTGGGACTCGTATCCAAGATGATATCATTGTGAACCACCCAACTTCACCATTAAGACATCCCAACCCCTCCCTTTCTTCAATGTCAAAACACAAGACTCACCATCAATTTTACTATCTTATTAACCTTTCCAATGCTGAGGCTACTTTCGTCCAAAGCACAAGGATGCAAAGATTTTTGATAACCATCTAAACCCTGTCGTGTTGGTATTTATTGATAGCTCTTGATGAGTACCCTCAGATGAGTAGCCACATGCCAGGGTCTCAGTCATTTTTTAGGTTTTTTGCAGCATTAAGGTTTTCATCTAACTGTCATCAATTGCCATTGATTGTGTAATAAGATACATGTAAACACAGGACTCACCATCGACGTTTGTGAGAGTGAAAACAGTTCCAAGGTCTGCTCCCAGTTGTCTACCGATGCCCTCTACTATCTCTGGGTCATTAATTGAGTAATTATCTACATGTAAACACAGGACTCACCATCGACGTTTGTGAGAGTGAAAACAGTTCCAAGGTCTGCTCCCAGTTGTCTACCGATGCCCTCTACTATCTCTGGGTCATTAATTGAGTAATTATCTACATGTAAACACAGGACTCACCATCGACGTTTGTGAGCGTAAAGACAGTTCCAAGGTCTGCGCCCAGTTGTCTACCGATGCCCTCGACTATTTCTGGGTCATTAATCGGGTAAACAGCCACATGATCACCGGCCTCATACCTTAGAGAAAAAGAAAACAAAATCTTTAATACAACATAGTTTATTTAACAGGTGAACTTGGATATGACAGACTCAATTGGACCAGGAAAATTGGTCCGTCATATGCAAAATCTGTCGTATGCATATGACCAATACTTGATATGCATCGGACTGGGACCAAGCATATCGTCCGTCATATGCAAAAATCCGTCGTACAGTGGTCCGTCATATCCAAGTTCACCTGTACTATGTATACTTCCTTCACATATATTCTTTCCCAAATATAGTCCAAGCTTTCATTACAGCAGAATCCACTAAGAAAATCCACTGTGTTTGGATAAGAAGTCAGATACTAACGACAAATAATTATATAATTTTACACCTGCAGAAAATTAATCTACATAGTATGTATACACAATTGTCATAGTTTGCAAGCAATTCAAGCAAAACAAAAATTAAAGTACAATTTAAAAATAACTCTTAATGAGAAGAGAATACAATGTGGTAAAGGTACACAAACCAGTAGCTGAATCCATACGAAAGGTATATATAGATAAACAGAATATAAAAGTATCAGATTTTTTTGTGTAGGTAAATTTTTTGAGAAAAAAATTAGGAATACAGAATGCATTCAAAATAGTTAATAGAGAGAGTTGTAATTTGAATTCTTATTGATATTTCTCCTTCAAATTTTTCCAAAGTATATTGTTGTCAGAGAGCTATCAGTTATCACCAGTCATCTGATCATTTAGGAGTGTTATGGGCTTATGTACGAGCATCGGTAAATGTATCATTTCATTTTTTCAATACATTCACTGGCATTTTAGAGTTATTTTGAAATGTCTACATCATTCGGCATTACTATGTTATGAAATCTTGAGTTTCCGCAAAATTTAAGACAACAGATCAAGACAATGCCTACAAAGATGTCATATTGCATTCTGTGTCTTAACCAGGATTCAGAAACTGGGTGCCTAAAATTGGCAGTTTTAAAATTATTGGGCGTCCAAATTTTTAAGGGGGATCACAATATACTCATATTTCAATCATAAACATGTATAAATTCATCAAAATAAGGCATGATATCATTAAACAATGTCATGGGAATTAAAAGGAGATGAAAAGATTCAATTATAAGCTTGAGATTGAGATTTTTAGAAATTCCACACTAAAAAAATTGGGTGTCCTGAGGGGTTCTTTTTAAGGGTTTGGGTGTCCAAAAAGGCATCCAGACGCCCAGCTGGCTAAGACCATGATGGCATTCATCAGATAGGCCATAGCTTTGACTTCTGAGTGGCTCAAAGTGCCTTAATATTTCTGAAGTATCCGATCAACTAGACCATTTCATCTTAGGAAATATTCAATGAAGAAATGTTCATCCAAAATCCACCAACAACGGAATGCTGTGTACTTACTTGATTCTGGAGCCTGAGATGTCTAGTTCTATGTGCATACAGGAGCGATCTCCACCATTGTGTAACTCCCTGTTGGTTGAGGAATACAGTGTACTACTTACTTGATTCTGGAGCCTGAGATGTCTAGTTCTATGTGCATACAGGAGCGATCTCCACCATTGTGTAACTCCCTGTTGGTTGAGGAATACAGTGTACTACTTACTTGATTCTGGAGCCTGAGATGTCTAGTTCTATGTGCATACAGGAGCGATCTCCACCATTGTGTAACTCCCTGTTGGTTGAGGAATACAGTGTACTTACTTGATTCTGGAGCCTGAGATGTCTAGTTCTATATGCATACAGGAGTGATCTCCACCATTGTGTAACTCCCTGTTGGTTGAGGAATACAGTGTACTACTTACTTGATTCTGGAGCCTGAGATGTCTAGTTCTATATGCATACAGGAGCGATCTCCACCATTGTGTAACTCCCTGTTGGTTGAGGAATACAGTGTACTTACTTGATTCTGGAGCCTGAGATGTCTAGTTCTATATGCATACAGGAGCGATCTCCACCATTGTGTAACTCCCTGTTGGTTGAGGAATAGTGTACTTACTTGATTCTGGAGCCTGAGATGTCTAGTTCTATATGCATACAGGAACGATCTCCACCATTGTGTAACTCCCTGTTGGTTGAGGAATACAGTGTACTTACTTGATTCTGGAGCCTGAGATGTCTAGTTCTATGTGCATACAGGAACGATCTCCACCATTGTGTAACTCCCTGTTGGTTGAGGAATACAGTGTACTTACTTGATTCTGGAGCCTGAGATGTCTAGTTCTATGTGCATACAGGAGCGATCTCCACCATTGTGTAACTCCCTGTTGGTTGAGGAATACAGTGTACTACTTACTTGATTCTGGAGCCTGAGATGTCTAGTTCTATATGCATACAGGAACGATCTCCACCATTGTGTAACTCCCTGTTGGTTGAGGAATACAGTGTACTTACTTGATTCTGGAGCCTGAGATGTCTAGTTCTATATGCATACAGGAGCTATCTCCACCATTGTGCAACTCCCTGTTGGTTGAGGAATACAGTGTACTTACTTGATTCTGGAGCCTGAGATGTCTAGTTCTATATGCATACAGGAACGATCTCCACCATTGTGTAACTCCCTGTTGGTTGAGGAATACAGTGTACTTACTTGATTCTGGAGCCTGAGATGTCTATTTCTATACGATACAGGAACGATCTCCACCATTGTGTAACTCCCTGTTGGTTGAGGAATACAGTGTACTACTTACTTGATTCTGGAGCCTGAGATGTCTAGTTCTATATGCATACAGGAGCGATCTCCACCATTGTGTAACTCCCTGTTGGTTGAGGAATACAGTGTACTACTTACTTGATTCTGGAGCCTGAGATGTCTATTTCTATACGATACAGGAACGATCTCCACCATTGTGTAACTCCCTGTTGGTTGAGGAATACAGTGTACTACTTACTTGATTCTGGAGCCTGAGATGTCTAGTTCTATATGCATACAGGAGCGATCTCCACCATTGTGCAACTCCCTGTTGGTTGAGGAATACAGTGTACTTACTTGATTCTGGAGCCTGAGATGTCTAGTTCTATATGCATACAGGAGCGATCTCCACCATTGTGTAACTCCCTGTTGGTTGAGGAATACAGTGTACTTACTTGATTCTGGAGTCTGAGATGTCTAGTTCTATATGCATACAGGAGCGATCTCCACCATTGTGTAACTCCCTGTTGGTTGAGGAATACAGTGTACTTACTTGATTCTGGAGCCTGAGATGTCTAGTTCTATATGCATACAGGAGCGATCTCCACCATTGTGTAACTCCCTGTTGGTTGAGGAATACAGTGTACTTACTTGATTCTGGAGCCTGAGATGTCTAGTTCTATATGCATACAGGAGCGATCTCCACCATTGTGTAACTCCCTGTTGGTTGAGGAATACAGTGTACTTACTTGATTCTGGAGCCTGAGATGTCTAGTTCTATATGCATACAGGAGCGATCTCCACCATTGTGCAACTCCCTGTTGGTTGAGGAATACAGTGTACTTACTTGATTCTGGAGCCTGAGATGTCTAGTTCTATATGCATACAGGAGCGATCTCCACCATTGTGTAACTCCCTGTTGGTTGAGGAATACAGTGTACTTACTTGATTCTGGAGCCTGAGATGTCTAGTTCTATATGCATACAGGAACGATCTCCACCATTGTGTAACTCCCTGTTGGTTGAGGAATACAGTGTACTTACTTGATTCTGGAGCCTGAGATGTCTAGTTCTATATGCATACAGGAGCGATCTCCACCATTGTGTAACTCCCTGTTGGTTGAGGAATACAGTGTACTTACTTGATTCTGGAGCCTGAGATTTCTAGTTCTATATGCATACAGGAGCGATCTCCCCCATTGTGTAACTCCCTGTTGGTTGAGGAATACAGTGTACTTACTTGATTCTGGAGCCTGAGATGTCTAGTTCTATATGCATACAGGAGCGATCTCCACCATTGTGTAACTCCCTGTTGGTTGAGGAATACAGTGTACTACTTACTTGATTCTGGAGCCTGAGATGTCTAGTTCTATATGCATACAGGAGCGATCTCCACCATTGTGTAACTCCCTGTTGGTTGAGGAATACAGTGTACTACTTACTTGATTCTGGAGCCTGAGATGTCTAGTTCTATGTGCATACAGGAGCGATCTCCACCATTGTGTAACTCCCTGTTGGTTGAGGAATACAGTGTACTACTTACTTGATTCTGGAGCCTGAGATGTCTATTTCTATACGATACAGGAACGATCTCCACCATTGTGTAACTCCCTGTTGGTTGAGGAATACAGTGTACTACTTACTTGATTCTGGAGCCTGAGATGTCTAGTTCTATATGCATACAGGAGCGATCTCCACCATTGTGTAACTCCCTGTTGGTTGAGGAATACAGTGTACTACTTACTTGATTCTGGAGCCTGAGATGTCTATTTCTATACGATACAGGAACGATCTCCACCATTGTGTAACTCCCTGTTGGTTGAGGAATACAGTGTACTACTTACTTGATTCTGGAGCCTGAGATGTCTAGTTCTATATGCATACAGGAGCGATCTCCACCATTGTGCAACTCCCTGTTGGTTGAGGAATACAGTGTACTTACTTGATTCTGGAGCCTGAGATGTCTAGTTCTATATGCATACAGGAGCGATCTCCACCATTGTGTAACTCCCTGTTGGTTGAGGAATACAGTGTACTTACTTGATTCTGGAGTCTGAGATGTCTAGTTCTATATGCATACAGGAGCGATCTCCACCATTGTGTAACTCCCTGTTGGTTGAGGAATACAGTGTACTTACTTGATTCTGGAGCCTGAGATGTCTAGTTCTATATGCATACAGGAGCGATCTCCACCATTGTGTAACTCCCTGTTGGTTGAGGAATACAGTGTACTTACTTGATTCTGGAGCCTGAGATGTCTAGTTCTATATGCATACAGGAGCGATCTCCACCATTGTGTAACTCCCTGTTGGTTGAGGAATACAGTGTACTTACTTGATTCTGGAGCCTGAGATGTCTAGTTCTATATGCATACAGGAGCGATCTCCACCATTGTGCAACTCCCTGTTGGTTGAGGAATACAGTGTACTTACTTGATTCTGGAGCCTGAGATGTCTAGTTCTATATGCATACAGGAGCGATCTCCACCATTGTGTAACTCCCTGTTGGTTGAGGAATACAGTGTACTTACTTGATTCTGGAGCCTGAGATGTCTAGTTCTATATGCATACAGGAACGATCTCCACCATTGTGTAACTCCCTGTTGGTTGAGGAATACAGTGTACTTACTTGATTCTGGAGCCTGAGATGTCTAGTTCTATATGCATACAGGAGCGATCTCCACCATTGTGTAACTCCCTGTTGGTTGAGGAATACAGTGTACTTACTTGATTCTGGAGCCTGAGATTTCTAGTTCTATATGCATACAGGAGCGATCTCCCCCATTGTGTAACTCCCTGTTGGTTGAGGAATACAGTGTACTTACTTGATTCTGGAGCCTGAGATGTCTAGTTCTATATGCATACAGGAGCGATCTCCACCATTGTGTAACTCCCTGTTGGTTGAGGAATACAGTGTACTACTTACTTGATTCTGGAGCCTGAGATGTCTAGTTCTATATGCATACAGGAGCGATCTCCACCATTGTGTAACTCCCTGTTGGTTGAGGAATACAGTGTACTACTTACTTGATTCTGGAGCCTGAGATGTCTAGTTCTATGTGCATACAGGAGCGATCTCCACCATTGTGTAACTCCCTGTTGGTTGAGGAATACAGTGTACTACTTACTTGATTCTGGAGCCTGAGATGTCTAGTTCTATATGCATACAGGAGCGATCTCCACCATTGTGCAACTCCCTGTTGGTTGAGGAATACAGTGTACTTACTTGATTCTGGAGCCTGAGATGTCTAGTTCTATGTGCATACAGGAGCGATCTCCACCATTGTGTAACTCCCTGTTGGTTGAGGAATACAGTGTACTACTTACTTGATTCTGGAGCCTGAGATGTCTAGTTCTATATGCATACAGGAGCGATCTCCACCATTGTGTAACTCCCTGTTGGTTGAGGAATACAGTGTACTACTTACTTGATTCTGGAGCCTGAGATGTCTAGTTCTATATGCATACAGGAGCGATCTCCACCATTGTGTAACTCCATGTTGGTTGAGGAATACAGTGTACTTACTTGATTCTGGAGCCTGAGATGTCTAGTTCTATATGCATACAGGAGCGATCTCCACCATTGTGTAACTCCCTGTTGGTTGAGGAATACAGTGTACTTACTTGATTCTGGAGCCTGAGATGTCTAGTTCTATATGCATACAGGAGCGATCTCCACCATTGTGTAACTCCCTGTTGGTTGAGGAATACAGTGTACTTACTTGATTCTGGAGCCTGAGATGTCTAGTTCTATATGCATACAGGAACGATCTCCACCATTGTGTAACTCCCTGTTGGTTGAGGAATACAGTGCACTTACTTGATTCTGGAGCCTGAGATGTCTAGTTCTATATGCATACAGGAGCTATCTCCACCATTGTGTAACTCCCTGTTGGTTGAGGAATACAGTGTACTTACTTGATTCTGGAGCCTGAGATGTCTAGTTCTATATGCATACAGGAGCGATCTCCACCATTGTGTAACTCCCTGTTGGTTGAGGAATACAGTGTACTTACTTGATTCTGGAGCCTGAGATGTCTAGTTCTATATGCATACAGGAGCGATCTCCACCATTGTGTAACTCCCTGTTGGTTGAGGAATACAGTGTACTTACTTGATTCTGGAGCCTGAGATGTCTAGTTCTATATGCATACAGGAGCGATCTCCACCATTGTGTAACTCCCTGTTGGTTGAGGAATACAGTGTACTTACTTGATTCTGGAGCCTGAGATGTCTAGTTCTATGTGCATACAGGAGCGATCTCCACCATTGTGTAACTCTTTGTTTGCGGACACTGGCGACATGTAAGGGTTCTTGGCATCATAGGGTCTACAAAAACAACAATGACAGTTAGGGATTGGCTCCTTTTAAATTGTCACAGTACGATGCTATCAATATTTCCAAGAACCACTGAAGAAGTGTGTTCTGTGTATGTGCATGAGCAACTTCCTTTATAATCTAAACAAATATGCAAGCCCTCATTCATCGGTTTCCAAGTGACATCCCATTGAGGCGAGAACAGGTGTGTCGAATAGGTGTGAGGGTTTTATAATGGGTCCTATGGTTATTGGTGTGTGCCGACAAACCTATGTTCTCTTCATCTAAGCATTTAGTGCTGGTTTTCACTAGTAATCCTTTTTCTTTCACACCGCACAACAGCCTTAAAATGGAGGAAAAGTGATATATGTTGTGAATTCTCATGAAAACTTGCATTTGGTAACTATGTTAATAATAATATTGTGCCCATTATGGAGAAGCACTATGTGCATTATGGGTATGCAATATCATTGACCAATCAGAAAACAGGAAAATCATAATTCCTGATTGGTGCTGACTGGATGTGATTAAGACTTACGGTCGCTGGTTCCTGAAGGATCCAAGTCGGGCAGATTCTCCAGAGAAGACTCTCTCCGGCTTGACGTCCTCGTGAACGGTGAGGCTGTACTGACGCATACTAATATCATCTCCCGTGGCCTGGATACCGAAGTGAGCACAGACCGCAGGCCAGAACTGCTCTCTCCACGTGATGAAGTCATCTTCAATGCTACAAGGAGGTAGAGAAATAATTAGGGGTGGAACGATACATTTGCTCACGATACAATACGTATTGCGATACAGTGGTCACGATAAGATACACGATACGATACATGCTTTTTAGCGTAAATCACCAATCAGAATAGTATTTGACTGTTACACATAATATCTTTTATTCTTTAATACTCTTTAAGTTTTAGACTTGGTTCCCTGTGTACAGGTGAACATGGATATGACAGACTCACTGGGACCTGGGAAAATTGGTCCGTCATATACAAAATCTGTCGTATACATATGACGAATACTTGTTATGCGTCGGACTGGGACCAAGCATATCGTCTGTCATATGCAAAAATCCGTCGTACAGTGGTCCGTCATATCCAAGTTCACCTGTATATCCCTTTTACTTTCATTGGAGTTGCTGATTCCCTTTGTTATTGTCCAGACACAAGACAAAACCTTAATTGCAAGGATAAAGCCAGTTGTCAGACAACCAACAAAATCTATATTCTCAATTATATGGATAAATGTTGTGTATCTTTTTACGATATAGCGGTCCTTTGTGTACCATGAGTATCTTCAAGGTGATGGACCTCGATATATCTCACTATCGGTATAACGTCCCATCCCTAGAAATAATTAGACTCGCACAACAGCGCTACCCTGTTTCATCTATACACAAATGTCAATCATTGGATATGCAACCAGAAGATCTCACTCAAGAGCCTCAGCACAAGTCCTAGTCCAGGTGTTGACGAGAACCACTCAAGAGGTGTGCTCTGTGCATGTGCACTAGAAACTTCCTCTATAATGTAAACTAATAGGAGGGCTCTCATTGGTCTTTGTCTCCTAGTGACCTCACACTGAGACTAGATTCGGGTGAATGATGCATTATAATGGGCCCTATGGTAATTGGTCTGTGGTGACCAATCTACGTTCTATTCATCTAAGATCTATACCACCACAAATAAAAAAGTACCTAGAAGTCCAGAAATTTACTTAATTCTTTGTCTTTTTATCAATATCTAAGTTCCTTATTGGAATTGGATGGGGAGAAGTATATCAAATTTCCTACAGATTTTTTTTTACTAACAAGCAAAAATTGTATTGGGTAAAGCAAGATCTACTATGATTTATAGAGGGAAAGTTGGGGTCTGGTTAGTAAGTGGTTGAAGAAACTGCTTACACCACCATTTAACCCATTAATACTTAGAGCGCCAAAAGCAGTCTGACAATTTCCATGAAGTCCAGCAGGCAGAGGAAAATTGGGGGTAAAGTCGAAGGTTGAATGTTATTTAGAAAATTACCGAAAACTCTCCGTCAATTTTTTTTTTTGATTATCCTTACCGCCACAGTTAATATCAAAAATATCAAAGATCCAGACATCAATTTCTATAGAGCAATTCTTTAGCATAAATCGGTTAATTCATACCTGCTGGTTTTCATCGCATAAAATTATAAAATCATGAAATTATTGCAAGGTATCTTACTTTCCATCATCATCTCCAAGTCCTACATCATAGACACGTTGACCTCCCAGCTCTTCCATACGCTTGTCCACATAAATACCCATAGAATTGAAATGCTCATAAGTCTTGTTCCCCAAACCAAAAACCTGAATCAAAAGAACAATGGAAATACTGACATAGTTCAACATAAATATACCCATAGAATAGAAATGCTGATAAGTCTTGTTCACCAAGCCAACAACATGAATCAAAAGAATAATAGAATTGGTGTCATGGTATCACGTAAATAACCCCATAGAATTGAAATGGTGATAAGTCTTGTTCCCCATGACAAAAACCCACAATAAAAGAAGAGTAGAATAGGTTCCATGGAATCACATAAATAACCCCATAGAAATGAAATGGTCATATGTAGTGTCCCCAAGTCAAACACTGGTATGGGAAGAACAAAAGTCACACTCTATCAGTATCACATAACAACCTTAACCCAATGCTGAGGCTATTTTCTTCCACTACCTGTCATGTTGGTATCCATTAGAAAGCTCTCATTGAGTACTCTAAGATCAGTACCCTTGTGCCAGGCTTTCAGTCATTTTTAAGGCTTTTTGCATTATTTCATATTGACCAAATAAGCCACCAGCAGCATAAGGGTGAGGTATTGAAATGCTCACCATCTTGTTTCTCAAGCCTAGAACCTCTGTTAAAATAACAATAGAATTTGAGTGCTGGTCAGACCAACACCATAATCTTATCAGGAACTATATCCCTTTACCACAATTCACGTACAGTTTTCACAACAAGAACAAAATAGCAATAGGTGCCCAAATCAACACATTTATAAAATGATGAATAGACATAGAAAGAGGGTTTCATTAATATAGAGGGGTTTAAAAACCCGTAAGACCTGTATCCCTCTTTATCACCTGCACTGCAGTGATTCTTGATGCTGATTGGTCAATAGGTGTTAGATCTGGAGCCGTTCACACTTTGTAGATTCAATATCGAAAGACAGAATTCAATTTCTACCACTATGGGGCTGAAATACCCATTGAAGAAATTCGATTCCCAATGGCCATTCCCAATGGGCATTTGGAATGATTTTATAACCATATTTGTTAAAGATTGCCATATATGGAACAATGCACCACGTTCGTTGCTTAGCAACGTGACCTAGAAATGCCAGGCACGTGCTCAGGCACGCTCATTATATGTGAAGCTTCCCCGATTATTTACTGTTTATTTATCTATGGGACGTGGCAGAAATAGGTTCTTGAACTTGTGTGATATTTCTTACACTCAGGGACAGAATTTTCATCATGGAACTCGCCATAGGCTCGTTCCAAGATGAAAAGTCTGTCCCCTCGTGTAAGAAATATCATTCTCTAGCACACACGTCCAAGAACCTCTATATTACAATTTGGATCTTAATATTACTACTTGGCCACAGCAATCTGACCCCTATAGGTCACCTGCCTCGTTCTGACCTCTAGCGGTGCGCATGGGCATTTGTGTGAAAATTGCCAAAAGCACGGTGCTCGTTCGTTGCTTCAACATCATTTTCAGTCGTAGTTGACTGAACAGAGTATGAGTATCGGCAGAATTGCATGCAACTTCAAGATACGATGAGTCAGAACGGATATGGATTGTTTTTTGTTGATTTTCCCCATGCTTCATTGTAAAGTTAGTGGCAGGGCGTGGTTGGACATCAGACAAGATTGCACTTTCCAACAGGGCCTGACTAATAGTATCTACAAGTTTAGCCTCTTACCGCGAAGTTTAATCCATTGAGTTCAGCATCCCCAGCCTGTAGCCAATCATAGAACTCCTGAGAATTGTCTGTGGGATCGCCCTCACCGTATGTGGCCATACAAAATATTGCCATAGCATTTTCTATCTCCGCTAACCGACTTAAATCCTCCTGCAATTGAAACATAAGAAACATGTACAAAAATTCAGATCAAATAGAAAATCAAATAAAGAGGCCTTTTTTACCAAGGATTTGAAAAAAAACTTTAAAAAAATAAAACATCTCAAATTAGTATTAGATATTAATATATCAATTAACTATGTGGATATCAACATCTATCTTTTGACAATGGAATGTAATGCGCCTTTGAGCATGTTTATATGGAAAGGGCGCAATATCAAATGACAATATTATTATTATTATTATTATTATTATTATTATTATTATTATTATTAATATTATTATTATTAATTAGGTGTTCAGGAAGAAGCTAGGTCAATTTTATATTGTTTTTAAGCAGTATAGGTGTAACCGATCTTAAACAATATGGTACTTCTTTCTATTTGATAACGATATCTGGTATTGTATCGAGAACAGGTACCCATCCCTAGTTGCCGTACCATTTCACATTCCTCTGGATCAGCCACCATTCCTTTCAGCCCGTAGCGCTGGGCGTCTTTCGACAGACGTCCAGCGAACTCCTCCGCTGTGCCTGTCTGAGACCCGTAGAAAACAACCACATTACGACCCTGAAAACAAACACAAGTAAGTTAAACGATATGAAAATTGAGGTAAATATGACACTTTCTATTTCATAATTTAAGAGAAATTACCCTGTGGTCTGAAGCATATGTGTGACAGGTGTATATTCTTAAAATCGGAGGGCATCAGCGAAAATCTAATCCTGTATTTGACAGTGTTACCCTTATGAAATAAAGATCATAATCTGATTATCATTGATGTTGTTATCATCATTATTTTCATTCTTATTATTCTTATAATTATAATTATTATTATCATCATCATCATCATCATCATCATAATCATCATCATCATCATCATTAACATCATTATCATTACTGTTATTATCATTATAATCATTGTAATCATTATCATCATCATCATCTTCAGCATCCTCAATATTACTCAGGCATACACTTGAGATGTGGGAACAGACAGGGGTGTGTGCAACAGAGCTATCAAAACATGTGTCTCAATTTTTTAAACTCATTTGCCAGTAGTGGCTAAAAACGACCGGGCAATTTTGACGATAACTCTTCAACTCAGTCTGAGCTAGGGCACTTAGACACTACAGCCACAGTCTACTGAACTAATGGTCACCCCTATTGAGAGACATTAAGCCCTGCAGATACCCTGTATACTCAATGAGAATTGTATATTTGCAGAATGTTAAATGTCAATAAGGGCAAAGATCTTAATGTACACAGAACACAGGTAGTCTTTAAAATCAGTTTGCATAAAGCCTACTAAGGCTGTTGTATGTGCCCGTATCAGACAAATGAATAAGCCTGGTTAGTTAGACTGCATAAAATGGGCATGTATGGTCAGTAGGATGTCAAACCTTATAGCCCTAAATCCTACCTAAAAATGTCAAAAAAGATGCACTCAACCCCTGGCTTAAATAATACTAGATACCTTTACACTCAGGCACCAACATAATTTTCAGAACTAACTTGCCACGCCGGGTAAGTACTTAATGATTTTAACTTGCTCGACATAATTTTTGACTTGCCCCAAATAAGTTCCATTTTCTTTTCAATTTTATTGCAAATGTGGTGAATGTTCAGAAAATCAGCTTGCCCATTCGGGCAAGTGAAAACTAAAACGTACTTGCCCGAAAGCCCTTTTTTCAAAAATTCACTTGCCAGGGAAGCGGGCTAGTGCTTATGTCGGTGCCTGACATTGTATATGCTTAATCCAATTTCTTTTAAATCTTAACTGGAACACTGCATATGCTTATAATAGACATGGTGCCATTTGAATAATGAAATTCCTTTACTTATGAAAGCAACAGGAATCATTCATCTTCTGAATAGTACTAAGGGCTAGCAGGCAACTGGATAGTAACTTTTCATGTACACCAAATCTACAAGGAATGATTTCCCCCATAAAGAAAGAAAAGGTAACAACTTACTGAATTTTTCATTTTTGTTACAAAGCTTGTATCAGTAGATTGCCCTCCTAAACTTGGTCTGAAAAGGAAACAATTTGACAATGCAAAGGGTTACTGTCACAGCTAGAGACAGCCCTACACTATGCATCTCTTTAAAGATAAAAATAAGAATGGAAACAGGAGAGGTATTCATAAGTTGCATAACTAGTAGTAGTTGCATAAGTAGTGGTAGTAGTAGTAGTACTTAGCAAGAAGTTGTAGTAGTAGTAGTAGTAGTAGTAGCAGCAGTAGCAGAGGCAGTGGTAGTGGTAGAGGTAGTAGAAGTAGCAGTAGCAGTAGCAGCAGCAGCAGCAGTAGCAGTAGGTAGTGGTAGTGGTAGTAGTAGTAGTGGATTAAGAGGTAGTAACAGCAGTCGAAGCAGCATCAGCAATACTAGTTAAATCAGCAGCAGTAGCAGTAGTAGTTGGTTGCAGCAGCAGTGGTATTAATAGTAATAGTAGAAGCACCAACAGTAGCAGTAGTATTGGCAGTACTAGTAGCAGCAGTACTAGTAGCACCAGTAGAAAATGCAGTAATATTTGGTGGTGGTGGTGGTGGTGGTGGTGGTGGTGGTGGTGGTGGTGGTGGTGGTGGTGGTGGTGGTGGTGGTGGTGGTGGTGGTGGTGGTGGTGGTGGTGGTGGTGGTGGTGGTGGTGGTGGTGGTGGTGGTGGTGGTGGTGGTGGTGGTGGTGGTGGTGGTGGTGGTGGTGGTGGTGGTGGTGGTGGTGGTGGTGGTGGTGGTGGTGGTGGTGGTGGTGGTGGTGGTGGTGGTGGTGGTGGTGGTGGTGGTGGTGGTGGTGGTGGTGGTGGTGGTGGTGGTGGTGGTGGTGGTGGTGGTGGTGGTGGTGGTGGTGGTGGTGGTGGTGGTGGTGGTGGTGGTGGTGGTGGTGGTGGTGGTGGTGGTGGTGGTGGTGGTGGTAGTAGTAGTAGTAGTAGTAGTAGCAGCAGTAGCAGCAGTAGTAGTAGTAGCAGCACCAGTAGCAGCAGTTGTACCAGTAGCAGCACTCGCAGTAGTTGCAATATCAGCAAAAGAAGCTGTAGCAGCAGTGGTAGCAACATCAGCCCGAGGGCAATGAGATGAAAAACGCCAAGCTAGTGAGAATGTTCAAGTAATTTTTTGTATTGATCTTATAGGATAAATATGAATACATGTACATATTTCAGTACACATACTTCCTTTGGTTGGGCCAACCAGATAATTTACCCTTCAATTACGCTATACAACATAGTGTTTTTTCCTGAGAGTTATTGAACTGTATATAGTGAGTAGCATAGTCAGCCACAATAGGGAAATCAGCATGTGCCTAGACTAGTGGGTTGAGCAGAGTACAAGGGTCACAATAATTGGCACAGATTAGCTGGGATTTGACCTAACAGCATAGTGAGGGAAGGGAAACCATTACTAGCAGGGCTCGACATTGGTGCTTGCCCCGTTGCCCCGGGCAAGTAGAATTTGTAAATTATAGCTGAAGGGCAAGTGAAAACTGTATCATGCTTGCCCTACTGGGCAAGTGTGCTGTATATATTTCGGGTTGACTTTTGAGAAGGTTTTGTGGTCTGGCACCTTAGCTTGTCCTAGAAAACATGCTTTCACATGCTAGCACCATGTTTTACTTGGTTTTAAATGAAACATAAAACATACAATTATTTCAAGGGCAGGTGAAAGTTTGAGTGGGGCTAGTGAAAGTTGAATCTCACTTGCCCTACTGGGCAAGTCACCACAAAAGTTAATGTTGTGCCCTGACTAGAAACAGGCTGTGTGTACACTACAGTAAATCAAATGCTGAATGAACATGTTCTCTGCTGTGGAACTTAGGTTTCTGGTTTAATGCTATTCCATTGAAGAAAATATTTTTGAAAACCATCTAAACCCAGTCATTTTGGTATTCATTGGGTAGCTCTCACTGAGAACTCTCCGATGAGTAACCATTTGCCAGGGTTTCAATCATTTTTCAGGGTTTTTGCATCGTTCTGTATTGGTCAAATAAGCCCCGAGCAACATAAGGTTTATCATTATCATTACATTTGAATGATCCTTATTGAAATAGGATATTCCTTATCTAAAAGATGGTACTTCGGAAAAAATAGGGGGTGACAAATGACCACCCTACACCTCCCACGATAGGCTCGATATATGCTGGGAGTAGTAGACAGGGAGTGGTCACTGTGCATGCGTCATCAAATTTCGCTGCCTCCGACTATATGAGTCATAGATAACCTGTGTACCGCAGGATTGGATGCCTGCTGCCTGCTGAAAAAAATCACGTGACCAATACTTCCCCTGGCTACACCGCGTAACCCGAGGCGCACATACCCTAGGTACTCGCATGCTGTGCCTATGGGGTTGCGGATCAAGGGGATGTATTTCTCTGATATATGGTAAAGTCATTAAGGCAATAAAAATATCCCTCACGTGCACCCACTAGGGCCTTCATATGGTAAAGTAATTATATCTATAAACATCGGGCCACATGAAGGGCCTAGTGGGTGCATGTTAGGGTCATTTTTTATTGCCTTAACAGGGCTCGACATTGGTGCTTGCCCCGTTACTCTGGATAAGTTGAATTTGTAAATTATAGCTGAAAGGGAAGTGAAAACTGAACCATGCTTGCCCCACTGGGCAAGTACACTGTGCATATTTCGGGTTTACTTTTGAGAATGTGTGCAAGTTTTATGGTCTGGCATCCAAACTTGTCCTAGAAAATATGCTTTCACATGCCAGCAACATATTCTACTTGGTTTTAAATGAAACATTATAAAACATCCAATTTTTCAAGTGCAGGCCTGTGAAAGTTGAATCTCACTTGCTCTACTGGGCAAGTTGCTGCAAAAGTTAATGTCGTGCCCTACTTAATGACTTAACCATATCTAGCGAGCCTTACAACAGCACTCTAAAGGATTGGCATTATTTGACTTATGAGATTATTGTCGAACCACATTACAAAAATACTTACACCACAGCAAACTGTTTTACTGCAACTGATGTGGTTTCCTTTTTCCTGGAGAAATACCAATATAGTGCTCCTCCGAATACTAGAAATACTATAACAAGATCTAACGTCCCCAGCAGTGGTTCACTATCAGCTGACGCCATGCTTTCTGTGTCTGTTTCGAATATCATCTTCTTGTGGTGACTTTCAACCTGCAAAAGACAAAAAAGAAATGGTTAAAATCATGATATGCTAGGTTTGGTTTTTAACAGCTGGTTTCCGTCTTATTACATGTAGTATTATAGGTCATTAACATGTATAACCATATAAACTGCAAGTACTTTCATCTTTACACAAGGACTCGGATCAATTGATTCATCCACATTACTTGCTCTATTGCTATTATTGAAAAAAACTTCAAATTGGTCTCACAAAAGATAAGATACTGTATTAAAGGAAATATCGAAACTGTATCGTATCTCGAAAATTCTAAGTGTCAATCCCCAGAGACAAACCAGTGAGAAAAACCACCTTTAGCTCATCCTTTTGGTTAAGCTTTTAATAGACATAAATATTGGATTCATGATTAAAAGTTAACCTATTCCATCAGACAATTCTGAACCCACTTTATGAAATATTTATTTATTTTCACAAATATTAGACGAGGAATTATCAAACCCACAGTAAAAACAACTGCCTGTCAAATATTTCTCTAACCACGCTTTTGTTATTAAGATATGTGCATGTTAGCAAGACACTCCTGAAATGAATGGAATAATAAAGGTACTCCACACATTTATTAATCCTTCCAATGCAGTCTACTGTTGTCCTAAGCACAAGGACACAAAGATCTTCGATAACTATCTAAACCCTGTCATGTTGGTATTCATTGGATAGCTCTCGTTGAGTACTCATTGTTTCAGTTAATTTCAGGTTTTATGCATCATTTTGCCTAAGCAAAATTAGCCACCACCAGCATAAGGGTTAAGAAAGGTACTTCACACATTCATTAAGTAAGGTACTTCACACATTTATTAATTACCTGTGCTGAGGCTGGTTGTGTCACCTGGAGTGACGACAATCCCCAGGTGGTAATTAGTGCTCTTCAAGGGAAGAGAGCTTTAACTGAGAAGAGGCTGAATGTGTGTCTAATTGATGTTTGTGAAAATGAGCACTGGACCTCCACGTGTGCGCTCATCTCAGATGTCGTTGGGTGCAGGTGGAACTTGTTACCACCAGTGAGAAAATGAATAGCAACCTAGCTACTAGGCTTTACTGTGCTTTACCTTATAAAATGTATTAATAACTGAGAAGAGGCTGAATGTGAGTCTAATTGATGTTTGTGAAAATGACCACTGGACCTCCATGTGTGCGCTCACTTCAGATGTCGTTGGGTGCAGGTAGAACTTGTTACCACCAGAGCGAAAATGAATATCAACCTAGCTACTCGGCTTTACTGTGTTTTAACTTATAATGTGTATTAATAAATGAGAGGAGGCTGAATGTGAGTCTAATTGATGTTTGTGAAAATGAGCATTAGACCTCCATGTGTGCACTCACCTCAAGTGCAACCCGGTGCAGGTAGAACATGTGAGTAAATGAATATCAACCTAGCTACTCGGCTTTTCTGTGCTTTACCTTATAAAATGTATTAATAACTGAGAAGAGGCTGAATGTGTGCCTAATTGATGTTTGGGAAAATGAGCACTAGACCTCCATGTGTGCGCTCACCTCAGATGTCGTTGGGTGCAGGCAGAAATTGTTACCACCATTGAGAAAATGAATATCAACCTAGCTACTAGGCTTTTCTGTGCTTTACCTTGTAATATGTATTAATAACTGAGAGGAGGCTGAATGTGTGTCTAATTGATGTTTGTGAAAATGAGCACTGGACCTCCATGTGTGCACACCTCAAGTGCTGTTGGGTGCAGGTATCTAACTTGCTACCCCCTGAGAGTTAGAGGCAGGGTTGGAAATGAATATAAAACCTAGCTACTAGGCTTTACTGTGTTTTACATTATAATATGCATTAATAACTGAGAGGAGTGTGAATGTGTGTAATTAATATTTGTGAAAATAGGCATTGGACCTTCACGGGCACATTCACCTAAGGTGCCTTTCCATGCAGGTAGAACTCAATATCCCCAGAAAGATAGAAGAAGCCTGGTTTGAAATGATCATTAGCCAAGAAACTGGGATTTACTGTATTTTATCCTATCATAAATTCAAGAGAGAGAAGGCACTGGAACTTAATGTGTGTGCTGACCTCAGGTGCGTAGTCTTTAGTGATGGGAATCGTCCCAAAATATTAGCTCGAGCGCTCGGCCATAATGGCCGAGCGAGCTTCCAGTCCGCTTGAGCTTGATGTGTAATTACGTCGTACGCCATTTTCTGGTGCACCGATTCTTGATGCCGTGGTACACTGCATACGTGCCTGACATATGCCGGAGTATGCTGCGGCGCAATTTTGTTTTGAATTGTCCGCCTTAGGGTCTTGTCTTTCCACGGCGAAATAAGGCGGCGGAAAGACAAGAAACAACACAAGACAAGGTAGTAGGGATACGTTTTATTACGTTTATTTCTGGGGGGAAATGATATTCTTGCTGTTTTTGGCCGCAAAAGTCAGTGTGTGAAGATCGTTTCCACACGCCACCGGCCGCCATTTATCACCTGTTCTACAGGTGACAAAACTCTTTTTTTTTTCGAGCGTGTAAAATTAGAGTCGAACGCTCAAAATCTCAGGAGGAACGACCGAATGGTCGAGCTTCCGAGCGCTCGACTCACCACTACTAGTCTTAGCCAGGATTTGGAAACAGGGTGTCCAAACAGAGGTTTCAAAGACTTTTGGGTGTTCAAAGTGTGATACAAGGTACATGCTACTAATGAAATGAGCCCTATGTATTTACAGATTTTGCATTTTAGGCCAGTAACTGCTTTGTGTGTATTAAAATAGTGACACTACATCATGTACATGCACTTTCTTCTAGGAATAGTCATCATCAGCAAATCCTGACCAACAATTTGGGTGCCCAAACTGTCAAAAAACAGTGTTTTAGGTGTCCAAATGACAAGCTGGACGCATAAGCGGCTAAGCCCCTGCTCAGGTGCCATTGGGTGCTGGGAGAACTTGTTTAACTCCTTCGCTACACGAAGCGATATTTGACGATCCGCGCATGCACCTGCTTATCCCACGGAGCGCCTAATGACGCTCACCCAGCAGATGCGGCTGTCCTGCGGAGCGTCTAATAGTGCCCGCCCAATTTCCATTACGTAAAGGTATGGCGCTGCTGTTTTTGCAACAATTGTTAGAAACCCCCTGGGGCATAAGGGCCAAACTAGGTCAGAGGGTCTAGCCAGCAGATGGGATCCGGTAGTTAATAATAATATTGTCATTTGATATTGCGCCCTTTCCAGTTAAAGAGTTAATATTGCCAGTGAGAAAATGAATATCAACCTAGCTACTAGGCTTAACTGTGTTTTACCTTATTATATAATTTCATAACTGAGAGGAGGTTGAATGTGTGCCTAATTGATGTCTTAGAGAGCAGAACTACATAACCTTGATCCGCAACCCCATAGGTACTGCATGCTAGCCTCTACGGCATCTGCGCCTCGGGTTACACGCTGTACCCTGGGGTTGTATTGGTCACGTGATCTGTGCAGTAAGCATGCAGCAGAGAGACTGGCTGGCTGACTGGCTGGCTGGGGGATGTCATCCCATCTAGGTCAGATAGTGAGAGACAGCGAAATTTGATGATGCATGACCAGTGCCCACTCCCTGCCTACTACTCTCAGGTGAGAGTGAGCAATAGATCTTCATATGTGTGCCCACCTCATTGGGTGCGGGTAGAACTTGTTATACTGCCAGAGAGATTGAAGCAGGGTTCGAAATGAATAGTGGCCTAGCGACCACACCAGGGGCTTAGCCGCAATGCGTCCAGCATGTCATTTGGACACGCAGAACACTGTTTTTTGACAGTTTGGACACCCAAAAGTTTATGTCAGAATTTGCTGAAGATGACTTTTGTTAGAAGATAGAAGATGTAAAAGCTGTAGTGTCACTTTTATAAGACACAGAAAGCAATATCTGGCCTAAAAAAGCAAAATCTGTTAAGGTATAGGGTCTATCTTATTAGTAGTACGTATTTTGTACCACACTTTGGACACGCAAAAGTCTATGAAACCTCTATTTGGACACCCTGTTTCCAAATATCAGCTAAACCCTGGACCACACTTTACTGTTTTAACCTATATTTAAGAGTGAGAATGCTGAAAGTGTGTGTGTAATTGATGCTTGTGAATATATGAGCACTAGACCTCCATGTGTGCGCTCACCAGGGACTTTCCCAGGCAGGAGTCAGGGAGTCATTTTGACTCCCAAACACCAGCTTATTGGCAAAATGACACCCAGTTGTATTTTGTAAGATTTTCTGCATTTGTTGAGTTCAAGGAAAATTTCAACAGTTTAACTTATAGAAGACAATAGGTGCATTAAATGATGTAGAAAAACATACTTTGTTTTGCTATGTCAATATAAAAGGTTGCTATAAACATTCTTGTAAATTGGGTAACTAACTTCCTACCCACTAAATTTAAAAAAACCTCAATTTTTAGCCCCTGTTTCCAAATCCTGGGTAACACCCTGGCGCTCACCTCAGGTGATGTTGGATGCTGGTAGAACTTGCTAGGTACAACCAGAGAAATAGAAACAGGGTTCAATATGAATATATATGCCTATTGCCTAGCAACTACACTTGACTGTATTTTACCCTATATTCAAGAGAGAGGAGGCAGAATGTGCGCCTAATTGATGTTTGTGCAAATAAGCATTGGACATAACGGGTACATTCACATTAGGTAACGTTCCATGCAGGTAATTTCACTAATATTGCCAGCAAGATGAAAGGGTTCAAAACGAACATAGGCCTAAGTACTAGGCTTTACTGTGTGTTATCCTATTATATACTCATGAGAGAAGATGCTGAATGTGTGGCTGATTGATATGTGTGAAAAGCACTGGACCTTCATAGGTACATTCACCATGCAGGTAGAACTAGTTACCACCAGAGAGATAGACGCAGGGTTCAAAATGAATATTGGCCTAGAGACTAAACATTACTGTGTTTTACCCTACATTCAAGCTAGAAGATGCTGAATCTGTATTGAAAATTAAATGCCAGTAAAAATGACCAGTTAAATACAGTACTTATCCTAAAAATATTACCGAATAAGTAAGGATTCATTGAGCATTACAGGCATGAATGAGTTTTCATATCAAGTCCTGTATGCGTCCTAGCTTCGCCAGAGCAAGAATGGGCGCATCCCAAAAACGGGTATAGGCCAAAAATGGGTACAAGCCAAAAATGGGTACAAGCCAAAAATTGGTTCCTTGGCATGCTTGATCATGTTCACTCTACCATGGACATTACCATCCACCAGGCCAGTTATGTAAGCTAAAACTGATCATCAGACCATGAACTAGGTACAGGAACCCTGCTTTTAAAGGGGTTGATTGGAACTATTTGAATTGGTTGCCAGCCAGGCCTAAAACATGAAAAATTACAGGCCTGAGGAATATTCTAGTGCCGAAATTGATTTAAATTCAATTTGGAAAAATACTGGAAACATGGTTGAATTTCATTGCACAATATGGATAAAATAATAAAAACTCTAGAACTACTATTCTTGATAATATGATATCTAAAGCAATGTGATTATCTGCTTGCCACCAGTTAGCAGTGGCACAGGCAAAGTTATATTGCACCTGAGCATTAGCCCTTTCAATGCTGCAGCTATTTTTACACAAGTAATAAAATCACTTAAATGTTTGAAATCCATCCGAACCCTGCCTTGTTGGTATTCATTGGAAAGCCCTTGCTGAGCTCTTTCAGATGAGTACCCATTTGCCAGGGTTTCGGTCATTTTATTCAGCTTTTTTCACATAATTTTGCTCTGGCTAAATTAGCCACCAGCACTCTAAGGGTTAGCACTGTTGATATGAACCATTCCTCACCTCTTGTAGTCTGTGGTAGAACTGCCAATCATGGTCTTAGCCAGCAGGGCGCCTGGGTGCCTTTTTGGACACCCAAACCCTTAAAAAGCACCCCTCAGGACACCCAAATATTTTGAAGAAGAATTTCTTAAAATGACAATCTCAAGCAAATAATTGAATTTTTTCATCTCCATATAATTCCCATGACATTGTATAAGGATATCATGCCTTACTATGATAAATGTATACATGTTTATGGTTGAAATATGAGGTCCCCCTTAAAAATTTTGATGCTCAAAATTTAACAATTGCCAAATTTAGGCACCCAGTTTCCAAATGCTGGCTAAGACCCTGCAGTGTCAATGATGACATCCTACTTTTGAATACAGCTTTGGAATAGAATATTAACCTTAAAAGTGTATTTGAACGAGTGCTTTGCCTTGCAATATGATAAAAATCAACAACTTTCCGTCTATAATGTTTCTGTAAAATGCTTTAGTCAGACAATCAGGGTCTTAGCCAGCAGGGTGTCCTGGTATATTTTTGGCACCCTGGTCCACAAAAATACCTTCTTTTGGTCCTAATTTTTGGAAAATATTAATTATAAGTAGATATTCTAAAAAGTTTTAAATATTCTTAAATGATAACTAGAACATTTGTTGAAGAAAGAAAAGCATATAATTACTTGATTTCTCCATGTATATGGTCAGTATGATGACTTATTTTTTTTCAGAGAGGGGGTTTGGACACCCTGTCTTTTTGATACCCCATTTTGGACACCCTGTTATGAAAATCTGAGACCCCGCAGACAATTATGAACTTAACAGTATGGCCATTTTTGCCACAACAGTCATGAATGGGATGATGTTCTATTAACCCTTATAATGCTAAGGCTACTTTCCTCCAAAGCATTAAGATCCCAAAATCTTTGAAAACCATCCAAACCCTGTAATGTTGGTACTCATTTGATAGCTCTCGCTGAGTTCTCTCAGATGAGTACCCATTTGCCAGGGTTTCAATCATTTTTCAGCATTTTTGCATCATTTTGTATTGGCAAAATAAGCCAGCAGCAGCATTATGGTTAAGGGGTAATGCGAACAGCCTTGAAAGAGTTTATAATCTGGGCCACAGCATGTACTGAGGAGAAACCGAATGATCTTTATCCTTTCACTTATATTACATCCGTGCAGCTACTGTGCGATCGGGTCACATGTCAACATATGTACTGACCCAGATGCTCAGTACAGAAAGGGCATCTATTTAGCCCATTAATGCTCACAGAGGCCAAAAAAGGCCAGACAATTTCGATGAAATCTTTCAGCCTAAAGCATAATTAGCAATATATTTGACAGAGAAATGTTGATTAGAATATAAACAACAACTTTCCTTCAAATATTTTGTACAATCATTGTCAATTCATAAGTTATGGTCAAAAGTGTCTGAATTCCAGACGACAATATCTAGAGGAACTCTCAAGTATTAATGAGTTAGACTAGTTCACCCATCACTTATTCGCATCTGGACTCGCAGGGACTTTGCCAGGATCGTCCAGCCTATCTTTTGGACAGACAGTTTCCTGAAAACGATCTTTTTGGACAGGCAAAATTTTCTATGAAGAATTTTCAATTTTGACATATGGAGGGTAACAACCAAATACTTTCCTAACAAACCATCTTCTAGGACATGGCTGAAGTGTAAAATGCCCTTTTTGACACAATAGGCTATTAAATGCAGTTGGTATAAGGATTTGAAGTAGATTAGTAACTTAATCTGGATGGGCAAAAATCTTAGAATTGCTGTTTTGGACAGGCATTTTTGAGATCCTGGCTAGGACCCTGAATTCTGGAGTATATACATGATCAGACACATACCAGTGTCTTAGCCAGGATTTAGAAACTGGGTGCCTAAAATTGGCAGTTGTAAAATTCTTGGGCGTCCAAATTTTTAAGGGGGATCACAATATACTCATATTTCAACCATAAACATGTATAAATTCATTAAAATAAGGCATGATATCATTAAACAATGTCATGGGAATAATAAGGAGATGAAAAAATCCAATTATAAGCTTGACATTGAAGTTTTTAGAAATTCCGCACAAAAAATTTGGGTGTCCTGAGGGGTTCTTTTTTAGGGTTTGGGTGTCCAAAAAGGCACCCAGACGCCCTGCTGGCTAAGACCATGACACATACTGAAATGTCTTGATAACATTATCATTATTTTGAGAAATCATCATCTTACTACCAAGAATTGCCCAATACAACCAAATCGACAGGCGCTTTCAAGTCTTGAAAGTGAAATATATCTGGACCAAAAAAAGCCTTGATTATAAAGGGATTAAAGTATATATGACTGGTATCACAGTATCTGCCAGAAGCCCAAAACCCTAACATTTACACATAGGAGCCCAGAGAAATTTCTATGGCAAATACCGTATTGTAGTATTGACAATCCTTGCTTTTTCAATGTACTCATCTAGGTCACGCTCCACAAGCTCATACCATGAGGTCAAAAGATAGGACTAATGTGCCAGTGCAATACGGGTGGGCACATTTTGTGTACACATCACCAGTGATATCATATGGCCTGATGAATGAAAGGTATAATCCTTAAACAGAGTTCGACTTTCCCAGGGGCCCAGGGGCATATACCCCTAGATTTTGCTGTGGGCCCCTAGATTTTTTGGGCTAGGGGCCCAAAATAGTATGTAAAATAACCAGAAATCCTGTTTTTGACCACTTATTTTTATCAAAAGACCTTTTCGGGCCCAAAGCCTGAAAACTTAGTGTCATACCCTGTTAAATCTGAGGGCCAGTGGGCCACAGCAAATATCAAATCCTGTACCTCAGTGTTACCCTTGTGAAGTAATGATTATCATTATCATAATCATCATTATCCATATTGTTATATTATATTTTTATTATTATTATTAATATTATTATTATTATTATTATTATAATCATTATTATTATCATTATTATAATCATTATTATTAATACTATTATTATTATTAGTATTATCATCATTATTATTATTATTATTATTATTATTATTATTATTATCATTATTATTATTATTATTATTACTACTGCTAACTCAGGCCTGCAGTGTAAGAAAAAAAATGTCAGGTTGCATAACTCAATAATATTATTATATGCGAATGTATGTGAGATTTTAATCAATATCTAAAAAAATAATTTCTATATTCATCATTGATTCACAAAATATCTGAAGAAGAGGTGTGAACTGGACCCTTAAAATACATTTTTTAGATGTTATTCTAACTACAATATTACCAAAAAGGATAGGATGCTTTCCAGCACCACTGGCACTGTAGGCAGGAATGGGTTCAAATGAGGACCTGCTAGGAGTACCTGACCATAGTGCATTTCTTACTCCATAGTGTAAATTCTTGAACTTTGAGCACTGGTGTGAATCTAGCAGTATACACAACGTCCTCTAAGGAAGATGAGATAACATTAAATAGATCAGATGAAAAAATACATGTAGTAACAATGCACGTAGGCATCATCAATTAATCAAGAAAATCTATTTTGACTCTTTGACTTCCTAACTACATGAAGAACAGCTTCAAATCTATGGGACCAGTCTAAGATTCCACTCTTGAAAGCTGTTAAGGAAACTCTCATTTCTGATATCTAAGGTTGATAGACATCAACCAGAACTATCACAGAATGTCCACTCACATTTTTGGCTCAGTGAGTGGTGTGGTGTATCTTTTGCATGATACAGCAGTCATTTGTGTACCGCAAGTATCGTGAAGGTGATATACCACGATGCACCTCACTATCGGTATTTCGTCCCATCCCTAACATTGAGCATCTGCATATATTGAATTTCCTTTCTCCAACATTGTCACACTAATTAGTAAAACAAAGGAACTGTACACCTGTACAAAGAGCACCTGCACACATAAAACCTTTTGCACCTGGAGTGTATGCATGAACTGCCAAATTTGAAAAGCCCTGGGCTCGACACTAACAGTAAAACGCTAGCCCCAGGCCAGTAAAAATTTCCAAAAATGGCATAGGGCCAGTAAAAACAGAGTTCAACTGGTCCTACAGGGCCAGTAAATTTTAGGGGACATTCATGTCAACAGGTTTTCCCCTACATCAGGCACATCAAATGCCTGATAATGTTATGAGAAAAAATTCTAAGACCAGTAAAAATTTGCAGGACCCGTAGGTCCTTGGCCCTACTGTTCCTACGGGGCCAGTTACTTTTTATGTTAGCGTCGAGGCCTATAGCCCATCAAAAACAGCTGCACTCGACAATCCTCTTTCTCGGGGAAGTAATTCTTGGTGGACACCCCACAGGGATGTCATATTTGTATGATATCTCCTGCCAAAATGATCAGTGATTTTGTGATACAATAACCAGTAAGTTTTGAATAAGTATATATATAGCTAAGTATATGTACAACCAACAACCCTCTATTTACCAGTTCAAATCTTATTAAATTAAGCCTCCTAATCCCAAGTTTTTGTATCCATGCCTACCAGGTTTGATAAACAACTTTCTTGAAATATCACTACCCTGGTTGAACAGGGCAAATATTTAGGGCAGACTCTGAAATGGTTGGCCTGCATGAAAGTAATGACACTTCAAATCTTACTCACAATATATAGAAGAAAGTCATGCTGAATTGACTAAGTTCCTTATAGAGAATGACCCCCTGTCATCAAATACCTACATTACACTCAGTATTAACTATTTATGTCTGGTCATCTTAGTTCTTCTATCACAATAGTGGTGACACTTCAAAATTTACCATCAGATCTCAAAATATTGATAACATGGTGAACATAAAACCATAACTTATTTACAACGTTCCTCTAATGAGGAATGACCCAAAAAATTACCCTTGATCATCATGCACCTAAATCACACTTTTTGCTCTATACAAGCTATATAAAGAAATGTTTCAGAAACCTACATTCATGAGTGTACAGGTGAACTTGGATATGACGGACCACTGTACGACAGATTTTTGCATATGACGGACGATATGCTTAGTCCCAGTCCGATGCATATCAAGTATTCGTTATATGTATACGACAGATTTTGCATATGACAGACCAATTTTCCCGGTCCCATTGAGTCTGTCATATCCAAGTTCACCTGTATTACTATTATCATTGACCTCAGAGCCCTCTGACAAGTATTACATGCAAAATAAGTTCAAGATACACGCCAGTATATCTATGAAACTAACCTTGAACCTTGAGAAATAATGGTAATGTCAAATTCACTGTACATCCACACCGAAAGAATTTCTACAATGTGTCACCGCTCTGCCATATGTAAATTCTTTGCTTGTAAGAGTGAGATGAGAACCATCTAGACCGCTGAGTCCAAAGGGTTCCCCATGTGTGCAATGAATGACGAGGTATTCTCACTATTCTGGGTGAGGAACTATTTTTATCTTTGCCCTATGTACCCAATATCTCACGGGACCAGTTGAGTAGCTTGTCCTAGCCTTGGACACGGTTCACTAGGCAACGTCTAGTCAATGCTGTTATGGTGGCTAATTATAAACCCTGTAAGTACTCTCAATATTGGGGGTTTCCTCAGTGTAGAAAGGATAGGAACTGGATTCAGGATTTTGATTATTATCCTTTTTTCTGCAATAGTCAGGCTAAATAAACTGGCCCATGATAAAAGGTGGAAGAAATAAAGAACCACAGCCAAACCTCACATCACTAGTAACTTTGTCACATGCCAGATTCTTCAGCTAGGCTGAGAGGGTTCTCCCCATTATGGATAATAATCAAATATTAAACTTTAAAAAAAAATCCTTTTTGATAGATCAATATCAATAGGTGTATAAATTGGCTAAATTCCCAATATTTTTCAGAAGTATGACAGGCCACGAAGACATGTGCAGGGTTCGACATTCCCAGGGGGCCGGGGGCAAATGCCCCTAGATTTTGGTGTGGGCCCCTAGATTTTTCAGTCTAGGGGCCCAAAATAGTTTGAAAAATAACCAGAAATCCTGTTTTTGACCACTTATTTTCATCGAAAAACCCTTTTGGGCCCCTAGCCTGAAATCTAAGTGTCAGACCCTGATGTGTCATGGTGATCTCAGTGCTCTCTGTTATTATTAGGCAAATGGGATTCAGGCAACAGTCAAAATATTTTTGAACTTCAAGAGGAGCCATTCTCATGACGTTGCTGGTCCTCCTGTTGAAACTCAGGCAAGTTTCTATTTTTAAGTAACTAGTTCTAGCGGGTCCCAATAACAAGAAAGGAATCGGCCCCATTCTCACTCTCACCTTTGCATACATGAGTGCCTTAGCCATTCAGATCTCACGAGAATTCTCAACTTGGTTGAGCTGCAGTCCATTGGTTAAGCACTAGAGCCAGGGTCTTAGCAAGGATTTAGAAACTGGGTGCCCAAAATTGGCAATTGTAAAATTTTGGGGCGTCCAGATCTTGAAGGAGGACCACAATATATTCAGATTTAAACCATAGACATGTATAAATCTATCAAAATAAGGCATGATATCCTTATACAATGGCATTGGAATTATATGGAGATGAAAAAAATCAATTAAATGCTTGAGATTGACATTTTAAGAAAATATTCACTAAAGAAAATTGGGTGTCCTGAGGGGTGCTTTTTAAGGGTTTGGGTGTCCAAAAAGACACCCAGGCGCCCTGCTGGCTAAGACCATGACTTGAGCTAATCGTCTTCAGAGTGTGCTCAGCAGAACTGCGAAACTAGATTTCTAGTCTATCATGCATATTTTTTCTGTCATTTTCTGATATCAGGCATCAAGTGGTCTAGGTGGCAAAATTGGTTCTCAATTATCTCACCAGGTTAATGTGAGTTCTCAGTTTGAGTATGAATTAACCAAATATAGGGGGCCAAATGGTGCCATTTATCTGTCATAGCGTGCATTATACCAAGTTCTCTTTAAGTCATTGGTTTAAGCACTCACACCATGGTCTTAGCCAGCAGGGCGTCTGGGTGTCTTTTTGGACATCCAAACCCTTAAAAAGCACACCTCAGGACACCCAATTTCTTTTTGTGTGAAATTTCTAAAAAACTCAATCTCAAGCTTATAATTGATTTTTTTATCTCCTTATAATTCCTATGACATTGATTAATGATATCATGCCTTATTTTGATGAATTTATACATGTTTATGGTTGAAATATATTGAGATCCCCCTTAAAAATTTGGACGCCCAAAAATTTTACAACTGCAAATTTTAGGCACCCAGTTTCTAAATCCTGGCTAAGACACTGACTCACACTAATCGTCTTCAGTGCAAATGGTGTACAAGGTCTCTTCAATCAGAGAGGCGTCTTCTTCAGCCAGACTCTGACTTTCCCATCCCTGCGTTCCCCGTTAGTGTAACATCTAAGGTTCTTAGCACCAGCGAAGACCATAAATCCCCTAGAGTTCATTCGGTGCAATTGCAGAACAGAATGCAACTGCGTACAAAGTAGACACAATACGAGCTATCTGGTTTATAGCAAGTGTCTGAATGTACGTGCAGATGTTTACAAATGAGGTGCAATCACCATCTGGACTATAGCAAGCAAAAACATCTAAGGTCATCAAGGGCAAATAATGTTTACAACCCAAGTTAAGGGTTTTTCTTTAAAGAGGTGGGTTTCTTTTTTTAAGCTAAAATCAAATACATACAGAACTCAGTGACTGGCACTTTTAATGTGATTATTATTACTGTTTTATTATAATTGTTACCATTTTTATTATTATCATTATTACTATATTATTATCATAATTATTATAATAATCATTATTATTATTGTTTTTATTACTATTATTATGATAATTATCATTACTACTGTCATCATTGTTGTCATTATTATAATTATCATTATCATTATAATTATCAATTTATCATTATAATTATCATATTATCATCATCATCAGTATTTCCATTATTATCATTATCTTTCTAACTAGTCATGAATAAGCAAATAAATGGCCGATAAAGTGACGATATTCAAAATTTATTCTTCCACCAATGTGCCATCCCTAAATCTACTCCTGGGTAATCTGAGTTAATCATCTCAGTAATCCCCTGGACCCATAAGGCCTAAAAAAATAAATTGTTTGTTTCCTGTAACGGTCCGGAAAAAAATAGGGTAGGTAGGTCGGAATTTTGCAATTTTTTTGCACTATTTTTTTGGTCAAAAATGTGTGTTTTATGCATGTTTTACGTTGATTGGGAGTTGGGAGGGCGATAAAAACTTTAGGGTAGGTATTATTTTGAATAAAAACTTGTTAGGGTAGGGTTACAGGAAACAAACATTTTTTTTTTTTTAGGCCTAACATAAACAATAAGCTCCCTGGCATTTGCCAAGTATAATAATCCATTAATTCTCTAGCAGAGTCGTGTTTATACAATGCCTGGGATGTATTTATACTGAGGGAGTAAAATATCACACTGGGCAGCACAGCTATGGACAGCAGTCGTTGCATAAATAAGCAACACATAGCAAACTATTATTGCTTGAAGAATATTGCCCGATCAAAGTCTTCCATTCATATCATTTAGAAAACCTTATCCATTTCTCCCCAAGGTATAACTAGGATTTGGCACAGGCCTGAAGGTTCCTTTCTCAGGATAGGATTGAGGGCCATAGGGCATATTAAAAAAGAAAAAATAAGAGATTTCATCATGCTTTTATCATCATGAGCCTTATAAAGCAAATACATGTAGTATTAACTAGAGCCCTAAGGGCCAAGAAACCAAGTTCCATGTCTCACGGGTAAGACAATCATTATGTACCTGTTTACAAAGGAAATAATGATCAAATAAAACATTCAACTGCATGGCACATGATTGAATGTGGCACTCTCAATCAAGGTATCATTTGCAGAAATAATAACTAATTGTTATTTTGCCAAGGCATGTATTAGAAAAGGCAGCAGCTGAGCTGCCAATTCTTTGCATCCATGCTTCTTCTAGAAAAATGTTCCTCGAGAAATGTTTGTTTGGATCTATGACCATTTTGAAAATATGATTGGAAATGAGAATAAATCTTTAAAATACTCTAAGGAGAGTTATCGGCAGTGTTCTGATCAGCATTTCTCATTCAAATATATTTTCAACAATGCTTTTCCCTCAAAGATTTCATTGACATTGTCAGGCTGTTTTAGTCGCCGGAAGCACTTTTAAAAGGGTTAAAACATAGTTTGAGTTCATTGACATTTATTTTAATGGGAGAAATAGAGAACTGAATGTTAGTTGAAATGTTACGGGTACCCAAAGGAGTTCTACCAGCATAAGCATGGCTGTCAGTAAAAAAACTGGGCCTGTCTAGATATGGATCTAAATTGTGGTGCATAATTGCATCTGTCCTCCAAGCATCAACTCCAATCTTCCCTTCAAATGTCAACTGAGAATATGTGGCTTTTGCCTCTTTAACTGTCTCTCTATAGATACTTTCCCAATTGCAATGAGATTTGAGTGACCAGTCTTATTGAGGTGCATTTCCTATTATCGTGGGGACTTATATCTTTGAGATAATGTATGTACTTATGACGTATAAATAAATGCAAAAACATAGTTTGTGTTGGTAGTTTGTCATACACGCCTTTGTATATCAAACCTGTGTAATCCTAATCTTGAGATAAGAGTCCAACCTAAGGGATGTAGGTTAATTTAAACAGTAAAAAGACAAGTAGAAAAAAAATTAAAAAGAAATATCAATGGAAAATGGAGAGAGGGGGAAGATGTCAACACAAAAATAAGTTATATGCTTGATTGCCAGGCAGGGTCTTAGCCAGGATTTAGGAACTGGGTGCCTAAAATTGGCAATTGAAAAACTTTTGGGCGTCCAGATTTTTTAGGCGTACCACATTCCCCTCAGATATCAACCATAAACATGTATGGATTTATCAAAATAAAGTATGATATCCTTATGCAATGTCATGGGAATGAAAAAATTCAATTATATGCTTGAGATTGACATTTCCTCACCAAAAAAACTGGGTGTCCAGAGGGGTGCTTTTTAAGGGTTTGGGTGTCCAAAAACACACCCAGACACCCTGCTGGCTAAGACCATGTTGCCAGGTGCATAAATTCATGGACCACATTCAGCATGACAAAACTACTAGTATCAAAGACAGGTTCCCACCCTTCAATGATAAGAGCTGAACAAGTTGCAGTTCTATGTATCAAGGTAGGGTAGGTAGGAGGGTATAAGGATCAGCTACCACTTTGGCTCGCGGGCTCACCCCACTACAGGGGAGCTACGTGGTCCCCTTCCCCAGGTCTCTATCTGTTGTGTCCCTTGACCTAGGGGTGGCGCCCTATTACACATCCCACCCCCCCCCCCCCTCCCGTTTAGTGATCAATTAGGAAAGCCCTTCTCATATTTATCAACTTTTTTCTTTGTCTCCCAAGCATTTATTCCATCACAATGATCATGATGATTGAGGCTCCATTTTAACAGGTGTTTGTTAGTCTACAGTAGGGTCCTTTCCAGTTTTACTTGTTATCTTGTTAGGGTATAAACATGGTAAAATCAAAGTGAATATGAACAGCAACTTCAAAAGGTAAAATCTTGAAATCAAAAGTACTTACACACACATATACTCAATGACCTGAGTGATGCAATCGTCCCCCTTCATCACAAAAAGCTGAATCAACCTATTGATGTAATCATCTTCACATTAGGCCTAAAAAAAAAAGTTGTTTGTTTCCTGTAACCCTACCCTAACAAGTTTTTATTCAAAAAAATCCCTACCCTAAAGTTTTTATCGCCCTCCCAACTCCCAATCAACGTAAAACATGCATAAAACACACATTTTTGACCAAAAAAATAATGCAAAAAAAAAACTTTTTACCGACCTACCTACCCTATTTTTTGGGGGGCCGTTACAGGAAACAAACAATTTATTTTTTTAGGCCTTAAGCAAACCAAGTTCTTTGATGTGATTGTCCCCAAAGACTCCGACTGTGATGCAATTATCACCTCCAAATTAACTGAACCGCCATTTTCTTGTAAAAGGTATTGAAGTGGACTTGTCAACAATTATACAAACATGCGAGATCGCTCACATTTGTATGGTGAAAAAACGGTCAGCCAAGCTTGGGTCAGACAGACTATAGAAGCCAATTCCACTTTTCCTGTTCTGCCAGAATGCAAATTTTGCTATGGGCGAGCGGATGAAGGGCCCTTGGGGACTCTAAGCTTTTAGATATGTGCCCCCCTCTGGCAAGCTGGAGTTCTTGTACCCAAGCTGATTTTTTCTTCAAGACCATTATATCTTTTTATAAGAAAACTGAGTTTCAATGATATCCTTTTCAACTTTTGTAGACCAATTTTATTAGGAGAACAGGTTATTGTCAAGTGCTATCGGAATGTTGACATCTAATGATTGTTGTTAATTGACTTGGGGCATTTCTGACCTATGAGCACTATTACTAATTAAATGGAAAAACGTCATTAAGTCCTTCTTTCTTAATGTCAGAAGGCTCATTCGGATGCCAAATGTGGCCAAATGTTACTAAGCCCTGTACATTCAACCAGAGACAAAAAGTCACTGATTCAACATTGTAACGTTTTAGGCTGCAGAGTACTACAAATCCTGCTTTTTTATTGTGCAACAGTTAATGTACTCTGACTGTGTGTGACTGACAGTGACAATTGAGTTTACTCAGTTTCTGAGTTAGACAGTGGCAGTAAAGAATAGAAGATTGTTTTATTGTTGAAGTGGAGCAGTTGCAGCCAAAAAAATTCTACTTACATAAGGTATTTTTAAATGACATACCTGTAGCGTTGGAGTTCAGTGGTCGGCTGGACGTCTCCCCCCTTTCCTAGCAGTAGAGCCTACAGGTAGGAGGTTTATGTAAGTGAACGAGCAGCGCCGAGGGAGCACTCACATGTAAACCTACGTGAATGATGTCACACTTTTTCAACTTTAGTCGAACCGGTTAAGTAATGAAGCCTCTCATTCGGTATACCTCTACTCAAAGATAGCCAATCAACGCAAAGGAATTATGGGCCGGTTATGTGACCGGTATATTACTCGAACGTGCAAAAGTAAGACATGACGTCACCGTTCTTTTCGGTGATGAGTCACACAAATACCGCTAGGTGTCACTACTGTATATGTGTTACTTAAAGGGGGAGGGGCAGTTTATAATTTGCCAGTTAGTGATGTTAAAGCGAGCATTTGAAATCAAAATATCTTTAGCTCTTTTCACCCTCGTTTTTTAAAGAACATATTGATTTTATTTAACTTTTTTCATATCAAAAAGTCCTGCCCCTTGATTCATTCAGATTAAAGAGATGACACATAACACAACTTGGGTAATGTCACAAGTACATTACATCATTCATCAGTGAAAAGTTTCCTTCATTTCAGCTTTCAGCATGTATAGTTGTTAGGCATCAACCATTTGATACCCTCGAGGGAGGGGGGGGGGGGGGGAGAGGGGTGCATGAAGATTTATCAAATACATTTTTTTCCAAATTTTCAGAGACAATATTTTTTATTATATTTTCCTTTTTTTCGAAATCTTCTGTGACATTGTCTGTCTTTTTAATTTTCAGAGTCAAGGAAAGTAGTAAATATTAAGTTTTGGATGATAGTTATTTTTCTTATATTGTACTACCGTTTAGATACTACATTCTCCAGAAGTGGATATTCTTTGGCTGGGATTCATGTTTCATTTGTCCGTTTTCAAATATTTTAGTCATATTTGCCTTTTTTGTATTTTGTGAATTATATTTATGATTACAATTCTTATCTCGGTGTAGATGTTTGCTTTTTCAACAAATATGCAGTTTTCATTTTGTCTTAACGTAGCTTAGCAAGGAGGATTTCAGAAGTGATCAACCTTTCATAAAGTTTTAAAAAGACAGTGTAGACCAGACTATCTCAATGATACAGGGGCTTGGCCTGAAATCTGAAAGTGTGAGACTTTTTTTTACTTGAACTTAATAATGGGTGGCGTGGTATGCAAGCACACATTGGGAAGCTCTTAGCGGTCAGGGGTCTTGGGGACTGTTAAGACCCCCAGAAGCTCCAAGTGTTTAAACACTCCGAAAGATAATACAGATAAACAAAACAGAAAAGAAAATGCAGGGACAGATTTTCTTCAAAATGTTCACAGACAGATGACTTTTTCCAGATTTTTCCAGATTTATTATGTTATCATAATTGTTACGTTTATCATTATTTTTTTGGCGATAAGTATTGTAGTAGTACTTAGTAGTAGTGGAAGTAGAGTAGCAGTATATTAAACAGGCTTCTTATGTTTTCTCTTTTTCACTAGTATTCTCATTCCTACAAAACATATCACACAATTGTATATACAACTTTCTTTATTGTAATCTTTATAACAAACATACAAAAAGCAAGTGTCTTATGTACACAATTGTTCAAAATCAAAATTCAAAAACAAGGATATATACAAATACATCATCTGCTATCATAAATGACCCATCTAATAAAGTACAGTGATGACACAATATTTTTAGTCAACTGCATGGACATCGGTGGGATAATTCCTTTTGCTTTTTTCTAGAAGTGGAGATATGTAAAGTGCAATCCAATTCTTATAAGCCATTTGACGAGTAAAAACATAACCTGTTGTTTATTAATAAAAAAGTCATCCAAAGTAGATGTATTTTATTGCCAAATATTGGACAAACAAATCAAAGATGGTTTCACTATAATACTAGAGAAACATTTTCTTGGCTACATCTCATCCTATATATTTAACCGTAACTCTCATACCTTTTATAACAACCTGTTCGCACAACAAATAGAAAATGACCCTTAGGGCTCCAAATTTTAATATAAAACTGAATCAGTTTAAGTCGGCCATTAAGTGACAGCATTCTGTCAAGACATCATTCATAAAATATTTGACATGTTACTCGAAACCAAACCAAGAACTTTATTTTGTGTATATACACTTTATTCCTTACTGATAGCAGGAACGTTTATTATAATTGTAATAAACATTCCTGTTATTTGTCGAAGTTACCATAGATACAGGCAATATTTCTTAAGGGAATTTTAAGTATAAATGGGTTTGAACCTTCATTCAAGCATGCCTCCTGTAACAGATGGAATAATAGGCAAAGAGTTGGATCTTCAAACCAAGCAACTTCCATCCTTGCATTCTTGTTTTAACCCTTAGGCTGCTGCGAGCTAATATGGCCAATACAAAATGATGCAAAAAACTTTAAAAATGACTGAAACCCTGGCACCTGGGTACTCATCTGAAAGTACTCAGCGAGAGCTTTCGAATTAATACCAACATGATAGAGTTTAGATGGTTTTTGAAGATCTTTGCATCATTCATGCTTTGGATGAAAGTAGCCTTAGCATCGTAAGGGTTAAACTGTGTAATGAAATTTATTTTGTTGAAAGAACCCTTTCAATGCTGAGGCTAGTTTCGTCCAAAGCACAAGGACGCAAAGATTTTTGAAAACCATCTTAACTCTGTCATGTTGATATTCATTGGATAGCCCTTGCTGAGTACTCTCAGATGATTACCCATGCACCAGGGTTTCAGCCATTTTTAAGCTTTTTGCATCATTTTTCATTGACCACATTAGCCACCAGCAGCATAAGGGTTAATGGAGGGCATTTTGTAAATGCTAGAATATGGATTTAGACATTAAATATTCAAAATAATCAAATAATCGGTTACTCAAGCACCTTCCACCCACAACTTCATCTATTTCGAGATATTGCTCATGAATAAAGAAAATACTTGAATGTACCATTTCATTTTTGCCAAGAACTCCTTTTTGCAAAAATGGCAAAATAATAATACCTAGATATATTTTTCATACTACAGTATAAGTATACATATTTCAATATGATTCATTGTCAAGAACACAAAATTTTGGCACTACCTGATTAACCTGGCTTGTTCTATATCAAATTAAACACTTACCCATACATAGTTTGGTCTCCGATAAGTATGTAACATCATTCTGATATGTATAACACTAATGGAAGCTTCAACAAAGACCTACTGACTACTTTTGGCAGCTTACAAAAGGTTCCAATTTCACGCTGAGACATACAGGCGAACTCGAGTACCAGAGACCACTCTACGCCAGACTTTTGGCTATGACGGACAATATTTACTACTCTGAATACATGAGGGTATTAAGTATCTATAATCATCAAATAAGAATGAATAAATATTCAAAATTCACCTCCATTCATTTTATATGTGGAAGCTCCGACTGTTAGTGAAACAAATACTTGTGATATCAACTCATGTTATCACTTTGTTCCTTTTTTACCAATAATATTCTAGACAGAAACAGCAACTTCTAAATAGAGATAGTTTAGCTGTCTCAGTGATTTCAAACGATAATCATGAATAATCAAACCTTTTCTTTTTTTTAATACAAAAACAATAAATATCATATCATTGGGAAGAGCAGTACTTATGAATAGGAGAAAATACCCAAAGAAAATTACTTGGCAAGAAAATCACAAAAAACAGCTAGAATTGAATGTGAAATATGAAGACATCTTTGATTTACCCCTTCACATTTTTAAAGTGCATTTTTAATAGAATTTCTAAATTCTATTTATAGTCATGTTCACTGCCATACTAAGACTGAACCATTGCTAGCCATAGGTGGACAAAACTTCAGTACCCTGGGAAAACCCCTGCCTTACCCTTTCTGTCACATCAGAGGTTAATTTATAATACCGTAAATTACCGTAATTATTTTGCAAAATATTTAATGGGAAATCTCAATCTATCGCCAGTTGCTATTTCACACAATATGGACCTAGCTGTAAATCTTGCTGCTACCACAGCAATGTATTTTCAGAAAACACTGGCTTCCCTCAGACCATAAAATTTGTAATTATTGAAAGATATCCGAAATTACTGAGAATTTACAGTATGCTCCGACAGCTTTGAAATCAGCAGTATATGAAAGTTAACGAAGGCAAATTCAAGTATTTAATGGTCTAGACATGTCCTCATGTCAGTGACATAGACACACTCTAAAACTTCCATGTCAAGACTGTCAGTTGTGTCAAAAAGACTCAACTCTTGATATTGTGGGTGAGTATCTCTAGACAAGATTGGATAATTTTGATTGCATAGGCTAACATATCTTCACTTCCATCATACAACCAATGACATCAAAACAAACTCCATCCTTAATGTCTAGACTGTCAGCAGTGTCAGTACAACTCATCTCATGACGTAGTGGGTGAGTAATATGTATTGCATAGAAGACTACCGAAAGTACCGTTGCCTCGCTACTGTCATCATAAGCCAATGTCCTCAATGCTGTCCAGACGGTTAGTCGTTTAGGGATATAACTCAACGAAAGATGATGTGGGTGGGTATGTATATGTTCACATAGACTAGCATATCCTCACTGCTGTCATAAACTGATAACATCTATACAGTCCCCGTCTTCAATATCCAGACTGTCGGCAGTGTCTGTTCGACTCAACGAGAGATGTTGTGAGTGGGTATGTATATGATTGCATAGACTAGCATGTCCTCACTGATGTCATAAACCATTAACATCTATGCAGTCCCCGTCTTCCATATCCAGGCTGTCGGCAGTGTCGCTATGACTCAACGAGAAATGTTGTCGGTGGGTATGTATATGATTGCATAGACTAGCATATCCTCACTGCTGTCATAAACCAATAACATCTATACAGTCCCCATCTTCCATATCCAGGCTGTCGGCGTGTCGCTACGACTCAACGAGAAATGTTGTCGGTGGGTATGTATATGATTGCATAGACTAGCATATCCTCACTGCTGTCATAAACCAATAACATCTATACAGTCCCCGTCTTCCATATCCAGACTGTCGGCAGTGTCTGTTCGACTCAACGAGAGACGTTGTCAGTGGGTATGTATATGATTGCATAGACTAGCATATCCTCACTGCTGTCATAAACTGATAACATCTATACAGTCACCATCTTCCATATCCAGACTGTTGGCAGTGTCTCTACGACTAAACGAGAAATGTTGTCCGTGGGTATGTATATGATTGCATAGACTAGCATGTCCTCACTGATGTCATAAACTAATAACATCTATACAGTCACCATCTTCCATATCCAGGCTGTCGGCAGTGTCTGTTCGACTCAACTCATCACCGTCAAAATAAAAGTTCACAGACTCCAGCTTGGTCTTCTTCATGCTGGCGTACTTCCTCATCAGCTTTTCCAGCGGCTCCATCTGAAATAACATACATTTATGAGAATATATATATATATATATATATATATATATATATATATATATATATATATATATATATATATATATATATATATATATATATATATGTATATATCATCAAATAGTGTTTCATTCATTTTTCAACAAGTCAAAATATAAAGGAGGTTCATTTTCAAAGTTGATGATTATTTTTCAAAATAAAAAGTGCAAGTTCCAGTGACTTGAAGTTTCAGTTTCAAATATATATATATATATATAAATATATATATATATATATATATATATATATATATATATATATATATATATATATATATATATATATATATATATATATATATATATATATATATATATATATATATATATATTTATACATATATTTATACATATATATGTATATATCATCAAATAGTGTTTCATTTATTTTTCAACAAGTCAAAATATAAATGAGGTTCATTTTAAAAGTTGATGATTATTTTTAGAAAATAAAAAGTTCCAGTGACTTGAAGTTTCAGTGCTAGCCTGGGACTTCTACCATCAAATCAAAAGTTTTTAAATGTGGCAATTCTGTAATTATATGTGATGGAATGAAATGGAGGGGGGGTGGGGGGGAGCTTCCGTGGATTAAATCAGAAGTTTACAATTTCAACCATGTTTGCCTAAATGTCCTAACAGCGGATTCTGCTTGTGGAACCTCTCCTGCCAGAAAGCACTCTAAAAATGTGAATTTTTGCACATTTCTTGCATAGGTTGTTTATTATCTATCTTTATCATCATAATTGTGCTTTTTGGCATAAAATGAAATTTCATGGTACCATCTGCAAGCAGGGTACTTTTCTAGCACACAATAAATCAATCAACTGAATATATACTGTAATTCTCAAATTATTGTGTAGAGTAAATTTTGCAAATTCACAGAAAATTGATTTTCGCATTTTTTAATTTTGGCAATTGGCCGCAACATGGAGTGCCAGCTATAAGCTTAAAGTGGCAGCGCTATTCATTGCGAATTTTAATTTTGCGTCCGAGGCTAAACGCGAAAAAATGCAAAAATTTAACTTACGCAATCTTTTCCGAATTTACAGTATGTGATAGGAGGGGTTGGGATTGTTAAGAGTCAACAAAATTAATCCCATAAGCTACCTTAAACAAAAGAATATATTTATCAATAAGTAAGAGAAAAGATGATTCAATTCATTAGAAAAAAAAGGACTAAGTCGATAAATATCGCCAGAAAAAACACTTCTGTGATGAGTATTTTGGCATTTGGCATGTAAATGTGATGAGAATATTCATTTTTTTCCAGATTTTTCCTCAGATTCTTTTGATTTTCTACCTTATTGATAATCAAGACTTTGCCTCTTTCCCTTGCACTATTAGACACACAAAAGATGGGATATCCTTCAGACATTTATTCCTCAGACGACTTACCTTTTTTATGGATATTGACACTTTAGACTTTGCCTCTCTCCCTTGTACTATAAGACGCACTAAAGATGGGATATCCTTCAGACATTTATTCCTCAGACGACTTACCTTTTTTATGGATATGGATACTTTAGACTTCGCCTCTCTCCCTTGCACTATGAGACGCACTAAAGACGGGTCATCCTGGGAAAAGCTCTCCTCAGCCTCGTACACTGCATCAGCTTTAGTGATATGGCACTCTGAAAGGCACACATGTTCAATGATCAATAAATCATTTAATATGACGCTGGCATGGCCAGGAAGCGAGCGAAGCTTTGGATTATTTCATTTTTTTTTTTACTTCTGACCAAAATACAGCATTGATTGACCGTAAATTAATGGCATACAAATTATCTCTGTGCAAATTATTACGATTTCAAACTGTCTCAAAATTTATATTTTGCAACTGATTTTAACGAGAATTCAATGGCCAGTAGAATGAATTCTGGCGGTTCTAACGATCTAAACCGCATTAAAATTGACCCACGGACAGGCGAGAAATTCAGTTTTAACGTGGATATACATGTAGTGGCGGCCACTTTCATTCACGCACGTTCATTCGTACATTTCATCCAATGGGAGGGCGTGTTTGTTATTGTACTGTACATTACGTCATTGTCGACCAATGAAATCGGTCGTTACTTAACCTACTCAAAGTACCCTCCAGAGCGGAAGTCGTCCGCACGTTGTCCCATATTGTTGGACGATGACAACTTTATGGGTCCCTGTATGTATTTCTTATAGTGACATCATATACACTCACGCTCTATTGACTTACTGCGAGGCTTCGCGAAAGGCCTGCGGCCTTTCCGAGCCTCGCTCGCTATAAACCCCTTCATCCTATCAATTGTTGTGATTTCTCTCTAACATAGGCAATTTTCACATATGATTTTTGTAATTTCAATTTTTTGATGAAGAATAACTACATAACAACGCTCCCCCTAGAAATCAGGTTTTTTTCATATATATATGCTTAACCCTTATACTGCTGGTGGCTAATTTGGCCTATACAAAATGATGCAAAAAAATCATTGAAACCCTGGCACATGGGTACTCATCTGAGAGTACTCAGCGAGAGCTATCCAATGAATACCTACATGACAGGGTTTACATTTTTTCAAAAATCTTAGCTTTCTTGTGCTTAGGACGAAAGTAGCCTCAGCGTAGGAAGGGTTAATTCCAATGTAATTTTCAAGAGAGCACACTCCAATCTGTGACAGTTCTCCTTAAGGAGCATTATCAGCTATACACATACAGATACAGGAGTTCTCAAGACATAAATGGCTAAACAAAAATTCAATACTGTATGGACATCAAGGTTGATAGATCAATCAAGGTGTAATTAAACTTAAATACTTAACTCATTCCTACCTTACCTTGAAGTGTTGTGCAGATACTATGATTAGGAAAATAACTTGATAATTAATTAAGCATACACTTGCAAAATGTTAGAACAATTTGTGTGGATTATCATTTCTCCTTCAATTATTTTCTGAAATATGCTTAGTTAGGAAGATACCTCCAAAATAATAAGGCCCATTACTAAATAGTTTTCATGCATAGGTCCCAAACTTTAAATGTCTAGGGGTCCATAGCAAATTTTATTGGCAAGGACTACAAGCCCAGGGCACGACATTAACTTTTGCGGCGACATGCCCCGTAGGGCAAGGGAGATTCAACTTACACTTACCCTACTCCAAATTTCACCTGAAAATTTGTATGTTTTATAATGTTTCATTTAAAACCATGTAGGACACGGTGCTGGCAGGTGAAAGCATATTTTCTAGGACAAGCTTGGATGCCAGATCACAAACCTTGCACACATTCTCAAAAGTAAACCCAAATTATATACAGCATACTTGCCTAGTGGGGCAAGAAATACAGTGTTCACTTGCCCTTCAGCTATAATTTACAAATTCTACTTGCCCGGGGCAACGGTGCAAGCAGTGATGTCGAGCCCTGTAGCCTTAGGCCTAAAAAAAGAAATTGTTTGTTTCCTGTAACAGTCCAAAAAAAAAATAGGGTAGGTAGGTCAATAAAATTCTTTTTTTTTTTGATTATTTTTTTGGTCAAAATTGTGTGTTTTATGTATGTTTTACGTTGATTGGGAGTTTGGAGGGAAGAAAAAACTTTAGGGTAGGGATTTTTTTAAATAAAAACTTATTAGGGTAGGGTTACAGGAAACAAACAACTTTTTTTAGGCCTTACTGTTGAACCCAACTACAAATTTAAGGACAGTGGTACTGTGCCCTGAACTTACATTTGGAAATAATCCTGTAACATATAACAAAGCACAAGCTGAAAGGTAATATTCCTCAAATTCCTCAATTACAAAGGTTTTGCCAGGAATTTTAGTGTGAAAACTTGAACATAAACCTAATTTCTTGTACTTGAGGAAATTGATTTCTATCCATGAGACTTATAATGACTTGATCAAACATTACTTATTGATTTTAATCCATTCCATCTAATAAAAGTTTTGGCACCAATGCACATTTTAAACAGGAAATTCTGTACCTAAGGGTTCATTGTTCAAATGGTATTGGCGTTAAAATATCAATACCTGTGGTACTAACAAACATGAGACATATATAAACTTAGAAAAAACAACAGTTACACAGATAAACTAGGTACAACCAGGTCAGGGCACGACGTTAACTTTTGCAGCGACTTGCCCTACTCCAACTTTCACTTGCCCTTAAAAAATTGTATATAATAATTTTATAATATTTCATTTAAAACCAAGTAGAACATGGTTCTGGCATGTGAAAGCATATTTTCTAGGACAAGCTTGGATGGCAGACCACGAAACTTGCACACATTCTCAAAAGTAAACCTGATAATATACAAAACGTACTTTCCCAGTGGGGCAAGCAAGATGCAGTTTTCACTTGCCCCACAGCTATAGTTTACAAATTCTACTTGCCCGGGGCAATGGGGCAAGCACCAATGTCGAGCCCTGCAGGTTAATCTTTAATTAATGAATGAGGTGTGTGTGTTTGAACCTATGATCAATGAACTTACCTATGATATCTGTGAATTTCAGCTGCACTGTATTACAAGTTTCATATGCCTGCAGCTCTTTATCATTGAGGTACATGATAATCCTCTCACGCGGAACCCCTTCATGTCTCGCCATCGCCACTATGACGCCATCAAAGGTGTCACTCTGAAATATAATATATTCATTTGAACCCTTCCAATGCTCAGGCTACTTTTGTCCAAAGCACAAGGATGCAAAGATTTTTGATTTTGATAAAAATCTAAACCCTGTCAAGCTGGTATTAATCAGGAAGCTCTCAGCGAGTACTCTCAAATGAGTACCCATCTGCCAGGGTTTCAGTCATTTTTCAGCCTTTTTGCATCATTTTGTATTGGCAGAATTAGCCACCAGCAGCATCAGGGTAAAGTCAGTCTTACTCTTTAGTTTATACAGTAGCATTCCACTCAATCAAAGGAGCCATTCAACAATAAGTCAAAGCCTCATTTTTTTCTCAACAATAAGTCAAAGCCTCATTTTTTTCTCACATTTTATAGTTCACACAGTCTTGTTCCACCTGATCTATCTTCATACTTTCCTTCATACTCTAACTGGAACATGGTCTTAGCCAGCAGGGCGTCTGGGTGCCTTTTTTGACACCCAAACCCTTAAAAAGCACCCCTCAGGAGACCCAAATATTATTGTGTGGAATTTCTAAAAAATCCCAATCTCAAGCTTATAATTGAATTTTTTCATCTTCCTGTAATTCCCATGACATTGGTTAATGATATCATGCCTTATTTTGATGAATTTATACATGTTTATGGTTGAAATATGAGTATATTGTGATCCCCCTTAAAAATGTGGACGACCAAAAATTTTACAACTGCCAATTTTAGGCACCCAGTTTCTAAATCCTGGCTAAGACACTGAACTGGAATTTGAATTTTGGAATTTTGTTCATCACCACCTTTTCTACCACATTGCATCTAAGTCATGACTAGTGACTAGTCAGTTGTGTATGGTGGAGGAAACCAGAGTACCTAAAATATACCACAGCCTAACCCCATATTCAATGTCAATTTTCTGACATGCCCCAGTCAGAATTTAGACCCAGACAGTGGTGAGAGTCCACCAGCAGTTGGTGGCATTGCCTAAGACCACTCAGCTATCAGGACAGGCATTACATACTCTCCAATACAGTACTTCATAGATACAATGGATTGACTTCTAGCCTACTTAGGCTACTCATGTAGCTTGATTTTAGTTGGGTATTAGGAAATTGTGTGTGAAAGAAGTGACTCCTTATATACAAGACTCACTTAAAGCTTTTTCTGATAGATTAGATGATATATTGTCCATTGTATATGGCGAATGCCTATCTGATAATATTCATAAGTATACTAACTTATGATTGTATTTGGTCCATCATAAGCCTTTTTGTGGCTGGCCAGATTTTGAACACTCCTGCTCTATATCAGTGTCTTAGCCAGGATTTAGAAACTGGGTGCCTAAAATTGGCAGTTGTAAAAGTTTTGGGCGTCCAAATTTTTAAGGGGGATCACAATATAAACATATTTCAATCATAAACATGTATAAATTCATCAAAATAAGGCATGATATCATTAAACAATGTCATGGGAATTAAGAGGAGATAAAAAAAAATCATTTATAAGCTTGAGATTGGTACTTTTAGAAATTCCACACAAAAATATTTGGGTGTCCTGAGGGGTCCTTTTTAAGGGTTTGGGTGTCCAAAAAAGCACCCAGACGCCCTGCTGGCTAAGACCATGCTCTATATGTAATAATTGTAATTATCTGGATTGGACAATTTAGTAATTCGTATTTACCTACAATAGCTTTCAGGATTACAATTTGACAACGCCTGATCCCAATTGATGACCCATCAAACACAATTTGCAATTAATCAAGGTGGTAAGTTTTGAACAATGCTCAACTGGTCTTCACTGAGTTGGATTCTCAATTTCACCATTTCTCGATCTAATTGAGACACTAAATATAGATTTTAAAAGGAAAATAGAAGTGGAAGTCAATTGCAATTATACAACAGTAATTTCTTCTTGTGGAAATAAGTTGACAAACTGTTGACTTAGTATAAATGCCATCAAAATCTTAGCCAGCAGGGTGTCTGGGTGTCATTTGAACATCCAAACCCTCAGAAATAACCCTTCAGGATACCCAAAATATTTCATAAGGAATTTCTTAAAATGTCAATTTCAAGCATTAATTGAATTTTTCTCAACTCAATATCATTCCCATGGCATTGTATATGGAAATTATGCTTTATTTCATGGAGTAAATACACGCTAATGGTTATGAACAGAGTATATTGTGGTCTCCCTTGAAAAATGGGAGGTCAAAAAACTTGCCAATCCTGCGCACCCAGTTTCTAAATCTTGGCTAAGACGCTAATGCCATATCTTACCTGTTTCATGGGGAACCTCTGGATTCCTGAACGACTGCGAATCTTCACAAACATCTCTCTGTCCCCTGTGTCAATTTCAATGAGTGAATCATTCATAGAAGTGTCACTGGCGGGAGGAGGATTGGAAATCATTGTCCTAAAATGAAACGGATTGTAATCAATGTAAGTGTATTTAACATGGGGACAACATTAACCCTTATGCTGCTGGTGGCTAATTTGGACATTACAAAATAATGAAAAAAAAAACTGAAAAATGATCGAAACCCTGACAAATGGGTACTCATATGGGAGTACTGAGCGAGAACTATCCAATGAGTACCAACATGACAGGGTTTAGATGATTTTCAAAAATCTTTGCGTCCTCGTGCTTAGGACCAAGGTAGTCTCAGCATTGGAGGGGTTAATCAAAACAAGTATATTTGCCTACAAATAACTGTCGGTCACTTGCTATCGTTCACTGTCTCTTCAGTTTATTTTTATGAATCTATACATATCATATGGTCTACTGAAATGTAGACAAACATTGTTTGAAATGACATAATATTTTTACCATGTATCCGCATGGTACGGCTCAAAGCAAGTCATTAAAAAAACCTTTCAACTTAAAAACAGTATTCAAATCAAACAGTGGTGCTTTATTCTCTTGGAAGCAGAGAAGAAATTAGGATTATCTTCAATTATCTTCAATATATTTTTTTTGCCATCTGAGGCTTAATTGATTAGTCAGTTTTGTACTTGACTTGACTATTTGACAGGCCCAACATTAGGCACTTCGCAAAACATTTCAGCTTGCTTGCAATAATTCCACCCAATGACTTTCATTTGGAAAGGGAGATAATTTTGACCAAATCACTAACTGTCTTAAAAACTAAACTCCCACTAAATATAAGTACATACCCTGTACATTTTCATCAATAATGACATATTGTTTGACCTACCACACACATATATATATATATATATATATATATATATATATATATATATATATATATATATATATATATATATATATATATATATATATATATATATATATATATATATATATATATTATATATATTTTATTGGAATAAAAACTAATCAAATAAACTTTCCTACTAAAGATAATATAGAAAGAGAGATTATTTGACCAGAAGATGTGGTCATCTAGATTACCTTTTGAAGTTGTCTAGATTTTGCAGTGATTTTTTGACACCTTTCTTCATTCGCCGCGTTGGTCTTCTTGGGTAAACTGGACACGATGGGGACGGAGGGGGAGGGGATGGAGAACTGCGAATCTCACACACATTGTCCCTGAAATAACAACAATAATGCTAATTCAATACTACAAGAACTTATATCTAGGATGACATCGTTCACAATAAGTGGTTGCCCATTTGTTCACACACATTGTCCCTGAAATACGCAAAAATAGTATATTCCACCCTTCCAACTCCAAACCAATATAAAACATGCATGAAACACATTTTTTGAAAAAAAAAATTAAATCACCAAGAAAAAACTGTCCATGAAATAACAAAAATAATGCTTATTCAATCCTACAAGAACTTAAATCATCGTTAGGATGACATTGTTCACAATAAGTTGCCCACTTGCTTCATGCACCTTAACTAGGCCCTCTAAGAAAGATAGCAGGCTGACATCGCTAACAGCATGACAATATGGTAACATTTTCAGCATCATCAACATTTCCTGATTACAATGTATAATAGAAGGTTGAATGCTAATTAGTCGTTTTTAAACCAGTCTAGTCCTGATATACTATTTTACATAAACTTGGCTGGCTCAATGTTAGATTTAATTAGGTATAGTTTATTTAGGAGTGAGAAACTTTTGTTTCTGACCCACTATAAGCCTTCAAGGCTGACCAGACTCTATATTGCATGGCATTTTGAATGACTTTTATTTTAAATTGTACAATATATTTAAATGCATTTATATGAATGTACATGGTACATTATAATCCTTTATGGCTGGCCAGATGTTTTAACTTGTATTTATATGTAATGATTGCAGTACTGGTGAATGTCTATCTGATAATATTCATGAGTATAATTATGATTATATTTGGTCCATTATAGGCCTTTGTGGCTGGCCAGATTTTCCAACACTTGTGTATTGCATGTAATAATTGTCATTTATATCTGGATTGGACAATAAACTATTTATCAACAACATTAATCTTGATTGGACAATCAACTTTTTATCAACAACACCGCCTGAAAGCTAGTGGGGCCTGTTTGTTTACTCCAAACAGCAGTCAATGATAGCCCAGTTGCAATTGGAGCTAGGTCTGTTAGCCGTCATTCCCATGAATTGTAATCTGCCATGCCAGGGTATGACTTCCATGTATAATCACTCAGTGGAGAGAAGCCAGACTAACCTATGCATATCCAATTAAATCAGTTATACTGGGTTAATTCAATTGAGAATGTGGCTTCGGAATGCCCTTATAATTGGGGGCCTACTGCAGAGAGATCATATCACAAAAAGTCAAGCTGTTAGCAAGATCTACCTCCTTAACTAAGCACCTGCTAAGTAGCACTATGATGAAAGGTGGCAGACCCAAGGATCCTATCTGGCAGCACTATCATAGTGTGGACGTTGGTGGCAAAAGTTATGCACAGTGCAAGACTTGTAACCATCAACAGTGCAGCAAGGCTTCTAGGATGCGCGAGCACTACAAGAAATGTCCAGGACGGAATACTGCGCCTCTGAGTGGAACAAGACCACTGGAAAAGACCCATGAATCTCCTCTACTGAATAGGGTGTTGCAGCAAGATGATCTGATGTGTGACCACCAAAAGAGCTGTAGAGAAATGGATTCTCCGTCTCAGAGTCGAAAGCGTCCAAGGGATGATACCCATGAATCTCCTATACTGAAATGGGTGTTGCGACAAGATGATCAGATGTGCAATCACCAAAGTAGGGAGAGACCGTTTGATGAGACGGATGAATCTCCTCCAATGAAAAGAGTGATGCGCAAGGATGATTTGATGCCCGACCACCAAGGCAGAAAGAGACAGCAGGATGAATCTCTTCTGTTTAATAAGGTGTTGAATCAGGAGGATCACAGCAGTTACTCGACATCAGACTCCCTGAAACAACGGCTAGATGAACAGGTTGCCAAGTTTTTCTATGCGTGTAACATCCCCTTTGCCGTGGCAGAGGATCGTTTCTTCAAGGAGTTCGTCCAGGCCTTGCGCCCTGGATATAGACCTCCGACTAGGAAAGCTATAGAGGAGATGCACCTGAAGCATATCACTCAAGGACTGAGGGTGGACAAGGAAGAGAACATACAGGGGAAGATGGTGGCAACTATGGAAGAAGACAGGAGCAGTGTTCACAATAACTCAGTGGTAGATAGACCTATCAAAGTAGAAGTGTAGCCATGTACAATTGGAAAAACTGGAAGATACTTGGTGCTATGTCTCGGACAATTCCTTGGTAAAAACACAACTCAAAGTATAAGGAAATAGAAAAACTGGATGATAGTTAGAGTAATGGTAAAAACACCTCACCGTAGAAGAGATCACAGTATATGTTAGGTAAAGGTGCTAAAGTTTGTGTCAACCTATGTAAAACAAGACTCTATTGCATTAGAATGTACCTGTGTGTATTAGGTGCTAGAAAAAAGTGTTTGTTTCATGTAACGTTCCGAAAAAACATAGGATAGGTAGCCAGGTAGGTCAGTAAAATACATATATGTTTTATGTTGATTGGGAGTTGATTGGGGCAGAAAAAAACTTAAACAGAAGTAATACCTTGTTAGGGCATGGTTACAGGAAACAAATTTTCTTATGCCTTCTTTCCATAGACTTGCTACAAACCTGTATAAAAAGACTCCCCTGATTTTGAGTAGAGGCCAGGTTTAGTTCTGTATTAATCCTCAGGAGCATCTAGATTTTTATTTGAAAACAAAACTGTTAACTCTAAGAACTGCTGCCACCTACAGTTTGATAGAGGTATTAAACTCACTCCCCCACTAACTTAGTAGTTGTATTATATATTGTACCTAACTCACCAGAGGAACAGGCCAACAATCCCACATTGAAAGTGAGGACCAGCATCCTAGATCTCATACTAGTCTTGCTGATTGGTGTTTGAAGTGAGGCTATATTTGGTATTTGTAAAACTTATGATGTATTCATTCATGTAAATCGTTTGTATATGATTAATTTATGACATGAATTAAATATCATATCTGGACTACAGTATTTTGTTATGTTTGGGTCTCTTTCTAGTACACAATTTCTTTAGACCACCTTAGATGATAATTACCATTGCTTCTTCAAATCAGGGCCTTAGCCAAAAAACAAACTGGGTGACCTACTTGAGCAAGCGACACAGAGTATTCTATTTTTGAGGTTAAAATGGGATGACTAATAATTTTTTATGTAATTATTCAGAGCATGCATGAATGACTTTGCATTTATTTAAGCAAAACCTTTAAAGTTTGTGCTTTACAACGACATATTTTGAAACTGCTGTGTATTTTTCAATAGTCTGGGTGGTCAACTAATGAGAGGAAAATTGAAATTTCAGAAGATACATACTTGTTCCTTTGTCAATGATTTTCTGTGGAAAACAAACCCTGACTAAAAACCCAAAAATCATGGGTCAATTGTAACCTTTTTGATTAATGGCCAGCTGGACCCCAAACATTGGAAAATTGGATGCCCAAGGATACATCTGAGAGTCCCAGGAACCATTTATATTCAACTCTCTCAAAATAGTATACTTAATAATACACAATTTGTTTTAATGATACCTACTTCTGTGTTGGGCTTTCCTCTATATCCTCATCACTAGATATGGATATGGAGACCCTCTTTTGCGCCCTCCTTGCAGGACGTGTGGCAGAAACCTGGGGCTCTTTTTTCTGTTCTCTAAAAGCTTCACTCTTATCCTCCTCCTCTATATCTGGAACAGGACAAGAGAGATTAGACATGAGGACAACTTGGGACGTAGTCTTAGCCAGCAGGGCATCTGGGGCGTCATCTGAACTCCCTAACTCTCAAAAATCACATCTGTGGACCAGTGTCTTAGCCAGGATTTAGAAACTGGGTGCATAAAATTGGCAGTTGTAAAACTTTTGGGCATCCAAATTTTTAAGGGGGATCACAATATACTTATATTTCAACCATAAACATGTATAAATTTAGCAAAATAAGGCATGATATCATTAAACAATGTCATGGGAATTATAAGGAGATGAAAAAATTCAATTATAAGCTTGAGATTGGGATTTTTAGAAATTCCACACAAATATTTGGGTGTCCTGAGAGGTTCTTTTTCAGGGTTTGGGTGTCCAAAAAAGCACCCAGACGCCCTGCTGGCTAAGACCATGCCAGCAGGGCATCTGGGGCGTCATTTGAACTCCCAAACTCTCAAAAATCCCATCTGTGGACACCTGATCTCTTTGTGAGATTTTTTGTTAAATGTTAATTAGGCCTGAATAAATTAATTGTTTGTTTCCTGTAACGGTCCGAAAAAAATAGGGTAGGTAGGTCGGAATTTTTTTTTTTTTGCATAATATTTTTGGTCAAAAATGTGTGTTTTATGCATGTTTTACGTTGATTGGGAGTTGGGAGGGCGATAAAAACTTTAGGGTAGGGATTTTTTTGAATAAAAACTTGTTAGGGTAGGGTTACAGGTAGGACTGGTGTTGACTTGGTATATTTAGGGTTGAGATTGGCATCACTATTATTATGATACCGATCCCAATTCCGAGCCTTAGCGTCGTTTTGGGAGTTGCTGGTGCCTGGTATATTATATATATATATATATATATATATATATATATATATATATATATATATATATATATATATATAAATGTTCTTTACATTTGGTATAATATGTGATATTTGAAGATTTTTTGTCAGTTGTTACAGGGCACATGTATTGAAACATTCAAATAAAAATGATAACAACAACAATAATTATAATAACAATAATAATAATCATTTTTCTTTTTTGAAGTCAATGCAGTAAACTAAGTTACTATGCAATGATAATTGAATGAATGCAAAAGTTAAGTAAAACAACCAAATTTTCTATTCATTGCAACAACAAGAAGATCTGAGTAAGGGCTCTCTCTCTCTCTCTCTCTCTTTATCCATACCTGCTGCCTTTCTTTGCTTTGAATTCTACAAACTCCATTCTTAATTTCTTTATTTATCATGGAGTGTTGACAACAGCAACAGCATGCGTATATAGAGAATGAGGCATTTCATTATGATTCCCGGCGTCATGCAAGTAATGCCCCACTTGAGCCTCATTACCATATATGGCAAACACTGATTGTTTGCAGGTGGACCGATTATGTGCCGGTCGCCGTGAGTGAGTGCGGCCTGTTCACGGCAAATGGAGGTACCTCGCTACTCGGGCCTAACTCAAGCAGCTGTGACCTAGTATAGTAGGTCAGAGTTGTTTGAGCTGATAGAGCCATGTTAATGGGAGATTTATTCATACTCTCCAGTGTAAGTACCATTAAGAGGTACTCGAGTAGTATTGACATGACATTGCCGATTCGATCAGATTTCAGGGACTCGAATCACAGGTGATCGCTGGGACTCGATATCAGCCCTAGTTACAGGAAACAAACAACTTTTTTTTAGGCCTTTCAAGCATATAATTGTATTTTTAAACAATTTCACTACTCAAAATAGTTATTTGAGTATTAAAATTTGAGTATAAAATGCTGTATTTCAACAAATAAATACATTGGTCATGGCTGAATTCTGAGAATATTGTGGCCTGCCTTGAAAAATAGGATGCCAAATTTTACAATTGCCAATATTGGGCACCCAGATTCAAAACCATGACTAGAACTCAGTTGGCAATAAATGAAATCATCCACATTTAATTGAAAATCATAAATGCTGGCTTTTAAAGTCAGGAGGCATAAATTACAATGAACCTTAATGCAAATAACCGAGGGGTAGACCCAGCTTCTATGTAGGGGATTTGTTTTGTATGAGGGAGGTTAAAAAGTTCAGTAAGAGGTAGATCTAAGTCATTGGTTTTGAGCAAAATTAAGAGAAAATTAAAATGAGGGAATGCTGAATTATGTACATTGTAATGAATTCATTCCAGAGTCAAAACTTAAAGTAGCCCAAGGTAATTGCCCAGGGTATAGCAATAATGGTAGCCCAAACAGGCCATAGTAGTGCAATTGCAGAGAGAAACCTTGTTAGGCTAGTGAAATGTTACCCCTGTTAGTAACAATTATCTTTGAGTTACAATAAAAAAAGAACATAAAAATGAGTTTAAATACCTGAATCAGCTTTGGCTATTTGAGCATACTCCCTTTGTAGACGTCCTTCTTTGAGTGCATTAAAGCATGTGGTGACTCGGCCACTGTAAACTTTTACACTTTCAGAATCACCTGATGCATTGTTGGATGTCTGGAAATTCTACAAAGTACATATAAACAAATAAACATGCATTATTATAGTGTTTGCCCTAAGCACTGCAAAAATAGCCTTAGCCAGTAGGGTGTCTGGGTGTCATTTGGACGCACAAACCCTCAAAAATCACCCCTCTGGAGTCTGGATACCCAAAATTTCCAATAAGTAATTTCTTAAAATGAAAATTTCAAGCAATTGAAATTTTCCCACCTTAATACAATTTATATGACATTATATTAGGTTATTAGCCTTATTTCAATAAGGCCTAAAAAAAAAGTTGTTTGTTTCCTGTAACCCTACCCTAACAAGTTTTAATTCAAAAATATCCCTACCCTAAAGTTTTTTCCGCCCTCCCAACTCCAAAAATAATGAAAACAAGATAGACGCCAGTGGCGTCAAGAGGTTGATTCCGTGTATGTCTTTTTGTAGTTAATCATTTGCAATTTTTTGTTTTTTTAATATTTTGCTATTTTGAAATTTTTCTGATTTTTGTGTTTTGTCGTTAGTGGTTACAGTGGTTTTGCTTTTTCTGTTGGATTGACTTATTTAAGTGTTATGTATATTTGGTCGTGATCTGAGTAATACGTTTTGATGACACCTGTTGAATGGTATTCTGTAAGGTTGGTGTGAATGTGATCTATTATGGTGTTTTGTTTTGTTGTTGGGTTGTTTATGAGTTGGTTTGTTCCTATACATTTGCAAATTTTTTCTGTGGTATTTATGTGTTTGTTTTGTATGTTAATGTTAAAGTCACCCATAAGTATTTTTTGATGTTTTATTGTTGGTGGTGATATTGCTGTGAGGTCATGAATGAAAGTTGCAATGGATGTGTTCGGGTAGCGGTATATACATGTTAGGTATGTGTTTGTTTTGTTATCATATCCAGTTGTTGATTCCAGTGTGCTTGTGTTTATGTGCTTTATGTTGGTTAATTTGTACTTTGAGTAGAGTGATACACCATGTTTCGCGCTTGGCGTTATGTTTGTAAATTCTGGGTGATTATGGTATGAATGAGGAAAGATTGAGTCAAGGTCTTTGGTGTTTGTTGTCTTTTTGAGGTTAGTTTCTGCAACGCAGAGAATTGTTGATGCTTTTATGTTGAAGTCAGATGCAAGGTCTTCTGCATGTTTATTCATAGTTCTGACATTGTGAAAAGTGTAAGTTGTGCTTTTTGGTGGGTTTTTGTATATGAGGGGAATATGGATTGATAGTTTGTTTTGTCGGAGTCTATCCATTTCGTTGATGACTTTTTCGTCTGTGGCGATTTTTGAGTTTGAGAAGTTTGTGACAAAGAGATTGTTTGAGTCAGTTACCCGGCTAAGTGCTACGTAGTGCTTATGAAATCCCATTGCTGATTGGAAATCTACTACTGCTGCACTAAGTGTTTGTCCTTGGCTGCGGTGTATCAGTTTGGAGCAATTTAAAACATTTTCCTTTTATTTGAACTTCTTTATCTTTTTATCACACCTAATAGTGCCAAAAAATACATCTGAAACACATATCTTCCAAATTTTTCATAAGATTTCTATCTAAAACCGCACTTAAAAAAACTTCCCTTTTTTTGAATTTCTTTATCTTTTTATCACACCTAATAGGGCCAAAAAATACAACTATAAGAGCCAAGTTTGTGAATGTACATTAAATATCAGTCTAGAACATTTTCAAAAAAAATTCCCATTCTTTGAACTTCTTTATCTTTCTATCATACCTAATAGTGTTAAAAAATACATCAGAAACACAAACTTCTCAATTTTTTCACTGGGAGCATGCACCAAAATCCCCAAACCTGGACAGCTAAAACAATTTCCTTTTTTTTGAATTTCTTTATCTTTTTATCATACCTAATAATGCCAAAAAATACATCTGAAACACATATCCTTCAATTCTTTCATAAGAATTCTATCTAAAACCCTCCCCCAAATATTTCCCAAAATTATAACCCACTCCTAGCTATCCAAGAAACTATGACAAACTCACCATCACTCATCCAGTAGATCACCAAACATGAATGGGAAAAGCCCACATCCTGCACTGCAAATGACAGTCAACAAAACCACACCAGTAGCATGCTTGCCACAACTTACTTGCTGCTGCCTGAAGAACTTTAGTCAGTGACTTACCTTTACAAGAAAATGGCCAAACACTGCCTGAATGCAAACATGCACAAAGATCAATCATATGGTCCCTTAAGGGGCATATGCCCCTGGATTATGTGATTTTGCTACCTGATGATGAACTATAAGAGCCAAGCTTGTGAATGGACATTAAATATCAGTTTTAGAGCATTTTTAAAAAATTTCCCTTTCTTTGAATTTCTCTATGAACAGGGATCAACCTTATGTACCCTTTAGGGGCATATGCCCCTGGTTCATGTGATATTGCAACCAGATGAAAAAATATACGAGCCAACTTTGTGAATGGACATTAAATATAAGTTTGGAGCATTTTAAAACATTTTCCTTTTTCTTTAAATTCTTTATCTTTTTATCATACCTAATAGTGCCAAAAAATACATCTGAAACACATATCCTTCAATTTTTTCATAAGAATTCTATCTAAAACCCTCCCCCAAATATTTCCCAAGATTATAACCCACTCCTGTCTGAAAATGTTAAAGTCAATCACTGATGCATGTAACAAACTGACTGGCTGCCTGCAAATAACACCACATCAAAATCAAACATGTTGCCAACAGCCAAAAGTCCACTCCCCCTTAACAGAGGCTTGTGACTCTCCCCCACAACACAAAATGTTAACACATAAGCTAAGTATATACAACAAAGCCCATGCATTAAAATAAGTGCCGGCTCTCAAATATTAAAAAAGACCAACAGTTAAACAGCCAATAAAAAATTTCATCATAACCTAAAATTCAGCACGCATAAATAAAATGCAACTTTTGACAAACTAAACTAATCACTAAGCCTATCCGCCAAATATAAACATGAACATTTTAACACACATACTTCAGAAAAAGAGAGCGATGGGGGGCGGGGTTAAAAATTTGACATCTGACATATCATCAAAGTAACACAAAACATTTACATGAAGATGGCCAAACACTGCCTAAAAGCAAACATGAACAGGGATCAACCTTATGTACCCTTTAGGGGCATATGCCCCTGGTTCATGTGATATTGCAACCAGATGAAAAAATATACGAGCCAATTTTGTGAATGGACATTAAATATAAGTTTGGAGCATTTTAAAACATTTTCCTTTTTCTTTAAATTCTTTATCTTTTTATCATACCTAATAGTGCCAAAAAATACATCTGAAACACATATCCTTCAATTTTTTCATAAGAATTCTATCTAAAACCCTCCCCCAAATATTTCCCAAAATTATAACCCACTCCTAGCTATCCAAGAAACTATGACAAACCCACCATCACTCATCCAGTAGATCACCAAACATGAATGGGAAAAGCCCACATCCTGCACTGCAAATGAGAGTCAACAAAACCCCACCAATAGCATGCTTGCCACAACTTACTTGCTGCTGCCTGAAGAACATTAGTCCGTGACTTACCTTTACATGAAAATGACCAAACACTGCCTGAATGCAAACATGCACAAGGATCAACCTTATGGTCCCTTAAGGGGCATATGTTCCTGGATTATGTGATTTTGCTACCTGATGATGAACTATAAGAGCCAAGTTTGTGAATGGACATTAAATATCAGCTTAGAACATTTTAAAAAAAATTCAATTTTTTTGAACTTCTTTATCTTTTTATCATACCTAATAGTGCCAAAAAATACATCAGAAACACAAACTATTCAATTTTTTCCCTGGAAAAATGCTCCAAAACCCCCAAACCTGGACAGTTAAAACATTTCCCTTCCACTGAAATTCTTTATCTTTTTATCATACCTAATAGTGCCAAAACATACATCTGAAACACATATCCCTCAATTTTTTCAAAAGAACTCTATCTAAAACCCTCCCTCAAATATTTTCGAAAGATATAACCCACTCCTAGCTATCCAAGAAACTATGGCAAACTCACCATCACTCATCCAGTAGATCACCAAACATGAATGGGAAAAGCCTACAACCTGCACTGCAAATGACAGCCAACAAAACCCCACCAGCAGCATGCTTGCCACAACTTACTTGCTGCTGCCTGAAGAACTTTAGTCCGTGACTTACCTTTACATGAAAATGGCCAAACACTGCCTGAATGCAAACATGCACAAAGATCAACCTTATGGTCCCTTAAGGGACATATGCCCCTGGCCATGATCTTCCGCCACTAAAGCAGGTCCAGCACTACCAGAAACCCAATATGCATGCAATAATTATGTACTTAAACCTAAAATAGACTGATACACACTTGTAATGCTGCTGATGATACTTACAGACTTTTTAATCAAAAACCAAGTTTGTGAATAGACATTAATATCAGTTTGGAGCAATTTAAAACATTTTCCTTTTATTTGAACTTCTTTATCTTTTTATCACACCTAATAGTGCCAAAAAATACATCTGAAACACATATCTTCCAAATTTTTCATAAGATTTCTATCTAAAACCGCACTTAAAAAAACTTCCCTTTTTTTGAATTTCTTTATCTTTTTATCACACCTAATAGGGCCAAAAAATACAACTATAAGAGCCAAGTTTGTGAATGTACATTAAATATCAGTCTAGAACATTTTCAAAAAAAATTCCCATTCTTTGAACTTCTTTATCTTTCTATCATACCTAATAGTGTTAAAAAATACATCAGAAACACAAACTTCTCAATTTTTTCACTGGGAGCATGCACCAAAATCCCCAAACCTGGACAGCTAAAACAATTTCCTTTTTTTTGAATTTCTTTATCTTTTTATCATACCTAATAATGCCAAAAAATACATCTGAAACACATATCCTTCAATTCTTTCATAAGAATTCTATCTAAAACCCTCCCTCAAATATTTTCCAAAACTATAACCCACTTCTAGCTATCCAAGAAACTATGACAAACTCACCATCACTCATCCAGTAGATCACCAAACATGAATGGGAAAAGCCTACAACCTGCACTGCAAATGACAGCCAACAAAACCCCACCAGCAGCATGCTTGCCACAACTTACTTGCTGCGGCCTGAAGAACTTTAGTCCGTGACTTACCTCTACATGAAAATGGCCAAACACTGCCTGAATGCAAACATGCACAAAGATCAACCTTATGGTCCCTTAAGGGACATATGCCCCTGGCCATGATCTTCCGCCACTAAAGCAGGTCCAGCACTACCAGAAACCCAATATGCATGCAATAATTATGTACTTAAACCTAAAATAGACTGATACACACTTGTAATGCTGCTGATGATACTTACAGACTTTTTAATCAAAAACCAAGTTTGTGAATAGACATTAATATCAGTTTGGAGCAATTTAAAACATTTTCCTTTTATTTGAACTTCTTTATCTTTTTATCACACCTAATAGTGCCAAAAAATACATCTGAAACACATATCTTCCAAATTTTTCATAAGATTTCTATCTAAAACCGCACTTAAAAAAACTTCCCTTTTTTTGAATTTCTTTATCTTTTTATCACACCTAATAGGGCCAAAAAATACAACTATAAGAGCCAAGTTTGTGAATGTACATTAAATATCAGTCTAGAACATTTTCAAAAAAAATTCCCATTCTTTGAACTTCTTTATCTTTCTATCATACCTAATAGTGTTAAAAAATACATCAGAAACACAAACTTCTCAATTTTTTCACTGGGAGCATGCACCAAAATCCCCAAACCTGGACAGCTAAAACACTTTCCTTTTTTTTGAATTTCTTTATCTTTTTATCATACCTAATAATGCCAAAAAATACATCTGAAACACATATCCTTCAATTCTTTCATAAGAATTCTATCTAAAACCCTCCCTCAAATATTTTCCAAAACTATAACCCACTTCTAGCTATCCAAGAAACTATGACAAACTCACCATCACTCATCCAGTAGATCACCAAACATGAATGGGAAAAGCCCACATCCTGCACTGCAAATGACAGTCAACAAAACCACACCAGTAGCATGCTTGCCACAACTTACTTGCTGCTGCCTGAAGAACTTTAGTCAGTGACTTACCTTTACAAGAAAATGGCCAAACACTGCCTGAATGCAAACATGCACAAAGATCAATCATATGGTCCCTTAAGGGGCATATGCCCCTGGATTATGTGATTTTGCTACCTGATGATGAACTATAAGAGCCAAGCTTGTGAATGGACATTAAATATCAGTTTTAGAGCATTTTTAAAAAATTTCCCTTTCTTTGAATTTCTCTATCTTTTTATCACACCTAATAGTGCCAAAAAATACACCAGAAACACAAACTTTTCAATTTTTCCCCTGGGAGCATGCTCCAAAATCCCCAAACCTAAACAGTGCACCCCTGGCAAAACCTTACCGTCATGGTGCCAGCACAGGAATTTATTTGCACCTAAACATAAAATCCTGATGGCAGGGTTAAAGGTCTGCTAACTTCAGGACTGCATACTACACTCATGGTGAGAAGGGTATATATACTGACTGCTGAAATCGCGATAAAAATATTTACTACTTCCGTTTTTTTCAAAGTTGTTTTTTTACGATTGTGGGGAACAAAAAAAATCCACAAATGGGCAGGATGGATTATTTAGAGTCTGTTTTCTTGAAGTTGAAACTTTTTTTCCGGTTTTAGTGGCGAAATTAATAAGTAAATTTAGAATTTCGCCAGGGTTCCTAAATCAACATTCCAAAAAGCCGTTTTTGCCGTTTTTTTCCGAAGTCGCCATTTTTTTTCAAAAATAACAAATATAACCAACAAGTTATGATAATAGGGTAAAAGCCCTATTTGTTGCGAACACTTTGATGGGTCATTTGTAAATTTTGACCCAGAAACGGCGACGTGACAATTTATTGAAAAAAGTATGTTTTTTGTGTGAAATGCACACAATGCATATCAATGCCGTAACCTCGCTAATGTCAAAAAAATCAACTTCCGGTTGTAGCGAAAAGCTATTTTTTCGCTTCCAACCTGAAGTTGAATTAAAAAAATGATTGAATCAGATAGAAAAGGATCTCATCTATCCAGGTAGGTAGTCATATTGTGATCGGGGGGTGATAGCTTGATGAAATTGACAGGAATCGGCGAGGTACCATTGAGAATGTACTCATCGCCATGGTCAACACGTCATCATCGATGCGTGTTGACAAATATCTCAAAATATTTTCGATTTTCCGAAACCAAAAGAATTAATCTTAATAATATAGATACTTGGCTTGTTAATTCTTTTGGTTTCAGAATTTTAGAGTTAGAGATGGCCACAAACGAAAGCTTTGAAATCGGGGTGCAAATTTCGTCAAACCCGATATTCAAAATGGCGGACCGTAACCTCGCCAATGTTAAAAATACGGAATGAACACGTAAGTAGAATAGTACAAACAGGGATACAAATAGCCGCTCATTGGTTAATAAACCGCGGGAAAGAGTACCACATGGTATGACGGTGAGGCAGTGAGACCGCTCATTGGATAATACACCAGAGACAAACCACGTGGTAAGATCCCGCTCAGAATTATAAATAGGCAAAATGGCTGTGATGAAGTCGCCAATTTTTTTCAATAATTACAAATATAACCAACAAGTTATGATAATAGGGTAAAAGCCCTATTTGTTGCGAACACTTTGATGGGTCATTTGTAAATTTTGACCCAGAAACGGCGACGTGACAATTTATTGAAAAAAGTATGTTTTTTGTGTGAAATGCACACAATGCATATCAATGCCGTAACCTCGGTAATGTCAAAAAAATCAACTTCCGGTTGTAGCGAAAAGCTATTTTTTCGCTTCCAACCTGAAGTTGAATTTAAAAAATGATTGAATCAGATAGATGAGGATCTCATCTATCCAGGTAGGTAGTCATATTGTGATCGGGGGGTGATAGCTTGATGAAATTGACAGGAATCGGCGAGGTACCATTGAAAATGTACTCATCGCCATGGTCAACACGTCATAATCGATGCGTGTTGACAAATATCTCAAAATATTTTCGATTTTCCGAAACCAAAAGAATTAATCTTAATAATATAGATACTTGGCTTGTTAATTCTTTTGGTTTCAGAATTTTAGAGTTAGAGATGGCCACAAACGAAAGCTTTGAAATCGGGGTGCAAATTTCGTCAAACCCGATATTCAAAATGGCGGACCGTAACCTCGCCAATGTAAAAAATACGTGAATGAACACGTAAGTAGAATAGTACAAACAGGGATACAAATAGCCGCTCATTGGTTAATAAACCGCGGGAAAGAGTACCACGTGGTGTGACGGTGAGGCAGTGAGACCGCTCATTGGATAATTCACCAGAGACAAACCACGTGGTGCTGGGAAACCCCAACACGCACCGTCACGTGATTAGCCGATCGCATTAAATATGCAGAAAACCCACGCATGCGCATCCAACGGCCGCCCCACCCGACGCGTTACAGAAGCGTATTAGAGTGAAGAAAACATAAAGTATAAACACGTAAAAATCCACCAAAAAAAAACTAGGCAACCCACAGAAAAAATGAAACAACCATTATAAACTACACACTCAACACTAACAGAAACAATAAACAAAACGACCCCACCAAACCCCACTCTCCAGATCATGCGGCTAGAAAAATCCAAAACAGCCATGTAAGACAACATAGGGAAAATGCATCAACCAGCTCCCAGGACCCCCCCCCCCCCCCCCCCCCCCCCCCCGGGAATGCAAGACAACAAAAGCGAAAACAATATAGGTTGACCTTTGTAGGTCAACCTCTAAAAATGTTTTTTTACTGACCTATCTACCCTATTTTTTCTCGGACTGTTACAGGAAACAGACAATTTCTTTTTTTAGGCCTAATAAAAGTAAGTACATATTTATTGTTGGAATCTGATTATACTGTGGCCTCCCTTGAAAAATAGGACGCCCAAAAATCTTACAAATGCCAATTTTTGACACCCAGTTTCTAAATCCTGGCTAAGACCTTGCATTGCAAATGTTTTTGAATAAAGGTTTCTTATCAATTTGCATACTACACAGCATATTAAATGTGAAAATGAGACCCAAACAATTTCATGGGGCAATTAGAAGGAACACAAGCATAGCAAAAACTTCTATAGATATTTACCAGAGCTTAAACCTATAATTACTTTAACAAAGAGGATGTATTAGATCCAATTAAAATGAAGGACAATTTTGTAACAAGGAAGAATTGAAAATAATTTCTACACATCAAATGTCTCACTTTCTACATGGCTGTGTAAGGCCTAAAAAAGTTGTTAGTTTCCTGTAACCCTACCCTAACAAGTTTTTATCCCTACCCTAAAGTTTCTTCTGCCCTCCCAAATTCCAATCAACGTAAAACATGCATAAAACACACATTTTTGACCAAAAAAATAATGCAAATTTTTTTTACCAACCTATCTTCCCTATATTTTTTCAGACCGTTACAGGAAACAAACAATATTATTTTCTTGGTCTAATACTTACCCTATGGAAGCCCCTGACGGTTTTCTTCCTGTTTACTGGCTGCTGGACCACAGCTGTATCTGAGTCTGATGAGGAGTCTGAGGAGGAGTAACAGCTACCTGATTTCTTAGCATTCTCCTTTGACAACTTGCCCTGGAATAAATGTTGGTGAAGTGATATATCAGACAGTGCCTGGCAATAGAGGCAGCCCAATAAGCCCAAGTATATAAGATTGAACCATTAACATAAAATATACCAGTGAATCTATATATATATATATATATATATATATATATATATATATATATATATATATATATATATATATATATATATATATATATATATATATATATATATATATATATATATATATATATATATATATATATATATATATAAAAGTGGCCTACAACAAGTCTTGTGGTCTGAGCCACTAAGACATAATCAATAATTGCTCTCTATTTATCACCATTGCCCAGGTCACAGGTATCTGTAACCGCAAATATAGACCTATAAGAGCAATAAAACGGTGATAAAAGGAGTTTCAAGTAGACCCTCCGTGACGTAACGTTACGACCCTATGCTATTGTTGCTCTGACGGGCCTCACCTATACGGCACTAGTCCCCCAATGCAAAAAATGGAACCTGGGTCGGTGTATTGTGATGAAAACACTCTGTCACCAGTTTAATGGACAAGTTTGTAGGAATTAAGTTAATAAAGGCTCAAAAGGGCCAGATTTTTTAATAAAGTTCTTAAACTGCTATAAAAGTGTTTTTCTGACTTGTTCCCTCGGTCGCCGTAGTCTGCCAGAGCGGTAGTAACGTAAGTTGGCCGCGCACGTCGTAAAAGTTCAATTGTAGGACGGCACGTGGACGTGTGTTGGTACTTGGAGATAACGTAACAACTCGTCTGACAACGCGAGAATTGGTGGCCATTTTGTGGATTAGGAGGCCTTCTTCCATGTACCTCCATAAAAAGTTAAGATTTTTCCAAAAAGGAGGAGGTGAGTAAAATAAAACATTGTCTTGAATGATAAATAAACACTGGTCTACAAATACAAGTAAGTTTTATTTCATTCTAATGTGTCAGTGCAAAATAACGTTTCAGGTTCCAAAAAATTCAACGTGAGGACCCTTGCCCCCACGGCAAACGGAACAGACAGCCTTAAGGGAGCAAGTCTCCTGGTCTAAGTTTCAAGTGGTCTGTCATGTTTATTTTCTATATAAAGATAGTAAATAAACATGACAGACCACTTGAAACTCCTTTTATCACCATTTTATTGCTCTTATAGGTCTATATTTTTGGTTACAGATGCCTGTGCCCAGGTTCAAATCCAGCTTGTCATGTGAGAAAGTTGGCAGTGACTTAGGGATATGGTCACACTACAGGTGCTGATCAGTAGCTATAACACTCACACTGGGCCTACAGTGATTGTGTGGTTATTTTGGACACCCTAAACTCTTGAAAAGCTGGACACCCTTTTATGAAAATCCTGGCTAAGTCACCAATCCCCCCCCCCCCCCCCCCCCCCCCATCATTCTCTACTCACCTCAAATCAAAACAACCAACTTTGAACTTAACCAAAATATAAACCAAAACCTGCATGAATGGTTGAGATCTAATCCGTTCAAATGATTCGACATGTTTTACTTTTTCACAGATATTTACCTGTTTTTCAATGCCATGGTTGCCATTATCTTCCTCGGACGAAGAAAATGAGCAAGAAATTCTAGCTGTCGAATCTTGCGCCATTTTGAACTTCCGCTTCAAATCTCTCCGCAGTAAATGAAATACATATTTATCATTGGATATAATTCTCACAGCCACCCCATATGCTAACATCAATGTATCCTTGAATGGTCTATAATATCAAACAATCTTTGAATACTCAATTTTAAATGTACAAAAGATAAAAGTAATCTTGTAATTTATTTTCCATGCCATGGTCATGTGACTCAGTCAAGATGGCGGAAGGTTGGTCATATCTCTCAATGTTTCAGTTGTGTTCTTTCAATTAAATCTGCAGATAATCAGCAATTGGTAAAATATCCATGCGTTTGCAAAATCTATACCATAACTCTCTCAACCTATTTCCTTCATTTTAAAGAAGATATGGTTTAAGACATTGGCCTGTGCAGTAGCTCATTTAAGTTTCATGTCAACATTATACTGTTTGTCTGATAGTGATAGCTTGGGACTTGGCTGGTGGATATGAAACATGAACATTCCTCATGTTCACTATAGAAATAGTCTCAGAATGTTCAGAGAGTCCCCAGATCTTGCAATAAATCTCTAGAGGTCATCATGAATACTTTTGTATCAAGAAATACATCTAAATGCATGTGCAACAGTTTCAATGTGCCTATTTAATACTCAAGACTTCACAGCAATATTTTGTGATTTTGGAAATCTAAGTGTAGGATAAGATGTTCAGAGAACCACTATATACATTTTTTTGTCTCCATATTCCATAATAGTATGGACTTTAACCATTTATCTTATACGCAAATGATAAAAATGTAAATGATTTTATAACCATATTTATCACATATAAGTAATTGGAATGCACTGTGTGTTTAATAATTAAAAAAGGGGTGTGGCAATATTCAGGTCATAGTCTCTGTCAGTTCATATCAAGACTTAAAAGTTTTGGAAGTGATTGGAATCAGGGAGAGTTGATTAGAGTTATTAGTCACTGTTGGAATCCACTTAAAAAGTAACCAAGATGATGGTGATTATTTCAAATTATATATTATGTTTTTTGGAGGCAACTTAAATTTTGAAATACTTTGTGCATAGAACACCTAAACTTGCCCTACAGTGGCTTAACTCCATGCTAACTTATGTTGTGAGGATATTTTAATGGTGATGATCTATAGTGATAATGATATCGATAGTAATGATAATAATAATATTAATAATAATAATAATAATAATGATAAGAAGAAGAATTGGATGATGATGATGATGATAATTATGATAATGATTAAAAATATTAATAATGATGATAATAATAAAATTAATAATGATAATAATAATAACAATAATAATATCATAATATGATAATAATTAGAGTAATAATAATGATGATAATAATAATAATATTTAATATGATGATGATGATAATATGATAAATGAAAATGATGATGATGAGGACTAATTACAATTTATAATATTTAGCAGTTATTAAGATATTCTATAATAATGATAATGAAATGATCTTGATATTGAATATCATGTACTACTCATGGCAAAAATAATAATGACGATAGTAGTAATAATAATAATAATAATAATAATAATAATGATAATAATGATAATAATAATGATAATAACAATGATAATTATAATTAATGATAATAATAAAAATGATAATAACAATGATAATGATAGTATTAATTATAATAATCTTGTTCAAAATGAATAACATTAATAACTACCAACACATGCAATTGTAGTGTTTTTGATTACCTCAGTGATGATGATTATTAATAACGATAAAATTGACTTTACCTCACTGTTTCAGCTGCGGAGGTGGAGAAGCTTCGTAACCATCTCAGTCTCCTGCGCGAGGAGTATGTCAAGCTTCAGAAACGCCTGGCTGATGTGGAGAAGAAATACCAGGTGGCGTTGGCCACCTCCGGGAGGACGGAGGAGGATAACTTTATATCCAGATTGCTCAAAACTGTAGCAGAGCTATTTGACAAGGAACTATACAGGTAGGTTTTGGCACAATGTGATGCTGTTTACTGATATGAATAGACACATGGATTGGTTGTCACAGCACCCATTACAAAGCCCATGGACAGGGTCTTAGTCAGGATTTCAGAAATGCCTGTCCAAACAGCAATTCTAGATTTAGCTACTAATTTACTTCAAATCCTTATGCTAACAACATTTGATACCCTTTTGTGTCAAAAAGGGCAATTTGCACTTCAGCCATGTCATAGAAGATTGCTTTTTATGAAAATATTTTATTATTACACCAAAAAAGACAAAAATTGAAAATTCTCCCTTGAGATTTTTATCTGTCCAAAAATTAGGTTTTCAGGATACTGACAGGCAAGATGGGTCCTGGCTAAGTCCCCGTTTGGCACAAACCCGTTAAAGTGGGCTATGGTTGGCTGTTTGTTGGACCTAGCCTCCATTCTTAGTGCTACTAGTTATAAGGGTAGGAATTTGGATTTTCCAAACTGATCAACATGAGTTTGTGTAAATGTTATGGCACAAAAAATTTAATTTCTACCATAATCATGTGCTGTAAGGTATTATCTCACAGGAACTTCCATCCAAATGCCCTGCTTAGTGTGATAAGGAGACGTGCATTGTATTTACAAATCAAATTACCCTTTGTTGATTGCAAAATAGAAATTGCGATTCTATCCGGGTGAGCTCAAGCAGCTATGTTAAGGAATACCTATAGTTGAAACACCAAGACCACAGGGATTGGATAAAAACAGTTCGAAAGGGGACAGGAGTGGCTGAACTTATGAGATATTATGAGTTATTTTGAGTATGTTACCAGCATCACAGCATTAATCTTTTCCTTCAAGCACTTTTTAAAATGTGCTTACAACTTAGCTGCTTAAGACATGACTGGATTAAAACATCTATTAGTTTGCTACCTGTTTTGCTGAAAAACAAAATACTGCAACCTACTACAGACTGTATTTAACATCTCATTGCTAATTCCCATATTGTGTATTTCAGCGACTTGGTGGTGCAACTCGATGGCCAGTCTATCAGGGCTCACAGGTTTGTGTTGGCCGCTAGAAGTGATTGTTGGGGAGTTCCAGACTTAGCCCAAGTATCTCAACTAGACTTCACTGGTAAGTTTACTAGATCATACTGTGATACATTTTATATATATAATTGAACTTTTATGTTCTTGCAATTTGCACATCATAGTGAGTTGAATTTTGATATATAGATTATTGTCCAATCCAGATGACATTCATTACATGCAATAAGAATCTGGCCTACAAACATTTTATCAGATTTTGGTTTTATTCTTATGTTATTTTGAAAAGTATCATTGATCCAGCCACACATCCAATGGTTAAATCCTGCTCTTTCTCTGCACATTTCATTCATTCATCATTAAGGAGGGTCTACACCGATACCTTCCTCTGTCTCTACACCTTTTATTCATTCATCACATGATTTACCTTTTCAGGAATCCCTTATGACGTAGCCAGTGCCCTGTTTAGGTGGGTCTACACGGACCAGATTGACATTGCCTCCAGCGATATCTTCCTCTTGGATCTGCTTAAGGCGGCAAGCAAGTTCAAGTTAGATGATCTCTCAGACAGGTAAAAAATGTTTACCATAAATTCTCGTAAATTTAGACCGCCCTAGGAATTTGGGCCACTATGATTATTTTGCAAAAAAGTAAATGGGAAATCTGGGCAACCCTCTATTGAACGCCAGTTGTCATTTCTCAAAATATGGAACTACAATGTAGTTCTAATTGTTGCTGATACAGCAGCAAGGTATTCTCAGAAAACATGGACCACCCTGCATCCATAAATATCATAAAGATTAAAAAGTGTTTTAAATTACTAAGAATTTAGGGAAAGTCAAATCACAAGCTCAGACAGCCCTCTCTTGAACATAACTAGGCCTAACAATTTGCCCAAATTATGAAATTTCGATTTGGCACATTTTTGTTGCAATGCATGTTGTATAATTTCAGTATTTACTTTTCGTTTCTACTTTCTATGTTGGAATATCCATAACAATTCTGTGTGAAACAGTTTCTCTTATACGTTGCTTTCCTTCCCATATTCCAGGTGTGAAAAGGCACTGATGTCATCTGTCAATGTCCGCAACTGCATTAGAATGTACCAAACTGCTGAAGAGATAGGTGCAGAAATTTTGAAACAGCATTGTTCAGAACTGATTTCCAACCATTGGGTAAGAGTTTGTATTAATCCCTTGTAATTCCCTTATAATTGATAACATTTATCCCCAATATATTGGAAATTGGAAACAGCTTTGTTCAGAACTGATCTCCAACCATTGGGTGGAAGCTAATATTAATCTCTTGTAATTCCCTTATAATTCTTAACATTTATCCCCAATATATTGGAAAATTTTAACAGCATTGTTCAGAATTTATTTCCAACCATTGGGTAAGAACTTATATTAATTCCTTATGATTCCCTTATAATTGACAATGTTTTTTCCCAATATTTCTGACATCCTATGTATATTTTTTTTAGTGTATAGGCCATATTTTACATCTCAATAAATCTTCAGGACATAGTCTTAGCCAGCATCTGGGCATCTTTTGGACATCCAAACCCTTAAAAAGCACCCCTCAGGACACACAAATTATTTTTTGTGAGGAATTTCTAAAGAATTGTCAGTCTCAAGCATATAACTGATTTTTTTCATCTCCATATAATTCCCATGACATTCAACAAGGATATTATGCCTTATTTTGATGAATGTATATGTTACAGTAAAAGTGTCAAACCAGGGATTTAGTCAAATCCCTAAAACTTTCAGGGAATCTGTCAAATTCCTGTTTCACTCAAGGATTCGGTCCCTAAATGTCTACGGATATGACTAAACCCCTAAAAATAGGTAGGTCATTTTTGACTTGTTTACTGGAGACCTTTCAGAGGGATTGTTGAATGACAATAACCTTTGTTTTATGCTTAGTTGAGCGCTACTTATGATTCCTGATTATCAAAGTAATGAGGTACAAAGTAATCCTGAATAATCAATGCTCAGCCAAAAATTATTGCTTGATGATGATGATAATTAGTATCTCAGTCAACGTTTATCAATTTTATCATTCTGACCCTCCTATTTTCAAGGATTTAGTCAAATCTCTAGACATTTAGGGACCAAATCCGTGAGTGAAACAAGAATTTGACAGATTCCCTGAAAGTTTTAGGGATTTGACTAAATCCCTGGTTTGACACTCTTACTGTAACATATACATGTTAATTGTTGAAATCTAAGTAAATTGGTCCACCTTAAGAATTTGGACGCCCTAAAGTTTTACAATTGCCAATTTTAGACACCCAGTTTCTAAATCCTGGCTAAGACCCTTCTTCAGGATTTCAACTGATTGCTTTATTAAAATTGATTATCTGTATTTTTCTTTCCAGAATGATTTCAACAGTGATGACTTTGTCTGTATGCCCGCTCCACTGTTGTATAAGATGTTCAAAGCTAAGACAGAGTACCCACTTCACACGGCCATCCGAGCGAAACGAGAAGATGTCGTCTTCCTTTACCTAATTGAATATGATAATCAGGTGAGTCTTAACACTTATGCTAGTGGTGCCTTATTTGGCCAATACAAAACAGCGCCATAAACCTGAAAAATCACTGAAACCCTGCCACACGGATTAAAGTAAGATCAAAATTGGTTAATGCTTATGCTGCTGATTGTTAGTTTATGGCCAATACAAAAGTTATGAAAAAAAACTGAAACCCTTGCACATGGGTACTCATCTGAGAGTACTCAGTGAAAGCTATCCAATGAATACCAACATGGCAGGGTTCAAATGTTTTTTAAAAAACTTTGCATCCTTGTGCTTTGGACAAAATAGCCTCAGCATTGGACGGGTTGCCCCATTCCTGCCTGTCATAGTCTTAGTAAGCAGGGCGTCTGGGCATCTTTTGGACACACTAATCCTCAAAAAAAAATTGTGAGTAATTTCTTAGAATGTCATTTTCAAACACATTATGTAATTTGTAGAACACTAATATAAATCCCATGACAGTGTGTAAGGAAATAATGCCTTATTTCAATGAGTATGGTTGTAATCTGAGTATATTGTGGTTTCCCTTGAAAAATAAGGATGCCCAAGAATATTTCAATTGTAGCTTTTGGGCACCCGGCGCGTAAATCCTGGCTAAGACAGTGAAGCCTCTAGAGGCAAACACCACCTGACTATTTTGGCTGCTCTATAACAAAACTGATTTTCAGGAAATATTTGAAGGAAAAAAGTTAATCAGATACTAATGAACAATTCTCCTTTAAATATTTTACTAATTAAGGTTGTTGTGACATAACCGATTAGGAAAAATGTCCATATTTTTACTATTTCAACTCTATGTAACATAGATGAGCATGAAAAAAATCCCTATTTTTACTATTTCAGCTCCATGTAACAAAGATGAATATGGAAGAGGTCCATATTTTTACTGTTTTAGTTCTTTGTAACATAAATGAGTAGGAAAAAGGTCCCTATTTATACTATAACAGCTCTATGTAACATAGATGAGTATAAAATTTAAGGTCCATATTTTTACTATTTCAACTCTTATGTAACATAAATGAGTATAAAAAAGATCCATATTTTCACTCTGTCAGCTCATTGTAACAAAGTATGAAAAAGGTCTATATTTTTCTTTTTTTCAGCTTCCGGGTAAACTAAATGAGCTAGACAACCGCGGAGACCTTGTCCTTGACCTTGCACTGACCGCGGAGCAGAAAAGCATCGCTGACACCCTTATCAATCATAAGGTGGACACTAGTGCTCGCGATAACAGTGGAAAGAGTCTACTGCAAAGAGCTATCATAAGAGGTGGTGTGATCATTCCATTATTTCAATACATCGATTATTTATCATTAGTTTTATTTTATTGTTGTTGTTGTTGTTGTTATTATAATTATTATTATTATTATTATTATATATTTTTATTATTATTATTATTATATATTTATTATTTTTCATTTTCATTATGTCTATTGCTATTATTATTATCATCATTATTATCAATATTATTATTATCATTATTATTATCATAATTACTATTATTACTAAATTAATAACCAAATATTTCCTGAACCGATCATCGTTTAGGACAAAGCTGAAGTAAATGTTTCCTTTTTTTGACAAAATAGTCTAATAAATGTAGTTGGTATAAGGATTTGAAGTTGAGTAGTAGCTAAATCTTGATGGGCAGAACATTTGGTATTGCTGGTTTGTACAGGCATCTTTGAAATCCTGGCTATGACCCTGATTAGGAAACTTCGATCTTTCAAAACACAGACCAATGTTCAATGTTATTTCTTAAAGTGCCAATTTTCATAAGCAAATACATTAACGTTTCCCCTCAATCTGAATGATCATCTTCAACATTTATAAGTCAACTTTTTCCTCCTCGAAACGAAACGAAATAGGTGTGGTGGAATATTCTTTGACAGATAGGGTGAAGATATTTGGAGAACTAGACTAAGCATATTGGCTTAATATCATAGTCCTCAACACAAAAAAGGCTATTTTCTCGTCACAACTTCATTACTCCACACCTAGCTTGTTCCAGGTAAAGATATATACAAACACTGTTTATGATTATGAAGAACTTAAATATACTTTGCAGGACAAAGGAAGATTGTTTGAAAAAAGATGGGGTATGCTCATAGAGCATTATGAAAACAACTGATGTTTATGAGTCCTAATATATACATGACATGTGTATGTAATGTGATATATATATTTATCATTGATAATAATACAATTATCATATTGTACATTTGACTGGCATATGTGAAAATAAAAATAAAAAAAGCCTACCAGTGGTAGGTTTTTTCAAAATAAAAAACCTTTTTTCTCCTCCTCTTCCACAGGAGATGAGTTTTCGGCAAGTTACCTGATCAACGCGAAGGCCGATACCAATGCTGCCACGCCCATGGAGAAGGAGACGGCCTTGCATCTCGTCGCCTCGGCCAACCCGGAATCCTCCACCTCCGACGCCATCCAGGGCATGGCACGAATCGCCAAGCTATTACTGGAGAAAAATGCTGACGTCAATGCCCAGGATGTCAATGGAAGGTAAGAAACAAGCAACATGAGACATATAAACATATGACTGAATATCTTATTAACCCTTTCAGTGCTAAGGTTACTTCCATCCAAAGCTCAAGAATGAAAAATATTTTGAAAACCGTCTTAACCTTGTTATGTTGGTATTCATAAGATAGCTCCCACCAGAGAAATACATCCCCTTGAACCGCAACACCATAGGTACTGCACGCTAGCCTCTACGGCGTCTGCGCCTCGAGTTACGCGCTGTAGCCTGGGGTTGTATTGGTCACGTGATCTGTGCAGTAAGCATGCACTGGCTGGCTGGGGGATGTTATCCTATCTAGGTCAGATAGTGAGAGGCAGCGAAATTTGATGATTCATGACCAGCGCCCACTCCCTGTCTACTTCTCTCAGCTCCCACTGAGTACCTATGTGCCAGTGTTTCAGTCATTTTTCAGTTTTTTTTCCATCATTTTGTATTGGCCAAAGTAGCCACCAGCAACAAAAGGGTTAAGTTTGACCCAGAAGGTGATGAAAATGGCCCAACTATTTTGGGAAAATCTTCCATTTCATTAGGATATGATTTGGCAAATTGTCAAAAGAAGTTGTGCCAATATCTATGGAGCTTGATATCCAGAAATTGTCATTTGGATCTATGATACCTATGACAGTAGTTCTTGATTTAAGAAAAAATTACAAATTATTCGAAGGGAAGTCATTGGTAGTACTCTGATTAATATTTCTTATTAAAGTATTTTTCCAACACTGCTTTTGTCTGATGGATTTCATTGGTAGAATCAAGGCATTTTTGTCGAGTGAGAGTATCAATGGATTAAAATTATGCTGCTTATGCTGCTGTTGGCTAATTTGTCCAATACAAAATGATACAAAAAAACAGAAAAATGACTGGAACCACGAAAGTAGCATCAGCATTTGGAGATTTACCGTAAATACTCGTAAATTCAGACCTCCCCAGGAATTTGGGCCACTATAATTTTTTAATCAAAATAGTTAATGGGAAATATGGTCATCTCTATCGCTAGTCACCATTTCACACAATATGGACCTAGCTGTTAATCTTGCTGATACAACATCAAGGTACCTTAAGAAAACATGGGCCACCCTGAACCCATAAGACACGTAATTATTAAGTGTCACCAATTGCTGTGAATTTACGGTAATTTAACAAATTCCCTTCTTCCCTTTTTTAGTACGCCCCTCCACCAGGCAGTGGCCAATAAGAATGACGCTGTCTTCGACGTCCTGCTGGCCGACAGCAGCCTCAACCTGGAGCTGCAGAACAGCGGGTGCGAGACAGTGCTGTGGCTGGCCCTGCAGGTGCCCGTGCGGGACGGGGGTCCGCCCGTGGCGGAATACGGCGAGGACAGTCTGGCCGCTAGGCTCATCAAGAGAGGCAGCTCACCCGACGCCATCAACCCAGAAACAGGTAGGATTTAGCAATTTCTATTTCTAAGTCATTGGCAACTTTCTTACATGTCAGCCTGACCACCAAGCTCATCAAGAGAGGCAGCTCACCCGACGCCATCAACCCAGAAACAGGTAGGATTTAGGAATTTCTATTCTAATCCCAAGTCACTGGCAACTTTCTTACATGTCAGCCTGGCCACCAAGCTCATCAAGAGGGGCAGCTCACCAGACGCGGTAAACCCCGAAACAGGTTGGATTTAGGAATTTCTATTCTAATCCCAAGTCACTGGCAACTTTCTTACATGTCAGCCTGGCCACCAAGCTCATCAAGAGGGGCAGCTCACCAGACGCGGTCAATCCCGAAACAGGTGGGATTTAGGAATTTCTATTATCTTCCCTTTTCCGTCATATTTAGGCTAACCCCAAGTCACTGGCAAATTTCTCACATATCAGTCTGTCAGCTCGCCAGATGCTGTCAACCCCGAAACTGGTAGGATTTAGGAATTTCTATTATCATCACTTTTCCGCCATATTTAGGCTAATTTGTAAGTGGTGGAGGAAAAGACGAAAACCACCGCCTACCGACAAGTCACTGGCAACTTTCTCACATGACAGTCTGGTTGCCAGGCTCATCAAGAGAGCCAGCTCGCCAGACGCATTGAACCCAGGAACTGATAGCCAACTAAAATTTCTATTGTCATCACTTTTCTGCCAGATTTAGGCTAAATTGTAAGTGGTGGAGGAAAAGGGAGTGCATGGCGAAAACCACTGCCAAACCCAAGTCACTTGCAACTTTCTCACATGTCAGCCTGGCGGCCCGGCTCATCATAAGAGGCTGTTTGCCCGACGCGATCAATCCCGAAACAGGTAGCAACTGGGAATTTCTATTATCATCACTTTTTGGGCCACTTTTTCTGCTACTTTTTCAGGCCTTTTAGTCATATATAAACTCAGTGGTCCTAATCATGCTCATTTATTTAATTAAAAAGTATTTCTAATTTTATCCTCAACTCTTTGTTTAAGGTGATAGTCTTCTGCATTTGGCTTCGCGGGAAGAGAATGAAACAGCGGCAATGTTCCTGGCCAATCAAGGAGCAAAAGTCAGCTTACCTAACTCTAAAGTAAGTAGCATATACGTTTATTTACACCATGGTCTTAGCCAGCAGGGCGTCTGGGTGCCTTTTTGGACACCCAAACCCTTAAAAAGAACCTCTCGGGACACCCAAATTCTTTAGTGTGGAATTTCTAAAAATCTCAATTTCAAGCTTATAATTGAATTTTTTCATCTCCTTATAATTCCCATGACATTGTTTAATGATATCATGCCTTATTTTGATAATTTTAAACATGTTTATGGTTGAAATATGAGTATATTGTGATCCCCCTTAAAAATTTGGACGCCCAAAAATTTTACAACTGCCAATTTTAGGCACCCAGTTTCTAAATCCTGGCTAAGACACTGATTTACACCTTTATTTCAATCTACGGTCACCAAGTTGCACTGCTATAGGAGCTTTCATATTGTGAGCGAATCAAGGATTTCTGTGTAGGGGTTTTGTTCTGTATAGGGGGGGGGGGGGGGATTTCAGAAAGAGGATGATCTAGCTCTTTGATTCCAAGCTGAATTTAAGATAAGTTAATCAATGCACAGTAGCAATTGATGTGGGTTCACGTGATGATCCTTATGAGATCAGATGTCTTTGTCAATTATATCACAAATGTCTATCACCAGATATGCAACCAGCAGGTATTGCTTAACAGCCTGGTCAACAGGGACTTAGCCAGGACCCGTCCTGCCTTTTTTGGACAGGCAGTTTACTGAAAAACTTCTTTTTGGACAGGCAAAAATTTCCATGAAGAATTTTTGATTTTGACTTTTGGAGGGTAATAACCAAGTATTTTCCTAACAAACCATCTCCTTGTACAAGCTGAAGTGTAAATTGGCCCTTTTCACACAATAGGTTATTAAATGTAGTTAGTATAGGGATTTGAAATAGTTGCTAAATCTGGACGGGTAATAATTTTGAAATTGCTATTCTGGACAGGCATTTTTGAAATCCTGGCTAAGACCCTGAGCCTGGACACAACTAATAATATGTATGTTGACAAGAAGGGCTCACAAGGCCTAAAGAGGTGCATTTTGCACATGTTAGTGCGCAGCTTACTCTGTAATGTAAAAGATACGGGAGCCCTCATTGGTTTTTGACACTTTGACACTAGATTTGATGAGATTAGGTGTGTCAAGGGCTCTGTAATGGGCCCTATATCTATTGCTTTGTGGCAAGGAATCCTTGTGTCTATTCATTAAGATTATATGAATGCTAAGAATATTCACTCTCTTGCTTTGCTGCTTATATTGTGACAATATATGGCACGGGTATACATACAAATGTAAAATCTTTTTTTTTTTGTAGGGTGAAACACCCCTCCACACCGCTGCCCAGAGAGGACTGGTCAACCTAGCAACCCTTCTCCTAAATAAGGGTGCGAACCCAAACGCCCAAACAAGGGCGTCGTTGGACACGGCGGCCATGTTGGCAGAGATGACCTTGGACGAAGAAGAGAGACCCGTGTCGTTACAAACGCCCCTTCATCTTGCCATCATCAACAGACACGAGGCGGTAGTAGCAGCATTTATAGAATATAAAAGTAGGTGGCGGATTTCAACCTTCAGCAATCAAACAAAAATATTCTTCAGAACTGTATTCTCTACTTATTTGTTTATGTAACAAAGTGTCCTGGTGCTACTTTAAAATGAAACATTCCAAATGAAAATTTTATTCAAGTCATTCCACCTGGTGGTCAACCTAGTCTTAGCCAGGATGGGGTCTGGTTGTCATTTGAACACCCAAACCATCAAAAATCGAATATTAGGACACCCAAATTTTCTTGTGATGAATTTCAGGAAATGCCAATATCAGTCAAATAATTTGTAATTTTCACTTCAGTGAATACTAGGATATTGCTTAAGGATATCAATTAGCCTCTTAATAAGAAAATGTATCCTTATGGATGTTAGTTGAAGATATTGTAGTATCCCTCAGAATATTGGACGCCCAAAAATGTTATGATAACCACATTTCGGCACCCACTTTCAAAATCCAGCATTTTAATAAAGTGGAAATTATGCGTTTTTCCTTTCAGTTGGAGCCACCAAATCTGGTGATAACATGAAAATCATTCCTAACTTCAACCTGAAGGACAGTCAAGGTCAGACTGCCCTGGGACTCGCGTTATGGAACGGTTTCCACCAGGTGGCATCGCAGTTACTGAACGGCGGAGCCGATATCAATCATAAGAACAGCGAGGGGCTGACGCTCTTCCACCAGGCTGTCCTGCAACAGGATGCTCAAAGCGCCATCTTTTTGCTCGATCATCAAGCAGACATCAATGCTAAGTAAGTAGCTTGTTTTGGCGAGCCTGGTTTGAACCAGACACGCCACAAGCAGACATCAATGCTAAGTAAGTAACTAGCAGTCTGTTTTGGCGAGCCTGGTTCGAACTAGAAATGTCACAAGCCGACATAAATGCTAAGTACGTAACTGGGGGGCTTGTTTTGGCGAGTCTGGTTCGAACCAGAAGCGTCACAAACCATAAGACTAACCATAATCAGCTCGCCAAAATGACTTTGGTTGGAACCATTTCACGTGCCTGGTTCAAACCACGACCACCAAAACTAGCCCCTGTAAGGTCTGACGTGACACAAGGTAGATATACCCTATGGACTGGTTGTGCTAGAAGCATCTGTAATATGCAAACAATACTCAGACAGGTACACTTATACACGTCCTCTACTTAAAGGATAAGACTTTTAGATACTACTTTCAGTCTGTGATATAAACAAATAATATAATGTATTAAAGAATACAGAAAAAAAATTAAAACAGCCTCTGATTCAAAAATTCCTTATCGCAATCAATATTTCGATTAGTGTTGAAAATGTTTTTACTCTACCATGGAAACCTGTAAAAAAATATAAAAACATGACCATTGAGCAATGTGAAATCTAATGCTAATCTTTGGGAAGTATCTTACCTTCCCAGGTGAGCATTTGGTTCCAAATCTCTCAATCTTGTGTTCAGGTATCACCTGTAACTTTTTGAGTTAGGGGCTAAATGGGCATCTCACTCTGGGAAACTAGGGCACCTATGAAGTATTTCAGGGCCAAATCAATCATTCATTTTCCTTTTCTCAAATAGAAAACATGAATTTCATTAAGAACACACACCTGAACTTCATTAAAAGATACATATGAAAAAGAATGTTAAAAATGAGGAGTACAGATGTTGATTGCTTTCAAGGTTGTATGTGGTATTCTCCCAGATCACTTAAATAACCCCTAGGCCCCTAATATCAAAAATATGCCTTTGCCCCTAATTTCAAAATGATAGGGGCCTTCAGTAGCTTAACCCTTATGGTGGCTAATTTTGCCAATGCAAAATGATGCAAAAAGTCTTAAAAAATGACTGAAATCCTGAGACATGGGTACTCATCTGAGAGTACTCAGCGTTAGCTATGAAATGAATACCAACATGACAGGGATTATATGATTTTAAAAAATCTTTGCGAGGAATAGTTAACGTATTCACACTCAGGCCTGATGATTTTGGAAATAATTTTCTAACAAAACCATTTGTTTTTTTTTGAAAATATTTGTAGCAGAAATGTTAATCAAAAGCCAAACAACAACTCTCCTTGAAATATTTTGTGCACTTTCGCTTTTTTCCCAAGTTATTTTCAAAAGTATGAGAGTAGCAGACGATACTTTCAAGAGGAACTCTGCGTGCGAATGGGTTAAACTGAAACCCCCTTTTAGAGACACATTTTAGAATCTTGTCTGTTATTCCGTTTCTTTGTTTTCCGCCAGAACCAAGGAGAATGAATCTTGCCTTCAGCTGGCTATTCAGAGACATGTGCCTGTGGTTGTGGACTCTCTCTGCACACGAGGCGCGAACATGAACTACTGGTACGATAACGGAGACTGTCCATTATGGCAGGCATTGGAAACGGGGCAGGAGGATATTGCATCTACACTTGTAAGTATACAAAGCTTTCTTGTATGAGTGACGTGAGTTTGTGGTTGTGGACTCTCTGTGCAAGGGAGGAGTAAACAAGAACTACTGGTACGATAACGGGGACTGTCCATTATGGCAGGCATTGGAAACGGGACAGGAAGATATCGCATCAACACTTGTAAGTATACAAAGCTTTCTTGTATGAGTGACGTGAGTTTGTGGTTGTGGACTCTCTGTGTAAGGGAGGAGCAAACATGAACTACTGGTACGATAACGGAGACTGTCCATTATGGCAGGCATTGGAAACGGGACAGGAAGACATTGCGTCAACACTTGTAAGTATACAAAGCTTTCTTGTATGAGTGACGTGAGTTTGTGGTTGTGGACTCTCAGTGTAAGGGAGGAGCAAACATGAACTATTGGTACGATAACGGAGATTGTCCATTACGGCAGGCATTGGAAACGGGACAGGAGGATATCGCATCAACACTTGTAAGTATACAAAGCTTTCTTGTATGAGTGATGTGAGTTTGTGGTTGTGGACTCTCAGTGTAAGGGAGGTGCGAACATGAACTACTGGTACGATAACGGGGACTGTCCATTATGGCAGGATTTGGAAACGGGACAGGAGGATATCGCATCAACACTTGTAAAGTATACAAAGCTTTCTTGTATGAGTGATGTGAGTTTGTGGTTGTGTACTCTCTCTGTGTAAGGGAGGAGCGAACATGAACTTCTGGTACGATAACGGGGACTGTCCATTATGGCAGGCATTGGAAACGGGACAGGAGGATATCGCATCAACACTTGTAAGTATACAAAGCTTTCTTGTATGAGTGACGTGAGTTTGTGGTTGTGGACTCTCTGTGTAAGGGAGGAGCAAACATGAACTACTGGTACGATAACGGGGACTGTCCATTATGGCAGGCATTGGAAACGGGACAGGAGGATATCGCATCTACACTTGTAAGTATACAAAGCTTTCTTGTATGAGTGACGTGAGTATCTGTGTGGTTGTGGACTCTCTGTGTAAGGGAGGGGCAAACATGAACTACTGGTACGATAACGGAGACTGTCCATTATGGCAGGCATTGGAAACGGGACAGGAGGATATCGCATCAACACTTGTAAGTATACAAAGCTTTCTTGTATGAGTGACGTGAGTTTGTGGTTGTGGACTCTCTGTGTAAGGGAGGCGCAAACATGAACTACTGGTAAGATAACGGAGACTGTCCATTAAGGCAGGCATTGGAAACGGGACAGGAGGATATCGCATCAACACTTGTAAGTATACAAAGCTTTCTTGTATGAGTGACGTGAGTTTGTGGTTGTGGACTCTCTGTGTAAGGGAGGAGCAAACATGAACTACTGGTACGATAACGGGGACTGTCCATTATGGCAGGCATTGGAAACGGGACAGGAGGATATCGCATCAACACTTGTAAGTATACAAAGCTTTCTTGTATGAGTGACGTGAGTTTGTGGTTGTGGACTCTCTGTGTAAGGGAGGAGCGAACATGAACTACTGGTACGATAACGGAGACTGTCCATTATGGTAGGCATTGGAAACGGGACAGGAGGATATCGCATCAACACTTGTAAGTATACAAAGCTTTCTTGTATGAGTGATGTGAGTTTGTAGTTGTGGACTCTCTCTGCACATGAGGTGCGAACATGAACTACTGGTATGATAACGGAGATTGTCCATTATGACAGGCATTGGAAACGGGACAGGAAGATATTGCATCAACACTTGTAAGTATACAAAGCTTTCTTGTATGAGTGACGTGAGTTTGTGGCGGTAGAGTATCTGTGTACGCTTTGAGCAAATATGAACTGCTGGTATATAGTTAAGCAGTATCGCTATAAGAGATCTTTATTTTATAATTTCATTGCTCCATTTGACATGTTAAACAGCAATATTACAAATATTAGGTTAATTCTCATTTGTACAAATAGATCCTTAGCGTTTTAAAGTATTAAGAGGACCATTTTCCCAGGAAGTACCTCCTCCTACCTGAAGATATTGCTAGATATTCCGCTACTGCAAGCTCATTTTATCCAATATTACAGATCTTAAACGTTACCAATATTTTTCGTAATCAATATTGGTATTTGGTATCATATCTAGTACCATTTTCTACCCGTGACTGTATCTTTGTTGTTGTGATTTTACACGTTTTTAAACGTTACCAATATATTTCCTATTCAATACTATAGAATGGCTAATTTTTCTGTGTGACAATATTCCCTAATTTCTCATTTTTGGGTGTTCCCGTTTCTAATATTTCCGAAAAGAGGACATGTTTTTTTGTTTTTTTTCCGTTTTTAATTTTCCCGTTTTATGTAGACCTTTAATTTTAGTATACCACCTGCATGTGCAGGGCCTTAATTGCAGCAACGCATGTGGCGATGGGACTATAACCAGTCTAGAGAGGTGTCCAGAATTAGATCAACGGCCATGTAATCTTGGTAGTGGCAAATAGTTGAGCAGAAGTCATAGCATGATCAGTGGTCATCCAGTGCAATTAGCGATTGTTCCTTGCCACATGTAGATTGCAATGAGTGATGACTGCTAACGCTCTGAATAAACGCTGGTCAGACACTTCAGAGATAAAGCTGGGCCAGTCTATTTAACTAAGGTCAGAATTTCCTGTGTTTATTAAGTCCGGACATGAACTGTTTAGATTTTCCCTGTGTTAATTATTCCCGTTTGGTAGCATTCGGGGAAAAAACGGGAAAATAAAACATAGGAACATTAGCCATTCTACAGTATCTATATTTGGTATCATATTGAATACCATTCTCAAGTCCCTACCTGTGACTGTATCTTTGTTGTTGTGATTTTCAGGTCCGCCATGGCTGTGATACTGACATTTGGGGCAAGAGACCTGATGACTCTGACACTCTATGTATTTGGTATCATATTGAGTACCTGTGACTGTATCTTTGTTGTTGTCTGTGATACTGACATTTGGGGCAAGAGACCTGATGACTCTGACACTCTATGTATTTGGTACCATATCGAGTACCTGTGACTGTATCTTTGTTGCTGGCTGTGATACTGACATGTGGGGCAAGAGACCTGATGACTCTGACACTCTATGTATTTGGTATCACATTGAGTACCTGTGACTGTATCTTTGTTGTTGTGATTTTCAGGTTCGCCATGGCTGTGATACTGACATTTGGGGCAAGAGACCTGATGACTCTGACACTCTATGTATTTGTTACCATATCGAGTACCTGTGACTGTATCTTTGTTGTTGGCTGTGATACTGACATGTTGGGGAAGGAACCTTATGACTATGACACTCTATGTATTTGGTATCATATTGAGTACCTGTGACTGTATCTTTGTTGTTGTGATTTTCAGGTTCGCCATGGCTGTGATACTGACATGTTGGGGAAGGAACCTGATGACTATGACACTCTATGTATTTGGTATCATATTGAGTACCTGTGACTGTATCTTTGTTGTTGGGATTTTCAGGTCCGCCATGACTGTGATACTGACATGTGGGGCAAGAGACCTGATGACTATGACACTCTAGCTATTTGGTATCATATTGAGTACCTGTGACTGTATCTTTGTTGTTGGGATTTTCAGGTCCGCCATGACTGTGATACTGACATGTGGGGCAAGAGACCTGATGACTCTGACACTCTATGTATTTGGTACCATATCGAGTACCTGTGACTGTATCTTTGTTGTTGGCTGTGATACTGACATGTGGGGCAAGAGACCTGATGACTCTGACACTCTATGTATTTGGTATCACATTGAGTACCTGTGACTGTATCTTTGTTGTTGGGATTTTCAGGTCCGCCATGACTGTGATACTGACATGTGGGGCAAGAGACCTGATGACTCTGACACTCTATGTATTTGGTACCATATCGAGTACCTGTGACTGTATCTTTGTTGTTGGCTGTGATACTGACATGTGGGGCAAGAGACCTGATGACTATGACACTCTATGTATTTGGTATTATATCGAGTACCTGCGACTGTATCTTTGTTGTTGGGATTTTCAGGTTCGCCATGGCTGTGATACTGACATGTGGGGGAAGGGACCCGACGACTGTGAACAAACTCTTCTCCACCGTGCCATAGACGAGAGCAATGAAGCTGTCGCCTGCTTCCTTATAAGGAGGTGAGAATTGTTTTTATTTCCCTGTCCATAAGAGGACAGTTGCTAGTGACTTGAGGGATAGGCTGTGGTTTTTGCCGGATACTCCGGTTTCCTCCACTAGTTACAACTGGCTAGTTACGACTAAGCTGCAATATGGTAGAAAAAGTGATGAAAAAATGAAATTCCAAAATTCCATTTATTCCATAGCTTAGTCGTCGCATCTCAATAATTTAGTAATAGAGGAAAAATCGAACACAAGAAGTTGCTGATGGTTTTCAGTATATGAACATGTTTGTGTGCACTTTTGGTTATTTATGAATGACATTTTCTGTTATTTCAGCATGTGCGATGTGAACAGTCCAAGAAGACCTGGGCCTAATGGTGAGGGAGGAGAAGAGGCAAGGCAAGTAGTTGAATACATATATATATATATATATATATATATATATATATATATATATATATATATATATATATATATATATATATATATATATATATAGATAGATAGATATAGATATAGATATAGATATAGATATATATATATATATATATATATATATATATATATAGATAGATAGATATAGATATAGATATATAGATATATAGATATATAGATATATAGATATATATATATATATGTATATATATATATATATATATATTTGAATGTATATATATATATATATATATATATATATATATATATATATATATATATATATATATAAAAATATATATATATATATATATATATATAAATATATATATATATATATATATATATATATATATATATATATATATATATATATATATATATATATATATATACACACACACATATGGTTAGGCCTTAAAAAAATTGTTTGTTTCCTGTAACCGTACAAAAAAATAGGGTAGGTAGGTTGGTTAAAAAAAAATTTTTTGCATTATTTTTTTGGTCAAATATGTGTGTTTTATGCATGTTTTACGTTCATTGGGAGTTGGGAGGGCAGAAAAAACTTTAGGGTAGGGACATTTTTGAATAAAAACTTGTTAGGGTAGGGTTACAGGAAACAAACAACTTTTTTTAGGCCCTAGGGGCAATATTCTTTAGGGGTTTATAGGTTATATGCAGTATGTGCACCCTTGTTGCGTACCACCATGTTGATTCCATGGTAAGGTTTTTCCTAGTGGTGCTACAGAAATATACCCTCCCTCTTTATCATAATCCCTCTAACATACAGGGAGAAAGATAAAGCTGTCTTCTCTCAGTCCATGTGGGTAGACAGTACGGTAATTTGCATAAATATATGGCCAATCAAAAATAGTTGGCCGTTTCATTCTTTTATTGGTCCACAATCAAGGACAACATGCAAGAGCCACCTCTATTTCAAAAAGTTGGTGAATTCAAGACTTGTCTCAAAAGATTTTTTAATGAGCACTATAGATCCAGATGACACTTTTTAAAATAATCTCAAAGCTTGGATATGTGTAACTCACAACTCATCTTCAAATATATGGTGTATTCCAGATAAAATTTTCCAAATTGGGCTTTCAGTATGGATATTTGAAGGAATGTAGAATAAATATTGATCAGAACCCAATGTACAACTCTCCTTCAATTATTTTGTGAATTCATGATTTATCTCAAAAATTGAAATTATTGAATTGTTGCATGAAAAAAATATGATTTTTAGGGTCAATCTAACTAGTTTGGGCGAGCCTGTAGTCACTACTTGGCCATTTTTTTCGGCTCCATCCTTGATTTGTTGTTTATAATTTTTGACTCATTTTTAGGGACGGGCAGTGTCCCCTCCACCTTGCCGCAGCGTGGGGGTTAGAGGGTATTGTCCAGAGCCTAGTGGAGCACAACGCCAACGTGAACGCGCAGGATGCCGAAGGAAAGTCGCCGATCCACGTGGCCATCGAGAATCAGCACGCCGTAATCATCCAGCTCCTCATGTCGCATCCTGGTCTTGATCTTTCTGTCCGGGACAAGCACGGTCTTACGCCCTTCGCGGCGGCCATGATGACAAAAAATAACAAGGCAGCGCAAGCGATCCTGGATCGCGAACCAACAGCCGCTGAGCAGGTGAGCCAGAATTATAAGTACATATTTTAGAGAGGTTAATAGAAATTATGGTTTTCATCTACACTTAAACCTTTTGCTGCTGCTGGCTAATTTGGCCAATGCAAAATGATGCAAAATAACCCCAAAAAATGACTGAAACCCTGGCACATGGATACTCATCTGACTGTACTCAGCAAATGCTATCCAATGAATACCAACACGACAGCAAAAGGTGTTACTATTGACTGCTTGCTCTCTCTCTCTCCACTTCTGTGTTTGAGAAAGTTGGCAGTGACTTAGGGTTAGGCAGTGGTTTATACCGGATACTCCAGTTTCCTCCACCGCTTACAACTGGCTAGTCATGTCTAGGAAAGGAAAAATTTGAATATGGCAGACAACTTGACAATGAACAAAATTCCTTATATTGTGATAATATCTTGTAAAGCCATTTCTTGTCCTGTTACTTCTCTATCACTAGTTTCATACAAAAAGGAGTCTTTTATTCATTTCGAGGATTTCAGTATCGTTATGTGTTAAGTGATGAATAGAAATGTGCCACATAAATTTTTTTCGCTATTTACGGAACTATATACTGTAGAACACACATATGACGCATGTCCCAAAGATAGCGAATTGGTGAGTTTTCGCATCATAGCATATCTTTATGTTAGTGACGGTAGCCGCCGCTGACAGCGCCAAAGTACAGAAAAAAAAGGACAACCTTTTTATATATAGCAAAGCGGAACCACACGCTAAGTACGCTATATATAAACAGACGCGTACATTGTGTGTTCTACAGTAGATATATTTTCTTAACGATACAATATCTTAACTATATGTTTTATGATACTTCCTGCCTCCCAAGGACCTATATTTGTGAAATTAAGCACAGTAAACTTCATAAACTTTATTAGTAAACAGCTAACTGCCTTGGTGTGACAATGTCCAGGTTGCAGTTATGTCAGTATTATACCGTTCAGCGGTAACAGTATCATAAATCTTAAAATAGTCAATACTTTTTCCCATTTCATATTGGTATTTGGTATGGTATTCAGTACCAGTACTAACACATTCTTTGCATCTTCCGCAGGTGGACAATAAGGGGAGGAATTTTCTGCATGTGGCCATCCAGAAATCTGACATCGAGAGTGTCTTGTTTCTGATTAGCATTCACGCCAATGTCAACTCCCGAGTCCAGGACTCACAGCAGCTCACCCCGCTACATCTTGCCACGCAAGTTGGCGCAGAAATCATAGTCAGAAACTTGGTAAGTGTGACAGTATTTTCAGAAAGAATATTGTAGGTCATATTAACCCTTAGGCTGGTGGTAGCTTATTTTTCCTAAATAAAAATGATGCTAAAACCTGAAAAAATCACTGAAAACCTGGCATATGGGTACTCATCCGAGAGTACTCATTGTAGTGAGAGCTATCTAATAAATACCATTATGACCGGGGGTGGATGGCTTTCAAAAATCTTTGCATCCTTTTGCTTTGGACGAAAGTGCCCTTAGTATTGGAAGGGTTAATGACCCCCTGAGGTCAGAGGACTAATCAAGGTCATACACTTGCAAACACACAAAACAAAAAATATTTGAGTAGATTTTAAAGTTCTTTGATGGTTGTGAATGCTGAATTTCTGATTAAGCTTCACCTCAATAACTTGTAAGAATTCCACTTCTTTGTCTATTTCAGCTGTTGGCGGGAGCGCAGGTAAATGATGTTAGCCCTCAGCGTCGCACAGCTCTTCACATCGCGGCCGAGCGAGATCACGCAAGCATCGCAAGTGTCCTACTCGAAAACAGAATCAACTTCGACGCTTTGGATGACAATATGAATAATGGTAATTTTTCCCTTCAATGCCTGTAGATCCCATAAGTGCTATGGATATAATTGATACTCTGTTGACTAGAATTTTTAATGAGAATTTTTGAGGGGGAAATGTGAATGAAAAATCAAACACTCTCCTTCAGATATTTTGTGAATTTATGCTGAATTTCAAAGGTGTTTTTTTTTTTGAGGGAGGGGTTGTTATTTTTAAGTATAATAGATCAATATGCCTCTCCATAGTATTGAATAATAATGACCAACCATAGATGACTTTGTGTGGGAATTTACCCACAATGCAAGTTCATTCATGCATGCGAATCATTTCACATTTCATCACAGAAAGTGATGCAGGCTCAATCCACAAATCTATTATTTTACATGGCAAATGTATTTTGTCTTGATATCATTTAACCCTTCCAATGCTAAGGCTACTTTTGTTCAAAGCACAAGATGCAAACCATCTAAACCTGGTCATGGTGGGTATTCATTGGATAGCTCTAACTGAGTACTCTCAAATGTTTTTTGTATCATTTTGTATTGGCCAAATTAGCCACCAGCAGCATAAGGGTTGATCCTTTTATACTCATTATATTTAAATACATGTATTTATAATCTTGCTTTTGTTTTTGTCTTCCATAGCTCTTCACATAGGTGTGCTGCACGCCAACCTTGCAACCACCAGAGTCCTTCTCACAGAGTCCAGAATCAATGCCGAGGCTGTCAATGCAAGGTACTTACATATCTTAGATGAATAAAACAATGGATAGGTAGCGAGAGACCAATTACCATATGCGCTATAGTGAAGACGTTGCTATCCAAGGGGGCTCGAATCTCGTCTCAGTGTGATGTCACTAGAAGACAAAGACCAATGAGGGCTCTTGTGTTGTGTACATTACAGAGAAATTTGCGCCCCAACATGCGCAGAACGTAACTTTTGGGCTATTTACCGCAGCCAGGTTGTTCAGGGAGACCTGTCAGTTGTTTATCCCATGAATTGATATTTGTGTTATATCTAGGGATGCGTATCATTAATTTTTAAAACAATCTAATCCGATATTGAAGTGATACAATATTTTAACAATATCGTAACAACTACTAGCAGGCTCCGATTCACCTGCGGGGAGTAATCAACCCTTCCAATGCTGAGGCTATTTTTGTCCAAAACACAAGGATGAAAAGATTATTGAAAACCATCCAAACCTGGTCATGTTGGTATTCATTTGAAAGCTCTCACTGAGTACTCTCAGATGAGTACCCATATGCCAGGGTTTCAGTCATTTTCAGGGTTTTTCTGCATCATTTTGTATTGGCCAATTTAGCCACTAACAGCATAAGGGTTAATCAAGTGGCGTTTTGCCGTCTTTTCTTGTGTGACCCAATTTCCATGTAGGGTACTTGCATAAATTTGAAGGAGCGTGAAGAAAAACTATTTTGATAATTATTTTGAACTTGGTTGGACGAATTGGTGAATTGTGGTATGTTACTTGATTGTTACTTTTCTCCTTGTAGGGGTCAGAATCCCCTGCATATCCTGGGCCAGTATGGCAAGGAGAACGCTGCCCCCATCTTCGAGCTCTTCAGGGAATGCATGCCGGAATATCCAGTCGACCATCCGGACGCAGAGGGAAATTCAGGTAAGGAGTTTTGTATACAGAAAATTCTGTTATATTTCTGCCCCTTTTTGTTCACATAGGCCATAGTTGGATTGGTATTAATTGATATTAATATTTTTATTCCTTTTCAGCATTATTTTTACTAGATTTTTACTTGATTATTTATTCAGTTAAAAATGGAATAAGCCATTGGCAAAGTTGATTAATTGGCAAGTTTTTCTATTCCACTATATGTCAAGCCTCCTGGCATGTGAGAAAGTTTGTCAGGGTTTTCCTATGTAGCTTCGGTTTCTTCAGCCACTTACAATTATATAGCTATGATTGGAAATAAATTGGATATATTAAACTAATTAAACAATGGGGAACATGCAAGGATGTGTAACAATTATGGCTTGCCAATGTTGGATACAACAATACAAAATGATCTAATTAAAATTGAAAAAAATGAATAGCTCAAGAATACTGCCATTAGATTATTACCCCACTTATGCATTGTGTATTGTAGAATAGGCAATTAATCCGAGTGGTTTATTCTGCCAAACTTTTCTGGGTGTGATCATTTCGGTTTAATGAAAGTCGGATGTATAATTTTTTCTTCTTTCGAATATTAACCTTCAATATTGATTTTTTTGGAATAAAAAATCTCGAAAAATTCCAAAACCACAAATTCGGTTAATATGCACTTTGGATTAATTTTCTATTCTATATTATATAAATGTTGAGATCCTTTGAAGCTGACACAGTGCCCCCTGCAATTCTGTCCCTCATGTTGTTTGTTGGCTTTGCTCCAGTGTTGCTTCTTGCCTACACCAATGGTAACGGGAACCTTTGCCGAGCCATCGTGCGCGCGGGGGCCTGCATCGGCTCTATGAACAAACATGGCCTCTCTATCTTCAATGCACCAGTAGCAACCAAACAGCTGCTCTTCAAACTACTAGGTAAGGCTCGTCTCTCAACACTACCCGAGTTCTGATCCCACCTGGGGTATGTTAGTAGGTTGCCAGTGACGTGTACTCTGGTTTCCTCCACCAGTTACAACTGTCCAGTCATGAATTAGCTGCATTATGGCAGAAAAAGGGACGAAAAATGAAATTTTATATTCCTAGGTTAGACTCCAGTTGCTCTTCAAACTACTAGGTAAGACTCTGTCTCCCACCACTACCTGGATTCGAATCCTACCTGGGGCATGTGAGAAAGTTGCCAGTGACTTGGGGTTAGGCGGTGGTTTTCGACGGGTACTCCGGTTTCCTCAACCAGTTACAACTGTCTAGTTATGAATTAGCTGCATTATGGTAGAATGAGTGACGAAAAACCAGATTCCAAATTCCTAGGTAAGACTCCTGGTGCCTCCTATTGATAAGACTCTGTCTCCCACCACTACCTGGGTTCGAATCCCACCCGGGGCATGTAAGAAAGTTGCCAGTTATTTGGGGTTAGGGTGTTGGTTTTCGACGGGTACTCCGGTTTCCTCCACCAGTTACAACTGTCTAGTCATGAATTAGCCGCATTATGATTATGGCAGAAAAATGGACGAAAAACAAAATTTTATATTCCTAGGTAAGACTCCAGTTGCTTCATATTGATTTTAGGTGCCATTCACTTATATAAAGAAATATTTCAAGGCTAAATTTTAGCCCTGTTCCGGGATTGTATTATTTTTGGTGGCTTCTTCTTGGCTTGGAAGTTGATAGTTGTATTTACTGATCTGACAAGATTTTGAACTTGCACTGCAAAAGTTAACTCTTTCGTTTAGTCAGTTTACCTCCTGGAAGTGGTTTATAACTGCTACATATTGTAGCGGTATAGGTCCTTGGCCGAAGGAAGGATCCGACTAAGCATACAGAATCACCTTGCTTAAATAAAATGTTTCTTAGTTCTCTATCTTAATAAATAATAGTTCAGTTGGATTTCTTAACCTGTGATAGCATTTAGCGTCAGCTGGGGAGATGGATGTGTTGTAGAGTGAAAACGGGACAAGTAAATACAAATATCAACAGATAGGGCTTTTCTGAGTTTGTTGTGCACATTTCAGATATGTTATCAAAAGAGCCACCATGGAGTGACGGTGAAACTTGTCAGGAGTGTGCAGTCAAGTTCGGAATAAAAACTAGAAAACATCATTGGTAAGTGAAACTTTGTCCTGTCTTCTTAACCCTTATGCTGCTGGTAGCTAATTTTTGCCAATACAAAATGATACATAAACTTGAAAAATGACTGAAACCCTGGTACATGGTTACTCATCTGAGAGCACTTGGCGAGAGCTATCTAATGAAAACCAACATGTTAGGGTTTAGATGTTTTTCAAAAATATTTCATCCTTGTCCTTCGGAAGATAGTAGCCTCAGCATTTAAAGGGTTAATCCTTCTAATGCTAAGGCTATTTCTCGTCCAAAGCAAAAGGATGCAAAGATTTATCAAAACTATCTAAACCCTGTCATGTTGGTATTCATTAGATTGCTCTTACTGAGTATTCTTATGAACCATTCTGACTATATAGGCAGCTTGCAAACTCGTGAGAAAGTTGCCAGGTACAGATTCCTCCACCATGTATGTGCAACTGGCTAGTCACGATTTAGCCTAGATATAGTAGAATAGCGACACTAGTCAAAATCCTCCTCAAACATCTCAAATATCTCACCTGTGGGTTCTGAGGCAATGAGAGGTAAACTGCCTTGCCTAGGTACACAGAACCTAATAACCAGGAATAGACCCCTTATCACATCAAATACCAACCACCTAAACATTTTTGACTCCTTAATAGTCTAAAATATTAATATTCATTTTCTTTTCAAATACCAACCAGCTGAGCTTTTTTATCTCCTTGAAGAAGTTTTAATGTCAATATTTATCTTCTTTTCAGTCGTCATTGTGGTCGCCTTTTATGCTCCAAGTGTTCAAGCAAAGATATGCTCATTATCAAGTACAACATCACCAAGCCTACGCGTGTTTGTGAAGTCTGCTTCGATGTCCTTACGCTCGGTGCCGCAGCCTCATCATGATGACCATATATGGACAAGAACCTAATCATGATGACCATATATGGACTGCTAGGTGCCGCAGCCTCATCTTGATGACCATATATGGATGGCTTGGTCTTATCCTGATGACCATATATGGACAGGGCAGTAAGGTTTGGCAGACTCATCATGATGACCATATATGGACTGCTAGGTTCCGCAGGCTCATCGACCATATATGGATGGCTCAGTGCCATGGCCTCATCCTGATAACCATATATGGACAGCAGGGTGCTGCAGCCTCACCCAGATGACCATATATGGACAGCAGGGTGCTGCAGCCTCACCCAGATGACCATATATGGACAGCAGGGTGCTGCAGCCTCGTCCACTGATATTTGGAAAGCTTCTGTTTACTGCATCAGTTATCTTGACAACCAAGGTTGATATGGTGATGAACATCTGTGCAGAAAGACTCTGTAATGTCTAAGTTATGCAAGGATCACCTGTATGTGTCAAAGGGCAAGCATGGTCTATAAACGTTGCTAGGGAATTTTTTTTGGAATAAGATGCATATTTGCCTTGCATAGAAGTCAAGAGTGAACTTGTTAAGTGTTATTTTGGGGCTTTTTTTAGATATTTTGTCTTAGATGAATGAAACCAAGTGGATATGAAACCAGCTGGTCAACCTGAACAGGCTGGCTGGGGCTAATAGCCCAACAGTTGTGTTCTGCACATGTTGCAGTGCAGCTTTCTCTGTAATTTAAATAATATGAGAGCCCTCATTGGTCTTTGTCTCCTAGTGACATCACATTGAGGCCAGATTTGAAACCCCTGGCATAGCCAGGCCTTCACTATAGTGCATATAGTAATTGGTCTCTCGCTACATATCCATTCTTTCATTCATCTAAGATTTTGTGGGTGCGATATAAGGCAAGTCTAAGAAGTGTTTTGGAGAAGACTAAGACATCTTTAACCCTAAAAATTCTTTCTTCTGATCTAAAGATATGCTGTCTTCCATTCCAGTGAATTGAATTGAACTGACACAAATATAAGAGCAAATATAAAAGTGTAATAAATATTGTTTGTGTATTTTTTTTTAATGTTTGCCTTATGCAGGAGACAGTACGTTATGTACATATTCATATATATCAACTTTGATTAGATAATGGCTTATAAATAATCCGCTTGATATTTGTTGTGGTAACCTGTTACCATGGTATTTGTTTTTGTTTAGTTTCCATAGAAACATGCTTCCATGGTGTTTATTACGAAAGTGCAATAATGTTTATTTATGTTCAAGTTTAGCTCAACCTCTGGAAAACTTTTGTTTACCATAATTTTCTCCCTAATATTCTTTGTATCCCTTGTTCTAGAATGAACGGTTTTGGTTAAGTCTCAAGAAATGGCCCAGGACTACCGTAATTTCGCGTGTATAAGACGCACCCATATATAAGACGCACCCCTTTTTCAGGCCTTTGAAATGATGTATAGACCTTAGCTTTGTGTATAGTGCGCACCCCCTTTTCGGATATATTGTTCAAAATTAAACTCTTGATTAAAGCTAGAAAGCCAGTAAAACGCACTTCATAATGAGTGAAATGTGACATCAATGCGACATCAGTGCTGATCACTCTGTCTGTGCGTAATACCCATTGTCCTAGGGGTGATATTGATTGTAATCAATGCATTCCGACGGGGAGTGGTTCGGTAATAACAATTCGTAAATGCCGTGGCAAACATCGGTGGGCTCAGTCCTGGCAGCATTATAATTGTAATTAGGCGATCCCCGAGTGGCCTAAGGACTCGATGTAAAACACCCTAGATCCCTAGCTTCGTGTATAAGACGCACCCCCACTTTGAGTGTGAAAGTTTGTGTAAAAAAGTGTGTCTTATACACGCGAAATTACGGTAATGGCTATTCACTCCTAAACATTGTTTTCTCTTTATCTCAGGACCTTTTTTACCTTACGACTATCAGTCAGGATTTTAAAACGGCTTTTTTAATTAGCTTTGATAAAATTTCTGTCTGTCCAGATTGAGCTTGATAGCTTAGCAGTGGGTAGTTGTGGGGTCTTGGATTTGAGTAGAGTATACCCTAAGACACTATTAGGGGCCATGTTTTATTCATGGTGTAATTGTATTGTCATTTAACCCTTATGCTGCTGGTGCTACTTTGGCCAATAAAAATGATGCAAAAAACATGAAAAAAATATTAAAAGCCTAGCATATGGGTACTCATATCTGAGTACTCAACGACTGCTATTCAATGTTTATAAACATGACAGGATTGAGATGATTTTCGAAAATCTCTGCATCCTTGTGCTTTGGACAAACATAGCCACAGCATTAGAAGGGTGAAGTCTTTACCAACTTCAGAGATGTGAACATCTTGGGATCAGGACATAAATGTTCACACAAGTTGTTTCCATCTCAGAGGTCATTCCTCAATGTGTAAGGTATAAATAGAACTGGAAATTGGGCTCATAATGGGATCATTGGGATGTGTTCATAATTCATGTATGCTTATTAACTTATAACATTAACCCCATGCTGCTGATGGCTACTTTGGCCAATAGAAGATGATGGTAAAATGACTAAAATCCTGAAAAATCATTGAAACCCTGGCGAGTGGGTACTTATCTGAGGGTGCTCAGCGAGAGCTTTTTAATGAATACCAAGATGACAGGGTTTAGATGGTTTTCAAAAATCTTTGCATCCTTGTGCTTCGGAGGAAAGTAGCCTCAGCATTGGAAGGGTTAAAAAATGTGCAGTTTACACATTAGCTTTGTCATAGAAATGTGTATTGATGTGAACCACTAAAAGATCAAACTAGGAACTACTATGAATTATAAACTATTCATACTAGCTATCTCTAGATAGATTTGAAGGTTGATTTCTAAATGACTATCTTTTTCAAATATTTTCTATTTTTGCTACATGCAAAATGATTTAAAGAAAACAAGCATTTGTATATACATATTAACAATTACTTAGGAATTGAAAAAGCATTAGCTCTGAGCATATTTGAAGGAGTGTTATTGGTTGATTTCTAAATGATTTCTTATGCAAATATTTTCTATTTTTGCTACAGGCAAAATGATTTAAAGAAAACAAGCATTTGTATATACAGTATTACCTAAGACCATCTCTTCATTTTCCAATATCCGGAAGGGGTTATTAACCCTTTTGCTGCTGGTGGAAAATTTTGTCAAAACATTTGTTGCAAAAATGCTGAAAAATGACTGAACCTTGGCAAACGGGTACTCATCTGAGAGTACTCAGCAAAAGCTTTCAAATGAATACCAACATGACAGTGTTTGGATAGTTTTCAAAGATTTTTGCATTCTTGTATCTTGGACGAAAGTAGCCTCAGCATTGAAAGGGTTAAGGGTACATGTTAATTAACCCCATGCATGCCTATGGCAATAAATGATTTATTGACTAGAGTATTAGTTTATTTTTGCAGGGAGTGATGTTAAACAAAAACAAAATATTGACCCAGATGACAATTTCTACAACTCCTTAGCATTGATGGGTTAACCCTTATGCTGCTGGAGCCTACATTGGTTAATACAAAATGATGCAAAGAAACCTAAGAAATGACTGAAACCCTGGCACAAAGGTACTCATCTGAGAGTACCAACATGACAGGGTTTGAACGGTTTTCGAAATCCTTGTGCTTAGGAAGAAAGTAGCCTCAGCATTGGAAGTGTTTGAACTATTTTGGTGCTGAGACTAATTGTCCAATTTACAAGAATGTAAATCCAGTTATGAGCACCATCTAAACCCTATCATGTTGATATTTATTGGAAAGCTCTTGCTTAAAACTAATAGATGAGTACCGTGTGCCAGGGGTTCAGTCATTTTTCAGCTTTTTCACACCATTTTTTGACCAGATTAGCCATCAGCAACAAAAAGGTTAAATCATTTCCCACTGCTGAACATTCCTTTCTCCTAAAACCCTGTTGTTTTGTTGTTGTAGTTGATTATTATTCATTATATAGATGTTTGTATATTCAAAGAAGTCTCAGACTGTGTGTTCTGCCTCAGATGTAAAATGTGCAATATAGAAGATCAAAAACAGTAAATACTTATTAATCCACACTTAATCTGGCTATATCTCACCATATATGTTATTTAATGCTATACCTATTTAAGATGAGGTACCTAAAGTCATATATTATTGATAAATGTACATGCAGTTCATATGGTGTAGATGTAATGGTTTTACTTCATAATGCTTCACAGTCAACCAATTATGTAAAGAGTAAAATGTGATTGTGTTATAATTGATGTGATATCAACCAATCAAATCAAGCCTTTTTATGTTAACCTGTTCATGCCTTAAAGTTCTCCTGGAAATGTGTTGTCTGCATCTGCATGAAGTTCCCATGGAAAGTGTCGTCTGTATCTATGCTACTTTTGAAAATAACTTGGTAATTACTGGCATGTGTAGAAACACTATAAACTGCTGGTAATAATGGGCACTCTTCGTAAACATGTAAAAGAGAGACGCTGGTCAACTTTGTCTTACCCAGCTGGGCGTCTAGGCGTAATTTGGACACCAACCTGTCAAAAATCAACCGTCAGGACACCCAAAATATTTTGTAAGGAATTTCTAAAAATTGTCAATTTCAAGCCTATAATTGAATATATTTCACCTCATTATCCTTTATTCTATTAAGTGTTTTTTCTGCTACAGGCATGAATGGGTTAAACGCTGTTTTGCACTCTCTCCCTCTCGTGGTTTTCTAGCGCTCTTGCTGGTGAGCCTCGACCTCAACTAAAAGGTTGCTCTTGCCTTGATGTCCCTTTATTGGGGAGAACTATGGTAAAATGATTATGCATGAAGCTGTCAAAATTTAACCCAACCCTGCATTTAGAAGGCTACAATTCCCACAATCCACCTGTCATTCAGCTGGATTTCAGCATGGAAGATGATGAGTTATTATTAACACCTTCGCTACTGGCGGCTGATTTGGTCAAAACGAAATTATTTGATAGATGTAAAATAATTACTGGAACCCTGGCGCATTGGCACTCATCTGATAGAGCTCATTGAGAGCTTTCAGATGAATACCAACATGACAGGGTTTAGATGATTATCAAAGCAAGCATTATTCGCATACAAAAAGGGTATACATGTATATAGCTGTATGTTTCTTATCCAGTATTCTGAGGGGACAAGAATATTTGCTGATCTGCATTAGGTATGAAGCAAGGAGAAAGAAATGCAAAAAAATCATGAAAATGCGGAGAAAAAATATATTCAATTTTTGCATTGGTTTTTCCCCAAGCATGATGTATTTCAAACTAGAAGGGAACTATTTTTGTGGCATGGGGTAATTCTTTAGCTTTGTTGCACTGATGATTTTACAGCAAAAATAGCTGGTATGAATACGATTAACAGATGAAAAGATACAAATAAAAAGTGAAAACATATTTTGTATTGTTATAATGTTATAATTCATAACATCTATTCAAAGGGTAGATAACTTCACATGAAAAAAGCAGTTGCATCAATTGAGGTAATCCAGCAAATATTTCCTTTTGCCTGATTGCTATATTGACCCATTAATGCAGATTTTCCAAAAATAAATATCATCTAGATTATTCATATTTATGAAAATAACTTAGCAATAAAACACATCTTTAAAGTATTTTGATAATTTTGAAAATAACTTAGCAATGAAACATTTTGTTAATATAGTTTAAAGAAAGTTTAAGGTTGTGTTCCAATTAATCTTTGTCCCTAATGAATTTCCCAAAAGGCATATATTTGAATAAACCCATATGGCTGAAATAATGATAAATAAATACCTTCTTAAGTGTGTATATTTTCTTTATTTACATGCATGATTTACAGGAAATTCTCCACAAGCATCCCCAAGATGATTCAGTCAAACAGATTACTATTATGCATTTCATCATAGATACTACAATTCAAGGGATTCAACATGTAACCATTATGCTGCTGGTGGCTGATATGACCAATACAAAATGATGCAAAAAAAACTGAAAAACAACTGTAACCCTGGCATATGGATACTTATCTGTGATTACTCAACAAGAGCTATCTAATGAATACCAACATGACAGGGTTTAGATGTTTTTTTTTCAAAAATCCAGCGTCCTTGTGTTTGGATGAAGGTAGCCTCAGCATGGGAAGGGTTAAAGCAATATAGTATCTATGTGCAATATGACATATTTAGCAATGGGATTGATCATAGTGCCTGCCGGTAGCAAGCGGTCAGAAGTGGACTAGTAGCAGCACTCAGCCAATGAGAAGACACCATCAGGTCACACTCTGTTATGGTCCAAAGGATGGTGAAATAACCCAGTGTTTTTACACAATGAAATCTCTTGAAAATCATTTTAAATTAATAAAAAAAGAAATGATAAAAAGCTATGTCTCCTCTTCCTTGATGCAGTGTTCCAGCTCAGAACATGTGAGAAAGTAGCCAGTGACTTGAAGGTAGGCAGTGTTTTTGCCCTTTACTCCATTTTCCTCCACCATTTACCCTTATCCTGCTGGTGGCTAATTTTGCCAATACAAAATGATGCAAAAAACCTGAAAAATAATTGAAACCCTGGCAAATGGGTACTCATCTGAGAGTACTACGTGAGAGCTATCTAATGAATTCAAACATGACAGGGTTTAGTTGGTTTTCATAAAGTTTTGCCTTCTTGTGCATTGGGCAAAAGTAGCCCCAGCATCAGAAGGGTTAAATTAATGACTATTCACTAATCAGCCTTAATATGGCCGAAAAAAACTGACATAAGATGGAATTCATCCATTCTGATAAATACTCCCTTGCATACATGGTCTTAGCCAGCAGGGTGTCTGGGTGTCTTTTTGGACACCCGAACCCTTAAAAAGCACCCCTCAGGACACCCAATTTATTTGTGAGGAATTTCTTTAAATGTCAATCTCAAGCATGTAATTGAATTTTTTCATCACCATATTATTCCTATGACATTGTTTGAGGATATTGTGCCTTATTTTGATAAACTTGTACATGTTTATGGATTTAATCTGAGCATATTGGTATCCCCCTTGAAAATCTGGACGCCCAAACATTTTACAATTGCCCGTTTTGGGCACCCAGTTTCTAAATCCTGGCTAAGACCCTGCTTGTATATATGTCCCTGAGCATGATATAGTAATTTCCAATCATTTGGACATCAGTAAAACCTGTTATCTTGGATGATTTTACAAAAATAGATCCCACATTTGTTATTCTACTAAAGGTTCACTTCTTCTGGTTTTAGCACAGCTTTAGATGACCTGTCACTTTATCCACCAAGGTAGCAGGACCTGGAAAATACAATAAAATAAATGTCACAGTGAAAAATATGATATCCGTGAACATGTGATATAACTCTAATAATTTTTGAGATGGGAGGCCAAAATAAATTGTTTGTTTTGAATGACATTTTTTCCTTTATTGAATCACCTATGACTACATTTCTTATAAACATAATATGATCCCCCTATCTCTCTCTTTATAGAGAGTCAAACCCAGGGCCAGGTAAGAGAGTGTATAAGAACTCCATTACCAGTAGTCTGGGGTACATATAGCAAATATGATATAAAATGAATGATGCTCCATCCCAGCAAGGGAGAAATATAGAAATGGGTTTTAGTAGGGGCCAATTTTATGACAGGTGAGAGAACCCCCCGAAAGAAACTTTTTCTAAACAATTCAGGGACTTCGCTAGGCCCGTCCTGCCTGTCTCTTAGGCAGACTGTTTCCTGAAAACCTCCTTTTTCGACCGGCAAAAGTTTCTTAAGAAGAATTTTGTTTTTGACTTTTTGGGGTAGAAAATATGATTTCTTAACCCTTATGGTGCTGGTGGCTAAATTGGCCTGTCCAAAATATTACGAAAATCCTGAGAAATCACTGAAACCCTGGCATATGGGTACTCATCTGAGAGTACCGTAATTTCGCGTGTATAAGACGCACCCGTATATAAGACGCACCCCTTGTCCAGGCCTTTAAAATGGTGTATAGACCTTAGCTTTGTGTATAGTGCGCACCCCCTTTTGGGAATTATTGTAGGATATCAACTCCTCATGAATAACGCTAGAAACCCAGTAAAACACATATTGAGATGAGTGAAATGTGACATCACCATGACATCAATGCGTATCACCCTGTGTCGGTACTCACTACCCATTGTCCTAGGCATGTCACATGGATTGTAATCAGTAAATTCTAGCGGAGAGTGGTTCGGTAATTACAATTCATCAATGACGAGGCAAACATCGATGGGCATTGTCTTGGCCACCGCATTATAATTGTAATTGGCGGTCTCCGAGTGGCCTGGTAACTCGATGTAAAACACTCTAGATTTCTAGCTTTGTGTATAAGACGCACCCCCTATTTGAGTGTAAAATTTAGTGTAAAAAAGTGCGTCTTATACACGCGAAATTACGGTACTCTATGCGGGCTATCAAATGAGAACCAACATGACAGGGTTTAGATGGTTTTCGAAGATTTTTGCGTTCTTGTGCTTTGGACGAAAGTAGCCTCAGCATTGGAAGGGTTAACAAACCATTTTCTAGGACATGGCTGAAGTGTACATTGCTCTTTTGACACAAAAGGCTATAAAATGTAGTTGGTTAAGGATTTGAAGTAGATGAATAGCCAAATATGGAAAGACAGAAATTTTGGAATTGCTGTTTTTTTGGGGCATTTTCAAAATTCTGGCTAAGACCCTGACCATTATATAGCAATGTCGAGAGGGATTCTAAGAGGACTTACCTGGTCCTACAGCAAGGACAGTTTTTGAGCCTGGAGCGATCTGTGTTCTTCCTGCGTCTCGTATGACCGAGGTATTTAGGCCTACAGTGCGGGCATGCTTCGCCAGCTCCAGCCTGAAAACACAGAGAAAACTTTCTGTATTCAAATACTAAAACACTACAAAACACAATCATACTTCAATAACTTCATAATTATACAGGTAACTAGGGTTGGAAAACGGTTGCAATTTCATAATCGATAATCAGTTACAGCCAACCGATCGATTATCGATCATAATCAGTTCATCGCACTCTTTCGGTAATTGGGTACAGGCCTAGAGTGCAAAATTTGAAACATGTGCACCTTTTGTAACACTCCTTAGAAAGAGTGAAAGTCCACCAAATAAGCTCTTACGATCTGCTCCAGCTTGCATCCCCAACATGCATAATTTGGATTGGTACCTGAATACCAGTATATGATTCGTAAGACCAATAATCTTTTTACATTTTGGAACACTTTTACTACCTTTTCACATGTTTTGGAGCTTAAGTTTCATTGCGAGAAAGCTGACAACTTGCCGTTTTTTAGTTTCATGTTTCGCTGCTAGGTGTCGTATTTTCCGATTATTATCGATAACCAGTTTCATTATCGATTAATCATTATGAAAGAGGCAACCAAGTAAGCGTCGATTATAATCGATGATCGTCCCAACACTACAGGTAACCTCGCTTTTCTCAAACAAAACAGGACCGCAAAGTTTGATTTAACCCTACCAATGCTGAGGCTACTTTTATCCAAATCACAAGGATGCATACATTTTTGAAAATCATTTAAACCCTGTCATGTTGGTATCCATTGGATAGCTCTCACTGAGGACTCTCAGATGAGTACCCACATGCCAGGCTTTCAGTCAGTTTTCAGGGGTTTTTTAAAAATTATTTTGTAATGGCCAAATTAGCCACCAGCAGCTTAAGGGCTAAAACAATACAAGACACAATCATAGGTTCATAATTATACAGGTAGCCTGCCTAATCTCAAACAAAACAAAACCATCTAAATTGGTCCGAATTACGCAAAGTTAGATTTCATATGTATCATTGTAGTATTGTGACTAGTAAAATGTGACCAAAATTGATAATTTTCTTGTTAGGCAAAACCTTAACCTGAACAATTCATTCTTAGGGTCATTTAATGCTAACTTAGACTATAGATAAAAGTAACTTAACTTCAGTTCATTAAGCATATACTGTAAATTCTAGTTAATTTGGGACATCTTTTAACGTTTATGCTGCTGGTGTCTAATTTTGCCAATACAAAATGACACAAATAAGCTGAGAAATGACTGAACCCCTGGCATATGGGTACTCATCTGAGAGATCTCAGTGAGAGCTGTCTAATGAATACTAACATGAGAGGGTTTAGATGGTTCTCAAAAACTTTTCGTCATTGTGCTTTGGACGATAGTAGCCTCTGCATTGAAAGGGTTAATAATTACATTTTGAGGTTTGAGGGTGACCCATTTTTCATGAAAATACTGACAAAGCAGAGTTATAGTTGTCCATACTTTGTGAAATAGCTACCAGCGAGAGATCACGGGTGGTCCACATTTCCCTAAAATTATTTTGCAAATTAATTATAGTGGCCCAAATTCCAAGAGTGTTCTAAATATCTGAGAATTTACGGTAATCTTTACCACAAGTAGAATAAGTTGATGTCCTAGGCTTTGGTAACACCCCTATTAACGACAGCTTAACTGCAGAAGGCATTTTTGACACACACCTAGCTGCGGACAGTGGTGCGCGATATAAATGAAGAAAATACTACTAATGTGAAATATCACTCATAAAATGCTACTTTTGTTTCTTTGTTTCAGTGTTTCTTTGTATTTTTTTCTTAGAAAAATATCTGTCACAAATGCAATGAAAAGTACCTCGCTATTTATCTTTTAATCCTTATGCTGCTAGTGGCTAATTTTGCCAATACAAAACGATGCAAAAACACTCAAAAATGACCAAAACCTTGACATATGGGTACTCATCTGAGAGTACTCAGCAAGAGCTATCCAATGAGTACCAACATGACAGGGTTTAGATGGTTTTCAAAAATCTCTGTGTTCCTGTGCTTTGGACGAAAAGAGCCTCAGCATTGGAAGGGTTAAGAGATTCTGATATATCAAGGTATGCTCAGAATTTCTACTGCTTTCTGACTTGTATCATCCTGTGTTTTGTTTTGAGTAGATTTTGAAGGATTTTTATCATAGAGACATGCTGAATATTTTTCAACTAATGTGTATATTATGTCATGACAAATAATGTGATTTTTTTTTTATCTCCTTTTTTGTGGGGGTGGGGTTGCAATGAAAATACCTCCTATCAGTTGATTAACCCATTTGAATGAAGAGTTGTGCTCACATGCTCTAAAGACTTAGAATAATTATATCCCTCATCAGACGAGGAATTATTATATAGAAAAACATTTTGAAGTGGTAATGTTAAGACAAATAGGAACAACTTTCCATCAAATATTTCTCAACGTATAGCTTATTAAGGAAAGCTTCAGATGTGAGAGGGTTAAGAAACCACTCATTTTGTTTTTACTATTCACCAAGCTATTCAAGTCCAGTGTGTGTGTGTGTGTGACTGTGTGTATATGTGTGTGTATATATATATATATATATATATATATATATATATATATATGTATATATATATATATATATATATATATATATATATATATATATATATATATATATATATATATATATATATATATATATATATATGTATATATATATATATATATATGTATATATATATATATATATATATATATATATATATATATATATATATATATATATATATATATATATATATATATATATATATATATGTATATATATATATATATATGTATGTATATATATATATATATGTATGTATATATATATATATATATATATATATATATATATATATATATATATATATATATATATATATATATATATATATATATATATATATATATATATGTGTGTGTGTGTATATATACAGTATATATAATAATAATAATAATAATAATAATAATAATAATAATAATAATAATAATAATAATAATAATAATAGGAATTTATAAAATGTTCAAAAGCGCTGCACATTGTCATAGTTTGAGTCACAGTCAACAACGCCTATATATATTACTGACAGTATTAAAATATTAAAGGTTCAGTTATGGAATAGTATTACTTATGGTTAGGTTGACTTGAAAAAGACATTTCCTAATATTCATCACATGAATTTTCTGAATGAAACCCTTGATAATATTTCAATCAAAAAAGGTCTCCAGATACTTTTAGCTTAAACTTGAAACAAGAAACTATATGTCAATGGTTTTTAAATACTCAGAGTTCAAACACAGTAGGTTTTCTTTAAACCATTTATTCCAAAAATACATCAGCCATAAAGCATATATCAAACTGAATAGCATAGATATTAGTATTAATAGAACAGAACATCAAATTCGAACATTAACAGATAATCTGCAAAAATACCAATTATGACAACTATAATTCTGAAGACAAACATGCAGGCACATAACCATGAATGGGTTAAAGGAGACCTTAAAAGACTTCATATTATGATTGATCGCTCAGGTTGAACATAGCCAGGACCCCTACAGCCTGTTTTTTGGGCACGTAGTTTTCTGAAAACCTTCTTTTTTGGGCAGGCAAAAATTTCTAAGAAGAATTTCCAATTTTTGTTTTAAGGGGGTATAACTAATATTTTCCTAACAAACCATCTTCTAGGACATGGCCAAAGTGTAAATTGCCCTTTTTGACACAATAGGCTATAAAATGCAGTTGGTAGAGGCATCTGAAGTAGATAAAGCAATTCTGAATAGGCAGAAACCTTTGAATAACTGTTTTGGCCAGGCATTTTTTTTAATTCCTGGCTAAGACCCTGCTGAAACAAGCCTTAGTGTTAACTAAATATTTGCTTCTTAGATTTCACTTACACATTTATCTTTTGAAAATTAATATGGCTAAAAAGAATAAATGTGGTTACATGATCAATAAAAGAAAAGGGTTACTATAATTATTTTGATACAAGGTATTCTCTTCATATCATTAGTTTTTTACGACACAGCATAGATATCTATTTAGGTGCCTTTGAGCCTGTATCCATTCAATGAACGAATCAAGGGATCAACAGTCATGATTATGATGTTTCTGTGAAGGCAAGAAAAAGTTTGTTTGTTTTTCAAAAATTCATTCATTACATGGCTTGAAATGTTTATCAATGATGCCCGAGTCCATGAAATTTTTGTTGGTGGATATCTGAAATTCAGCGCGGGAACCACTCATGTATATATATACATATATATATATATATATATATATATATATATATATATATATATATATATATATATATATATATATATATATATATATATATATATATATATATTTATATATATACACATATATATATATATATACATTTGTTAAAAAATAAAGTTCTTCGTTATAACATGTATATATATATATATATATATATATATATATATATATATATATATATATATATATATATATATATATATATATATATATATATATATATATTTATATATATGTATGTATATACATATATATATATATACATATATACATGTTATAACGAAGAACTTTATTTTTTAACAAAATACATATCATTTCTTAGCATTTGAATCATTTTCATGAAATTGGCATTTTTAGAAAAGTTCACGCCATAACTTTTGGTGTCCCAATGTTTCTAGCAGCACTAACTGGCAGGGTGTCTACACATTGTGCGGACACTATAACCCTAAAATATCACAAATCAGAACACCTAATCTTTTTAAGATGAATTTCTAGAAGTGTCAATTTTAAGCGAGTGGTCAATAATTTTTATGACAATATTATTCATATGACATTGCATAAAGAAGTTTTGACTTTTCAGATGTATTCCTACTGTTTCTGAATTTCTAGAAATGTCAATTTTAAGCGAAGGGTCAATAATTTTTATGACAATATTATTCATATGACATTGCATAAAGATGTTTTGATTTTTTTTCTCAGTGAGCAGGTGTATTCCTACTGTCAGTATATAAACATCTATTGATCTCTCTTGAAAAATAGGACAATAAAGATTTTTTTTGGCCAATTCAGGGCAATCGGTTCTATAGCCTGGCAAGACCATAGACTGTCAAGATTTTGGGTGTCCAAATGATGCCCAGCACTCTGACAGCTAGGCACTTGCCCCTGGCCTGATCATAGATTTACCAATACCAAATTACTTAGGCCTACAAAAGAAATTGTTTGTTTCCTGTAACGGTGCGTAAAAAAATAGGGTAGGTAGGTCGGTAAAAAAACTTTTTTTGCATAATTTATTTGGTCAAAAATGTGTGTTTTATGCATGTTTTACGTTGATTAGGAGTTGGGAAGGCGGAAAAAACTATAGGGTAGGGATTTCTTTGGATAAAAACTTGTTAGGGTAGGGTTACAGGAAATAAACAACTTTTTTTTAGGCCTTATACAATTACTTATACTTTCCTCTAAATAAGCACCATTTACGGGTCATTAACCCATTCACGCTTACCGTAAATTCTCAGTAATTTGGGACACTTTTTAATAATTATGATTCTTATGGGTTCTGGGTGGCCCATGTTTTCTGAAAATACCTCGATGTTATAACAGCAAGATTTACAGCTAGGTCCATGTTTTGTGGAATGGCAACAAGTGATTGATTGAGACCCAGATTTTCTATTAAATATTTTGCAAAATAATTATAGTGGCCCAAATTCCTAGGGTGGTCCAAATTTCCAAGAATTTACAGTATGATATTTCTGACAAAACCTTAGGAATTCAGCTCAGATTTATTTTATAAAATATATAAATGAGACTTGTTGAGCTGTTGTGATTGACAATATATCTCTTTCAAACATTTCCCCAACTTTGCTTTCACCTTCGAGATTTCACTAAAATTGTGAGGTTGCCTTTTGCTGTGGTAAGCATGAATGGGTTAAAGGGAGATCTTAACCTATTCACACTCAGGGCGGCCAAAACATGCCTTACAATTTTGATAATATCTTTCTAACAAAAGCATTTTCTGAAAAATATTTCAAGGAGAAATGTTAATCAAAAGCCAAGCTTCAACTCTCCTTCAAATATTTTGTGACCCTTTGCTTTATTCAAAAGTTATCTTCAAAAGTTTGAGAGAAGCAGACGATACTCCTAGAGTGTGAATGGGTTAAGACTTCATATTATGATGGAACAGCTGCACAAGGATAACTTTTGATTACAAGACCTCAAGGACCCGTTCAGCCTGTCGTTTGGACACATACTGCAGGGACTTAGCCAGGACCTGTCCAGCCTGTCGTTTGGACACATACTGCAGGGACTTAGCCAGGACCTGTCCAACCTGTCGTCTGGATAGGCAGTCATGGCCTGACACTTAGTTTTCAAGCTACTTGAAGCTAGGGGCCTGAACAGGTATTTTGATAAAAATAAGTGGTCAAAAACAGGATTTCTGGTTGTTATACATATTATTTTGGGCCCCTAGCCTGAAAAATCTAGGGGCCCACAGCAAAATCTAGAGGCATATGCCTCTGGGCTTCTGGGAAAGTCAACCCTGGCAGTTTACTGAAAAACACCGTTTGAACAGGTAAAAATTTCATTAAAAAATGTCAATTTTGACTTTTTGGGGGTAATAACCAGTTACTTTCCTAACCAACCATCTTCTAGGACATTGCTAAGGTGTAAATTTGCCAGTTTTGACACCATATGATATTAAATGTAGTTGGTATAAGGATTTGAAGTCGCTTAGAAGCTAAATTTGGATGGGCAGCGAATTTTGAATTGTTGTTTTGGACAGGCATTTTCAAAATCCTGGCTAAGACCCTGCATATGAGTCAGACTGCTCCCCTATGTCACTACCGGTCAGGAGAGCACACAGCTACTCTTCCTTGAAGTCTTTTTTTCCTCAGGTTGAAACATTTTTAGTATTTTGTGTGCGACCCTTTTTTTGCGTATGTAATACAGAGCATCATATAGGTCGTCCACTGGATGTGCATCCTCGTCCAATCCATGTATCCATATGATGCACATCCGGTACCCATGCTCTTTCCAGGTCTTTGGGCCCCAGTAATCAGTCTCGATTGCATTGATGTGGCGATACGAGAAATCACACACGTTTGCTAATTTCTTCCAGTCACTTTTCTTGAAATACTTATTTGTCAACCTCCAAAAGACCTTTTCAAACAGGGCAAAATCAACTTTCACTTGATTGTTGACGTCAAATTTATAAGCATGCTCGACCAATCCGTTTTTTTGGCGTTCTCGGAACCTCTCCGCTTTGATGATCAGATCTACGATTTCTACGTCGCCATTTCTACAGGCTAGTTCCAATGCACTCTTATTTCTCTTATCTCTCGCATAAAGATTGGCTCCGGATACCAGCAATAGTTCGACCATTGCTCGGTTCCCCCGTTCAACGGCACAGTGCAAAGGGGTCAGTTCACGGAAGTTCCGAGCGTCGATTTGGCAATCAAGATTTGATTGGAGAAGTATCATTGCAGACATGACTTGATCCGCCGTTACCGCAAGATGAAGAGGAGTGTCGCCTTTGTAATTCGGCAAATCCACACTCGATTCATATTCCATCAACAACGTTATGATATCGCCATGTCCCAAGATGGCCGCCAAGTGAAGGGGTGTCATTTCCTTGTGCGTCTCAGCCCTCGCATCAGCCTCGTAATTCAGAAGCAGCTCGACAGTTTCTAAGTCACCACTTTCGACTGCTAAATGAAGACATGTGTGTCCCTCATGATCTTTGCAAGCAATATCACATTCCTTACTCAATAGCATCTTGACGATTTCGCAATGTCCGTTCATTGCAGCAAGATGAAGGACATTGTGGCCATTTTTATCGGTCACGTCCAAGTCTCTCCGATATTCCAGAAACTTCTCCACAGTTTCTTTATGGCTGTTTTCCACGGCAAGATGAAAGGCAGTCTTTCCGTTCTTATCCTTTTGTGCGAATAATGTTTCCAGATATTCCTGTCTCTCGGATAATCTGTCAGTTTTCACAGGGCCTTTCTTTTTGGTCTTTAACCCTTCAATTTCATTCACAAATGAGTTAATCATCGCCAGGGGCTTCTGTTGAAACATTTCTTGCATCCCTGATATAGCCTTTTCCTTATCAAACAGGTTCTGCACCTTTCCAAAAGGGTTGCTTATCTCAACAGTAAAAGGGTTTGACGCGTTTTCCAAAATTCCTGACAATGGGCCCTGACCCTTTTCTCCTTGTTTGTCTTCAATTTGCTCTGCTTCTAGAAACATGAATATATAACTGATGATATCCACATGGTTATTTTGTGACGCACAGTGCAGTATGTTCAACCCCTGTTTATTACAGCAAAGAATGTCGGCAAAGTTAGTAATCAACATATTGACGGCATCTTCGTGTCCGTTCTTCACAGCCCACAGTAACGCCGTCATCCCGTACTTATCCGCCGCATCTAAAGAGGCGCCCCCTTTTATCAAATCCTCCATGATGTCCAAATGGCCGTTTGTCGCAGCCCACATGAGGGCTGTGCGGTCAAAGTTGTCGACGGCATCAATGTTAACCCGTCTCGATGCGACCAGTGCCCGGACTTCAGGGATATTATTCTCCTGTGTGTAGTGATGTAGCAGTATTTCATCCTCCAGCATTTCCGCGGGTTGTAAAACGGTGACCATGTGACATTCGTCAGTTCTCGTTTTTTCTGCATCTTTCTTCTGGTCCTTACTGACCTGCAGTAGTTGCTGAACAGGTATCTGTATGTTGGGTTCCTTGCCTCGATACCTTACATCGAGGCTGGACACTGTCACCCTTGTATTGATCATCGTTGAAGAGAAGGGAGAGGGAGAACCAGGAAATCTGACTGAACCATTCAACTAATGTCCCGGCTGTCAACAACCACCACCTAATTTTGTAGGACTGCAAAGTGCATTCCGTCGCTTCTACTTATCATAGTGTTCTCATAGTTGTTAAGTCACCAGGTATTATAAGATTCAAGTGTTGTAGAATTATGACCGTTACAGATGGCAGATGTTTGTATTTAAGAGCCTGCTGGTGATGGTGCTCTGAGTGGACCAATGCCAACACTCAGCCAATGGGGTGCAGTCAAATAAACAGTTATGAGTTCACACTCCTTCTCTTAATGCAGTTGGTTTACAGTTGGTAGTCAGGCAAACTTCTGATCCTTTGGTTTCTGGTTCTAACAGATATTGAATAAGTAACAAATTCAGAACAAAGCCAATGGTCACAACAACAGTTCACAGTAATAACTACACTGCGAGATCCACTCTATTGAAGACAGTATGATAAGATCAGTCTTCAGAGGTATTATCCTACTAAGTACTTCAGGCAGTGACAGCAATGCTCTACCCCTAAATCAAACTGATAAATACTTGACAAAGAGATGATATATATATATATAGTTTGTCGTGAGTCAATTCACCAGCTCCTTCAAGATAAGATCCAACTGTAGCTAAAGAGGTAGTGTCCTGCTAGTTCTGGCAGTGACAGCAATGTGCTACCCCGGTATATAATCCTGAATCAAACGAACAAATACTTGACAAATATATATAGTTTGTGGTGTGTCAACTGGTTCACAAGTTGATTTCTTATGAAACCGCACCTTCAAGATTGTTCAATGTCGATGATCAGTGACTCAGCCAGGTGCTTGGCGTAGGATAAGGTTCAGACCATGCTAACAATACCCACAACTGTGTGCATTGAAGGCTCCTTTTATAATCTGTACATCACGAATGAACGTGGGCTGTAAACAATCACTCAGATCCTCAGAATAGCCGATAATGAAACAGATCTTCTTTTAGAAAGTTTTGTTCAACCGTAAGTCATGCACTTGTTCCGAGTTGTTTCTCCTTTTCAATTCACATTTCACACTTTTTCAGTCATGATTCTGACATGTGTCGGTAATTGTGGCGATGTGTGGAAGATGAGTCAGTCCTACATCTTGACAGCACAGCCCCTTAGGGAACAGTTCACAGTAGTTTCCCATATCCATGTACCAGTATGAATAGTATCCTCTCAGTACTGTCCATGTATGTGAAAGCAGTGTCCAGGTAAGGGAGTCACCAATACGAATAAAACCTTTGTTCTCTCCTCAGAATAAACCTTTGTAAAGTCATCCCAGTCACCACTGCTTCCCTTGCCACAAAGCATCAAAATAGCCTGCTCAGTGAAAGGTGGGTCAAACTTTCATCACCCAACTGGAAAGTTCCTGGAAGCATCCGATTGGCTAGGAGATTAAGGAGCCACACTTTTGACCAATGAGCTGTCTGGGTTCGGTCAGGTCAGTCCACAGGGACAAGGAGGTACAGTACTAGCAGGTACTGCATGACAGGCCCCACTTGGTTCGACCCAGTGAGTCTATTTTTACCTGTTTCATGTGTGACCTGGCAGGCGCTATTTTCACTGCCTACCAACAATGATGAGCCACGCAGGTAGCTGATTGATTGGCCGCACCTGTTTGCTCTATAATGGGTAACCATCTTACCCTACTAAGTCACACAAACAATAGTGATGGGATTAAGCCTGTTCATGTCTGAAGCATAAAAACATGCCCTGAGTCCAGGGTCTGAGCCAGGATTTAGAAACGAGCTGCCCAAATTTGGCAATTGTATCTTATTCATATAATTTCCTTATGCAATGTCATGGGTATTAAAATTAGGGTCAAAAAACTTGAAATTATAACATTTTTAGAAATTTGTCCTATTTTTCAAGGGAGACCACAATAAACTCAGATTACAACCGTAAACATGTATTTACTTAAATTGAAACAAGGCATAATTTACTTATACAATTTTTCAGAAATAACTCATAAAGAAATGTGGGTGTTCTGAGGGGTGTTTTTTGAGGGTTTTGAGTGTCCAAATAACACCCAGATGCCCTTCTGGCTGAGATTATGCCCCTATATGTTTGTGATACACTGATACTGTTTCATTCTGACCAGAGCAACTTTCATGAAAAATCAAAGGAGAAATGATAATCAGAACAATATAAATCTACAACTAATCTTGAAAATCTGATCAAAGTTATTTTCATATGTGTAATAAAGCCAACACTTTTCACAGTGAACTCTTGACATGAACCTATTTCTTGGCAACTGCTGAAAGAGGAAAACAATTACACCTAGATTTTTTGTCAAAAAGCTTGAGCCTGTCCATTTGTGCTACCTGACACTGATAGACCTTAACCCTTATGCTGCTGGTGGCTAATTTGGCCAATACAAAATGATACAAAAAAAAAACTGAAAATGACTGAAACCACGGCAAATGGGTTCTCATCTGAAAGTACTCAGCGAGAGCTTTCCAATGAATACCAACATGATATGGTTTAGATGGTTTTCAGAAATCTTTGTGTCTTTGTGACTTGGACGTAAGCAGTATCAGCATTGAAAGGGTTAAGCCATTCAAGCCCAGATAACTCCTTAACACATGTCGTCTAGACCTTTGTTACTTTTGAAAATAACTTTGGACTTTAGATGATATTTACTTAGTACTTGAATGAGAGCCATAGGATAACTCTCATAAACCTATCTCCTTGAAATATTTTCTATAAAAGGGTGATTTTGTCAGAAAGATAATACCACAGATGTCAATATTCAAATATACAACCAGCAGGTCTCCCTTCGCAGACTGGACACACCTCATATCCAGGATGTTGACAAGAACCCCTTAAGAGATGTGTTCTACGCAAGTTGGAGTGCAATTTACTCAATTATGTAAACGATACTAGAGCCCTCATGGGTCTTTGTCTGTCACATCCCCTGCTCACCACAGTAGATTATAACAATACCCTAGATTAAATTCCAAATTAGATATAGGCACGAATGTCTATCAACGGATAAGCAACCAGCATATCTCACTCAACAGCCTGGGCACGACTCCCAGCCCATGCAGGTATTGACTAGAGCTACTCAAGAGGTTCGTTCAGTGCATGTGCAACCTCCTCCATAATGTAAACAAATACCAGAGTCCTCATTGGTCGTTGTCTCCTGGTGACGTCACACTGATACTTGATTTGACAAGATTAGGTGTGTCCAGAGCTTTATTATGGGTCCTATGGCAATTGGTCTCTGGCAGCCAATCCATGTGTCTTTTCATCTAAGATATCATCTAATTAGTTTTTCAGCACTACAGGCTCTGATGGGTTAAATGGCTAGTCACCAGTGTCACACACCTGATATTTTTAAAGCAGATTAGGCCTAAAAAGGTTGATTTTTTGCATTATTTTTTTGGTCAAAAATGTGTGTTTTGTGTATGTTTTTTGTTGATTGGGAGTTGGGAGGGTGATAAAAACTTTAGGGTAGGGATTTTTTGAAATAAAAATTTGTTAGGGTAGGGTTACAGGAAACAAACAACTTTTTTTAGGCCTTAGGGTGATTGGCTCATCATGAATGGAATGTTTTGAGACCTAACATGGCATTGTGGGACTAAAGTATTGTGTTTTAGTTAGAAAGAGTAGCAAGGGAATTGACAGGTGTCCTGGACTCCTGGTTTTCTATAGGCCGATTGTCTTGACTGGCCATGCCTAGCTAAGATTGGCTGAAAAGATTAAACCTTTCACTGCTGGTGGCTAATTTGGTCAATGTGAAATGATGACAAGAAGCTGGGAAATGAATAAAACCCTGGCACATGGGTACTTATCTGATACTAACATGATAGGGTTTAGATGGTTATTGAAAATCTATGCATCTGCATATCGGAATATTCCAATGCTGAGGCTACTTTCGCCAAAACTCAAGGATACAAAGGTTTTTGAAAACCATCTAAACCCTGTCATGTTGGTATTTATTGGATAGCTCTTGCTGAGTACTCTCAGATGAGTACCCATGTGCCAGGGTTTCAGTCATTTTTCAGCTTTTTTGCATAATTTTGTGTTGGCCAAATTAACCACCAGCATCATAAGGGTCAAGATACACTATATACCACTGACTTTAGGCTGAGATTGGTCCTCTGGAAGCCCATAGTGATAGAAATCATTAAGAATTTTAACTAAGGTCAAGCGGTAGCGAATTTGAATGACCAAACCCCAACCTGACTTGAGCTTGTGCGTAGGTTTTGCTTTTTAATGCTCTTTTTACAACCATGGACAAGATGGCATTGACATTGTGTCTGTTGACCATTTTTCCTGACTTAATCACCATAAAAAGAAGGAGAGTGTAGGCAGGGAAAGTAACGAGAGGCAAGGTAAGAAAGTGTGCATATACTTGCTATCGTGTTCAGAAATATGGTAAGGAAATTTACTTTTGATGGCGAGAGCGCGAAAAGCATTTTATTACAATGTCGCTTCTTTTCCCCATGTTACTAATATCTCCGCAGGGTTCAAAATTAGGGGGTGTCAGGAGCCTATTACGCAGATACATGTATTGAAAGCAATTTAGTGAGACCTGTCCAAAAGAATGTTTTGGTTTGAACATGTCATTTCTAAACAGATCCTTACAGTAAACAACAAGACATCCCTTGTGTAAACTAATTCCAGTTCTAAACAAGCTGTGATTTAATCATATACCCTATTCATGCTCAGTGCTCTTTCCAGAAAAAAATGCCTGGGGATGGGGTAACGCTCAAATTTTCAGACCCCACCTACAACGTCTTTTAATTTTTAAAGGATACCCCAACTAATGTGTTTTTTTAAATTATGGACCCCAATATACACTGTGTTTTTTTATTTAACATCTACCATTTACCTGCAGGCAAACTTCGTGCAGACTGAAATCTGAAGAAACACGCCTACTGCCAGATAACTGCTCTGGATATGCTTATCTGGAAAACTGATAGCAACTGATATGCAATCTTGAGCATGAGAGCAAGATTTTTCCATCATTTTAATAGGGGTCTCCAATTGTCTCCTAAGTGGGTAGATTCCCAGCATTTAAAAGTAGAATAGGGACTTAACCCTTTCGCTGCTGGTTGCTAATTTGGTCAACATGAAATAATGACGAAAAGCAGAGAAATGACTGAAACCATGGCAAATGGGTACTCATCTGAGAGTACTCAGCGAGAGCCTTCCAATGAATACCAACATGACAGGGTTAAGATAATTTTTATAATTTTTTGCTTTTTTGTACACTGGAAGAAAGAACCCTAAGCAGCAGAAGAGTTAAGTATGCACATAGAGGTGGGTCCTTGTGAATCTCTGTTTTCATTGTAGACGCAAGGAAACCCACCCCTCTGCCTGTTTTTTTCATTCCTACAAACAGCCCCCCCCCCCCCCCCCCCCCCCCCCCATCACTGCTTATTATTCCGTACATTGCATATAGGAAAGTAGATTAGCTGCACTGTTAGGTTTAGTAAGGATTCAACTATAAATATGTAACTAAGGATTCATAATTCACTAGAAAGAGTCTATGATACTTACAAGCTCTGTTCTGTGTCTGTCTTGACCACTACTTTTGGCTGACCGTGACTTTCCCATTCGTCCAGGAGATCTGGGTTAGACTCACACAAGTCTGCATAACTGTTAACTGCTGCATGGGAACACTGAAAATAGATAACATAATGTAAAAGGGCTGTTCCTGTTGTGTGTCATTTATGATGCACATTTTTTTCTAAATAATGCCACTGCACCAGTGTCTTAGCCAGGATTTCAAAACTGGGTGCCTAAAATTAGCAGTTGTAAAATTTTTGGGCGTCCAAATTTTTAAGGGGTATCACAATATACTCATATTTCAACCATAAACATGTGTAAATTCATCAAAATAAGGCATGATGTCATTAAACAATCTCATAGGAGTTATAAGGAGATGAAAAAATGCAATTATAAGCTTGAGATTGAGATTTTTAGAAATTCCACACAAAAAGATTTGGGTGTCCTGAGGGGTTCTTTTTAAGGGTTTGGGCATCCAAAAAGGCACCCAGACGCCCTGCTGGCTAAGACCATGCACTGCACTATGAGAATATTATAAACAATAGTTATGGTCAAATATGTCACTTCTTTGCTTATTTCCTAGTTATTTTCATACATATAACATTGCATCCACCTTTCAAAGAGAACAGGATAATTACGAAAAAAAAATTTTTAATTTAATATGAAAGTAATGAACTGCATGTTTACTGTTAAATAACACATATCCTGGTTCTCAAGTGGAGTTAGATAGGTGTAATGCCATAATGGACTAGATAGGAAGTAGGTATAGTGTCACTACTGAACTATAGATGGCAGCACATTCATCATGGGTTTTAGTTGTACTGCACTTCCAGTAGCTTCCCCTTAGAGATTAAGAACAAATAACTAGGGGCTAAAAGCAACTTAGGGTAGATCATTAAGCAGTGTCTTAGCCAGGATTTAGAAACTGGGTGCCTAAAGTTGACAGTTGTAATATTTTTTGGCGTCCACATATTCAAGGGGGATGACAATATACTCATATTTCAACCTTAAACATGTATAAATTCATCCAAATAAGGCATGCTATCATTAAACAATGTCATGGGAATTATAAGGAGGTGAAAATATTCAATTACAAGCTTCAGATTGAGATTTTTAGAAATCACACACAAAAAAACATGGGTGTCCTGAGGCGTTCTTTTTAAGGGTTTGGGTGTCCAAAAAGGCACCCAGACCCCCAGCTGGCTAAGAGTAAAGACTAGGGCAGTCATCGATACGCCTCACATCGATGTACCGACAATTGCAGTCAATCGATGTCTGCAATTTTGCTATCTCGATGCGTTAATCGATGCATCGAGATGGCAAAAAAAGAAAAACTAACCTACTTACAGCAAAACTGCGAAGAGTGCAGCGGCTGTTCGCTGCTCGCTCCCCACGTGTGGGTGCCGCCATGTTGTTTACAAAATAGACAAAGTGGTGTTTTGCCGCACTTTCCCTTCGCAGTGCATTAGGAAATGTATATAGTGAGGCAAGCCACTAATGAAAGAATGGAAATTCATGTCGCACTGTGTCATGTGTAACATAGCAGTGTTTTTTGTTCATACCTCCTGGAGGTACAATTATACATTAATTCTAGCAGGAGTTGAAAAGTCTGAATTTACTGAATATGATTTTTGTATTGCATGAATTTGTATGAATAAAAGTATTTTGGTTATAATCTCATATTGTCCTGTGTAACATAGAAAAATTACTGCGGAATGCCCCTAAATGAACACTATAGAATCCATGGACATATATCAATGTATCGTATCGAAATAATCGAAATCGAAAAAGCAATATCAATATATCGATTTTTTTTTTTTAAACAATGACAGCCCTAGACTAAAGACCATGTCATTAAGGCTCAGGGATGTCAGGGTATATTATTAAGACACCCGTCAAACACAGACTAGTTTGTTGAACACAGATCTATGCAATCCCATTAATACCTGTGCAGCGACTTTTCCTTTGCCCATCTTGAGGTCAGAGCGAACCACTAGGACCATCTTGTATTCTCCAGAATCTGACATCATACTGGCCTGTAAGAAAAACAAGCAATTCATTGCAAAATCAAACACATACAGTGAAGAACAGGTATCATAAGTGCATTGTAATTACGGTTGACTAACAGGAGTGTCTGCATCTTTACTCCAAATGTATAAACATAACTTTTGAAAGATTGAAGATGTTATTCAATGTCAATTGATATGTGCCAACTTATTTCCCCAGAGAAATATTTGGCATATAGATTTTAAAACGAGCGAAGCTAGGAAAGGCCTCAGGCCTTTCGTGAGGCTCGCAATCATGCAATAGTGTGAGTGTGAGGTCACCTTGAAATCCATACAAGGACCCAGAAAGTTGTTGTGACCCCACGTGCTGGCGAAACCTTGGGACAATTTGCTATCAGCTTCAGCTAGTAGTAACAACCAATTTCATTGGTCGACAATGATGTCATATATTGTATAATAACAAAACCTATAATAACAAAACCGCCTCCATTGGATGAAATGCATGAATGAACGTGCATGAATTGGATGAAGTTCCTGACAGGGGCTTAGCCGCCTATGCGTCCAGCATGTCATTTGGACACGCAGAACACTGTTTTTTGACAGTTTGGACACCCAAAATTTTATGTCAGAATTTGCTGAAGATGACTTTTCTTAGAAGATAGAAGATGAAGAAGCTGTATTGTCACTTTTGTAAGACACACAAAGCAGTATCTGGCCTAAAAAAGCAAAATCTGTAAAGGTATAGGGTCTATCTTATTAGTAGTATGTATTTTGTACCACACTTTGGACACGCAAAAGTCTATGAAACCTCTATTTGGACACCCTGTTTCCAAATATCAGCTAAGACCTTGGTTCCTGAGGCCTTTCCGTTGGTCAATTTTAATGCAGTTTAGATTGTTATAACCGCCATAATGAACGTGCAAGAACATAGAGCTGGATGACGTTCCTTTAGCTTTTCCGTGGGTTAATTTAATGCGGTTTAGATTCTCGGTAAAACTAAATTATTCGCCTTTCCGTAAACTTTATTGCAGTTTAAATCGTTAGAACTACCAGAATTCATTTTTCCAGCCTTTTAATTTTCTTTTAAACCTGTTGCAAAAGCCTCCACTATATGCACATTTAAAAAACTGAATTACTCGCCTTTCCATGGGCCAATTTTAATGTGCCATTGTGGTTTACATTGTTAGAATCGCCACAATCCATTCTAGATACTGGCCTTTGAATTCTCTTAAAAATTGGTTGCAAAATCTATATTTCGCGAGTTTGAAATCATAATAATTTGTATGCCATTTATTTTCGGTCAATCTATGCTATCTTTTGTGCAGAAGTGACTTAGAACCTTAAAAAAATGAAATCATCCAAAGCTTCGCTCGCTTGCTGGCCATGCCAGCATCATATTATTGCTATTACACCCGGTATGTTACCAGGTATGTTAAAACTATAATTGTTATTTTGTCGTCGGCCAAGAGCCCTGGCATAAATATACTTACTTCCTCAGAGTTGGTTTTTGTTAAAGCTGAAGTAATGGGGAGCCTTCTTCTACCCCTTAGCACCCAGCCTATACAAATACCACACCCAACACCTAATGCCAGGGTCACAAGGGTCCTGGAATCCATACTTGACAAAATCTCCATGTTCAGTGATGTACTGTTATTTTCAATATAAACCTCAAGACAGTCCCAGGATTTGAATCTGATGTGAACCAATAATATACACAGCTGTTGCTTTTCCTCCTCGATCTTGAGTTACAAATAATTTAAACAAACGGAATGTTCTGGTAATTTAACAAAATAAATAAATAGCTAGAAATGAATAACCAACTAGAAATCAGACCCTGCTACTTTCAACTTAGCTATTTTTTTGACAATGCTCAAAATGATGTTTCACACATGCTGTCTGCTTTGCAATGAATGAAACTTAAGCGATCTAGGTGGTTTGTAACACGCGATCTGATTGGACAGGTATGATGCAATAGCCAATCAAATTCGCCCTTACAATCTTGCGAAGAGGGCGCCATCTTTGATCCAGATTTTAGTTTAAAAGGCTCACACAAGTTCCCAAAGATTATATCCGAATAATTCCATGGTTTTTACGTGACGCCGGGCGATAAATATCCTCAAAATGGCTATTTTTGATCAGGTTAAACTATTGCATGACTCTGAGCTCCATGGCGATCTCAAAAGTTTGGTAGGTGCTGAATAAACAGTGTGACATTGGTCTAAATTGTAGTTGTAGTTTTGTACTGAATTTGTAGATTCACAGACATAGTGCCATTAGTGGAAGGAGATCAAATTCAGAATCAAACTTCAGTCACTGATTGACTCATTGAGTATTTAGAAAGTTATTGTGAGTACAAAATCAATGATTAAATCTCATACCGGTGCCTGGTAAGAGGGATGTAGGTACATTGTCATTGAATCATGTCAGTCAGCCTTCAGTAATCAGTTCAGTCAGGGAGCTTCCATACTAAGATAGAAGCTCTCAACACCTTTCCCTCTCATGTTTTTCCAGGGCTCTATACTGCTGGGAATGAGTGAGCACAATCCTGATATTCTCTCAGCCTGATGTTCTCTCTCGTATAAAAATTATATGTGGTTAACGCCTTTCCCTCTCATGTTTTTCCAGGGCTCTATACTGCTGGGAATGAGTGAGCACAATCCTGATATTCTCTCAGCCTGATGTTCTCTCTCGTATAAAAATTATATGTGGTTAACGCCTTTCCCTCTCATGTTTTTCCAGGGCTCTATACTGCTGGGAATGAGTGAGCACAATCCTGATATTCTCTCAGCCTGATGTTCTCTCTCGTATAAAAATTATATGTGGTTAACGCCTTTCCCTCTCATGTTTTTCCAGGGCTCTATACTGCTGGGAATGAGTGAGCACAATCCTGATATTCTCTTAGCCTGATGTTCTCTCTCGTATAAAAATTATATGTGGTTAACGCCTTTCCCTCTCATGTTTTTCCAGGGCTCTATACTGCTGGGAATGAGTGAGCACAATCCTGATGTTCTCTCAGCGCCACACAAGTACCAGGTCATGGTCTACTACGGTGACGCCCTCTACCACACCGATGAACACAAGAAAGCCGAGGTGCATTTCAATAATCTGATGAGTAAATCATAGTCATAGTCTTCGCCAGCAGTGCATCTGGGTGTCATTTGGACACCCAAATTCTCAAAAATCACCCTACAGGACACCCAAAATATTTTGTAGAGAATTTCTTAAAATGTCAATTTCAAGCATATATTTTAACTTTTTACATGTCAGATATAATTCCCATAACATAGTTAAGTATATTGGCATTCATCTTTATTTCATTAAGTGAATCTATGCATGTTTGTTGTTGTAATTAGTATATTGGGAACTCCCTTGAAAAATTGGACGCCCTGAATTTTCAGAATTGTCAATTTTGGGGACCTAGTTTCTAAAACCTGGCTCAGATCCTGATCAAAGTATTACAATGGCAATGTTTGCCTCAATGGCATCTGAAGTTCTAAATTCACTAAGAAATTGCCCATTTTCACTACATGGTGGGATAGTCATCTAACACATGAAAATTTATGAGAAACTGATAATAACAAATTTTTGATTAGGAAGGGATTCCCTTTTCGCAGTACCTAGGGCAATAACTGTGTGGTATCTTACTATCTTACCAGGGTCTTAGCCAGGATTTAGAAACCGGGTGCCTAAAATTGGCAATTGTAAACTTTTGGGCATCCAAATTTTTGAGGAGTAGCACAATACACTCAGATTTCAACCATAAACATGTATGGATTTATCAAAATAAGATATGATTATCAGATATCCTTATACAATGTCATGGTAATCATATGGAGATGAAAATATTCAATTATATGCTTGAGATTGATATTTTGAAAAATTCCTCACCAAAAAAAACTGTGTGTCCGGAGGGGTGCTTTTTAAGGGTTTGGGTGTCTAAAATGACACCCAGACGCCCTGCTGGCTAAGACCATGTATCTTACTGTGCACAGCATAGAGCAAAGGCCCACTGAAATATGTACATGATGAATGTCTCTGTATATACAGCCAGGTGAGTGTTTTATCACAAGCATGATTCAGAGACCATTTTCATATTCCATAAGGTAAAATCTCTCTCAAAATAAAGATGTTTCTCACTAAATTCTCAAAGAATACAAAAGCCATTTAGGGAAAGATCTATGTGTTCAAAAGAATTATTGCTAATTTTCAAAACGTTTATTTTTTTTTAATATGAATTCAAGGTTTTCAAATAATCAAAGAAGCTATCATGTCAGCGAGTTGTAGGATACTAGCATAGGGATCAGATGTCCAAATAATGGTGTCAGATAAATGCAAACTCCTGGGGAATGCGAAGTATGCATTATTTAAACTGCTGTGAATATTAACACGGTATACAGTAAATGCTGTACATACAGGTTATAAATTCAAGCCAGTCTCTAAACTGCACAATGTATGCAAATTGTAAGTACATTTTTATCTTTATAGGGTGTGTACAGGAAAGCACTTCAACTGAAGAAAATGCTAAACAAAACCAAGGGCAAAACACAGCAAGTTGTAAGTATGCTTAAACTTGCTTTCCTTTGAACTTTCAAACGGCTTGATATTAATAAAAGTGACATCAAACTTCAAATTTTGTAATTATAAGCCTTGCAAAGCCATATATAGTCTTTGTAAAGAATAATATGCACACTCCCCAGTAGTGTACTAATTACTTATTCAAACGCATTCTTGTATTTGATGTTGCTACTTCAAAAAATGATTTTCTTAGTCCCTAAAACATTTCTTTTTGATATAACAATGTTATCATATGAATAACATTGCCTCCCAAAAGACTTATCTTTCTTGTATAGATGTAAGAAAGAAAAGTATCTCTAAACAAAATGCATTTTGAAAGTTACTTTATACAGATCTCTAAATCTATAATGGCCATGTGCATTGGGGTACCATCTGTAGCTTGACAACTTTAAACATTTAACTGATTAGTAATATTTCAAAAATATTTTGAGGGTACAGTCAGACTCAACTTAATGTTTTTTGGCAAATGCCTAACTTGGATATGACAGACTCAGTGGGACCAGGAAAATTGGTCTGTCATATGCAAAATCTGTCATATACATATGACACAAACTTGATATGCATGGAACTAGGACCAAGCGTATCATCCGTCATAGACAAAAGTCTGTCGTACAGTGGTCCGTCATATTCAAGTTCGCCTGTATTGCTTAATTATTGACACTTTTCAATAGACAAGAATGAATTTTAAGTCAGGTCTTTTTGTTTTGCCTATTATATTAGGAGTTGATCTCAGAGATGGAACTGAAGTATAAGGTTCATCAGTGCCACTGTCAGATGAAACAGTATGCAGAGGCTATTAATGTGGTAAGTATATTCATATCACAGCAGGGTCTTAGCCAGGACTTCAAAAATGCCTGTCCAAAACAGCAATTTCAAAACTTTTGCCCATCCAGATTTAGCTACTTATCTACTTCAAATCCTTATACCAGCTACATTTAATAGCCTAGTGTGTCAAAAAGGGCAATTTTTGCTCTTCAGCTATGTCCTAGAAGATGGTTTGTTAGGAAAATATTTGGTTATTACACCCTAAAAGTCAAAATTGAAAAATCACCATTGAAATTTTTGCCTGCTCAAACAGGAGGTTTTTAGGAAACTACCTGTCCAAAAGACAGGTAGGACAGGTCCTTGCTAAGTCCCTGTATTACAGTCATGAAATCTGAGGGCCCAACAGTAGCCTGGAATATCTTTATTTTTAGCCAAGTGCTCAAATAAAATTGAGGTGGTGCAATATGCTAAAAAGATTGCCAACTGTTAAAGACAACGAAGAAGACAACCCGTGTCTTAGCTAGGATTTAGAAACTGGGTGCATAAAATTGGCAGTTGCAAAATTTTTGGGCGTCCAAATTTTTACGGGGGATCACAATTTCAACCATAAACATGCATAAAATCATCAAAATAAGGCTTGATATCATTAAACAATGTCATGGGAATTATAAGGAGATGAAAAAATTTAATAGCTTGAGATTGAGATTTTTAGAAATTCCACGCAAAAAAATGTGGTTGTCCTGAGTGGTTCTTTTTAAGGGTTTGTGTGTCCAAAAAGGCACCCAGACGCCCTGCTGGCTAAGACCATGAAGACAACTATACATGACAATTTAACATCTAAGACAGGTATTGGCTTAATAGATAATCAGATCACTATTTATTGTATGGAACTACTTTGAATTTGATTCTTTTGTACGTGATTAAACAATAAGCATGAATTCTCATTTATTTTAAGTAGTGTTGCTTATTTGTTTATAGTAAACATTATTTGTTTAAATACTTTCAGAGAGGTGCTTTTATGCGAGGGATGATACTAAATTGTTAGGACTTTTCGTTGTGGTAAATAATAGAATGAATTACCGTAAATTCTCAGAAATTTAGACCCCCCTAGGAATTTGGGCTACTACAATTATTTTGCAAAATGATTATTGGGAAATATGAACCACCCTTGATCTATCGCTGTTAGCTATTTCACAGAGTATGGACAACTATTACTCTACTTTGTCAGTATTTTCAGAAAACATGGGTGACCCTCAACCCATGAAAATTGCAATAATTAAAATTGTCCCAAATTACCGAGAATTTACGGTAGCATAATTTATAGTTTTTCTATGTGGCTGTTTCAGTTAGAGAGCATCAGTAGTAAGCAGCGTAACGCCAAGATCAACATGGCCCTGGCCAAGCTCCACCATAAGGCAGGCACGGACCGCTCAGCTATCACGGCCTATAAGGAGGTTCTCAGGTACGTTCCTCTCTCAAGAACATAGTATTAGCCAGCAAGGCATCTGGGCATTATTTGGATACCCAAACATAGTCTTAGCCAGCAGGGCGTCTGCCCGTCATTGGGATGCCCAAACCCTCTAAAATCACCCCTCAGTACACCCACATTTTTTGTGAGTAATTTTTAAAAATGTCAATTTCAAGCGTAAAATTGAATTTTTTCACCCTCAAAACAATTCTCAAGACATTGTATAAGGATATTATGCCTTATTTCAATAAGTAAATACATGTTTATGGCTGTAATCTGAGTATGTCTCACCTCAATATAATTCCCATGACATTGTATAAGAATTTTATACCTTATTTTAATAAATCAATATAGATTTATGGTTATAATTGAATATGTTTACAATTGCTAATTTTGAGCACCAAGTTTATAAATCCTGGCTAAGATCTATACAATAAGCAAAGAAAATGGTATATCTTCCCTGTTTTTTTTGCAAAATGGCATTAGATATTGAAATCAACATGAATTCCGAACAAACAAACAATCAGTACATGCATATTTCCTTATGTCAAATTCCATTGTTATTCCATTGTTGTTATTGTCAGGGAGTGTCCTATGGCTCTGGACGCGGCTCAAGGCTTACTCTCGCTAAGTGTGAAGGGGGCAGAAGTGGCCTCTCTCATGATGAACAGTATCCCAGGCATGGCCAACGTAGAGTGGTGAGTACATACAATCTGACATATACCAGATATAGTATATAATATAAGGTCTACTCTCGTTAAGTGTGAAGGGGGCAGAAGTGGCTTCTCTCATGATGAACAGTATTCCAGGCATGGCCAACGTAGAGTGGTGAGTACATACAATCTGACATATACCAGATATCGTATATAATATAAGGTCTACTCTCGTTAAGTGTGAAGGGGCAGAAGTAGCCTCTCTCATGATGAACAGTATTCCAGGCATGGCTAACGTAGAGTGGTGAGTACATACAATCTGACAGAAACCATGCATACTTTATACTGAGTTGAACTCCCAAGCACCAATTGAACTCCTTTGTAGTACATGCATGGATAAAATGTTTATGGTGAGCCAAAAAGACCTAACAATTCTGGTGATACCTCTATAGCAAATGTGTATTGGTAAGGAGAAGTGTATTCCAAAACTTAGTAAACAATTATTTTTGGTCAAATTGATAATATAAAAATAAGAATCAAGGGTTTCTGAAAATGTGTTTGTTTGTACTTATATATTTTTGCGTTTATGCTGTTTTTCTTTGTGGTGCTGAGCTTATTGTATTTTTTACAAGGATTGTACGAAGTGAACTTATATCTTACTACAGTACCATCTCTGTAGCATATTTTCAGGCTCTCGAAACTTACTAAGTATTGATTAGTATTCTGGTATTGTTTCCTTAGGTTGTCCTCTTGGATCAAAGCTAATGCATTTGCAAGATGTCGCGAGTACACCAGTGCTATAGCTACCTTCAAGCTGCTGGATTCAAAGGTAAGATTATATGGAAAGTAGAAACAGACTCTTAGTTTGGGTGTCATTTAGTCTTCAAAAACCTCTAAAATCACATGTCAGGACACCAAAAATAGTTTGTGATGAATTTCTAGAAATGCAAATAAACAAAGATTTTTGCAACAATAAGATTCCCATGAGATTGCATAAGAATATTATGCCAAAAGTATCATGCAACCAGATGCTAAATTTTAGGACACTTATCGTATTAGACTGACTTGCAAATACAAATGGAGGGTGTAAAGATTACAGAGAACTCCCTGCACATGGCAGCCACATCAGTTTGAAGAAAGCTTGAGAACTTGAATTTACAGTAGGGACTAGGACCTGCCCTGCCTGTCCTTTGGACAGGCATTTTCCGGAAAAACACCGTTTTTGACAGGCATACATTTCTATGAAAAAATTTAAATTTTAAATTTTTGGGAGTACTAACTAAATATTTTCCTAACAAACCATCTCCTAGGACAAAGCAGATATGTAAACTGCCCTTTTTGACACTATAGGCTATTAAATGTAGTAAGGCTTTGAAGTAGATTAGGTAATCTGGCAGGGCAAAACTTTTGAAATCAAGACGCTGATTTTCAGGCAAGCTTTATGATTGATAGGCAAGTAAGATCTGTGATATTATATCTACCCTCGACAATATTTTACAACACCTGGATAGGCAGGTTTTATGATAGATATGAGATCCAGCTGGTTGTGTTCTTTGTTCTTCAGAGTTTGCTGAGAGATAATATAGATGTACTGAGCAGCCTAGGTGAGGTACACTTCCTGAATGGAGACTACAACAATGCCACGCAGGTGCTGCAGAGGGTAAGTTATACCACCAGAAAGGTGAAATAGAACTACAGGGATTGACCTTTATGACCGTTTTAGGGACATTTGACCCTGGAACATGTGATATTGCAACCAGACGTTAAATTATAGGTGCCATATTTGCGAATGAACAATTCAACTATCAACTGCCAGGGCATTTTAAGAATTTTTCGTTTCAATTTATATCCTTATTTTACCTAAGTAAGATAGCACATATTTTTCAAATATTTTCGGGGTAGCATGCCCCCAGCCCTCCTAGCCTGGGCACTGTGCATCTAGCACTATTTTACAGGCGTGCTGCCCGTATCGTGATGTTAAATTAGATTGAATTTTACAGGAATCCAGGTGAGCTGATTTAGGTGAGACCAACTTAAAACATCTTTTCTATGTAGTTACATGTTCAAGAACTGATAAGGCAAGTAGTATATTTCAAAACAATATTATACCTGTATTTTTCTAATGTTTTTGCCCGCGTTATTTCACAAAATTTCTTCAGAAATTTCACATTAGAAATAATCAATTATTTCAAATGCCGTTCGAACAGGTCGAGTCGGCCTCAGCTCAACCAATTGCTCGAATTCTTGCTTAATCGTCCGACCACTACTTATCACTGCCCTAACTTTTCTCTCCCAGGCACATGCTGAGGGGCCGCTGGTGCTGCGCAACATGGACATCCTCAGCTACCTACTGTTCAAGGAGAAGAAGACGAAGGAACTGGAGACTCTTTCCACGCAACTCCTGGCCGTCACCGAGAAGGCTCCGGAACCCTGGGTGGCTCTCGGGTACTACTGTATCGCGACCAGGAAAACCACACGTGCTGTCTACTTCGCACAGAAGGTAAAAACATTCATGTGGAAAACCTGGATCACACTATGTCACTAGAACCGGTACCAGTTTGCATCAGCAGCTACCTTACTAGTAGGTGCCATATGTGTACCAGCAGGTCAGATAAGCTATTAATAGACTAAAATGGCCACTCACAGTGCCTCCATTTATTGTCTGTCAGGATGTGTCTTAACAGCAATATATACTTCTTGGGCAGGGTTGGCAGCGGTGGGAACTTTGGTTTAAGTAGAGAATACCCTAAGAAACTATTTGGGCCTATGTTTTATTCATGGTGGAATTGTCCTTTAAGTAGTACTCTATTGCACTGTTATTTTCAGGCGTACACTCTAGATAACAGGAACACAGAATCTCTGCTGCTGAAAGGCTCTTGGTGTAATTAAGTAATATTCCATTGCACTGTTATTTTCAGGCGTACACTCTAGATAACAGGAACACAGAATCTTTGCTGCTGAAGGGCTCTTGGTATAATTAAGTAGTGATGGGACGATGATCGACTGTAGTCGACAGTCGTCAGCAAGTTAACAGTAACCAATTAATCGGCTGGAGACTTTACACCTAATTGTTAGTCGTTATAATAGCCCATTAAGCCAGCCCACATTCCTTGTCAGATATCCCATAGAGAAAGTTACTTGTTTCATGTACTGACCCACTGGCCTGTTTATACCTTCTACGAGCCAGCAGTGTAATAGGTCTGGGGTGGGTCATGCAAGTAGTGAGTAATTTAAGTATACCAAGTAGTATACCTACTGACTATTAAAAACGGGTACTGAGCAAACTAGATATTTCAGATTCCTTCTAAATGTAGTTCTAAACATGAGTTGGATGAAATGTGTTCTATGATGTGTCTTTCATTATTTTTCTAAAGACATTTTTTAATGCCTTCATACATATTGCAATAAAAGTATTTTGATTTATTAGAATACTGGTAATTTGTCTCTAAGTTACTGAATAAAACTAAGAAAGAAGACATACAGGTACACCTAACCTGCACAGTTTACATGTAGAATCCTTCATAGCATAAATCAAAAACACTTGAGAAAGTTTGATACCAAGATAGAATAGAATAGAATAGATAATTTGAAATAGTACAATATAATAACAAGTGTAAAAATGTAGAACTTAAGCTCCGACAAGCAAACAGTCTCATGAAAGTGCGATGAACCGATTAATCGGTGATAGTCGGTTGGCCTAGCTGACTGATGATCGGTTAGGAAATTTCAACTGACTCCCACCACTATAATTAAGTAATATTCCATTGTACCACTATTTTCAGGCGTACACTCTAGATAACAGGAACACAGAATCTCTGCTGCTGAAGGGCTCTTGGTGTAATTAAGTAATATTCCATTGTACCATTATGTTCAGGCGTACACTCTAGATAACAGGAACACAGAATCTCTGCTGCTGAAGGGCTCTTGGTATAATTAAGTAATATTCCATTGCACTGTTATTTTCAGGCGTATACTCTAGATAACAGGAACACGGAATCTCTGCTGCTGAAGGGCTCTGCTCTGCTGGAGCTGAAGAAGATTCAGGAAGCCATACTCCACTACAGGGAGGCCCTAAGGGTCTCACCACACAGATACGAGGCTCACAAAGGTAAAATTCACTCAACGATGTGTAATAGGTATAGTTATAACTTGTCTCATACTGAACTACATGGAGGCCCCAAGGGTCTCCCCACACAGATAGGAGGCTCACAAAGGTAAAAATCACTCAAAGATGTGTAATAGGTATAGTTATAACTTGTCTCATACAGGGAGGCCTTAAGGGTCTCCCCACACAGATACGAGGCTCACAAAGGTAAGAATCACTCAAAGATGTGTAATAGGTATAGTTATAACTTGTCTCATACTGCACTACATGGAGGCCTTAAGGGTCTCCCCACAAAGATACGAGGCTCACAAAGGTAAAAATCACTCAAAGATGTATAGTAGATTACAGTTATAACTTAAATCATGCAAAATTGTGAATGACCAAATACTAATAGCTTTCAGTTTTTCCAGAGAAATACATCCCCTTGATCCGCAACCCCATAGGTACTGCATGCTAGCCTCTACGGCATCTGTGCCTCGGGTTACGCGCTGTAGCCTGGGGTTGTATTGGTCACGTGATCTGTGCAGTAAGCATGCACTGGCTGGCTGGGGGATGTCATCCTATCTAGGTCAGATAGTGAGAGGCAGCGAAATTTGATGATTCATGACCAGTGCCCACTCCCTGTCTACTTCTCTCAGGTTTTCCCTGATCTAGCTCAGAACTATTTAGCTTATGGTTTGATAATGATATTTCCTGGGCTAGTCGCAGAACCTGGGATCCCATCACTTATGATGAAACTTATTTTCTGTCTACAGGTTTAGTCGATTGTTACATGGCCAGCCATCGGACGAGGGAAGCCATCACTTACGCAGCACATGCTTATAAGCAGTTGGGGACTAATGCAAGATCTCTCACAGTGAGTAACTCGGACTAGCATCCATTTTTTTGAGAGATAGAACCAGCAGGGACTTAGCGTAGCCACATAAGCTTCTACTCTCTGGTTCTCAGGGTTTTAGCCAGGATTTTTTAAATGCCTGTCCAAAACAGCAATTCCAAAATTTCTGCCTTCCAGATTTAGCTACTCATCAACTTTAAATCCTTATACCAACTACATTTCATAGCCTATTGTGTCAAATAGGGAAATTTATACTTCAGCCATGTTCGACAAAATGGTTTGGTATGAAAATATTTAATTTCATATTCCCAAAAAGTCAAAATTGAGTGCATAGCCAATGTGTAGCCCTACTTAATGTGTGAAATATATAATGAATAGCTTCGTTTCTTTGTGAATAAAGGACCCAAGTCATAAAAATGCTTAGAAATCGTGCTCATAACGATTTTCGTAAATTCAGCCAGATTGAATTGCTAATATTGTCTTTATTGATTCATCTCATTTGATACTAGATTAATTAAATATCAGCAATTGTTTCATCAATTTTGTATATGTAATAATCAATGGTATGAATTCATTTCAGTTATACGGATCTGTTTTGGCGAAGGATCAGTTATCAATTGAAAAGGTAGGTTTCATTGGATACTTAAAGGAATAAACAACAAGATATAATCTTGAGTCATTGTCCCTTTATTTGCATCACTGAGCATTTTAAACTCAATAAATAGATGAAGCTTTTTTCTATCTCCAGCATGGCGCGCTCTTTATGGGATAGGATAGCTTATCAACATCTCATGTAGCGGTTAGTACTGGTGCTTGATAACCCTTCCAATGCTGAGGCTACTTTCTTCCCAAGGACAAGAATGCAAAGATTTTTGAAAACCATCTAAACCCTATCATGTTGGTATTCATTGGATAGCTCTCACTGAGTACTCTCAGATGAGTACCCATTTGCCAGGGTTTCAATCATTTTTCAGGATTTTTGCCTCATTTTGCACAGGTCAAATTAGCCATCACCAGCATAAGGGTTAAAATACCAAATATAGACATTGAATTAACCAAATTACCCACCAGCACCATAAGGATTAATTCAAAAATATATTCATGAGTATTATAGGTTAAGACAGCCATGTCATTGACAGCTCTATGCAAGAGTTGGTTAATTGTTTCTAGGGATGTCATTGATATAAAATTTTATCGATTGGATTAATTGATATATTTTTCGATTCTATTCGGTTCGATACACTGTAACATGCTCGTAGGGCACAATTATTTATGTCATTGATATCTCTCTTTTTTCGATTTGATTAATTGCTTTACTCTTTCCGATATATCAATTCGATTCGATTGGTTCGATACCCTGTGTCTTGCCTAAGTAAAGTACACCATTCCTTCCAATTTCTCTTACAAAAGCCATAGAAAATACTTCAATATTTAGTCAGCGTTTCACTTTGCGTTAGTTTAACAGGAAAATGTCCGGGAAAAGTGTATTTTTTATAAATAATCATACGCCATTATTGGGGTACAGAATATTGATTATTTCGATTCGATACCCAACCATTCGATTCGATTTAATTGACAAAGTGAAAATGTTGATTTATTGATTTGTCGACTATCGATGACATCCCTAATTGTATCTTTAAACAATTTCAGGCCAAGACGTATTTAGAGAAGGCTATGAAGCATGACCCGAGCTACCTGGAGCCTGTCTACATCATGGCCGAAATTCTCAACTCCCTCTCGCAGTTCGACAAGGGAATCGAGCTCATCCGCAAAGTTCTACGCAACCACAGCACTTGCCGACTGCATCAGCTTCTCGCCGATTTCCTCACGCAAACAAATGACCACCAGGAGGCGCTCGATCAGTACAGCATAGCATTGAGGTAAGGATAATAATAATGATAATAATAATATGATAATGTTGATGGTGATAATAATAATAATAATGATTATACTAATGATAATAGTAATAATAATGATATGATAATAATCATTATGATAATAATAATTATAATGATAATGATTATAATGATGATAATAATAACAATGATAATGATAATAATAATGATAATAGTAATAAAAATAATAATGAAAATATTAATAATGAGGTAGATAAATTATTTTTTGTCATCTTCAGTTTGGATCCGTCTAACACGCGGGCGCGAGAGGGCATGGAGCGCGTAGAGAAACAGAGTGACCTTGGCATTGACACGCCATTCAACATGGAAGTAGAGGACATGGAGGGAAGCGATAATGACGTAAGTCGCAGTACAGAAAATAGGCATGAAATCAACGGCTGAGGCTGGGTTATTATACCCCTTATGCTGCTGATGGCTGATTTGGCCAATAAAAAAAACAACTGAAACCCTTGCCTGAAACTGGTTAAAGATACAATTAACCACTATGCTGCTGATGGCTAATTTGGCCAATACAAAGTGATGCAAAAAATAACTGAAACCCTAGCCTGAAACTGTTAAAAGATAAAATTAACCACTATGCAGCTGGTGGCTGATTTGGCCAATACAAAATGATGCAAAAAAACAACTGAAAATGTCTGAAATATATATTAGGACATGGAGGGTAGTGATAATGACATAAGTCTGAGTCTGAGACATTAACTCTTCCAATGTTGAGGCTACTTTCGTCCAAAGCACAAGGACACAAAGATTTTTGAAAACCATCTAAACCCGGTTATGTCGGTACTCATTGGAAAGCTCTCACTGATTTCTCTCAAATGAGTACCCATGTGTCAGGGTTTCAGTCATTTCTCAGCTTTTTTGCATCATTTTGTATTGGCCAAATTAGCCACCGCCAGCTTGTGAGCCTCCCAATACAGGAAATAGCCGTGAAATAAATTGTAAAGTCCGAGCCTTTTAGAATGCTTGTCGTTCAGTGCTTCAGTGCATTAGTTAACCCAATCCTGCCTAAATATCTTGATTGTTGCTGTCTAGATCTATTACATTTTGAAAATAGCTTGGGTATAGCGCATTTAAATCATATTTTTCCATCAAATATTTCCTAAAAGAATATTTTTTGTGAAAAAAACCCACTAAAACCATCAAGCATTTTTTAGCCACAGCAGAGGGGAAAGAGTAAATGGAAATATTTTCCTCATATTTTACTGAAAAAGAATTCAAATATATTCATTAGATGTGTCTGTAATTTAGTAGGTTATTCATATCAAGATATTGTTCCGTAAAGCACATTGATTGAATAATAAATTTTTTTGACCATTCACAGCTTGAGTGCACTCCTGGCCTGATAACTTATATAGGTATATTTTTTGCATAGAAAGCAGCAATGGCTTTTTTCTACATAAAATATTTTGAATATTGCCTCAAAGATAATTCCAAATGCGACAGACAGTGAGTGCTTCACCTCTAAATGGATTGAGATAAGATTTAGTTGTATAAATATCATTGTATGTTTTCTGTTACTTTAGGCGGATCTCGAAGGCAGCGATTTGGAGAGCCCTTGGTCTGAAACGGAATTCAGTTGAATCTCATCCCCTTCAAGACTACGGAGTATTGACCTATGACTGCCCAGTACACCGATTCTTTGGTCTTGTAGCGCTACTGGAATCCTGGAATCTGCTAATTTTTGTTCAGTCTACTAGCATAACAATACATAAGTAATCATGAACCTACCACATGAGTTTTGTGCCAGTTCAAATCTGAGTTCATATATATATGGTAAATTATTCTGGGCTTGGGTATACCAAGGTGGAAATTTTGCGGGTTTGGGTGTCAAAATGAAGCCCAGATGCCCTGCTGGCTAAGACCATGATGCCTTAACCCTTATGCTGCTGGTGGCTAAGTTTACCAATACAAAATGATGCAAAAATCCTGGAAAATTATTGAAACCTGGGCAAATGGGTACTCATCTGAAAGTACTCAGCGAGAGCTTTCCAATGAATACCAACATGACAGGGTTTAGATGATTTTCAAAAATCTTTGCATCCTTGTGCTTTGGATGAAAGCAGCCTCAGCACTGAAAGGGTTAAATCCCTAACCAACAACCTGACTATTTTGCTGATATAATTTTGGCCTGAGCATTTCACTAAAACAATTTTCGTTGCCATGAAAAAATCTCAAATAAGCCATGTTATTTATAGTTTCAGATGCTATTTCCATAATTAATATGGTGTTCAGTCAACTCTTTTCAAAAGGGCTTTGGACTATGTATAGGGTGACAAAAGCAGGTGAAAGAATTAAGAATGTCTTTTAATGAATGAAATGAGTACACATGTAATTCTTCGTAGACTACCACTGAACCCTAGTCTCTGGATAATTTTTCTCTTCTTTTTTGATCTAGTGCATTTTATTTCATTCCCTAAAAGTTAATCCCTAAGATTAACATAAACGAAGCCAAGGGTTGGTCATCGACTATGACTAATACGAAAGAATAGAAAAATATTTGTCACAAATTCTGAACAATTCCAAAATCTGCATTTCAAGTCTGTTTGAAACTTATTAAACCTTATATCAAGTATTACACCATTTTATCTGATTTACTCTTCAGTTTTAATTGGTATTGCAAATGTTTATGCAGAATTGGAGCGCTGGATTGTGTTGTATCGTGTGAAAAAGAATGTAAATAAAGTATGTACATATAGATAAAATCAGTTTTGTTTTTTATCTGTCTATCACGGCATCAGCCACTGTGCAGTGCTTGCCAGAAGTACCAGGAAATACATGTTCCCGAGGAGAGAACTATAGGAACGAAAAAATTCTGACATGAAGTGAATCATTTTTGGCCCTCGTAAACAGGAGAGTGGGACTTTCTATATACTGAAGAACACATAATGTACGCGTCTGTTTATATATAGCATACTTAGCGTGTGGTTCTGCTTTGCTATATATAAAAATGCTGTACTTTTTCTGTGCTTTGGCGCTGTCAGCGGCAGCTACCGTCGCTAACATAAAAGATATGCTATGATGCAAAAACTCCCCAATTCGCTGTATTTAGGACATGCGTCATATGTGTGTTCTACAGTAGTAAGAGCTTATTGCCAACCATTATGGGTTGGTTAAACCATCATATTTTAGTGTTCAAAACACATCAGTCATGAGACAGGGTTCAAATCCCAGCTGGGGCATATGAGAAAGTTGCCAGTGATTTAGGAATAGGCAGTGGTTTTCACCAGGTACTCCACCACATACAACTGGCTAGTCACGATTCAACCTACATATGTCAGAAAAAGTGAAGATAATTAAAATTCCAAATATCAAATTTCTGTCACGGTATAAGTCCTAGCTAGTCAATCAAGAATAATTCTGTTGATCAAGTGACCAGAAAAGGGATATCACAATTCAAAAGAATACATGAAACATGGGCATTAACCAACGCCTAGAAGTGAAAAAAATGAAGAATTACATAAATAAACTTAAAACCATAAAAAGTCTGTCATCTCTAATAAGGTAATAATAAGTACTCATTATTACCTTATTAGAGACGACATGAGACTTTCATTGTTTTAACAGTTTTATTTATGTATTTCTTTATTTGTTTTCACTTCTAGGCGTCAACTAATGCCCATGCATGAAAGTTCATTCTCTTGAAAATGTTTTGATATTTCAAAGAATGCCATTTGGATACATATAATGCATATGCTGGTTCTTATGCTTGTGTGTATGTACTCTTATGGTGGATCAAACTGATTCGAAACATACAAAATGTTTAACCCTTCCAATGCTGGGGCTATTTTCGTCCAAAGCACAAAGACGCAAAGATTTTTGAAAATCATCTAAACCCTGTCATGTTGGTACTCATTGGATAGCTCTTGCCGAGCACTCTTAGATGATTACCAATTTGCCAGGGTTTCAGTCATTTTTCAGGATTTTTGCATAATTTTGTATTGGCCAAATTAGCCACCAGCAGCATAAGGGTTAATTAAAAGAAAATAATAAAGTTACAACTTAATAAAGATTTAAAGGCACTTTTACAATAAAAACATATAGTAAATGAAACTGATAAAGAGCATTTGCTTCAGACAGCATCATATGTACTATAAAAATATGACTAAGAATACAGAATACTGTACAGACGCAACTAGTTCTTTATGCACATGCGTGCAAATCCAAATACATTTTTCTAAATGTCAACAAACTTTATCTTGATCTTGATCAATGTGATGTACCGATTGAGGATATGCTAACAAAAGCGAATTGTCCAGGATGTATCTGACCTTATTGAAAAATCTCGATTCTCCCTCTTAAATTATTTCATGGTTTCGACAACATTTGTCTTCAACCTTGCAGATGGGACTGCTCTGATGGCCATGTGGTCTAAGTCATTGCCACTGACTGCTAGCTGTCTCTCACCACTGTCCAGGTTCAAATCCTGGCCGGGGCATGCAAGTGAGTTGCCAATGACTTTGTGTTTGCAGGTGGTTTTCACCGGTTACTCAAGATTTCTCCACTAGTTACAACTGGCATTTTATGACAGCCATGATATGGCAGAAAAAGTGACTTAAAACGAAATTCTAAATTCTACCTTGCAGAAAGAAAGAAAAAGATGAGGCCTCGCACAAAGAGGAAAGGTCTTATATAAAACAGCATCTTTAAGAAGTAAGTGCTGTGATGATGGTCAAAAACAAGATAGATCTCTGGCACTCTCTTTCACACACAAAAATTATTGTATTTTTGAGACCATCTGAAATAAGCCCATACTTTGATTTTTGTTGGTTTCTTATCAATTTTATGGTATTTCATTTTATTTTTATTCTATTTTGTATTTTTGTTTTATTACATTTAAATTCTTTATTTTTACATTGTTTTATTTTATTTCTTTTTTTGGGGGGGAGGCATAATTTTTGTGTTTCGGCTTAAAACAGTTTTCTAGTGATGTTCAAATGGAAATATTTTCAAGCCCCTTAAGTACTATGCTATGTAAAAAGGAGGGGGTGAAAAGAAAACCATTGTAGGTAAAGCGAATTTGGCAACAGAATAAACGAGAGGGGGAGAGACCATTTAACATTTAGGCTGTGAAAAGAGTAATGTACCGTCGTCGGCAGCATTGTTTGGAAGAATACAAAGCAGAGATTGAAAATAATGAAGAGTTTTGTGCAAACATGGGTGTATGTATACCATACAACTAGTACCGTTTCCTATGATTTATATATATATAAATATATATATATATATATATATATATATATATATATATATATATATATATATATATATATATATATACTAGTATATATATATATACTAGTATATATATATATATATATATATATATATATATATATATATATATATATATATATATATATATATATATATATATATATATATATATATATATATATATATATATATATATATAAACATGACAAATGTTTGAATGTATTGTGAAATAATTGTTCAATTTCTTGATGTGAACATCCATAACATATAAAAATGTTTCATGTTCTATGTTTGTTTAAGGAGCAAATGAAAAACAGCATTTTGCTAAGTTAAAAACACTTTTATAAACATCCCAAAAGACAAACGGCGAATCTCCATTGAATCCAAAAACTAAAATAAACGGAAGCTCCAGAAAAAAACGGAATGAAACCAAACCTCAGAGCGACCTAAAGAATAAAGTAAACCAAGGCCAAACGTAGTATGTTATAGTATAGTTTATTGAGTGTATCATGTTGATACAAAAGTATACAATACATGAATGAATCAAAGTAATCTGGACATTTAAGAAAGTTGAACAAAAGAAGTAAGAAACCCGGGGGGCACTTGGGTATTTGGGGGGCCCATACGTACGTTATCAAAATTTAAAAATACCCCTAAAGCACTGATTTCTGGCCAAAAAAGCACCCTTATTTTAATAAAAACGCTGACTTTTTCCACTTAATAGACACCCCTTCTTTTATCAAAACACTGACATAGGATGAACAGGAACACGTATTTTACCTTAAGATTTTATAATCCTCTGCGTGTTTAGCGGCAGCAGGTGGCGGCAGCAAACTCAGAAGCCCAGATACTTCGAGAGTCACTCGGCACAGAGCCGCGTATGTTTCGTGGATTGTAAGGGGATTTTGACCCCCATACTTCGTACTTGGTAACAAAAAAGCATCCTTTTTTTACAAAATCGCGGACATGCGGAGGTCTTAAAAAAGACCCCTTCTTCCGCGAAACACGTAACGCAGGTGCGGCCCCTCTGTACCTGAATCTTCTAAGAATCTCATGTAATGGTATCAAAGTGGGAGGGAAAGAGGTTGTATTGTTTGTTTGCTGTTGCATATGAGGCGCCGTTGTGGACAAAAGTAAAAAGGACAGCATAAATGCATGTAAAAACTTTGAAATTAACTAAATTTTCAATGAAAAATAAAGAAAAACTTTGAAATGAAATAATTTGCTCTATAAAAATAAACAAAACATTGGAAACTTTTCAAAAATTTTGAAAATAAAAAATATTTACTGAAATTTTCCAAAATATTTCTATTTTATGTAAAAAACTTTGAAAAACTTTGAAATAAAAATTTAATTCTCTATAAAAGTTCAGCAAAATAGTGATTTTTGTTTCACATTTTCTTTGATAATATAACATTTTTCAATGCCTTTCTTTAAAAATCCCAACGCTTTTTACTTTTTTTTTTAGATAATCTTTTTTTTTTTGGAAGTTTTTCAATTTCTTTTTGGAAGTTTTCTTTCTAAATCTCACTGTAATTTTTATCAATTCTCACTGCGTTTTTTAGCCTCATCCGGGTCCTAGTGAATCACAAAAGCATGTGACGTCACTATATCTAAAATTTCCCGCGCTTGCACGTGCAAGCTGACAAGGTGGCTGGTTCAGGGAGGCATTCAATAACCTGCTCACCGACGCAGTTGAGTCGCATACGGGACGGCTTAAGCGCCCCTCCTACAGCCCCAGCTGCAGCTTCCCCCGCCGATCGACCATCGGCATCGAATGTCAGCCTGTGAGGAAGCCATCACGCCCCAGACCAGCCGTGAGGTCTACTGAAGAGGAGGTCCGAGCGATATTTAGACCTGCTCGGTCCTTCACTTCAAACTTCACGAGAACGAGGTTATTTGCCTGTGCCAGTTATTTGACCAGCCGCCATTCGGCCAATTCGTTATCAATCGTGATGAAAGTTGACACACTCATAAGCGGGGGAAGCTGCAGCTGGGGCTGTAGGAGGGGCGCTTAAGCCGTCCAGTATGCGACTCAACTGCTCGTCGGTGAGCAGGTTATTGAATGCCTCCCTTGATCCAGCCATCTTGTCAGCTTGCACGTGCAAGCGCGGGAAATTTTAAATATAGTGACGTCACATGCTTTTGTGATTCACTAGGACCCGGATGAGGCTAAAAAACGCAGTGAGAATTGATAAAAATTACAGTGAGATTTAGAAAGAAAACTTCCAAAAAGAAATTGAAAAACTTCCAAAAAAAAAAAGATTATCTGAAAAAAAAAGTAAAAAGCGTTGGGATTTTTAAAGAAAGGCATTGAAAAATGTTATATTATCAAAGAAAATGTGAAACAAAAATCACTATTTTGCTGAACTTTTATAGAGAATTAAATTTTTATTTCAAAGTTTTTTACAAAAAATGAAATATTTTGGAAAATTTCAGTAAATATTTTTATTTTCAAAATTTTTGAAAAGTTTCCAATGTTTTGTTTATTTTTATAGAGCAAATTATTTCATTTCAAAGTTTTTCTTTATTTTTCATTGAAAATTTAGTTAATTTCAAAGTTTTTACATGCATTTATGCTGTGCTTTTTACTTTTGTCCACAACGGCGCCTCATAGTTGCACTTACCTGCTTGTCTAGCACCAATGTTGTCATATTGCAAACTTCTGCCAAACATCTTACCTGCTTGTCTTGCTGCACTGGTTATGTAATAACATACTTCCACCAAACATTACACAGAATTTGCAGAGCTCTGCAACGGTTGAAACAATGTTCAAATTCTGGCATAATGAGTCAGGAATTATCATCCTTAACAATACCACTAAAATTCCAAGGATGATCATTTCTGCCCCCTCTGAATCCCCAGCATGGGTTGAAATTAACACATGCTGTATTTCTTGGGTATGGATGACGGCTTGTAACATAGCCTGAGAAAAATGGTAGTCTAGTGGCTTTATTTCTTATTGTGGCTTAGCTTTTAGAACCTTTCTTTTCTCTGGTGTGGTACTAAAACTATACCTTATTGCACCCCCCCTTATTATCATCATCATCATCTGCATGGATGTCACTGTTATTTACCATGGGATTCACTAGTCAGCACTGCTGAGGGGTCCGTCTCTGTCAGTAAGGGTATACATCAGAAGCAATAAAAAGATGGTGAAATGATGGAAATAGTTGTATTTATTTCAGCATATGTATCATTCTTTGCAGCAACATCAACAGCAACATCAACAGCAACATCAACGTTTAAATACCACTGATTTTCATGATATGTATGTTTGACTAGGAATGCCAATTCAGTTCATATCCAATACTGGGATGGTAATACACATAAATTCTCCATTCACCCAATAGACTATTCGATCTGAGCCAGAAAAAATAGCCAACTGTTAATAAGATCAAATATGCATAAATAAAAAATATCACATAGCATGACACATAGGTATTTCAAAGTATTTAGCAAACTGGACAATCTTGTACACATATTCATAGTTCATTAAGCAGAATACAGATATGTTGGTAATTATTGATAGTGTTAGCAATGTCTGTTGCATTTCATGACTCAATGTCTTAATCATCCATTTGACCCTACATCCAGCTAATCATGAACTTCTAGAGCATTCCATAGTTTCCCACAAATTCTTAAAATATTGTAAGTATATCTATTTTTTTGACAATGTACATGTGTACTCTTTGTCTAGACACCTTCATCCTGTCTGCAGAGGAATTTATAGATCGACATTAACCTATGCACAGGTTAGGAGCAGCACACAAAATAGACTATACCAAATTGAAACAGGACTTAGTATTGTAAACCAGGTATATACACCATTTAATGTTTGTCCTCATCTTAAGGTGGACCCTAACATGCACGAATGTATCGCTATGTATGTAATAAAATAACGTATTCGTATATGTGTAATTGTGACTAGATACACATTTTGAATACAAAATAGTATGATTAATATTAGCGAATCAGACCAACTCCCTAAAATTACTTCCATGTTAATATTTAGAAATCCCATCTTAAGGTGGACCCTAACATGCACGAATGTATCGCTATGTATGTACGTATAGATATCAACTAACCATGTGTAATTGTGACTAGATACGCATTTTGAATACAAAATAGAACGAACATTATTAGCGAATCGGACCAACTCCCTAAAATTACATCCATGTAAATATTTGGAAATTTAGAGTATCTACTTTCGACGATTCCGTACTGCAATGAAGTTCCGTGCAGCATCGGTATAATCGAAGTTAGCCATGTGCGGCCCATTGATTGAGATTCTCATAAGCTGCTCCAGGCGTTGCTCTGTCAGCCGATTCCGAGTTTTGGTTTTAGTTAAGTTTTGCGCACTAAACCCACTTTCTCAGCTGGCAGAATTCAGCGGTATGGCTGACATATACTCGGCCATCAGCGCAAAGTCTTGATAGGTGTCATGATCATTCTCACAAAGATACACAACAAATTCAGCAAAGGTGTACTCAGCTGGGCTACTTCTGGCGTGGTTTTTAAACATTAGAAAGTCCTGCTGTGCACGTCATCTGTCAAAATCAACAGGGGGTTGGGCGTTCTCGAGCTTGTCAGCAACTGCTTTAAGTTCATCTAGTCCATGCGCAACTAGGTCAGCTACGTCCACACTTCTAAGTGTAGTTGGGTTGAGGATAGAATACATTTGGTTAAGGAGAGCCATCCCATCATCGGGAAATCGCCGCTCAAGGTTGGCCAGGAGGTCATTCACTAGAAGGTTTTTTTTATCTTCGCAGCATGTCAGCATGGTCTCAGTGCGCTTTAGAGTAACCCCCTCAAAAGTTATTTTATCCTCTTCTGTTGATGGCAGGTTGTAGAGATCAGAATAGGTCGGTAGTGCCAGTCTGTTATCCAGCATGCCTTGCAGAGTAGCTCGTACACTTGCAAGGGTGGTCGTGCACTTCTCCATATTTAAGTCGGAGGCCTGAAACACTTTGCTCAAGGTAGAGAAGACTGGAATAAGATCATACAAAATGCAGGTGTATGCAACGAAATTGTAGGTTTCAATTTTCTTGACTAGCCCATCAGCAGCTGGGTTGCCGTTCACGGCCTCCTCCCCTAAAGTTGCTACGAGGGCAGACCAGCTTGTGTGCATTGCCTGTACAGCTTGGTCAAGTGAGAGCCATCGTACAGAGTAGGGCTCTTTCAAAGTCACAGGCGTTTCCAAGACGTCTTGGATGGCACGGAGCTTGTTATACCTGGAAAATACAATAAAGAGAAGAACCTGAGAAAAAAAATCCAAATTTCTTAGAAAATTATGTTTATGTAAGCAATTTTACTTATCATTAGAATAGAAACATTATGTATACCAACTTAATTGTTACAAAAATGTACCAATTTTTGAATTAGCATTTAGTCCAAAATTCAGAAACAGTACCAAAAACATAGTTTTCATTGGTCTTTAAGAACTGGTATATTGATAATGTACTTACAGTCATTTTAGATTCATAGAAAAATATGATGATACCATTTGCAAATCAAAGATGATAAAATACATCATAGAATTAGGTTAATGGAATGGGTTTGAATTTAAATGAAATCTATTTGAAATTGCTTCATTTGACATAAAAGAAATCAGTAAATAAACATATTTTTACTGGAAGTAATAAGAAAAAGCTAAGACAATTTTTCATGTTACACAAGTATTACCATCTCTGTGTTAAAGTTTAGCTTACCTAATAGCTGAATTTTCAAAGTGGTAGTAGATGTTTCGGGTGGTAACTTGGTAGGCAGCTAGTTCAGGAATTCCCTTGGCACTCTGTGACACTGCCAATGCCAGGCGATGAGCAACACAATGAACGTGTATAAGCAGAGGACTCTCCCTCCCTAACTTGACTCCTACACCATTGTGCTTGCCAGTCATAACTGCTGCACCCTCTGTGCCCAACCCAACAACCTAAGCGAGTGGCACATCATTTTCTGTTAAGAAATCCTGCAATGAATTGAAAAAAGAGGAATGTAGTACAACACCTATTTACAATAATAATAATAATAATGATAATAACAATAATAATAAAAATAGTAATAACAATAATAATCTTGATTTGAGGAGGGTAAATCAGTCCAAAAGTAAGGATCTTCCCTGAGGCCCTATTTTGACAAATATTTAACCAAAAGAAACATTAAAATCATAAAAACATGAACAGGGAACCACATTCAAAAATTCTAATATTAACCCCTTCCAATGCTGAGGCTCACCAAAGCACAAGGACGCAAAGTTTTTTGAAAAACATTTGAACTGGTATTCATTGGATAGTTCCTGCCAAATATTCTCAGATGAGTACCCATGTGTCAGGGTTTCAGTCATTTTTCAGGTTTTTTGTGTCATTTTGTATTGGCCACATTAAATTTAAAAGTCTACTTTGACGCAAACAAGGATGTTATGGATGGCTGTGCAGATATGACATTGTCAATGTGAATTTTTTTAAAAGCATAAATTTTTTTTAAAAAAACACACTATATATTCTCACCTTTAAGGCTGTCATGATGGTGTCTGCGCAGCCATCCATAACATCCTTGTTTGCGGCGAAGTAGACCTTTACTCTGCCTTTGATGACAACCTGGATGTATATAACCAGCTTCTTTAAGACGGTGATATCTACGCTTTCATCTATTAAAATTCCAACAGATTTTGACTGCGAAACTGCCTGCTGAATTTCTCCTGAAAGGGTGTCCGAAATAGCCTCCACCATTTCTTCCACTTGCTGATGGTGGGTATATGGGTTAGAGATATTGGCGCCATTTACTTGCTGTAATTCTATAAGCTTCTTGTATTTGACTAAAGGCAAACTTTCCTCTGCCAAAAACTTCATCGTCCGAAGTTGTGGAATGAGCGTCGTAATTTTTTTGCTCTGCAGTTTTCTCACACTTTTTCCACGCTGTAGCATGTGCTTTAGCTTGCTCAGAGGACATGTGGACATTACTTAGTGCATGCCTCTCAATACTAGATTTCTGTAAGTGTGTAGCCAGTTACATAGGTATTTTTCTTGTTGTGCTTAATGCATAATTCATAGAACATAGCCCCCTTTTCATCGTCATACCTGAGCCATGACCATGACTCTTCCTTTAGCCATTCTTTTTTTAATTTTCTTATCTTTTTCTTGCTTGAAGTGGGTGGTGCTTTTTCAGAAGGCCTTTTTCTGCCATTTTCAAGGTGAACAAGCCCTGAATAGCTTGATGATTTTAGCAAATTGATTAAGTATAAAAAACAATTATTTTCAGGAGAGAATTGATAATAAAATTTGAATTGTATCATAAGTTTTTTTGTTTTTAGCCTTTGAAGTCCTTTATTATGTTTTTTCCTGATATTTCATTAGAAACATTATTTTTGCTGTATTACCATATAAGGAAGAGGCTTGCATTTAAGTTGTCTTACAAACATGTCATTTTCTATATAAAAGCAGAGGATAAAACACAAGAAAAGCAGAACTGTAAAAAATGTTTATTTTGTTTTTCAAAAGTAATCCACTTTTTTTTCAAAGTGTACCTTAAATTGAATGCAATGTACTTTATTTTGCCTGAGGCATAATAAATGTCTGTATGCGGTGTCAATCACCTACGATCGCTACCACATTTGAATGGATTAAAATGGTGACACACGATCACCACACACCCCAGATTACCTGATTGACAGGTGCGCAACGTCATCTGGCAAAGTAACGTTTGAAAACACGCGAGATCAAAACAAAAGATGGCCGCCGCCATAGGCATAATAGATGTCTGTATGCGGTGTCAATCACCTACGATCGCTACCACATTTGAATGGATTAAAATGGTGACACACGATCACCACACACCCCAGATTACCTGATTGACAGGTGCGCAACGTCATCTGGCAAAGTAACGTTTGAAAACACGCGAGATCAAAACAAAAGATGGCCGCCGCCATGTTGATGCAAGTCAGTTCAAGTATCCCTTCTGAACTGGCTCGCACTCGCTGAATTATGTCCTGTCAAGATCGTAAGGTAAGTGATTATTAGTGAGCTTGATATCGTGAAAAAAGTGCGTCCCTTTTGGACGCATTGGATCAAAATTTTCGCGTCCTTTGCTACGACACTGCGTCATTTGTATATCCTGACGCCGTCCTCGCGAAATATATATATCCATATACAGACACACACACGTAATATTTTGCAGTGAACCTTATCTCCTAACAGTCACACCCTATTTTCAAAGACTCGTATGCCCATGGTATCGCGCATTGGAGCTTTAAAAATACTTTTGAATCTCTCCTGTAGACTGACATTCCGCCATAATTTACTTGACAATAGGAATAGCAAAGTAGAACGGTCGGTTCTGAGTACCACTATGCTGCTTGGAAAAATATCCTTCTTCATATTTTCCTTAAGTGAATAGAACACTTAGATTTCTAAGCAGATTTCTTAAATGCAAAAGGTAATAGGAGGCGCCCTACACTTGTATTTGAACCGCACTATAGCGAATTTGAGGACTGGTAACATTTTACTGTTTGTTAGGCTCCTTGTAAGGTATTGGGCTATTAATCATGAAATGTGGGTTTATTAATTTTTGGTAATAATTAAAATAATCATATGCGTTATGGGTAGGAACTAGAGTAAGATAGAATAAAGCTAGAAGGTATCACAAAGGTACAACTAACCATCGGGGTCATGCAGTGCAAGTACTATTTCCACAAATCTAGTGTGGTCGGTAGTCCCATTAATATTGAATAGCTTTGGTAGCCTGTCAATTGAATAGTCCTGCGTGGTTAAGTGATTTACAACACCTAGCTATGTGTGACTCGAATAGCACTCCGCGTCACCCTATGTGGGCTTTTATTAACAAGATCACTTTGTTTGAGTACAACCTAAAAGGGTAAGCAGCCATCTGATGAAAGGGGCTAATAAATTGATTGCTTGCAGGAATACCTAAACTGACTTGGACTTCTGTCATAACTTCAATAATTATATCCATAAACTAAAAGGGAGATGGAGAATTGAAGAGAAGGAGTGAGGATGAGCGGTTGGATGACAGATGCTCTCTCACAAATGAGCGTATAGCTAATTAATATAACTGGGGGATGTTATGATTTACTAAGTGGAGATATTTATCAAATGCACTGCATTCTTATCATTTTCAAACCACTGGGTCCACAAACCACATCAAAGTGAATATGAAAGAGGATATGAATATTGATGAAGATATAGTGGACATGAGTGATCCACCTGTAGCACACAGAACCTGACCCCGGAAGAGAAAACAATGCAACTTGGTACTTTAGCAACCAAAGCGACTACGAAGGAAGTAGTAAATGTTGCAACCTACTTCTTCTCATAGTTATAATCTTAGGAGCTGAAGGAAGTTTAAGATGTTGAAAGATGGCTTAGTCGACACTGGCAACCAAACCATCAAGGCAGTTACTACTGAATACACTTTAGTAGTACCCTTAGCTGAGCCGCAATATCCCTCCTTTCTGAGGGGTGATGTTGTCAAACTCACCTCTTCACTCAAACGAGCACCGTCACTTTGGAAAGCAAGCAAATCTGATTTAGGAGGCTGGCTCCATTGGGTTAGGAAGCTGAAAAATCTCAAGGTACCTGTAGAACAACAGCCAGTCTCTCCTCTGACACGACAGTGGTTTTTCAACTTTATTGGTGCCATTAGCTGTACACTCTTTGGAACAGCCACCAACAGCTCCATAGAAGCACTCAGGAAGACTGTGAGTAAATTTTTGTCAGACAGGGTCAAGTCATTTATCAGCTTAATGACAATGTTAATTGTATACCAAAAATACAATGAAATACAAGCCAACCTGGATACATTAAATGACCTAACCGAATTTGTGAACAAGACTAAAAAGTTTCCAAGAACAATGACAATTAATTTGAACACAATTGAGTTCCTCTTTAACGTTGAGAGGTAACTGCAGGTGATGGAAAGGGGATATCAGGAGTATAGCAACCTTCACCTTAGATATACAAAGATCATCCCTTGAGGATGGGAGACTGAATGAATTCTTATTAATGCAAGAACAATTAGTAGATATATTGCAGCAAGAGACTAAACAAGGGCTAGTCCCCATCTAGCCAATCCAATGGTACCAAATATATGCAATTGTTGAGGCTATATGAGATGCCCAAATGTTAATGTATCAAGTAAGATTACTTTTTATGCCAGTTTCATACTTGGCTGATTCCTTTTAATGTCTCAGGTTATAGTGCACAATTGGAAATGAAAACAATAATGGGTATTGACACATGTTCTGAGTATGTATTTCAGCCCAGGAGATGCTCTTGACAGCAACCCACGTGTGCAGGATAAGTGTTAAAACTCATCATTATTGCTTCCTCTGGCTCACCCAATCATCACTCAGGATTTGAACCATGTGACAGGTCATTAAATCCCCATAATGCCCTCCACTGCAGGGCATTAAATCTCACTCCATAATGCCCTTCAAGGCTATCTAGGTCAGTCATTGACACGATTCGACCATTGCTCATTTGTTGTTTAAAGAAAGCGGACAATTTAGTGTATGCAGGAGTGTATGCTATTAGTCTTTATGATTCATGTATGTATACTAGTGAAGATTGGGTGTTGACACCCATAGCAGAAATGCAAGGCCGCCTGAGTATATTATCATTGCGTGTCAATATTGGATCAATAGACCTTGTACAGACTGTCAATACTAATGATACCCTATTGCATTTAGAGAAAATTAAACAAGAAAATTATAATCCCGGTATTGCGGCGCACTCTCAAACCCCTCGATAATTTAAATCACACAGAATTAAATCAACCACATTTGATCCTCACATGGCCTTGTTAGTGATCGAGTATGTTGTCAGTCATTACAATAATAGTGCTGAAACTGATCATCAAGGGACAGCAAAGATATTGGAAATTCTGGAACAATTAAAGAAGAAATGGAACTCCGGAGGAAGAAAAACGGAACCAATATCCTTAATGTGACATTAAAGTGTTGACTGAAGCACAACCTCTAACTAGTTTTGCAATCTTGATGAACTATTAACTGCTGAAATCAATGGCGATGGAGATAGCATCATCAGTTTGCATGATATCATAGTCGTGGCTTGACTGACCCTATATGCCATTGTTTTATTAATGATTGTTTTTATATATCACACTATACACTTCTAGATACTAGTATTACTAGAACAACTGAGAGAGACGTAGCATGGGATCATGTAATGAGCCACTGCAGACACTTGCCACTGAATGTGGGAGCCAACTTATGCTACACTCATAAATTTTATAATTATTCTCACCTTCTTCAGAAGTTGTAGTATAGGCCATGAATATTACAGTAGTGTTATTGTATATATCTAATCCTCATATACAATAGGTTAATATTGACCTGAATGGATGATAATATAGAAGTGATACATGAAGTTGGATATTTAGCCTACTTGGGTTAGTTGGGATAAATAATTAACGAGTTTTGCATACTGAAGCTTAGAGGAATACTTATCTCAACTCCTGTCATATTGGCAGTTACCCTATAACTCCACAGGTGTTCTTCGAAGGATTGTGATATACAACTTAAATAGCAGAAAATGACGAAATTTAAGAGAAGAAAGAAGAATCATAATCTGTGTAAGCAATATTTTGAAATCCTATCTGAGGCAGCATCTTTTACAACTCTTCCTGTTTACACCATTGGTTCTGGTAGGACACGTGTATTTTTACAAATGGCTTGACCTAGGCTCAGCCAGACTGCAAACATCTAATCTTGAATAGAGACTAAGATAACTTCTTATTGGATAGAGAAGTTATCTCAAAAATGGTGGAGGAATGTAAAGTATTGGGCTATTAATTATAAAATAAAGGGTTATCAATTTTGCTAATAATTACAATAATCACAAGCGTTACAAGAATAAACTAGGTTAAGATAGAATAAAGTGAAAAGGTATCGCAAAGGTGCAACTAACCATCGGGGCCATGCAGTGCAAGCACTATTGCCATACACCTTCTAATGTGGTCAGTGATCCAATTAATATTGAATAGGTTTGGTGGCCTGTCAATTTTAAGTAGTCCTGCGTGGTTAAGGTGGGTCCAGCACTTTTCTTACTGTCGGATAGCCAAAATTGGTTTTTGCCATTTCTAATCTCAGGTTAAAGTTTCTCATAAGTTGGCTCAACTCAAATTATGCGATTCCCTTGCTAAGTGCCATTTTGGAAGAAAAAAACAGTGAGCCATCCAAATCCAGTGTAGGCACATGGTAAGTGCCAATTTCCATGTGGGTTTATTTACTAACATCCTTGCAGGGGTTTAAGCTAATTGCCCTCTCAGCTTCTGCAGTCTGAATATATAATGAGTGAGCTACCCCCCCCCCCCCCCCCCCCCATACCTGTGAATTCTCAATTAGCATATTTACTAAATAGTACTTAGACTACCCTTCTCACATTTGGACTCTACACACTGAATTGTTCCTCCTTGGTGCAAATCTAACTTTGCGTGATGTTGTACTTAAGCCTCTACTTTTGAACAAAACTTTCTCTTTATACCTGAAGGAAAACTATGCTTGTTTAGATACTGCAGAGGTAATATATTTGGAATAAATCATCAAAACTACATTGTGAACTAAAGCTAATTTTCACGAATGTTTATGTACATTCAATTTGATAAAATGAACTGATATTGTACTTGTCCGAATTGGTTAATATCTTGTGTGAGTGGTCTCTGTACCACTTCAGCCTCTCTTACCACAGCCCCTTTATTGTCAGCAGCAGAGCTTGAGGTAATATTACATTTCCTAGCCCTAACTTTCTTCCTATCACATTCACCTTTAGAAACTTTCTCTTTAGGCATTTCAAGATAAATTGATGACTAGCTTTGACAGTATATCCTAGTTTAAATGTATCAAGCTAGTCAAATATGCTGGAAGGATCCCTTCAGAACTAAAGAAGAAACCATCCCTCTGTTAATGAATGACTATTCATTCAGTGTGTGGTCTCTTGACTAGACTCTCATCACTCATGCATGAATAACCCATTAATTATCCCCATGCAACACAGCTACGTCACTCGGCGGGAAAGTGCAGCCTAAGCTATCTTAGGAGGTTCCCTCAAGTAGCTGTGATAAAACCAATCAAAATTCAGAAATGATGAAACCAATTTTGTGATTTATGATGCAGATGTCATGTCAACATCATAAAGATGTCAACTACCATGACAGAATCTACTTAACCCCTCCCATTTCTCTGTGATTGGACCATTTCCAAGTGGGGATGGAAAATTGGCTTTTCTGAAGAATTGATTTATAGCAAAAGTGGGTTGCTGTTTGAATTAACCCCTTCCCATTGAAATAGCAGACAATGACACTTAAACCCCTGTGGTCACCACCACTAACAGACCTCCCTGACGGTGTCTTGAAGTTTCAATAGGATGCCTACTTCCTGGGATAAGTAGGGAATTAGCTAAATTCTTTAGACTACCTACCCCCATTTAGCTTTAAAACTGAATATCTCCCACGGGAGTGCAAATAAAAGGAAGCCAAGACACCGTACCCTAGGCACATGTGTGAACTTCAAACCAATACAAGTTAATTAGGCACTCTGCCCCTCAGCTGTGATCTGAGAGTGATTTTATTGAAAAAATTATATTTTTGAATTTTGCAAAAGAAATACGGAACATACAAAAGTAAATAAATCAAAATAGCACTGTGAAGTAGCTAAGAAGGTCTTCATTCAGAAAATATAGTTTAATTGGTGTTACAACCCCCTAATAGCTCTTAATGAAGATAATGTTAGCTAATGTCCTATGTGCTGGACCCACCTTAAGTGCTTTAGAACACCTAGCTATTTGTGACACTAGTAGCACTCCATGTCACCAAATGTGAGCGTTTAATCAATATGACCACTTTGATAGAGTATAACCTAAAAGGGTAAGGAGCTATCTGATGAAAGGGTGCTTGCAGGAAACCCTAAATTGACTTCTGCCATACCTTCAATAATGATATCCATGGCCTAAAAGGGAGATAGAGTATTGAAGAGAAGGAGTGAGGATGAGTGGTAGAATGACAGATGCTTTCTCACAATTGAGCATTTAACTTATATAACTTGCCAGTGTTATGATTTACAAAGCGGACTTCAGGAACAACAAGATATATTTATCAAATGCACTACGTTGTTATCATTCAAACCCCTGGTCTCACAAACTGCATCTCTCAACAATATGTGTGAACCTGGAGTGAACAAAGAAACCCATATTCTGATTCTTTATTGAATGGCATAAAATAAGGACTATTGTATAACTTTAAGACTCAAAACACTTCTAGCGACGTATAAGATGGCTCTGTCGGTTATGCCTAAGCACCCATACACTCTTCCAGCCCTGAAATTGGTATCTGACACATACAAGGTTTGAAAATTTGTCTCCAATGCCAGCCATCTACATGTATACCTATTTCACATTTACATTATTCTATAGTTATACTTTTTCTATACAGACATTTTTCCAAGAATAACTTTTGAAAGACCACCTTAATCTTTTCCCTCTGATGATAATACATGTTAGCGTTGTTTATCACGGATATATGCTATATCGCACCCCAAGCTAATGCTTAGTGAGTATCAGTGAGAAAAAAATAACATTTGCAAAATAAGAATCATCACATTGATCACTTAATGGGTAAATCAATCTTAATAACCTTTTCAAAAATATTTTAAATTTTTTAGTTCTGAAGAAAAAAGTATAAATTAAAAGGTACACTTATGTTACGTTTTATGATTAACAAGAACCATGCAATACATGGCCCTTGCGATGGTCACTAAACTGTACAGGCCCGTAACGAGCCCTAATAGGTTCTGTATGGGCATTTTCACTAGGTACATATAGCATGGGTCCATTGCAGGCCTGTTACATTCCCCACACAAGAGGCATACCATCTGGTATGCAATAGGAGTTAGCACCTCCCGGGGAACACTAAGCTGGTGTGGCACCCTGCTCGCCTCACAAAAGAAGGGGGATGTGGAGATCCGTTTATGGATACCCTTTATCTAAATTATCCCTTGGTCCTCTTCGGATCTGAAGGCACTGCTCTTATTTTTCCTCTTTTTCTTCTTTCCCCGAGAATAATTTGGTTAGTTATTGTTCTTCAACAATGACTAAGGACCATTCTTTGCTAACCTCTTATGGCACTACATGACCTTTGTGTGTAGATGTGCATTTAAACACTTAGGAATTCATTCATTCCTATCACATTCGAATAATGGCCCCTGTTACTTTAGATCACCCACATGGGCCCGAAACATTTTACTAGTTCACGGGCACCTAAAATGATTAAAATGCAATGAATCACTATTATCGCAACACCCGTACCAGCACATTATTGTTATGGGTGCTCTGCAAGTGTGTTCTTCCTTTGAGCTTGTGCAATGATCCTTAGAAAATAATAATCTCGACACCAATACCAGCATGTAACTAAATTGTTTCAATCCTAATAAACGCTCGTGAACAATTATAATCAAGTCATCCATATGAGAAATTGACTTTTACGGATGCTGTACGATAGTTAATTTTCACGACATGATGATGTTGAGCTATTATACTATTACGATACCTGTACCTTCCTCTTACTATTAATAGTCCAGGCAAACTAGCGCTTTTCAAAAAACTAATTGCAACCAAATCTTTTTTGCCGCAGTGCATTTCTCTGAGGTCCCTAGATCAACATACTAAAAGTCCATAAAAATCGCGGCACGGAAATATGCTAATTTGCATAAATCCAACATGGCCGCCAACAAATGAGATATGGCTATATCTTGGTAACCAAATCATGGTTTTGAGAAATAAAAAAAACTATACTAGGGTTTTCAGACACAAGGATTCATTTGAAATATCTTTCAACACATATATCGTATTAGCTCATTTGCATAAATCCAATATGGCCACCAATAAATGAGAAATGGCTATATCTGGGCAACCAAATCTCATTTTTGACTCGTACAAAATTGTGCATGATGGTTTTTAGGTACCAGGATTCATTACTAATGTCTTTCAGTACAAATTCATGATTTGATTTTGGGTAGAAAACCTGGATGCCCGTACATGGCAATATCATGCCAATCGTCTGTCACCAATATACCTATACTCAGGTCTTTGGCTAATATCAAATAAGCATGATTGTCAGCTTACTTAGTTGTATTTACCAAGATTACACCATACGCTTTAGTCTTCAGAAAAGTCTGGAGTGAGTGAGTTGGAACAGCTTGTTCCATGGCATAGACCACATGCTGACGAGCATGGCAAGTTGTACTTTCGACAAGTGCATCTGTTTGTACTGCAATCTTTCTTGCAGTTGCAATACATGACGTGAGTAGTTGTGATGGTGCTGCTGGCTGGTCTGTCTGTGTTGGCTAACATTTCCCCTAAATGCCAGCCCCAGTCACTCCATGATTTGGTAATAGACTCTTAAGCTATGGTGTTTAGTAGCAGCGGAAATAGGTGGTAGGGACTGAGGTTCCACATGTGACAAGCTTTTGGAGACCTTCTCACAAAACATTTTGTAACGTAATGTGTCCAGCTTTTCACCTAAATCTCCTCCATAGAGAGACACCAAGGCATTTTCCCCAGCTTCAATGATGGCCTCTTTATAAGCCGCTTTGTACCTATTGAAGACCCGAGCCATCTTGCGGAAATGTGTATCTCTTTGGATTTTCTTCACTGCCAGTCCTTTCCCCAAGCCAAATGGATGAGAAGTGGTGCACATCCCAGAACTGCATGAATAAAAAGGATATTGTTGCAAACTTCTGGTCCCAGCAGCTGCTTTGATTGTTTTATATATCAGAATCGGTTCTTCTTTGATGTCTGACGTGGTTCAGGAGCAAAGAAAACATCTTGGCCATCCATTTCAGCATGGTGCAAAAGGAGCACCAGTATATCTGTGTCATCTCCTATAAAGACTGTATCTCTTATCCTGGCAGATGCAACAGCAGTTTGGGCAATAAGGACATCTGCGTCATGGGTGGAATGGAATGTGACACATCCAACCTGCTCCAGCTTGTTGCTAAGCAATTGGATAAAACGCTGTTTGTTTTGGTCATTGCCCAGGAAGTTTTCTTTCTTGGACTGGATAACCATTGCACCAGTAAAGTGAACTGTAACATTGGAATGCCCACCGGTTCTTCGGTGTGTTGGATCTTTAGTTGTGGGTTCATCTGTATAGCCATCAAAGACAATGACTGCATTAGCACCATATTTCTGTGTTACATAATTGACATACAACTCACTCACTCCATCAAACGTGAAACCTCTTGGCCAAGGGATACGGTGCAGGAGGGCACCTCCATCAAGGATATACCGAACATCACCACTGGGTTGAAGTTGCTCCTCCTTCATAGCTTTCCAGAGAACATCTGCAAGACTCGCTTTGTTTGCCTTCAGAGGAAGAAACGGTGTCTCAAACAAGGCAGGTGGATGACTACAGAGTTCATACTCGAAAAGTGATTTCGGGTCGTTAGCCAATCGCTCACCAGCAGTAATTAGCCTTTGAAATATGAGTTGGGGATCTACTCTGACAGTTTCACCTTTAATTGTCACTGTTGCTCTTGAGCCAAGAGTCTTGGCTTGATCTGCCTTCTTGAAGGTAAACTCTTCAACAGATTTCCCAACCATGGATGTCAGTATCTTCTCACCTATCTCTTTTGATCTATCATTGACATTGACCCCCACCTGAGCCGTCATGCCATTAGCAATATTAAAAAGTGGGGTTTGAGACAAACGGGTCTCTTTCTCAGGTAGGCAATCAAGTTGAGTGTATCATTGACATCTCGAGACTGCCTTGTTTGTGAGGTCTCCTTATGTTGGTCACTTGTTTCATAGGATATTCCACTAAAATTTTGCATGGCTTTGTTGATGTCACCACATGCAGGCATGGACTGGACCCATAGCAGTCACTGTATTTCTGTCATTCCCTTTCCTCGAGTAAGCCCTCCTTGAGTTTTCATGCTTCTCATAAGTACTTGTTCAATCAGAAGGTCAGTTGAAAGTCCTGCCCAAAAGCGATCACTACGCCTCACTATATGGAAACCCTTTTCAAACTTCATCTGGATGTCTGGATTGGTCTCGGGTAATTTGAGCATTGTTTGAAGATACACATATGCTGATTTAGCATGAAGTGTGTGCCCTGATGCTGCAAAGAATGGTAACATCTCACGGATTGACTGCAGATGCAAACTCCAATTCCCAGTGCGCTCAGCTTTCAAGAACCGACACAGGATGTCCACCATATCCAGATACTGTATCCAAAGTAGTGATGTAGGCATATCCATCTTAGCCTTCTCTTCATTCAGTTTGGTCTGAATTCTTGTCAGGACCTCTGCTGCACACACCTCTGCTACTGGAACTGTAGATGTTGTTGCCCCAGTGTAAAGTTCCCTTGCCTCTGATAAGTCATTCATGACATCATCCACTTCTTGGACACTGCTATCTAGATCATGCTCTATGTCTTCTTCTCTTAGGTCCGGCAACCCAAGTGTCCCAAGGTCAGAGGCCTGGGGTACGCTGTCATATTCAGATGCATTCTTGGTTGGGACAGGTACATTGTATGCGTTGGCAATCAGGATGGTGTTCAAAGCAAGCAGAATGTGCCCAGGAAAAGCCGTAGAAACTGCCTTCCCTGTAAGCATGTGGCTTACTGTGTTTTTTATGCATACACCAATTCTAGTACATCCTGCAGTCCAGAACCAGCCATCTAGTGTCCAATACTGCCTAAAAAAATCATTTCAAGGTGGAATCCACACAGTCTAAGAACTATGTGCTTGCGATCACTGTCATCAGGCTGAGACCTAATGATAGTAAGCGCCTTCCAGTAGAGTGGTTGGTCAAATGTTACGATATGAGTGACCCCATACTGCGTGGCGAGGGATGATACATACATACTTCAGTGTGGAATAAATACAAGATGGGTCACTGGTGCTGAGATCAATCATTGGCAGGAAGGAAACATATGACTTTCAGGATGTTCCCCACTGTGCAACATTTGCATAAAGCCTGACCATGATGGTCTTGGTAAGGTGAGCAGCAAGGATGATTTCCAAAATACTGTAGAACACACGTAGTTAGCATCTGTTTATATATAGCGTGTGGTTTCGCTTAGCTATATATAAAAACGCTGTATTTTTTTCTTACTGTACTGGCGCTGTCAGCGGCAGCTACAGTCGCTAACATAAAGATACGCTATGATGCTTAAAATTCCCCAATTCGCTATATTTGGGACACGCGTCATATATGTGTTCTACAGTATCTCCAAATGCGAAGTCGGATCTTCAGCAGGTTTGGATGGCAGTGTTAGGTAAGTCAGTGGTGAGACATTGGGTACTATCTTGAAGTAGGAAATGTTTATGTGGCCAACCACTGCTATTTCCTAAGAAGTGACACTTACCCTTGGAATAGCATGTTTTCTAGCACTAGTGTGGGGTGTAACAGATGCTATAATCCCCATACCATGAAACGTACCACTTCCATCAAGAGTGGCCACGTTATGATCTACATTGTCAGCAACAAACTGAATATGGTGATTTTTAGATAGTCCAGACAGCTCAGTTCCCTCTGTAACAGCAGCACTTCTTTCAAAGCGTAATACTTCAGCATATGAACATGAAAACCCTAGCTCATTTAGTGAGTCAATCAGAAATCGGGATGCAAAATGGTGATGCATCTGCACCCCTAACCCCAACTGCAGTGGTGTGAGAAGAGCCCTGGGCCGTACCCCTTGCGTAATTGCCTGACCAATGGAGGCTACTTTTACTTCTTTACTTTTACCAGAGAACATGATTTGTAACAGAAATCTTAGTGTATTTGGAATATAATCCAGATTTGCTTCCTTGTTTGCAATGAGATCCACAGAAGGATAATCATTACTCTGATTAAGAATGGACCGTATATCACTTTCAATCATCTTTGCTGCAATTTTGGTTATGTTTTGCTTCTCATCTTCGGAAGAGTCACAGTTTCCCTTATGAAATTCGTAAAGGATGGATTCAGCAGTTTCACGTAAAGTTACAACATAACCCATTTTACCCCCGGGGGGGGGACACTTGGGTATTTAGGGGGGTGCATACGTTCGTTATCAAAATTAAAAAAAAATCCCTAAAGCACTGATTTCTGGCCAAAAAAGCACCCTTATTTTAATAAAACGCTGATTTTTTCCACTAAATAAACACCCCTTCTTTTATCAAAACACTGGCATTGGATGAACGGGAACACGTATTTTAACTTAAGATTTTATAATCCTCTGCTTGTTTAGCGGCAGCAAGTGGCGGCAGCAAACTCGGAAGCCCTAAGTTACTTCGGGAGTCACTCGGCGTCAGAGCCGCGTATATTTCGTGGATTGTAAGGGGATTTTGACCCCCATACTTCGTACCTGGGTACAAAAAAGTACCCTTCTTTTACAAAATCGCGGACATGCGGAGGTCTTAAAAAAAGACCCCTTCTTCCGCGAAATACGTAACGAAGGTGCGGCCCCCCCTCTGTACCTGAGTGCCCCCCCCCCCCCCCCCGGGATTTTACCATAGCTGTTAATGATAATTCTATCTTTAAAATGCTGCTCCAATTTTTTCTTCATGTACTGTTTGGTATAAGGTTCCTCATCATTGTTTTCTAGAAATGCAGCCATTTTCAGGACTAAGTTGCTAATGGTTGTCTGTTCATCTGCATTTTTCTCGAGAAAATTGACCACTTTCTAAAACGCATCACCTTGGTTAATCAGTTCTGGCCTACCAACTTTTGCCCTTTTAACTGGCTTGCAATGGTACCCATCACCTTAAGTATATTGTGATTTGGTACCGAGATATAGCCATATCTCATTTGTTGGCGGCCATGTTAGATTTATGCAAATTAGCATATTTCCCGTGCCGGGATTTTTCTGGACTTTTAGTATGTTGATCTAGGGACCTCAGAGAAATGCATTGCGGCAAAAAAAATATGTTGCAATTAGTTTTTTGAAATGCCTTTTTTGGGGCTAGATTGCCTGGACTATAAGTGTGTATTACGGTCATGCCATTCGTTCGTTCGTTCGTTTGGTGATTACTCCCGCCCTGTTTCTTAGGGCCTCTGTGTTACATATATCAACTACAATTGCAATTCCTATACGTAGCCCGTACAAACATTTTCAACAAGCTTGCAAAGCAACGTTTCCAACGTTTAGATGAAGAGAATATGAATTCGTCGCCGAACACCAACGAATTATCATAGGGCCCATCGCAAAGCCCTCGACACACCTAATCTCGCCTCAGTGTGTGGTCACCAAGAGAAAGGCGTAAGAGAGCTCTCGCATATGTTCAAATTATAGAGATAGTTTCTAACGCGCATGCGTAGAACGCACCTCTTGAGAGGTTCTCGTCAACGCTGGGGTTAGGAGTCGTGCCGACACTTTTGAGTGAGGTCTGCTGGTGGGTTGCGTGTCTGGTTTTCGATATTCGTGCTATGGGGATGTTATCCGGTAATCGTAAAACATGTTGAACGTATCTTAGTTGAACAAGGTTAATAAAACTAAAATGGTAGAGAAGGGACTGGCATGCGAGGTGTCTCGGACTATGTATGAGATAATAGGTGAAGTAAATTAACATTAAAGTAAATAGGAATGATTTTGGAGGGGCGCTTTTGTTCGGGAGGGGCCCGCTCCGATGGCCGTGTGGTTTAAGGCTCTGCGACCGACTGGTAACTGTTTCTCTTCAGTGCCTTGGTTTGAATTCGGTGCGGGGTATGTGACTTCGCATCATTATGGCAGAAAAAGTGACGAAAATCTAAATTCTGATTTTTTGTTTGGAATACGCATAAATATATCTTACCGATACATGTTTATACGGTACTCTTTGTCCTCTATACTCATTACAAGATCAAAATAAGCAATTTATCTTACTCATGCAGACTTTAAATAGTTCTCTCCAAGCCCAGCTACCTAAAATCATCAGGATGTAACTAAGAATTATTCAAAAAGAAAAATAAGAACATAAGCGATGAATAATACTGAGTAGTCCCCTGTAAGAAAAAGCAAAGGCTATATACACAGCGGCTGTGCATACAAGAGAAATATCCTCTTTATATACACAGCGGCTGTGAATACAAGGAAGGTATTCGTGTTACATACATAGCGGCTGTGTATACCAGGGAAGTATTATTGTTATATGCACAGCAGTTGTGTACACAAGGGAAGTATTATCATTATATACACAGCGGCTGTGTATAAAAGAGAAAGATTCTTGCTATATACAAGCAAAAGATTCTTATATACACAGCAGATGAGTATACAAGGGGGAGTATTATTGTTATAAACAACGTGGCTGTGTATACAAGCGAAAGATTCTTCTTATATACATAGCGAAAAAATGATTTCGAAAATAAATTTTTATTGTGTTGAGTAGCAGAGATGCACGTCCTAGTTCCACGCAGTACTCAGCAAATAGAGTATTATATATGTTCTGTTCCTTATTTATGTTAATTGTATTCTCATGTATGTACCAGTGTAGTACTGTAAAGCACCTGTTATCAGTCAATAGCCATACATACATAAATACATACATACATACACCAAAATTCATACACACACAGACAAACACATACATGTATATCCATACATCAAACATATTTGAAGAGGGATCATCAAATCTAACAGATACTTTAGCTTTCAGCCAAATCTATATCTCTACATCTCATATTCCTGACGTGAAATTATTAATACGGTGAGAAAAACAAGGCGGAGAGGATGTTTCAGGTTGATGATAAAAGGATCTGGGATGCGCCGATATAAAAAATGCAATGATGTGATACAGAGGACGTCCAACGGGTTTTACGGACCCCCTTTCAAAATGTTGATCTTCTTGCTAACACTTGTCAGTGCTCTTTTATTTTGCTTACGGTTATTCCAGAAAAGGGTTACGATGGTGAAGGTACTAGGACTGAACGGCAGATATTTTTTTAATTTTCCATCGTTTTTTTTCAAAAATAGCAGATAAAACTATTTTCTGCACCATCTTACCAAAAACAACAGAAAAAAATTCTAAATATTTTGTCGCCTATTTTTGTGCGAGCTGGTTATCTGTCCCCCTTAACCATATCCAAGGGAGCACTCATTATTTGAATTTAATGGTCTGTGGTGACCAATATGGCAAGTAAGAGTGGACAAAAAAGACATTTTTGAATATTCATAATTAATTTCAAATGTTCATCAATGAATTACGAATATTCATAATTCATTCATGAATATTCGTAATTCAGTTTTGAATATTCGTAAATGAATTATGAATAGTCAAATATATTGCGATATGTGACAATACCATTGGCTTGTAGCCGCTGTGTATATAACAAGAAAATTTCTCTTGTATGTACAGCCGCTGTGTACATAGATATTCCGTTAGAAAAATGCATCTTTAATGATCATGACTTTACGATCAAAGAGCCCTTTTTATTTCAATTTGGAAACGAGATGTTGATCGTGCAGTCTTACTTTTTCAACCAAAACAAATTAAGCATAATCTTGTTTTTGTTATACATGTATTTTAATTGACATGTAACCACTGCATACAACTAAAGACGTGCATACAACTAAAGACGTCAGTAAGCAGTCAGTAGCGAGGCCTTCAGCTATAGGCTGTCAGGGTAAGCCATTTATATCATAACAATAGTAATATTTTCATCATTTCATAATTATCCTTGTAGAAGCAAATTTTGTTATCATTATTATCATGTCAATATTATTATTATTATTGTTTTATTGCCATTTTTTCTTAATAGTTATACTATTTTCTTATTTTTCTTATTAAAAGTGTTGCTATTATTATCATTATTATAAATATTGTTATTATTTATCATTAGGAAGATATAACCTTCAAATAATTTCACATGTGAAGCGCCGTGTGACTCAATTCGATTATATTATGCACTTGGCAAATCCTATTTAGGTTTGCGGGGAAGAATATGCATTTCGACGCATTCCTCAATGGTTTCCAGAGACATCTGGTGGTAAGCAGCGAAACTAGCTTTATATATAAGTACCACTCTCTCTCTCTCTGATAGTTCTTATGACACAAGCAACTTTTGGAAAGATGTTATTAAAAGGAGAAATGTCGATCAGAATTAAAAGTATCATTATAAGAATTATTTGTTTTTCAAATACTGGTATTTTACCATAATATGCTTTATTCCAGAACTGTATTCACAAGTATCAAATATGCTATCGATATGTGTCGGAGAAAGTCCGGTCTGTACAAAGGCATGCTCCCATGTACCAGTTGCGGATACAGAGGATGATCGTTTTTACAACATAAGATGTTGGTTCTCTTGCTAAGAGATGTTACTTTAGTTTTTAATCAATGATGTAAATATACCTCTATGTGAACTATACAATACAAATCCCTACTCAGAAATCATGTTTTCGCACCTGCTTTAAGTGTAAGGAATTGGCATTCTAAGTGTATATACTAGTATATTGTATATGTGTGTGTGCGTGTCTGTCTGTATGTATATAGGTATTCATGTTTACGTGTTTGTCTGTATGCATGTACTTATGTGTTTACATGTCTGTCTGTATGTATTCATCAAGACAACTTTCAACAGATGATCATTTGAATAGGTCTGGTGACAAGGCTTTCCGTGCCCATGCATCCAACATTTGGTACGAGCTTCCGTACAATAGCAGGGTAGCACCGTAGCAGATGATAATTGATATGCTTAACCCTGAAATCCATTTCAGAACAGATACGTCAGCAGTTTATTGAACGATATGCATATGGAGTGCAGGAATGGCCTAACCGCTCTAGAATGTCTTATTGAACGAGGTAATATTTGAGATGATGGCGAGGGATTGTTTTACCCAATCCATTGTCAAATATCTCGCCATATTAACCCTGAGGCTACTTTTGTCCGAATCACAAGGATGCAAAGATTTTTGAAAAACATCTAAACCCTGTCATGTTGGTATTCACTGAATAGCTCTCGCTAAGTACTCTCAGATGAGTACCCATGTGCTAGGGTTTCATTAGTTTTTGAGATTTTTTGCATCAATTTGAATTGGCTAAATTAACCACCAGCAGCATAAGGGTTGATAATCATATTGCAGCGTCATGCCCCGCGTCATGCATTGCAGTTGAGGTTTGTCCAAGTTTCCGCTCTAGGTAGGAAATGATTAACTGGTTGGACTAAACACTCTTAACCACGAACGTTCCATTTAATAGTAATGCACTCTTGGATTGTGCAGAAGAGCGGAACACCCAGTTATTAGTGTATATTTAGGTTAAACCTATTCTGGAAGGTCCCGTCTAGCTGGCGGGTTTGCTTAACAAGTTATGCGGATGTTGGGCACGAGCCGCACGACTGGGTAGAAAAATAACTACCACTGGAATGGCTGCTGCTTACGATGGTGCAAATGTGACGGATAGAATAAAAACTTGCGCAGAGCAGAAAATAAACTTAAACACGCGATAAAATAAACTTAAACACGCGATAAAATAAAAACTTGAGCAGAGCAGAAAATAAACTTAAAAACACGCTAGAATAAAAACTTGCGCAGAGCAGAAAATAAACTTAAACACGCGATAAAATAAAAACTTGAGCAGAGCAGAAAATAAACTTAAACACGCGATAGAATAAAAACTTGAGCAGAGCAGAAAATAAACTTAAGAACACGCTAGAATAAAAACTTGCGCAGAGCAGAAAATAAACTTAAACACGCGATAGAATAAAAACTTGCGCAGAGCAGAAAATAAACTTAAACACGCGATAGAATAAAAACTTGCGCAGAGCAGAAAATAAAATTAAACACGATGGTAAAATAGACTAGCGCCAGTCTCACAATCACGTCACGGATTAGAGACGGGTATCGCCCACCATCTTCAATAACCACGTCATTTGTATCCTCAGTTCCGGGCCCATCATGAATACGTTATAAATCAGAATCTGTATACAAAAAGCACCGTCCATATTAAAGACATGTTGCGTGGCCTATAATAAATACGGTTAAGTAAGAACATGTATATTTACTGTGATTTCGTAAACAAGGGCCACGCATTTTGGCGGCCGGTTACGATTCATGCCATGTAACTTTTAAGGGCCAAGCAATATATATCTTCATTTATTTATGTTATAGTCTGTCTGACTCGAGTTTGGCAATCACTTTTGCCACTTTTTTGTGACAAAACGTTCGATTTTTCCATCCAAACTTGGCACACATGTTAGGAGCACTACTACGTGTATGTATAAACATTTTTTTGTCTGAACTCCGCAAAATGTTGATTTTGCTAATTAGGTCCCATTGTAAAATGTGTGTATTGCCAACAATACAATCTCACGTTTTTGTATTGTTCGCAACAGACAAACACGCGAGATCGTCGTGTCGGCGATGTGCACATTTTACAATAGGAACTAATGAGCAAAATCAACATTTTGCGGAGCTGAGACAAAAAAGTATGTTTGTGCATACACGTAGTAGTGCTCCAAAGAGGTTTGCCAAGTTTGGATTGCAAACTCGAACGTTTTGTCACAAAAAAGTAGCAAAAGTGATTGCCAAACTCGAGTCAGACAGACTATAACATAAATAAATGAAGATATATACTGCTTGGCCCTTAAAAGTTACATGGCATGAATCGTAACCGCCCGCCAAAATGCGTGGCCCTTGTTTACGAAATCACATTAAATATACATGTTCTTACTTAACCGTATTTATTATAGGCCACGCAACATGTCTTTAATATGGACGGTGCTTTTTGTATACAGATTCTGATTTGTAACGTATTGATGATGGGCCCGGAACTGAGGATACAAATGACGTGGTTATTGAAGATGGTGGGCGATACCCGTCTCTAAACCGTGACGTGATTGTGAGACTGGCGCTAGTCTATTTTACCATCGTGTTTAAGTTTATTTTCTGCTCTGCGCAAGTTTTTTATTCTATCGCGTGTTTAAGTTTATTTTCTGCTCTGCGCAAGTTTTTATTCTAGCGTGTTCTTAAGTTTATTTTCTGCTCTGCTCAAGTTTTTATTCTATCGCGTGTTTAAGTTTATTTTCTGCTCTGCGCAAGTTTTTATTCTAGCGTGTTTTTAAGTTTATTTTCTGCTCTGCTCAAGTTTTTATTCTATCGCGTGTTTAAGTTTATTTTCTGCTCTGCGCAAGTTTTTATTTTATTGCGTGTTTAAGTTTATTTCTGCTCTGTGCAAGTTTTTATTCTAGCGTGTTTTTAAGTTTATTTTCTGCTCTGCTCAAGTTTTTATTTTATCTCGTGTTTAAGTTTATTTTCTGCTCTGCGCAAGTTTTTTATTCTATCCGTCACATTTGCACCATCGTAGCTGCTTGACATTAAACCATTAAAGCTCACACCGGTCAAAAGCATTCTACTTAGCCTGAAATCATTACTACTATTATTATCATTGCCTAAGGCATCACAGATCCAGACTACAGTGACTGATTGAAGTATAAATATGTTGACAATATGATAAATGAATAAGGTGACATCCCGTGAGGTAAAACTGATACTCAAGGTGGAATATAACAAAGCATACTTAACCTTATCCCTGCGAGTGGAATAATGCAGCAGATGTGCAATACGCACCTGTCCAGCGCCAAAGGTGTGCAGGTGTGCTAGATATGGCGCCCGAAATACTAGTAGTACATCTGAAAACCGAGAGAAAAACATAATACACATTTATGTACGATGGTGCATGTGTGAACGACAGAAAAATGTTTTTTGAATTTTCTTGGACCGTTTTCCAAAACTATTTTCTTTTACCCGTTTACACCTGCACCACCGTAATATTACCATACGACACAGTACAACTATCGCACCAATATAGGTAAATCTCTTTTTGGAGGATTTGGTTGGCCTTGAAAAAGGCCTTTGGGGGGGTGAAGTAGTAGCAGTTTACTTCTTGGCGGGTTTCTTTGCCTTGGGCTTGGTGGCCTTCTTCGCTGGCTTTTTTGCGGGCTTGGCGGCCTTCTTTGCTGCTGGCTTCTTGGCTGGCTTGGCAGCCTTCTTGGGAGTCTTGACCTTCTTGGCGGCCTTCTTTGGGGTCTTGGCTTTCTTGACCTTCTTCTCGCCGGCTGCCTTCTTGGGCTTCTTTGCTGCCTTCTTGGGAGTCTTGGGCTTCTTCGCCTTGACGGGTTTCTTTACCTTGGGCTTGTCTGCCTTGGGCTTCTCGCCTAGCTTGAAGGAGCCGGATGCGCCGGTTCCCTTGGCCTGCTTGAGGGTACCCTTCTCGACGGCGCTCTTCAGGAAACGACGGATGAAGGGAGCGATCTTGGCTGCGTCGACCTTGTAGTTGGCGGCCACGTATTTCTTGATGGCGGCGAGGGAGGATCCCTTGCGATCCTTCAGGGCGGCGATGGCGGCGGTGACCATCTCGGCGACTGGTGGATGGGCGGCGGGTGCCTTTGGCTTCTTGGGCTTCACGGCCTTCTTGGCTGGAGCAGGTGCTGGAGCGGCATCGTCAGACATGATGAAGTTTTCGGAGGAGAGATGAGGATTCTGAGACAAGTCGTGCAGTGGAACTGTGATGAATGCCCAGAATGCGTTGGCGCTCCAATTTAATATCCGCGCGCGGACGTCAGAGGAAGCACGGCCATTTTCTAATTGCTTTCCGCGCTGCGCGCAGTTGCGACTCCCCGATTGTGTTACTTGTCAAAATCAAAACGCTATTATCTCAATTCTCGTTTCGATTCCTATAAAATTAAGCATTGGCCTATTTCGCCAGGAATATGAGCTACAATTTGATATGTATGTCACAAAAATGCGCACTGGTTTACACGTAGAAATCTTTTCTGAAAGTGGAATGTACTTTTAAACTATTGTGATACCTCAACTTTGGACGCTTCAAAATTATATTTTTTCAAGCGAACATCATCAAATATATGCTTCTGTATGTCAAACAACATCTCAAAATTACTCTCGTTTAGTTGTAGTCGTTTCCGAAGCTTGAGTAAGACATAAATATCGTTTCTCTGTAACCAAGGGAAACACAAACTGCTCTTCAACCCGCCATGACATACCGAGATATGGGTCATTGTGGAAATAGCATTACGAATGTAAACCGTGCCTTTTCCACTCCAAATGTACAAAAGCGGATAAACCGACAATGTATGCATGTAAAACATATTATCAGCTACAAACTGACCAAGTTTTACAAATAGATTCGCAGTTTAAGTGGTGCAATTTGTGTAAATTTGTTTTCAACACGTATAGCCTATGGGAGCAGAAATGGCGTCGGTTTTTATGAGTTGACACGTAAGCCTGTCTAACCCATTTCTAATAAAACGGATATTTCTGTACTCAACATTTATATTCCTCGAATAAAATTTGGTACATATGACCACGTCTATATGAATTATACTTTTCGACCTAAATATTTTCTTATTTTGGATGGGAAAGTGTACTTTGAGGGCAATATATATGTAGAAGACAAAGGAATGTGTCCACTGTAGTCGGCTTGGAGATGCCGGGTCAGATACAGTTTATGATTCGTAATTTTCTACCGTTCCTTATCTCGTCATATTCTGACCACAATGGTCACCTTACACGCTTGTGTTCATAGAAATCTGTTTAGGACGAGAAGTGCATCTGTTTAGTTGTTATTTAGGGCCGAGTTGTAGTTCTTGTTGACAAGCCGTTGGTAAACAGAAGAACGGGCTTAGGTCGAGTCGGTTGAGGGCGTTGCTTACGTCTGTCATAAATATTGACCACATAATCACCCGGCTAAGTACTCAAAACCGATGAAAACATCCATATACATGACTGGACACATTAGTATGATGATACATTTTCTATAAATGGCAATTATCATGTTTCGGGGCTGCTTTTTCATTGTGATTCCCAAAACATTATGTTTTTCAGTTGTTGTTGTGCATATGATATGACGCTGTGCAGTGTACGGTAGCCTTTTCACTCTGACGTGGGCGGGAAAGTGTCAAAGACATGTCGGGTCAGACGAGGTG